>CM065332.1:8555453-9755453 GCA_033032175.1 Saturnia japonica
ACATTGATCTATTATATTAGATAATTGATAAGATTTTCTTAGTCAATGGCATGTATTAGGTTAAAGTTGAGTATTTAAAACATTTATGAACACTTGCATTTATCAATTTTCAATTTTATTATAAACCCTTTTGCAAAGGAGTGTATTTTGTTGATAAAAGTTTTGCATGATTATGTGTTGAAATAAATATTATCATTTATAATATTATTGTCCTCAAACGCATTTAAAATATATCTTTCACTGTATGTTATCTGATTTCTGAACTGTCTTAGTAATCAGAGAATAAAATGGAAAATTAAAAGTATATAAAAAAAATTGATCTACATTCTTTGCGACTAAGATTTAAATTTGAATCTTCTCCATATTTATTATCATTATTTAAAGTCTATATAAGGTTAATCTTAATTATAAAATACTGTTACACTACTCAATGTTCCTCATACAGATTTTTTCCTTTTATCACTTATCGTTTCCACTTGATTGTCCAAAACAGAACTGTTCTGGCTCGACTTATATACTCAAATAAATTAAGGGTCGAAATTACTAGAATTGGCTTGAATTATACACTGTCGTTTAAAGAAGAGGGAGTGTGCTATTTTTAGATATTACGTATTGAGACCGATAAGCTTTGAATGTGTTTATGAGCTGCGATATATTTTCGTACCTAAGAATACGTAGGTGCTACTCGATATTTCGAGTAGATTCCAGACGCTTCCAAATAATTCAAGAATTGTTATTTTTATTATTTTTACTGAGGTCGTAGAAATACGGTCACACAAAGTCCGTGGGCGTTCACTGAGATTAATATTTTTGTCTTTAAAAAACTAACTAAAAATTCATTACAGTACACAGTCTTGCTTATTCGTATATATTGTTGATATAATTGATTTTATAGAAGTGATAATGGATCAGTGGTAGTGATTTCGGATGCCACGTCGATGGATGTGTATTCGAATCTTATTATACAATGCGCCTGAAACCGTAGCATGATTGTACGGCATTGTACAATGCTCGCCTGGTTAGCTACCACATTCAAATTGAATATCTGTCGTCAAGCACCTTTTCGTGTATTCCAGAAGTAGCTCTTGATAGCTACTTCCTCGTAGTATGTTACAACGTTAGACCATATCGTCACTTAGATAAGACTGATTGGAAACCTTTATAGATAAAAATAAATATTATTCTATCGCTTTTCTTATACAAAAAAGGTGGCAAACAAACATACGGCCCGCCCAATAGCAGGCTGCTACCGTAATCTATGGATGCCATGTAATAACCCAACATTAGCGCATAGCCGGCCTTCAACCCTCCTACCCCATAGAGCTCTGGAAACCCTACTTACCGCAGAACCACAACACTAGGTTGTTTGGTTGTTGTGTGGTTAATTCTGCGTGTTTGTGTAGGGTGGAAGTATTCCGTCCGTAGGGCCGTCCTGGGAAGAGAGAAATCTCGAAAGAAATATATCTGTGTCTTACCTCTCTCTCTCGGCTCGGTCGTGACACATGTCTGAAGAAGTTATGTGTGCGTGCTTGTGGAACTTGATATAGTCACTGGTTATTGGCAAGTTCTTCAAGTATCGAGACATTGGTACGAAATTCGGTTTACAATACTCGAAGCAATCTCCTCCGATACCATATCTCTATAACGTCGGTCTTCTGTTAATATACTTGTTATTAAAATGGGGCGCAATCTTCTAGACTCAAATTAAAGCGAATCACGTAAAGGACGAGAACATTCACAAGCAGTTTCGAGATATTTATAAAAGTTATATTTAAGCAGTATCCTTGAACCAAAAGAATTATAGATCTCTAAAAATAGAAACTGAAAGGATAAATTTAGCCATATTGCATCGGGTTTATATTCCAAAGTCATAAAGGTAGGTGTGATGAAGCTGTACCGCTTTGAGTATCCGCCCACACTCGTCCGTTCCAACATTGTTATGCAAATTTTAAAAGCTTATGGCGTTAGCAAACTTTTTGAATGGTTTATTTTACCTTCGTCTTTCGGTAGTGTACTGTTTTTTTTAGGCTGAAGTTTATTCACTATCCTTTTTTCCATATTGAATTTATTTGAACAAATCAAATGCAATGATAGCTCAGTTGGTAGCGTTTACGGACTCCGCCTCAATCGACACAAGTTCAAATCCCTGCAGTGAGCATGAGCTTTCAGTGAAGGAAAACATGATGATGAACCCATAGTATTGGCGGTAGGATTTTTTCTAATGTCCGTCTGGCTGTCTACCACCCACAAATAGAAAATCTGTCGCCAAACACCAATAGGTGTGTTCCGGCAGCTGCACTTGAGAGCCAGTCTTTCACTAGGCTTAGCGTGTTACTATCTTGGGCCTAAGATGGGCTCTAAGATGAGGTTGTGGACATAACGCTAAACCTGAAAATTGATTTATGAAATAAAATATAAAAACTATTGTATTCAGTAAGGTCACAAACTAAGCATGCGGCGGTGGCCTTAAAAGGCAAATGCACTGAAAAATTACTTTATTTATATAGACATTAATGAAATGTGATGTATTGGCCACTGGCCATTCATTATTATATTAATACGTGAAGCAAAAACTTTCTATACCTTTTTAAGAGTATTACATGCACGGAAGACTGAGATTTGGCATGGTTACAGTTTATATGGAGAAGGAGTGCAGAAAGCTAAAATTTATCTATAATATCTGTTATAAATATTAGGTCCTTACATATGAAATTGGCGTTTTGTACAGGAGGAATAGTCAATTTTTTTTTTTTTTTTTTTTGTAAAATATATTTAATTAATCAAAGTATGCACTGTTGTTATCTATGCACTTTTGCCATCTCATAGTTCTTTGTAGTTCATTGATGCCTTTCCTAAAAAAAACTCTGGGGGCGAGAATAAATAAACTCTTGGACTGTCGCATCGGAGTTGAATTTTTTCAATTTAAGAAGTTGTCCAAATTCCGGAAAAAATGGTAATCTGTTGGAGCAAGTTCCGGGAGGTACGGTGCATGTCGCAGACATTCCAATTGTAGCTCATCTAACTTAGTGGTTATATGTTGTGCAGTGTATGGTCTTGCGTTGTCGTGAAGCAGCAGTTGCCTAGAGCGATTGACCAATCTCGGTTGTTTAGCAGCTAGTTCTTCCTTCATGGCTTGCAGTTACTGACAATAGATATCTGTCGTAATAGTTTGGCCAGATTTTAGAAAGCTGTAGTGAACGACACCGACGCTAGTCCACCAAATGCTCACAAGTAACTTTTTCTGAGTCAATTTTCGTTTAAGGGCAGGATTTGGCTGGGTCTCCAGGGACAGCCATTGCGAAGAGCGCTTCCGATTATCGTACAGTATCCACTTTTTATCACAAGTAATGATTCGATTTAAAATCCCTTCATTATTGTGTCGGTTGAGCAAAATAACACAGCAGTCGACGCGTGTTTGCAATTTCGATTCACTCAATTCATGAGGTACCCATCGTTCAAGTTTTTTCACTTTCCCGATTTTCTTCAAGTGGATTAATACAGTTTTATCACTTACCCCGAAGCCTGCAGCTATCTCTGAAGTGCTTTGTGATGGATCCGCTTCCACAAAAGCATTTAATTTTTTAATTTTCCACTTTGGTTGGTTCTGAAGGTCGAAATTTCCAGAACTAAAACATTGAAACCAAAAACGTACCGTGATTTCTTATGCGACACCAGCGCCGTACACAACATTAATCCTTCGAGCTGTTTCTGCACTGCAGCACTGGTGCCACGGTAGAACTCGTACTCGTAAATATACCGATATTTCATGTTTTCCATTGTGCGGTAATAAGCGACGCCACAGTTGAACCGATTTTAAGGAGACTTTCACTGGCAGATAGCCGATGTTATAAGGAGTAACTTAGGCTCCTATTATCTCAGGAAAATAATTAGGATACAGCTCAAATAAAATAAACTAAAGTAACAGTGTCTAGTACCGCACGCGTCCTACGCGCACGTTCCCTTTCGCCGCCGTCACCAGATATGAAATTCCATGCGGACGAATTCGCGGGTACAGCTAGTATACATTAAATTCTTCTTATTCTCCTTGCCTAGGAATCCTAGGTAGTAGGGTCGATATACTTTTTTATACAACTAAAGTGGCAAACAAGCATACGCCCCGCCTAATCGTAAGCCTATACCTACCCTCAATCCTACTCTATCAACTGTCATGTCAGTATTCACACCTTTTATAAACATATAATTATTCAGACAATTCATCCACACCTTCGGTCAGCCTCTACTATAGGAATGGAGTACGAAGTACGTTCACCTTCATTCTTAACACTCTCTTCACGCATAATTAATATATGATACTAACAACAGAAACAACTATCTAACAAAATTAATATTTGCCAGAATAGTATAGAACGAAGCGTGATTGGAGTGAAAAGAAAGGATAAAGTAAGATTAGAAAAAATTAAAACAATAACAAAATTTTAAAATGTCAATAAAGTGTTTAAGCAATTAAAATGGAGATGGACAGGACACGTGACAAGAAAAAAAATGATCTAAACCAATAACAGAGTGGTGTCCTAGAGAGAGTAAAAGAAGCCGAGGTAGACAGAATAAGAGATGGGAGGATGATATTAAATTAGTAGCTGGCCCAACGTGAATCAAAATAGCAAGGTTCCATTAAAATATCTAATAATAATATGAAAACATCAAAAAGAATCATGTTTTATTCGTTAAAAACTTTTTTTTTTAAATACGCTTCCCATTAACGGGGGCATAGTAATTTTATAACTTAGACTTATACCTATCGTTCAAATTAACTTAAAAATAGAGTAAGGGAAATCCGCCACGAAAAATCCCTATCTATCTATCTATAGAATATATAGATACATATATATCCTATATATTTATCCTATCTATAGAAAAGAGTCTGTACAAAAAAAAACTTCTAATGACGTATTTGGTGCAATTTTATAAATAACGAAGTTCTTTCCAATAAAAAGTTTAAGAGCCGACTTCCCACAGGTTTTCTTGGGCGTTTTACGTTCATCGAGGTGAAGAGAAAAAAGATTTTCTTGAAATTTTATAGTAATTCACTAGCGTGGGACGATACATGCATTGACCTTTAATTATCATTTTTATTACATTTGATTTTTAGTCATTTTTCAATTTATTACGTACTGAGAACATAGTCGCCATAAATTAAAATTACGAACTTTTTTTATATGTGTTTAATAGCATATTAACTTGTTGGACTTTTATTTTGAGCAACTAATGACAAATGGCTACCACAGCCTATGGGCGCTTTTAATACCAGAGTTATAACAAACGCGTTGACAATCTTGAACCCTAGGTCCAAGTAGACCTCTGGAAATCGTACTCACTACTGATAGGTTATGTTTTTTTTTTGTTTTACTCTTTAGATACTTGGTCCTTATTTTAAAAAAAATATCACGATATCTTCATTCAATGAAAAGTTATTAAAGTTTTAACAAAATGATTTCTTTAACCACTACGCGTTTATCTGTCGTCCGCGCGAATGAAATCCCGTGGCTTTAGCTAGTTCATGAATAAAAAACAAAAACCACTATATGACAATTTGAGATCGCTCCAAGAACTCCGTAATTAGACTGTCAAGATTTGATACATACACTTATATAATATTTCTGAATGTATATAATGCTATTTAGCTACATTTTCGTACATAATAGAGTTATGTGCTACGAAGTCGGGGATAATGTACTTAATGGAATGGAAGAGGGGTTTAAAAGCTCGTTTCACTGCGAGATGAGTTTATAACACTATTATCTTTGTAGTTGTAAAAAACAATGTTATATACGTGTTTCATAAAAATGCGAAATATTGATTTAAATTATCGCTAAGGTATTGCCATTCTCTTTTGTTTTGGGTCATACTGAAAACATTTTCTATAAAATCGGCAAAAACATTATTTTGTACTTTAGCTAACGGTTAATAAATTTGCTTTATTTTATGAGCATAAAGAACGTAAGTCGATACCCCAGTGTCTCAAAACTAAGGTTTTTGGCCAGTGTGTGTTGCCAGTGATTACATATTATGTTGGTCACTAACTATGACAATGGACTTCCCTATATTCGAAGTTTCTCTATGTGATCGAATCAGAAATGAGATTCGCAGAAGAACCAAAGTCATCGACATAACCCTAACAATATATAGGCTTACGTGGCAGTGGGCGAGTCACGTAGCTTTTAGGGTGGATGGCCGACGCCGCGATGGAGGAGCCGTAGAGTTCTCGAGTAGCAGTCACGTATCTACCAGAAAATCGCAGCGCCGCCAGACCCACCACAAGGTGGATCGACGACCTGAAAAAGGTTGCAAGAATCCGCTGGTTACGGTCAGCACAAGGCCGTTCGTTGTGAAAATATTTGGGGTAGGCCTATGTCAGATGAAGGACGTAAGCTGGAACTAAAATTTTATAGTTTTTAGCTCTCAACTAAGCATTTCCCTCGAGGTTATTAATTGGTAACTAAATTGGTCGCAGCCTATTTTCGTATTCCGCGTTTTACCACTTTAAAATTAAGATATACTTAACAACAGTAAGTGATTTAAACTAACGTATGAAAGGAAAACTCCCGTGAAAATAAATCTGTAAAATACGAAAAAGATTATTTTCATTACGCGTATAAACGCGCTAAACTTCTTTAACAGCTGAAAGAATTGTAGTTCCACATATGAATCGTTTAAAGCAAGATTTCTGCTGTGTTGATTTTTTCCTATGTATCTGTAAATTGTAAAGAAGTACTTGAGAGCCAGTTCCTATTTTTTTTTATACTACAAAGGTGACAAACAAGCATACGGCTCGTCTCATTGTAAGTGGCTACCGCAACTTATGGACGCTTATAATACCATAGATATCACTACCTAGCACATGATATGGATATCAAATGAAAGGGATGGATGAGATGAATACAAAAATAAAATTAGTCCATACAAAATATTGAACAGAAGTTCACCGCAGGAACACAACACAACGTTATTTGGCTGCATTCTTCTGTATGGTGGTATTCCAGCAGTCGAGCTGCACCAAGTAGAGAGAAATCTCCAAAGAAATTTACCTGTGTCCTACCTCTCTTACTAATATGCTTTACTACTCGTGCGCGATAAGTTGAGACCCGCGCGGAATGCGACTCCCCACCCGCTTCCCCGAGGACACCCGCGTTGTACAGCGCGCAACGCCATTATTTAATATAGGTTTTTTTAGTCTCTCACTATACTAAGCCAGTTGTGTTCTTTTTTTATTCACTGTACCAGGACCCGACAATGACGTCACCGCGATCAGGTCTCAACTTATGGCGCACGAGTAGTACGTGTTAATTTACCGCATTATTTCTTGACATAATCTGAGATTGCGCTAAGCATAGTACAATCCAAAAACAAATCCACCGAGAGATAAACAACCTATAGGTGTCGTTGCTATCATTCCGGCCAGTGTAAATAGAAACTGGATATGCACCGGCTGATTTTCAAACGCGACGTGCATAGGGCGAATCTTTTTAAAGATATACACCAAATTTTATGAGTGAAACTTATAAAAGCGTTAACTAAGATGCTACGTTGAGCGTTAACAAAAAGCGTTACGTATTCACTATGAAATCATGTATAATGTGTATACTCAGTCAGTCAATTAGTACGTCAGTCCGTCAGTCAGTCAGCCCGTTAATAAATCAATCAATGACCTCTTTGCATATTGCATAATAATATACAAAGACAATCGCACTTAAAACTTGAGTTGTGCGTCGGAGCTCACATACACACACATTTTTTACTATATGCGTGGTGGTCGCCACTTGGTCGGGCTATATAGTCCTAATAACTTACTTTGAATTGTTTTATTATTCAAACAATACAACTACGTCAGAGAAGTAAAACTATTATGTTATATAGTGATTATAGGGTGTTAGTTCTGCATTGAAATAGTTTGGGAACGTCAAACTACTTGCTAATGGGGACAAGTGAGAGACGTCAATGAACTGACCACGGGAAATATATTGCTGATATCTTAGCACATTTTAAATTATTGCATTTATTTAGTACTAGCTATGCTCGCTGCTTTCGCTCCCACACGACACCCACGGCGGTCGCTAGCCGGTTATTTTAAAGACAAAAATGATTATTGTACGTGATTCTTAGAAGATAGACATATGCTATTACTAATTTTTATGTAGGCGATTTTAATATCTACAACTATGCAGTACGTTAATATGATATATCTCTTATAGTTTACTCAGCGTAAGCCATTTATGTACCCCAAAAGAGTCTTTTTTTCCAAATTTATTCACCATTATTGCCACTGCTTATTTCGTACTATTCTTTATGGAACAAAATAATATATTCTATAAACTGGCCTTGCTATGAATAAAAATAAAAATCATGTAATTCGAATATGTGGTCTTCGCGTGAAAAAACATAAATGGACAGACAGAGAGACGTTGAGTTTTATAATATGTATAGATGAGTTATGTATATAAGAGGATTATTTAATACAGGGTGCAGTTTTGAACTGGGGCAGTAAGGGTGGGTACGCTAACCGTTGTAGCTACAAGAAAACTTTCTGAGGAGATTGTCCTTAACATTTTGAGAAGTTTTGACCGGCATTTACACTTTTTTAAAGTGTGCAATCAACAAGAACATGGGCAATTTACCTAAAAACTGATTTTCATGCCAATCGATCCTGTTTCTTATAAGAATCGATACACTCTATGGGCCCAACTGAGGTGAGAATAATAAAAATGTTAGGAATCGCAAACAACCTTTCCTATACATTTCGTAGGAACTCGACGTGGCTCCGAATATATTTTGAAAGAAAAGTGACCCAACTTATTTTTCTCCTTAATTAAACTGTTTATTATAGATAGCCTGGACACAAAAAAAGAAGACGTGATAAAAAAAACTTCGAATATCGAACGAAAACGTACCTAATTATTTTATTAATTTTGAAAATAAAAATCTAAATAGTTAGCTGCTTGTGACTTTTGACAGTCTTAGACAAAAATCACCACAAATTCAGAACGTTTAGAATTACTAGAAACTTATTATTTAAATAACAAAGCTTGTGACATCTGACATTTTTAGTACTGTAACCTCAGTTGTTTCTGATAAGAAACAGGATCAATTGGCTTGAATAAATGTTTTTTGAGTAAATTTCCCATTTTCTTGCTGACTGTACCTACCTACACTATATAAAAACTGTAAATACCGATCAAAATATCTGAAAAGTCAAAGGATAGTCTCCTCGGCAAGTTTTCGTGTAGCTACAACGGAGAACGTAGCTACAACGAATAACTTAGCTACAACGGATAACGTAATCTGTCTCATCTCAGAAATCCACGCTGTATATCTTGGTACGCTTTAATTTTAACTACAACCCGATGTAATACTATGGAAGGATATGATCCCAGATGGTAACACTTAAGTCTAGAAAGACTGGCTGTTAAGTGCAGTTGCCGGACAAAATAGGTGCTTAGCGACAGATTTTCTACTTGACAGTGATAGTTAGCCAGTCGGATATTAAAAAAACGATATGGCTACATCAAAATGTTTTCCTTTATTGAAAATTCAGGATAACTGTTCTCTTAGTGGCACAGGAAAGGGACTATACAGTGCCTGACTAATCTTCAGACGTGTTTTAATTACAAGACTTTTTGCGTCTACATCTTGTAATCACTTATTTTCAAAATTAGCAACTTATGAACATTATTGCGCCATTCTCGTCTCTGTTCCGCGAGCTCTTCCCAACCCTCACGTAGGATATTACTGGCGGTGAGATGGCGATTTAAGACATCCTTATAACGCAAGAACTGTCCTCCAAGTGAACGTTTTCCTTATTTCAGCGTTGAGTAAAATACAGCTTTAGGCACCATAAATATTCATACGCACAAGATGTCCGCATCATCTTAACTGTTTCAATCCTTCCTATACTTTTTTTATAGTAGCTAGGAAAATTAACGGTTCTGTCCCAGATAATAAGCAAAGTACAAAATAAACAGGTACAGTAATAATAATTTTGTGAACGCACAGAGTTGGTTATATCCCGAGTTATATGCCTAACCATGCACTATGTCAAGGGTTACATCTGGTATATTGTGGTCGTGACCATCGTGTTCTATGCCACAATATTACTATACACAAGGTCATATAATTTGCGTATCCTACCACCGAAAAAAGTAGGATTGAAATGTTCAAACTATACAGTGTCCGAACGACTACCATTGAGTTGCCATGTTATCAAAAATAACAATTATTAGTAATCATTGTACTGATGTTTATAGCCAAAAACACGACATACATATCACTAAAATAAAAAAATACAATACATGCCCAAACTTGAATCTCAGTGTTGCCTTATTTAAAGGTTAACTATGACAAGCTTAAAAATTAAAAAAGAGGTTTGATGATTGCCTAAGAACAAAATGAGAAATATGTTTTTGTTATTATTTACGAAAGCTATGGAAACATATATTAGTATGTAATAATTAACCTACTGATCATATTTATTGGTAATAAACTTAATAAGTAATAACACTGATCGCGAAAAGCTGTAGGTGTGTGAGAAGTTAAGCGCCGTATTGTGGATTACGAATACAACAACACACAATTAGTGTTGGCTTTGTGACGAAAATAGAACGGAACAATTCAATGAGCGCATTGTGTGCGGCAGTGTTACCAGTTAACATGTAATTAAATTATAGAGACAACAATCAGATAAACAATTATTTTGTTATTTTCCCTTTTCACTAGCTGTGCCTCGCGGTTCCATCCGCGTTACTTGCTTCATGTATATACAGATTATTAAACCAGTTAACATTCATGTTTAACGCTCCGTTGCTTAGGGTTATTTACAGGGATGGTAGACGTACTAGTTTCTTGGTAATCTTACCAGGTTTCTGGTATTGTACCATGTATTAAGTAAAAGTTATACTGGTGCCGGTACGAAATAATACCAGCCTTCAATATCAATCAAGGTCGTCTTTTTCACTGACAAGCCAAAAAAAAATGTCACCAGACTCCGGGACACCAACAAGTTATATCAATTTTTTTTTAAGTACCAACTTTTAGCAACAGCTGTACCAGGATTATTGTGCCACTATCTTCCATCTCTGGGGTCGTAGTTTGAAGTTAAGTATATAGCCTTTCGTGATAAAACAGCTGTCTAACGCAAAAATAATTGTTTAGAAAATCTTTTTTTTTACAGTAGAACGGCAGTGGGTCGGAACTGTGCCTGATGGTATTCACAGTACAATCTACAAAAAACCACTCTATCGCCAGTTACCGCAGTCATGCCATGTCGAACTGCGTAAAAAATATTTAAATACCCCCGATACGCGATGCGAATAAGTGAACCACTATGTCATGCCGTGTTTTCCACCATATGCATGGTGGTCACGACCCTGATATTGTTATTTTATCATTCTGTAGAGTATCAGCAGAGTACAGTACAATGTTCGGGTGACTTAAGTGGCTGTCTTGGAAAGATTGTTAAGAGCAAAAAAAATTAATGTGTTGGAATTAATTTAAATCTTTGAATAATAAAAGTAAACAGAAAATTCGGGCGTACTAATAAAAACCGCTGATTTGGCAACACTGAGATTCAGACACGACGCTGAGTCGAGTAAGCGCCATTGAAACGTTTTTGAGGATTAATAACTTTTCCTTGATAAAAGCGCTTTAAGCAACATTTTCTCGTATACTGCCTACGTTGTTTGATTGTCAGTGTGTTTGATAATATAACATCGGTTGTTAGGTTGTGGATTTGATTTCTGGTAAACCTATTTATAAAGTAGGTACTTAGTTCGATCACACGCCTATATATATATATATATATATATAACGCCTGTTGTATACATAGGTATACAACACTTTTATATTTTAACCTAAAATAAAACAAGATAAAATACTTTCCCATTGAGCGATTCCCGGAGCCACTCAACGGTTGAATTGTTTCCGATGAGGCTAGTTCTACATCGATAAATTCTAAGAATTTCTAGATCTTTCAAGTTATAAAAAGAAAAGTTCGATGGTGTGAACGACGTGATGAAACTAGTAATTTATATTAGTGATTTCTTACTGAAAAAATGATCAAGAAGTACTTACTTCGTCTGTTGGGTGCGTTCAAATATTAAGTAAGTAGGCTTAAAGGGTGGGTGGGGAGTTTAAATTTTTGCTTACTTTTTCTGACAAAAGGAGTGGAGGAAATATTATAAATTATAATTATGTAACATAACACACTATCAGGCCTGTATCCCCAAAGGGTTAGGCAGAGGTGTACTAAATGTACACTTACAGTTCGTCGGGTATTTTTAGGGGGCGAGCCTATTGCCATTAATCGGGTGCAACGCCAAACTCCGAGCTGCTATTAAGAATTTAATAGAAAAACCCTCTACTCCTCACTTTGCTCGACCTGGGAATCGAACCCAGGATCTCGAGCATAGCAGTAACGCTTACTTTACATATAATTTTTTTGCTAAACAATATTTATATTTTATAGTTTATAATAATAATCCTTTTTTGTTATTTTTTTTTTATTTATTCTTTTGGCGCCTTTAGTAGAGGGTAAAGGGGTAAAAGGGTTGCGCAGGCATCATATTATTGCTATGAAAGTGCAACATGTCGAAGTTAGTCATCAATGATAAAAATGTAATTCGTTTTACTAATTTAACAATGTTCAATGTTCAAACCAAGTTCAGTGACTTTACCAAGCTTGAGGTATACCCTATCCTCGAAAAAAAAAAATCACCCAAATCGGTTAATAAACAAAGAAGTTATGCCTGAACATCCATAAAATTAAATATACATTCGAATTGAGTAGCCTTCCGTCTTTTGTTAAAGTAGGATTTTTTTTTCTTACTTACACTGTACTATATTGTGGCTTTCTTTGATATATGAATTACATACAGATATAGTGCATGTAACCACAACTAAACACGTCTACTAAGCACTAACTTACACCTTAAAACTTTAGATTTTAAAAATAAGTGGGTCTTGCTTTTCACAGGCCGATAGTACATACGTAAATGGTCTCGCATCCTTATCTCGTTCTAACACAGGCGTATAATATGATCTTTCTGTTTCAAGTTATTGATCTATATAATTATATTGAATCTATGGTTACACCCAATACTTTTCAAGCCTTAACGAAGTTTTTGTCTCAAGCTACAAATCTACTTGAATACGTAATTATTATTATAAGTCAATAATCGATATAACACTTTTCAACCCTTGTCACGCCGCTATCTACCACCCTTGAATATTATTAAGTTATTTATAGCACATTGTACTGGGGATATGAATAGCATCGCCACAGCCTTGGATAACTTACGCGCATAATCCGCCTAGAGTTATCGGAAATCGGAAACAGGTAAACTTGCTGCGTATACATACATTCAAAATACATATATACGACTCATAAAAGGTGTTTTCCTTAAACTGAAATATACGTTTAATTTTTATATTATTTTGATAACCTCCGATGACATATTGCGGTTTATTTTTGGTATATTTTATTTTCTTGAATTATATTTTGTAACTGCTTAGCCCCTACAGAAAAGTATAATGATATGTAGCGTCAAATGAAGTCATCAATATTAACATCCGATACTCCGAAAAGTAAAAAATAAAACGTTTTTAAATTTTCCAAATGTGACGGGTACCTTTTTTTCCTTTTTTGCGTTTTTTCATGTGTTTATTTGTTGTTCAAGATGTTGTGTTTAAAATAGTAAGAAGCAATGACAAGTAGTAAATGGTGTGGTACAGTCGGGAAGATGTTTGCGATTTAATACAATAATTATCATCTGCGACTGTGGCCCGTGGAATGATTGATGATGTTGATGAATTATAATGACTGGTACCTAGTTACAGAGAATTAGGACGTTCAAACAAACAAAAAAACAATCTCTTCAGCTATGGAACATTAATATACATATAACATAAGCTTGTTAATGGAGTTATTGTGGTCCGTGATGTATTACAGAAATTAAATTTAAATGTTCCTAAGAAGATACCAAGATTTCACATTCAAAGAACCTGTTCTAAAACACATTTCAGAAGTAACATCCGTTCACCATTGAATCAGCCCCCAAGCCACGGTCAAGCCGTCTGAATCTCCAGGGTTCTTATGGCTAACAGTATATAGTAAGTTTAAAAAAAAAACTTACTAAGATAATGTTGGAATTGACATCTTTTATTGTTCGTTCTGGAATTTTCACTCAAAATTGTATGAACTATTCGCTATTTGATTTGTAGCGAACTTAATATTTGTAATTTGTTTTTGTTTTTGTCGGTGTTGCGCTGCGGCATAGTGTAGTAAGACGTGCATATCTGTAAAGATACTTTACAACACACAATAATGTTAATATTATATTTTGTTAATGTTTCGTTGATGTGATAATAAATTAATAAATATAGGGATGATGACTTAATCTAAAACAGTTGATGGATTTTACCCAAAATCGAAAAAAGAAAGCGTTAGACATATGTGTTTTTTTCAACTACAATTGAACTTCTAGTTGTGATCATTGCGGCCTATAAAGCTCAAAATGAAAAATATTTGATTCAGTACTACCGGTTCGGAAACTATCTCAGTCATCAAGAAGAACCGGCAAGAAACTCTATCGGTTTTAAATAATTTTTTTCAATTGTACAAATAATATTTACAGTCAATTAATAATTTTCATTGAGAGAGTCATTTCCCGATATAATTATCATTCACATAATAGTCCGCCCTTTAATAACCTTTTGACAGTAAAACCGGCTTTACATGGTCATTGAAATATTACACTCATTTTTTGAAACGATTCAGAAACTTTGACACAGCAACAGTATACAAAGTTTCAATTCAATCGGATGAAAGATACGCGAACACGTATAAATCAAATAAAGACAGCATTTTTCATAATTAATTATGTCGGCGGATAAATGTACGAATTGTTAGTTCATAAACAACTATCGCTTTTCCCGCGGCTTCGCTCATATCGTAGTGGAGTTATGTCCCATATTTTTTTACTTTCTAACTGAATTGCTAAATACAAATTTTCATAGATCTATCTTAAAAAATTATGGGTTTTCATACAAATTGTCATCCCTTTTTCACCACCTTAGGGGTTGAGTATCCATACATCCTTCATCAGTGCTCATATAAAATGTAAAAGGAATCCGCATGCAAATTTTCACGGTTCTAACCTCAGTGTTTTCAGCTGTGCGTTGATATGTAAGTCAATCAGGGAGTTATCGTTTTTCGGATTTTTTACCCAACTTACTTTATTATTAAGGGTCAAATCATGCAACTGAATTTTTAAAGAGTTCTCCCCAAAATATTGAGCTGAAAGTTTGCATACACGTTTAGTTTAAATGATAATGCATGTTTAGCTAAGTGACGTCATTCTAATTCCAATATGGCTGACACCCAAAGATAGCGGACCGGTTACTTTTATGCAACCCCATGATGCGGATATCGAATGAAAGGGTTCGCTGAGATGCATACGAAAATAAAATTAGTCCATGCAAAATATTGACCAAAAGCTCACCGCAGGAACACAGGGTAACGTTATTTGTCTGCATTCTTCTGTACGGTGAAGGAGGTGTTTCACCAGGAAGGTTGCCCCGAGTGTAGAGAAATTTTCAAAGAGGTTTCTCTGTACCCTATCTCTCTAGGTAACCGATTTATGCCATATTAGAATAAATTGTTCCCAGGATGTGGTCGTTTTGGCGTGCGTGGAGCGTGTTACTGTGCGCGTGCGCTGTGCTGTCGCAACGCATGGAACAGGAGACTGCGGTGGCGCAGCGTCAGGCGCGAGTTCGCGACCGGGACATCGCAAAGGACGAACCTACTTGCGACCAGCTCAAGGCTATGTGGAGGTACGAAGTTCAACATATTTTTCCTTTTTACAAGCGTTTATTTAATTACTATTGTTAGTATGGGTCAAATCTTGCAACTGAATTTTAAAATAGTTATCTCGAACCGATTAAAATGATGCATGAATACATGGTTATATTGTTATATTATGGGTTTAGCGTTTTTGGCCACTATGTTACCTCCTGTTGAGTGATGATATGCACGCTAAGACAAATGTGGGAACTGGCTCTCAGGTTCAGCTGCCAGAACACACCTATAGATGCTTGGGGACAGATTTTCAACGGGTGGTAGCTAGCCAGACGGATATTACGAAAAGCCCTACCACCATGTTATGGTTTCATCACGATGTTTTCCTTCACCGAAAGCTCAGGATCAATGCTGGGATTCGAACTCACGACGATCGACGCCATGTCCGTACACCATAATTATATTTTAGATTGTTATTCTATACGTATATTATCAAATATTCCTATCCCCATTCTACCATCAAACATGACCTCGAGAGGAGGGAATGCATTCGTCTTTTCTCAATCTGAATTAAATCCTCAAATTTTAAACCGATGGTTAATATAATATGTTACTTTGTCCCCAGATTCTCAAAGCGTCAAGCCCGTGCTCCTGAGATAATGAATGAAGTGAGCTCATTCCGTGATCCTCTCATGTACAACGAATGGCCGGTCTACACTGCTTTGCCTCGCGCCGCACCAAGGTGAACCATATATTCATGCAATCCTCATTTTTAGTCAGTCACATGTAAGTGAGGCTGGCTTACAGTCTGTTCACAATAAGCATCATTGACAAATTGTGAACGTGCGAATATGGCCATAAGAGGCTAAGCACTACAAATTTTTTTTTTATCACAAATCGTGATCGGGACTCTTTTTAAGTATATTGGGCGCACGAAGGACAGAAAGATTTGGCATGGTTAAAGTTTACATGAAGAAGGAGTGAACAAAACATAACATACCATCACGCCTGAAGGATTTGGCAGAGGTGTAGGTACTAATGTACACCCAGTGTTCACCGGGTATGTTTTAAGGTCCCATGTAATAGGCGGCGAACCTATTGCCATTAATCGGGCACAAAGCCAAGCTCCGAGTTGCTATTGAGAATTTCATAGAAAAACCCAATAACACTTTGCTCGACCTGAGAATCGAAACCAAGACCTCGAGCATAGCAATCGCACATATTATGACCACTAGACTAATGAAGCAGTCCAAAAACATGTTACAACTACATTAAATCCAATTAAATAATGCTGCTACTACCCCTATTAGTCTCATTGAACTTAGACCCCCCAGGCCCTAAAACATTGCCACTCAGTGAAAAGTCACAGCAACTGATATAATGTTTTACATTCATAGGTACTGTAAATGACAAAAAGATTATTATAGACTTGCTGGTCGAACTTCGATCATTGGGCGACCGTTAGTTTTAATAGTAAATGTTAGTATACATTGCACCTAGGACTGTCAACCATGAAACTTTACTTTCTTTAATTTGTTGATTTCTATAATTTTTTGACAATTACGCGTGCGTAAGACCTAAGCATGGAAATCGTACGGGAATGTACGATTTTTTCACTCTAGGCGCTTTTGAGAATTTAAAAATCCAAAACGAGTAGTTAGTCATAGGTGAGTTCTGCATCCCAGTAGCACTAAAGTGGCGCGCCTTGTTATATGACTGGTCTCTTGCCCTACTAAAATTTTACCTTAATGCCTTCCAAATGTCCCTCCCAGACCAGAGTAACTTAATAAGATGGAGGAAAGCATCTGAAAAATCTTGCTATACTTGTGATGAGGCAATAGGTACAGCCAGGCACTTATTAGTAGGATGCAAGGTGCTTCTTGATAGGGGTCACTACTTATGTCGCCATGATAGAGTACTTCAGTTCGTACGTGAAGCAGTAAGTCTTTCAGTGGCTAGAGCTCAAAAAGGATTGCCCATTAACAGGAGACAAATTAACTTTATAAAAGAAGGCTCAACAGTAAATGCTAAAAGTAAGCCCATCTCAATCTTAGGTTCTGCACCTGATTGGACTATTTTAGTGGACACATGAAAAACATAAAATCCTAGAGAATATGGTTGTTTCGTCATCCAGAACAGACATATTTCTTTATTCTCGAGAGATCAAGCGTATAGTACTTGTAGAGCTGACTATACCGTAGGAAACTAGTATACCTAAAGACCACGCAATAAAAATGAATAAATATTACGATCTATGTAACGAGTTAACCAAGAACGGTTATGCGGTTAACTTATATGCGTTGGAAATGGGAGCGAGAGGTATTCCAGCGAAATCTCTCTATAACTTGCTAAAAGACCTCGGCCTATCGAGAACTGTAGTAATTTCTATTTTAGAACGGGTATCTGTAACAAACCCCCCCTCCCCCCCTCTATCTACCTAGGTGGTGTGACCCCTCGAACTTCCCTTTCTATTGTATAATGCATAATGATTAAATACAAACTTATTCAATCTATTTAACTGTTACTTGATCTCGTGATCGTCTAATATGGCCTTACGTTGTGAATTAAACAAAGTTGTAGTAAACAAGTTCTTTAATCTGGTACTCAGAAAACATAACATTAAATCAAATTAGTAAATTAGAACTTACTCAAACACATGACAGAAAGTGTTAAAATACATTGTATGAAATAAAGTTAATATTAATACTATAATAAACTGTAGTTATGTACTGTACTAGAAGTATGATTAATTGCACATGAAAGTTGTTCAAAGGGGGTTTTTTTTAGCTGAAGTTATTTTCCCATCTCCTCAAGCCCGCAAAGTAGCACTAAATTTTATAGTGAAACCCAACAATCAACCACCGCTAGCATTGCTAGTGAAGTTTAAGGGTGAGAAGGCAGGATATAGGAATACTGGAACCAGTTCCCTATTTAAGTAAAAATAAATGAATCTAATGATTCAATCTAATGGGTAGTAATAGCAGACACAGTAAAGGCCAACTATAACCCTTTAAGATGATAAAGAAAGCTCCAAGGTGACAAAGTCAACCAGGGAGAAAATATGTAACTCACTTCAATCCAGACCTCCCCGTACAGGAAATAAAGCTAGACTCTACCGACTGTGGGATATATATGGAGAGGGACATGTCGCAACTCCTATCCTTTAGTCACAAATTTCCCTATCACTGTACAGATCATAAGACATGAATATATAGAAGATGAGCTATGCCCTAACAAGTATTGTGATTAGAAGGGTATAGAAGCCAGTACATAGTATGACTAAAACCCATCGGATTAAATATAATATTGCCTTATTAAATGGTAGGCTGAACCAATAGTTGTATAATAATATCACACTAGTTCCAAAAGGAATGTGGATAGATATTTGGAATTTATATGTGTTGAACCAAATCAACACTGAGCATTTGTACTATAATGTAATAGTATATAATACTATGATATAGTATTATAAATGATAATTTGAAAAGGCATTTGAACATCTGCTTGGTTCCAGTCACCATTATTTTATAATGTACTAACCGGCAACCACACAGAATATCCATTACCATTTTGTTATTATGAGCTAATGAAATTGATAATTGAACTAGCACTGACTCTATTCAACACACATTTTGAACAATGAAGGCGGTAGGTGATTGCGTAGGCATAAGGACTGTTTGTCCCTTTGGCAAAACCAGAAATATTACCCTTGATCAACCATATGTACCTTACCTTTACCTGTGTATAAAATATAGTATGTGAAATGTTACATGTAGATGATGTGTAGTGATTTATATTCTCATGAGAATATTATACATATATTACAAATAACAATAACACACAAATAGTTCCTTATTTATCTAAGTATGTAATTATAATACCTTTCTTTACCAAGGTATTCACATATGTATATTTTACATGAATAAAGTAATATACATTAGTTTTATAGAATTCAAATTCTAGGTATTTCTTATAGAAATTACCAATTAAGGATATTTTTCAATCTGTTAGCGCTGTATGGCACTTGTAACAAGTTTTATTATGATTAGTGTGAATATATGTCTGTACTGTTGAGTGTGGATTGGTGACATATTTACCTCAAGATTTTGTACTAACTTTCAGTACAATCCAGCACACCTTCCTTTGTATTATGAACACAAGAGAATGTCTGTGTAGAATCCTGTCTGACCTGGAAGGCCGACCATCACATAGGCAAGAGAATTACAAGATGACAATATCTGGTACTTACTGCTATTGGATCACTTTGGCACGAAAGAGTTCTCTTTCAAATGCCAAACCGAATACCAAATCAAAACAACATAAATACCGAACAGCCACCCTGCGAATCTAATGGCGATCCAAAAACTGAGTCTCACTGTCATGGAATCATTTCTGATTACACCCAGGGAGAAATCTTTGTACGAACTAAATCGATTATCGCTTAATGTGAAGAGATTCAATACACAAACGCCTAATGGGAATTCCTATAATAAAACTCTGATGATAAGACAGTGCACTGGGTTTACCTCCAGTTTCATTAAAGCCCGCTTATTGAATTATTTATTCCTGACGACACATAAGTACCTCATTTTAACCAAGGTTAAAACTACAGAATTTGTACAGTAGATCATGTAAAGTAGTAGAATGTTTATATGATAAGTAATTGTCTGAATTCTATAATATTAGGTACGTTCCGTAGTTATTTTTGTACATTTCCATAAAAGTTAATTAAATCTACTTACAGTCTTTAGGGTTTCAAGCAGCACTTCTTAATACTAAATAGATTTATGAGCACATACATGCAATGAAACTTTCAGGCTACCCTAAAACTCGCTAGTACATTCACTATCACGCGCTAATCCTACTTCTCGAATTATGCTAGATTTGATCAAATCTCCCGTAAATAAGACTGCTGATATCGCAAGATTCTAGATTCGTACTCTAACCTAATCCTAATAAATTTTCCTATATTTTCTGTGGGATCTCCCTGACACCGATCGCGAACTTCTTCATGTATTTTTTTTTTCAGACGCAACGAGCAAGAACAAAAACCTGAATATTACCTAGCTAGTTACACTGTTAATACCGACAGAAATTTTAACTGTTTTCACCAGCATTATAACGGCCTATTTAGTATTTACTCACTTTTGTATAATAACGTCTGATATCTACTGACTGACTGGTTTCGACCGACTATGATTCACTGCGATTCACTGCCTCGACCGACCGTTCGATCCTCTCTGATTGACTGCCCTTAACCGATTCCTTTCTTTTCTAACTGACCCAGCCCTTTAAATACCCCGTCGTTTTGATTTAATTCCCACGCTCCTTTCGTCCTAACGTTTCTTTTTTTTCTATATTTTTGCCAAAGTCCCGTTATTCCTACGATTGTTTTGTACTCCCATCGTTTGGGTTTTCCCTCACCCTTTTTTTTTGTCCCGATATTACTGCGTATTTTTTTCATTGCCACTAGACATGGGTAGTACATGTACTAATTACTAATAGGAACTAATTCCTGACACTGTACTAGAACGAACTATTCCATAAGCTTCATAGTACATCGTTCATTTAGTACTTAGTACCTATGTGATTCATGAGACTGGAGACGTGGTTCAGTCGAAAGAGAGCGAAATTACAAAGTAAACACCTAATAGGCTCTAGTTCATTAAGCTATTTTGAAATAAAGACGAGAGAGTAAGAATTATTTTTATTATTGTTTTTAGACATTTTGGTGAGGATGAATTTGTTCTAAGAATTAGTTTCAAAATTTGATTAGAATAGAAGAATACTTTTTTATTAGTTAATACTATTTTTCTGGAAGTGCAAGTGTGGTTTAGTCTAATAACACCGGGTCTTTAGAATGACAATCTTAGAGCCTGGAAGGTATGAAGGAGAATCAAAATATGTCTAATATTCGTCCGTGTACGATCCATTGTACTACTGTACATTGTACTATTAATAAATAATACCAGAAATCAGATCTAGTTCAGTTGAGAGATTGTACTAATTCAGAGCGCCACTTTTAATATCCGAGCAAACGCATTCCTATTTTCTCAAGATTCCTCAGTCTCTTTGTTTTCTATTGTTTTTCGCCATGTCCGGTCATTTCTTTTGTTAATTCTGTATTCTCACGATTAGTTATCCGCATGCTGTCTTTCTTTTAATATTGCAAAATGGTAAAACCCGTAGGTTTCTACTTTATTATATGTATTACAAAGCTCCCCGCATTGTAAACAATATCTTTTATTTTTATATTGATTTCAAAATTATAGCTAGGTACTTAGGGTGGATCTGTTACATATCTAAAGCAGCATTAACAGGCTCTTACCAAATCTGGCTTGTCAGGGAGGGTATCGCGGGCATTCAAGGAGAACGCTGATGTGCATCATAAGGGGGCCCCTTAAACCTACACGTGGATCATAAGTCCCGGGGGCTGCCGTGTTCCCTCTGTCTGCTACATGATTGACCCGTCACCCGCACGGTGAATGCTAAGATGTTTGTCTCAAACTACCGATTTATAAAGTTTTTGGGGGGATCTCAAACTGTCAGTACTGGTTCTGATTTTTATTCATAAATTTATGTTTTTTGACCGTATACTTTATAATACAGTGAAATTTTGCATAATAAAGTTTGGTTAGCGAAATTAATTGTTTTTCACGCTTGAGTGTTGATTGCGATCTCGTATCCAGAGTAGTTGAATTAATTAAAATGAAACTGAGAATTGGATCATATTGGCGTAGCAATTTACTAAAACTTGTGGCAGAAATGATATTAATTTGAAGGCGTTTATATGATTCGACTTATGAACACAGAAAATGTATGAAATACCGGCATTCTATTGAATGCTTATAACATATACGTTTATTAAAGGAAGATTATTATTGTATGATTATTTTTATTCCTGTGTGTACGACTTTTTCGGTACGACTGATGTTTTATGATCATCACTCTAGAGAATCTGCAGAATCAATATAATTAAAAAAACTTTGCTTGAAGCTATCAGTACTTTTTGATAATTCAATTAATTCAAGAATATTGATTATCAGGTTCCGCTACCAGTACCCGACGGTGCCTCGTGAAGCGTATGGTAGGGTTGTCACTAAAGCGCCCCCTAACGTCGTTCGTACACCAGACTACGATGAGGTAAGTAGTTAATGATTTTTTTGTAATTAAAATGTTAATAAAAAGATTGATTATTTATTATTGGTTATTATTTATTTAGTGACAGAATTGATTATTTATTATGTAACATTTTCTTTTTTGCATTCAATATATAATACTATATTATTATGTTCATACTATAATTTCTGAAGGTATGGAAAAAACGATGTATTCATAACGAATATAACTCTTTGGCTACCTTACATAACATAAATGTACATGAGATTGGCGTATATGCCATTCGAACAGAGGTATTGAAAATGCGTACATAGTCGTTTTTTTTAAGTTATAAGATTTTTGTTGTAATCACCTTTGTGCCATTACTAAATTTTTCTTATTTAATATGATAACAATACAAAAAATAAAGCTTATTTAGTAAACTAATTTATATTCTATTTAATATCAACAACATTAATCATATTTCTTTGTACAGAAAAACTAATTAGGGGACATCCATAAATTACGTCACACGTTTAGGGGTTTGGAGGGGGTCGACGAAGTGTGACAAGGCGTCCCAAATTTTGTGACATCACATTTTTTCAAAATATAATATTTTATATCTAAGTACATTAGAACTTCTTTAAGTCGAAACCTCCTAAACTCGAAAGAATGTGTTCCCTTCCATTCAAGCCCCAAAACCTCCGTTGCACTAAATCTCAACCCTCTAGTCAAAATAATCAGAAAAAAATTTAAATTGGACTTCTGTATCTCGAACATAGCAATGTTTTATTTAACAACTTGTACAACTCGATAATTTGAAACTTATTACCTTTATAGTTCGAAGAAAAATAAGTTACCGACTTTAAGAATATTATCGACAAAGTAAGTACACCATTGTGTCTTAGAAACTATTCTTAAAAACTATGCAAACCAGATTCTACTCTACATTTGAAACTTAAAGATGGCACATTCTGTACTGCTACGATAAGAAACCTTGAATCGTTAGCTTCAATTTTGGGCCCTGATCAAGTTTGCTTTTTATCCATGGATGACAAAGCACGCGTGCCATTGGGTATTACAGCAACAATCGCTCAAGCACCAATATTTAATGCACTTTGATTATCGTGTAAAATTACCGTATCATGATTTTGTGGTTGCTGAAAAACATAAACTTATTCCCTCTGTTTATGCAGGTATTGTTATAAAGAAAGGTGGTGAGGGGAAACCTGACGCTGTAACGTACTCTGGGCCTGCATACGTAGCAATTTGTAGTGGAAAGCATTCTTCTTCTAATGCTGAAAGTCATGCCACAGACATACATAACCTTTCTGAAATACCGGCTTTCAAAAACTTTATAAGAACTCGAGAAGGTTTTATAAAACCTGTATGTATTTTTACTTGCGATGGTGGTCCCGACGAAAATCCAAGATACGAGCGAGTTATAGTTTCAGCTTTACAACATTTTAAAATTTTCGACTTGGGTGCTATTTACATTGCCACAAATACTCCAGGAAGAAGTGCTTTTAACAGTGGGGAACGATGAATGGCGCCTCTTAGTCGTGAACTTACTGGTGTTATATTAAAGCATGACAATTTTGGTTCACATCTCGATTCCAGTAATCGAACTACTGACTTGGTGTTAGAAAAACGAAACTTTGAGAGTGCAGGCATTGTTCTGGCTATTATTTGGAGCCAAATGGTGATTGATGATTTTCCTGTGGTTGCCGAATTCATTGCGCCAAAAGATACTAGACTGGATATCGAACAGGCTAAGGTATTGAAAAATGATGCGATTTGGTACGCACATCATGTACGTGAATCATAATATTTATTACAAATAGTAAAATGCGAGGATGTTCTATGTTGTGGTGTGCGAAGATCTAGCCTTTGGCGACTATTACGAGAGAGGTTTTTACCACCACCTGTTTTGATGAAACAGACGTGTAACGGGTATGTTACCATAGAAAAAGGTGACTGTGAAAGAAAATTCGCTCCACTGTTACTTCAGCTATCTTTGGATCTCCGAGCATCATCATATTTGAAGCAAGTTCCGTATGATACCTATTGCCCCAGTGTCGAGGCATACTTATTTAAGCGATCGTGTGGCATCTGTGGTCTATATTTTACATCATACAAGGCCACTAACCTACACAAGAAATCACATAAAACGCAAGAAGAAGTATTGCCCATCGCGAAAATTCGGCCTCAAAGAATTGCTGCTAGACGTGCCAGGGAAATTCTTTGTTTGAATGATGACAATGAAGCTTTATGGTTAGATGAAGAAGATGTTGACACAATGAATGTTTCTGATGTTAACTGTCCAAATGAGAACGATGTGACTACTATGCCAGTTATAAATAATATAAAGGAATGGGTTCGAAGTGTATGGACTGATGAGGATTAAGTTTTTATCTTTCATTAAAGTGTTTTTTTTTTTATGTTTTGTTAATTTTTATACCTTTATTCGATTTGATGTCAATTTTATTGAAACATAATTTAAATGGAAATTAAAATAATTTCCGAACACTGCTGTTTTAATTTCATAAATTTCTAGTTATAAAATTGCAAAATATGTGACATCACACTAGGTAAGGGGGGTCTCACAAATGTGACCAGCTGTGACAAGGACGAGGGAGGGGTCAAAAAATTATAACCAATAAATAGTTTTTTTTTTAAATAATACACGTTTAACAGGTAAGTGCGATACATCGTCGGCCTCATCTTTACTTACCATCAGGTAAGATCGAGGCCAAAAGCATACCTGTACTGCGTTAAAAAAAGTATAATGTTGTCTCATTCATAAAAATGTCGGTAGTTTTATACAAAGTATAAAAAATTCCCTACATGGTTGCATCGGCGATGTTTGTCGTATAAAATTAACACGGTTGAAACCGTGGGGCACAGCTAGTCTTACAATAATGTCAGATAAAATATAAGTAATTACTGTCTATGTCATAGACACACTTAATTACACTGTTATTTGTCATTATCACTGCTGTTAAACGAAAATGTTATAGTTGTTATGAAATTCATAATGAAAGGAGAAATAAAAGAACATGTTATAACGTGAATAGTGTTCAAAATTATATCTGCACAAACAACCAACTCACTTCTTCTGATTCTTTAATTCTTAGTATACCAAATCATCCTACTAATTTCCGCGACCGATCTTTCGCCGTAACTGCAGCACGACTGTGGAATCCGCTTCCTATCAACATCCAACTGGCCAACTCTCGGGGTTCCTTCAAGTATTAGCTACGTAGGTTTTACTTGGAGCAGTTGAATATCGGCAAACAAAATTTTAAATAAATATTTATGCACACTTTGCATATACTTTTCCTTGCTCCCCTGGAATTCTGGTAGAGAAATTTTTAACATTAAGTCCTCCTATTATACTTTTTTATCTGCTATTAAGCCAGTACTTTATCTCGCTAAGATAAAAAAGGCAAGGTTGTTACACAAGTTACAAAATTGAAGCAAAGTACGGCTGAAGCTACATAAAATTTAAACAATACATACAATTCTATAAAAGAAATAATAAACAACTCCAATAAAAACAAATAAAATTATGAAGGAGTTTGAAACTGTAAGAAAAATTAAAAAGTTCTCGTATCGTAAAGAAGCCGACGATATGTGTTGTCGAATATTTTATTAACGTTGTTAAAAGCGAACTTCATTGACTTATACGTGAAACAAGGATCTCATTTTAATTAAAAAAAAATTTAAACGTAAAGTATACTTATGTCTTTTTTTTACTTTATTTAATCAGGCAATCCTCTTATTTGAAGACTAACTGTGCTCCACGGTTTCACCCGTATTAAATTTGTTCGACAAACTCTTCACCACGCCGCACTTTTCTATAACTTTCCAGGTTGCTTGACGTTCGTGTTTATCGCTCCTCTCTTTAGGATCGTAGCGTGAAGTTATATAAGGTTTTCGGTCACCACTTTCTTCACCATCTAATAATTTCCGAATACGTGTCTCCTCAGATACACATAATCGTTTAATGAACTCATGTTTAAGTTTATTGTACCGTTGTCGAGGAGGTGGAGAATGAATAACAACATCCTCAATTTCTTGAGCATATTTTTCATCAAGATGAGCGACTATACAGGTTATTGGTAAATCGCCGTATTCCCGTTAGGAGGTGATAGGGGTGACTATTTGTGATAATTTTAATCCCCATAAGCATTATGCAAAAGTGTACCTTTTTGAGTTATCATGTTTTTTAGATTTTTTCAATATAAATCAAAAACTTATTTTTAAAATAATATCAATTTAAATCTATATTTTTTTCTATTGATTTATAAACTATTTGTTTATTTGACTATTTGATTTATAATTTATAAACACTGGATATTCATCAATATTAAAACAACAGTTATCGGTCCCAATTTAAAAAATGTGAGACGAAAAACGATATTGTTGTAGCGACATCTATCGAGCCACATACGACGCATCCTACATCGCGCTATAGAAATTAACTCTTCAATTGAGTATATATACAAGAACCCGACTACAACCGTACCCAAGTCCGGTGAAGCTGTAAAAGCCGCAGCGGCTCTGTTTCTGGATAGGGCCCCTAAGGCTAACAGTGTAATCAGAAAAAAAAAACAACCGTTGGGCAGCTGCCCGCCAGACATAACACCCGTCTGGTCGGAGGATCCTCCCTTTGCAATAGTTCTTCTACATTGTTTCATATTGTATTAAGATTTCTTTCCACTAAAATGCCTTAAAAACAAATAAAACGTTATTTATCTTGGCTTGCAGATTATTTTAAAAACTCAACAACTCTTAAACTAGCTAACTCTTAGCTTTCCAACAATGCATAACAACTAGAAACTCATTTTAAAGAAACTGAAAAAAACGAACCCAATAGAAGCAGATGGAAATTCGTATTCGAACTAAAATTAAGTTCGTTCTTTAAAATTTCCATACAATTCATTGAAAATAATACCCAAGGTAAATAAAACAAAAAATACGAATTTAAAATAAAATTTAGAACCAGTAACAGTTTTGTAGTAATAACAACAATTTTATAATAATTAACAATTAAGACATTTTGTAATTTAGTCTAATTAAAGTTCTTGCTCCATGTGACTTCCATGATGACGTTATTGGCGTTACGAGTATTACTATGAAAAAAGTGAAGAAAAAAGACGTGGAAATATTGTAGAGAAAACAGTAGTCATAGATGCCGTCAAGCTGAGTTTATCCTCCTGTTGCGATAATAAAGTATGGATATGTTTTCAAGTTACGTAGGCAGTGAGCTGACAATAACAAAACTAAGATATTTTCTTCAAGACTAACAATATAATTACAGGTATAACATCGCCTCAAGCTGTGGACTTTTATAACCAGCACATAGAAGGAATAGATGTTTTCGAATCCAATTGAGATCTCGTCAATGGTACAAAAGAATTTCTTTAATATTGTTACACCCGTGGGTAATAAAAATGCCATGATTGACGTGAAGAAGTTTTGTTCGAATTCCACACAGTGATAAATTACCCAAACTCACAACACTATTATTTATTTCAATGTGGTTTCGCTTCCTTTTATCGCTCGTTGTTATCGCTTTGTAATTCAAAACTGAACTGCCTCGGAGCCACGCCTGATCTGCTTAAATACCTACACTAAACGATCGTAGAAAAATCGTGAATCATCGCTAACTTTCTTCTTTCCTGAAAAACCTTTCGTTTCGTTGCTATGCCTACTCGATGACGTAAACGAGGCGATAAGCCCTATACATGTGTATGTAAACTGCGATGTTTACACAAACATGCGCCGCGGTTGTTTACGACGCGAACATGATTTCGAAGTTTGTAGTTGCTTCGAGTTATTTCGGGAACAGGATTTTTCTATCTTTTTAAGCGGGTTGTAACAGGTCGTAAAAATGTGATAGATATAAGCTTGGTATATTTTTATCATTATGCCTAGAAAACATGGTCGTCGTTTCTAACATCCTCGGAACACCGTCCACAAGTCGAGCCGATATACCATCAAACTAAGTCGAAATACCAGGAAATGCCATTACCAGAAAACGTAGCCGCCCATGTAGCATCATGGGAACACCAAGCTGAAGCCGAAGTGGCACTCCATCCAGCTTACTCGATCCCTTCAAAAAGTCACGAATATCGCGACCTAGGCATCAAGACCTACCTTTGGATATCATGCGTTCTGATAATATATTGACTCATTTCTCTAAGTGGACAAAAAACTGACATACATGCCAGAACTGCTCTAAATTTCGTTCTTTCACAAAATGTGAAAAATTTCAAGGTTATTAATTTATGCTAAAATGACAAACGAAACTCCTATGCAGATTTTCACAAAGCATACATTTGTATTTTTCTTTAAACGCATACAAAGCAATATATGGGTTTTACTTTGTTTTGCTAAAATGCATATAAAGCCTTAATATATGGCTTCGTATAAGAATTCTTAAAATAATAACTCAATATTTTTTTCTTATTAAGACTGATTACATAAACCAAATAAAAGAGGTTTTCTCCTGATATGTTTTTTATTCCATCTCCTTCATAATGAATGCTATAATCCTATAAAAACTCAACAAACACAATAGAGTAACCACCTTATTCATCAGATATGGCTCCAGCTGACTTCTTTCTTTTTCCTAAATTCAAATTACCACGTTGTGTCACCCGTTTTCATTCGGTAGAAAACATAAAAGAGAATTCGCGACGAGAACTAAACTCAATTCCGGAAAAAGCGTTTAAAAAATGTTTTGATGATTGGATTATTCGTTGGCGTAGGTGTATCGTTTCTGAAGGAAAATACTTTGAAAGTGATAAATGAAGTTTGGATAAATAACTAACATTTTGTGTATTGATCTTTTTCCCGGTACTTTTTTGACAGAGTAGTATGTAGGTATAGATAGATATATAGGTACAGATGTTCATACATCTATGGCTCATGCCCATCCAATCCGTTCAGCGGTTTTTGCGTGATTGATTTAACAAACATACGAACTTTCACATTTATAGTATTATTAGGATTATAGTGAATTAAAGTGTATTCTCCTTTTCGGTATGCCACTTGATTTCTAATTACCTACTTTTAAATAAAATCTGTGTAATTACTAGGCCAACGGTTAAAAATTAAAATAGCTAGAAAGTAGAAAAGAGTATTTGAATTTATAAATAGATGAAATCTATTTTAAATTGAAAATTAACTATGGAAGAAATTAAAAGTTAAACGCGCCGCATCTCCAGTGAAGCTTCAAAATAACTTTGCCAAAACCTACATAATTGTTTAAGCTGTTAAATATTCAGGAACTTTGTTACCGCTTTGGGATTTAATAAATATAAACTTTTCCTATTATATTCGACCTGATTTGTAAAGTTGAAGTGGTGATGGCTCAATGGTAGGTACCATTTTCGCCCACCGTCACATCGAACGTGGGTTCGAATACTAATTCCCGATCCACACGCTTGCCAAACCTCGGCAAACATTAACAAATACAAACGTTTGGATATGGCGTTTGGTTTGGTCTGGCTTGGCTTGTCAACGATCCGAGCTAAGTCGGTATGTGGTGCACAAATCAATGAATCTTGCGGCAAGCGTTTGCGTTGTGTCCACAAACATGTATGGCTGGTACTGTTTCTGTAAATCTTTAACTATCTTCATTTCCGAATATTCCGTATCCTATAATTTTTACTCGTTTAATTTTGTTTCTTTTTCAATTAAAAATATGCGGTTTAAAAGTATTCGTTACGATATAAATTAGTACCTATACATTTTACCCTTGCTATTATAATATTTTAACTTCATTGTAGAGAAAACGCAGACATATTTTTAAACAAGATACAGAGTGATAGATACCTTCGGCAGTTATTAGTACTTAAGCTTGTCACTTCTTTTATAGCCAGCACTTGTTCAGCAAACGCTTACCATACCTTTCTGAGTCATCTTTCGCTTGGGACAGGATTTAACCGGGTTTCCTGAGTACAACCACCAATTTGTTTCAAGTGAATTAAAAATGTTTTATCACTCACAACGAAGCCTGCCGCTAACTCTGACGTGATTTGCGATGGATCCGCTTCTACGATCACCTTTAATTCTTCATTATTATGTAGGGTCTACGGCCGTTCAAGAGGTTTGTCTCGTTGGTCAAAATTTCCACAACGAAATCGTTGGAACCAAAAACGTACCGTGCTTTTTTTACAGTAGCTTCCCCATACACATCATTAATCCTTCGAGCTGGATACCACGGTAGAACTCATATTCGTAAATAACACGATATTTTAAGTTTTTCATTTTCATAAAGAAAAGGTCCGAAAACAAATGAATGATCACTGAATGACACATAAATACACGAACCTAAAATACATTTGAATTTGGAATTCCTAACCAAACGCCAGATATTTGAGATCAAACTGGCGAGTTCAACAAAACGCCAATTTCATATGTAAGGACCTAATATTTGTCATTGTTAACAATCATCATCAATTGTTGGCAATAGGCTCGCGCCCAATAGGGCCTAAATAACACACACGACGAACTGCGGGTATACATTAGTACACCTCTGCCTAACCCTATGGGGATACAGGCGTGATTTTATGTTATGTTATGTTATCATTCATATTGTTTCTATAAGTAGCGCACTGTTCCACAGTCGAGCTACCCTAGTGGTCTGTATAGGAAGGTAAAGATAACTATAAAAATGGTTTCGCTTGGTGCCCTGAGGTGACGATTGTGATATGACATTTTTAATACCCTCATACTTATCATTTAGTCTTCGGCACGTTTCTCACCTTGGCTTAGTATTTCAAGCTCCACAGCACTTAAATCAGTCAACAAACTCAAATTTGAGCGGTTAAATAATGATACATATTCCATAAAACTAATTTCTTATTATGGTTCAAAAGATACAGCCCTTTAATTGTAGGACGGATAGCGTGGGCTTAGTAATAGGATATTTTCCGGAAACGGAAGCAAAAAGTAGGGCCAGGGAAACAAGAGAAATACAACGCTCCGATTTTCATCTGTGATTATAGGATTTAGTATAAATTAAAACTAGCGATCGCCCTTCGAAATTCGATCTACGACTTTTTGACCATAGACTATTTTCTGTTGGATATTTACAGTATTCATAAACAATGAGTATTATCTACATCACTTGCTGTCACTTTTCGTTGAATGACAATGTCAATAGTTTGGGGGGTCTAAGTTTAATGGCACTGGTCAGGTTAGGATCCGCAGTATTAATTTATTTAACTTAATATATTAGTAACAGATATTAGCTTTCTGCACTCCTCCATATAAACTTTAACCATGCCAAATCTCAGTCTTCCGTGCACGCAATACGCTTAAAATTATACCGAAAGCTTTTGCTTCACTTATTAATATATAGACTACATAAATTTATTCATAATTAATATGTACCAAATTCTAATAGATAAAGGCCAAAAGAATCTAGTTTTATCGTAACACAAGATTTTAATTACTTATTTCGGTACTTTTTTTATACGGCCCTGTGGCGCAACGGATAACGCGTCTGACTACGGATCAGAAGATTCCAGGTTCGAATCCTGGCAGGGTCGCTTAGTCGATTGTTTTTTTCTAACCACCAAAACAAATTTTGGAGTATATATTACATATAATACCAGGGATCTTATAAAATTTCTATTGTTATTATAATATATACAAAATCATTTGCTAATATTCATCTAATGCTATTTACTACTAATTTATTTATTTTTTATTATTAATAGTGTTTCATACATTTTAATAACTTGATGACCTTCTTTTAATTTATTTTTTAAAATTAAATTTGCGATTTTGTGTTTTTCAATGTATTGGGCCAATATAATAAGTTCGCATATCAGTATTGGATTAGAATTAACTGTAAAAATGTGTCTTATATAGTATGCGCGCTGTTGACACATCTTTAATAAATACATGAATCATAGTATGGTGGTGTAGTATGTTTTAAAGCCCACCTGATTAGCTACCACCCTCAAGTTAAAAATCGGTCGCCAAGCACCTATAAATATGTTCCGGCAGCTACACTTGAGAGCCAGTTTCCCCACTACGCTTAGCTTGTCATCATATTGGGCTACAGCGTCACTAAACATTAAGTGAGATTGTGACCATAAGGCTAACATTGTATAACAATAAAGAAAACATAATATAGGATTGAATAACTCAAAAACCACAACATGACGATCCATAATGATATAGATCTCCCCAAATAGGAGTCTCCTCTAGCGAGTTCTACTTTTAAAATATCTACTTATATATTTATTCACAGATGTACGGTATGCTGAACGTTCCACACACTTCTGGAAAGATTTTGCGGTTCCCAGGCCCGTCACGATCTCGAGGCGGAGCGACCTTCATGGTACCACCACAACGCGACAGGTAGAAATTACAAAAATTTAGTTAACTGAATAGTGTTTTAACATTACAAAAGTGAAAGGAGCGAGCGAGTTATGTAAAATTTGTAGAAAATAAATGGCGGACGATCGATATACATCTTATTTAAAAAAAAAAAAAAAAATTACATGAAAAGCGAAGGGTCGTGAAACGCATTTTAACTCACTAGTTTTATTTATAACATTTTTATCGTAGATTTGAAGCTTTGAAGAAAATGATCCGTCAGGAGCACGTACGTGAGTTGCATCGCAAATACGAGGCCGAACAGAAGCAAGAACTAAAGGACTTGGCTGCAGGACGCAGGTAAACATATTACGGTTTATATTACTCATAATTGAGGCCACGAGAACCAAAGCGACTACGCGTTCTTCCGAGCCGCGGGCACTGTTAGTAAATAATAATCAATCACGTTACATACCACCACAATGTGATTAATCGTCAATTTACTAAAACGTAACTAAACTACGTAGCATGTAACATACTTGCGCCTGATATAATGGCTCAGATTAACACCAAACGAAATAGAACTTTGTGTTCAATTAAAAGAGTTGAGAATTTACCTATTGAGGACAGTTTATTATAATCGATATTGATGGTGACACTGGCGAATGTACGGAATATGGCTTAGTAATAAACGTATTAAATTTATTATTATAAAATCTAGCTGTGCCCGCGACTTCGTTCGCGTGGACTACAGATTGCCGTCGATCGGGCATACACGCGAATCGTGCTACTCCCGCTCCCAGTTACATGTTTATTGTGGATGTTACTTAGAAGATAATCATATATAATTGCTAACTTTTTTGTAGGTCGTTTTAATATCTAAAATTATGTAGTATAATAATGTGATATATCTTTTATGGTTTACTCACCGTAAGCCATTTAAGCGCCTAAGTTGATTCGCCGTGACCGGTTTTTTTTTATTTGTGTGAAACCCTAATTATTTTTCTAAAATAGAAGTAGTCTTAGTTACTCTTTAGAACATCAGCTATCTACCAGTGGAAGTCCCCTTAAAATCGGTCTAACCGTTTCGGAGATTACACGGAAAAAGACAAAAAAAATATTAAAAACTGGTTTTTGTTATAAGTACCGTAATACGTGCATATAATATAATTAAAAAAACTATGTATTATTTTTACACTACAAACAAACACTTAAATTTTGTTATTTGTATATAGATAATGTTGCGTAGATTATGAAGGAAAAGAACATTATTAAAAATTATATAACGTCGTCGATTTTCATATTATGTTTCTTATTTAATTACGGTTCTGGATTCTTCACAAAATTTTACAAAGTCAAAGTCAATGTCAATTTCATTGAAGATTGAAATACTTATAAAAAATATAAATATTTCGTAAAAAATAAATACTACATCTCTTTCCAAGTATGATAATCCGAACATCATTTTTTTTCCTTTTAATAAAAAGAATTTCGTTTGAAGCCTCCCCTGAGGAAATGTAATCCGACGACTGTTAAAATTATTGCGTCTCGGTTTTTCCTTTTCTTTATCACATCCCCTTTTCGTATTAATTTTTACATTCAACATTAAAATGGTGCACAGTCCTTGTAAAGATTTACAAGGAAACATAACACAGGAAACGAGAAATGCCAAAAAGGCTACAATTTTACTGCTCAGTTACACCTTTATCTATAATAATATATAGGTTTTACATTGAAGTTATACTTTTATTACTATCTGTTCCCCACGGTTTCACCCGTGTCAATTTTGTTCGACAACCATCACGCCGTTATCGCACCCATATAGTCTATTTCCCAATCAGAAAGAAAACGATACATAGAATGTGACTGATGCTAATTACTAAGCGGATGATATATTTCTTTTTAATTTTAAAAATATTTTTTACATCCCTAATAGCTTATCAATTACAACACAACATTCGTACAATATACGAAATTTCATCAAAAACGGTTCAGAATTAATGAAGTTTGAAATTTTAGAAAATTCTTTTTTTTACGACTCCTAATGACTTAAACTTCTCGTGTACAAAATTTCATCATAATCGGTCAAGAATATATATCATTTATACCATAGTCGAGATTAGTTTCCTTCATATAAGTAAGTGTATCGGGAAATTAGGAAAAAATATTACATGTATTAATTAATATAGATAACTAAACTTAAAATTACATTATTAAGTTTAGTTAAAAAGTTTTTTGCGAGGCCCCCACAGGCGCGAGGCCGCCGGCGGTCACCGACATCGTCGACACCTAGCGCCGCCACTGTCAAATAGCATAGGTACTCTAAAGAGCAAAATTTAACTTCATGAAATTGTCTTTATGATGAAGTAACTTTTGTTTGTAAGGATTAATATGCCATGTCTAAAAATAAAGCTTATAGATCACTTTTTTAATTTCACATGTCACAAAATACCTTTTTGTTGCTTATGTATAAGAGATAGGTACATGCTATCGTTGACTTTTTTTTAGATATACTAAAGGTTAATATTATTTTTCTACATTATATTTTCGTATCATTAACGATAACGCCAGTGCACGTGGTTAAAGCAGTCCAGAAGGGCCTCGACTTCCGACTTACGTAACAAAAATTAATATTTAAGGCTATCTGAAAGTTGTAGCCTAATCTTAAATAGCCCACACTATTCCTCGAGAGTCTAGACGGCTATCATACACGAAAAGAATTTTTCGAATTGAACATTAGTTTCAGAGATTTCTATACCGCTTGATGTTTTCACTTCGCTTGTAAAAACAGAACTGTCTCGGGTCTAGATATGACTCGCTTAAATAGTAAAATGAGACAATCACGAAATCACTAGAAGGTAATTAAACTTGTAAACTGATTGTAAACAGTTTAAAATAAGTGGAATGTTCTATTTTTTGGTCATGTTGACGCAATCCGTGCGAAAGAGTTTTTCTAGTGTCAATAAAAATAATGCTTCCTCGAATCTTCATAGATTCAACATACTCGATACTCGAACATACTCGATGTTTCGAGTACATTCTAGGCGTTTCCAGAGATTTCGAGATGATGGTTTGTTTCTGTTTCGCGCCAACCTGTCTACGTGAACTATCTTTGGTTTTCTCTTAGTCCTTTCAGACAACAGTATAGGGCCTTCGAGCTTGAAGTTTTGGAGACTTCCCTTTTCTACGAAAAGGGTTATGAAGCCTTTCGAGAGGACCTTCCTCCTGACCTTCAGTATTCGCGTTGCGGTCGCATCCGGTCTTCGTCCTCACAGGCCTCCTGTAAGCCTTTCCCAACCGGTCTTGGAGATCCCTCAATATTTCTTGTCCAAAATTGACTTTAGCCGGAGTAGATTCTTTACTGTTGTGTACCACTGACTTCTTTTATTCTTTGATTCTTGGAAATGGTCACACTACTCTGATGGCTGTAGCATTGCTTTCACATGGTGATCCCATATTTTGCAACTTCAGTTGGTCCCCGCTTCGAGCCTGCTGGCCCTGTATTTATTTACAAGCAGGCACCGGTTAAATTTCACGCATTTTATATGGTTTCATGTTTTGACGTACAGCTTATACTGCAAGAGCATGTGCAAGCGTACTCTTTAGGGTCTGATAATGACCAAACCGTACGGCAGCTGTAATATCACCGTCTTTTATACCGTCGACAAATGCCTGGAGTGTATTTACCTCAATCGTAGCTGAAAGACCTGATGAATAAGCTCGAAGAACCAAACGTTTAACCTCGAGAGCTCACTACTGCTGGCTTTCGCTTGATTTCTGTATCCTATCCCGAAGCTGTGCACGATAGAAATGTTCCATGTGCTTGCCCTCATAACGTGTATCCAGTGTTTCCATCAGTGCCTTTCATCCACCTGCAGGTTTTCGAGAATCATGACAGCTTCTTACCGTAGCTCCAGAGTTAGAGCCACGAATGACTGTTCATTGTTCCAGCTATTACCCTTCACTAGTGATTCAAATTAGTACTTGAAGGCTGACCAAGATGTTACATCGAAACGTAGCACTTCAATTTTCGTAGATAACGGTGAAGCTACTACAGCTACTGGCTCACGTGTCTTCAGCTTATTTATTACGTTTGTTACCGTCTGCAGGTGGTTGTCGTGCCCATGCCCGTCGAATCGACTCTCAATATTGTCGGCACTGTGTGTAATCTCCTTAACCGACCATGAGGTTCTTTACTTTTTCTCCCAGGACCGTGATGCCAATGAAGATATTCGCTTAATTTGCAGTGGTTGGCCTCCTGACTCGCTTGACTTGCCTGGATAGAAGCCAATAAAATTGCCAGACTCACCGATTCTTCAGATGGTGCCGGGGCAGCCTGCACTAAATCTTGATTACGATAACGTTGACGTGCAGCATCCATTTCGGCTTGTCTCCTCCATCGCGGAATAGAAACTTCTTCGTCACGCTTTACTAACGGCATACCGCTTCTGATACCAAGTACTACACCCGTGGGTATTTGCTTAAAACAAAAAAAGGGTGTAAATTGTATTTAAGTATACATCTCATTCTCTCCATTTTATTGTACCCTATATACTTATTTAAATGTATTCGCTTTTCACAAATTAGTTAGCACTAAAACTAAATAGAAAATACCAAGTTCGCTCAAATGTGAGCGAGTAGACAAAAGTGTTGTGAACTATTATGGGAGTTGCTTTGAAGTACCCGCTAGTTAATTAGACGATTCTAGTTCTGTACGGCAGGTTACTTTAAATGCTCAAACGAGTGTGTAGTTTCTTGTAAATGCTAGTTAACTTCAACAACGTATTTAACTTCAATGAATCGCTTTTGTGTTTATAGAAAGCTTTCCACTTTAATTAAGTACAAACTATTATTCGCTTTTATTGATGAAAAGATGAGAGCCGTTGTGGGACGTCTGGCAGATGTAAAATATTGTTATTGAAAGATACATAAATCAATAAAATTAAAATATGTAATAATAATTTTTAAAACAAATAAAACAGCTACGTACTTAGCATTCGTCAATTTCATGGCTACAAATGAAGTTATTGTTAGCTTATGTGAGACGTACAAGTAGTTGGATCAATTCTACTTCAGAATTTTAAAAATGAAAAATGATAACTAGAAATGATGGTGTTACAATATTTTTTTTTTTATATTCATAACTTTATTTAAAAAAAAGGTTATATAAAAAATCATAAATCGGAGGGACTCGTACCATCGACCATTCGTACTGTATACACATTAGTACGTACAAGTCTAGTTATAACACAGCCAGGTCAATTCCACGACAATCATAGTTTTAAAAATCCTTTAGGTGTTTGTCTATTTTTAGTGTGGGTCGGGTCCGATACTTTATCCAGTTAAGTATCTACAATCGATTCTAACACGCCACTAGACGTATCACATGAAAAATAAATCGTTATAATTGTTTATGCTCATAGTTTTGGATGTCAAATGTTTAACTTACGAATTGTTCCATTCGATAATATATATTATTTAAATGTTAAACCAGACAGCATTAATTAAAAAAATGATTGCTTTGCGCAGTAATGATGATTACGTGTACGGAACCTATGGCGAACAAGAACCTAGAGGCCTACAGACTTTACATGTACCAGAGTATACCGCTGATGAACCTGCTTATAGGCACGCCAAGTAAGTCTATTGTATATTATATCTCTTCTTCTTAGGTAGATCCCACCTAGGTAGAGTCGCCAGATGATGTTTTCCTCTTCCACTCTTCTCTATCAGCTGTCATGTCAGTACCCATAAATAATTCCTCACAGAATCCATCCATAAATTCTTTAGTCTTCCGTAAATTCTATATTTGTCCACCTTCATAGTTAATATCCTTCTAGTTATATGACTATTCATCTCTCCTCATGACATGCCAATAACACGCTAACTTATTAACCCTCAACTTCTCTGTCATTAGTACTATTTTCTTACTTCCTCTGTTATATTCTTTCCTGACCTTATCCATTCTACTAACACCACTCTTACTCTTCTTTCATCCTTCTTTTTCTTTGCCCAGCACACATATTCAGCACGAAAGGTCTTTATTTTTTACACTTTTCCCTTAAGTCCCAGGGGCATTCATCGACCAATTGTGATTTCCGCGACCTGTCGCCATTTCATCCATCTTACGTTTATTTAATTTTTTACGTCTTCTTTTTTTAACTATTTCAGTATTTATTCAATGCGCAGATAATTAATTTTATAACTAAGCCTAGCCTATCTGTCCGTCAAACCTTCAAACTTGACCGCTTTAAATATTATTCAAAGAATATGTGTTATTACTGGGGATATCTTAACAAATAATATAAAAATTGATTTTTTCAACGGTTTTATTTTCTCTATCGCAAAATCTGTAAGAGACAGGTGCAAGAGCCAAACTTGGTGTAATGAAATGCAAACTGTAAAGAAAAATATCAAATAATAAAAACCAGCCAAGAGTTAGTTGAGCTCGCGCTAAAATCCAGAACGGAATAAGAGGAAACATAGTTTTTTCCGTAAGTACATAGGTAAAAGAAATACTTATGTTGTGTTGTGGATTGGAACCCTCGTTGCGTGAACCAGACTCGCACTTGGCAGATGCCTTTCTTGGTATTATTTATATTGACCCAATTTTATATTCTGAAAGTGCTTTAGAATATGCAGGGGAACGTGGGTGAATAATGTTGGCATGATATTTGTATACCTATGTATAACTTCATTTCTGAAAATTTATTTTAATTGGAAAATCTGTTATTCACAATTACAATAAATAAGCTCCTAACATTAAATTATTATTTTTATTTTATCCTATTTAGATGTTTTTGAAAACAGTCCTACCAGTCCACTAACTTATAAAGATAACTGACGATTGAAAAAAAATGGCCCTAAAATTCTCACTTCTAACATAAGCTTTGGAACCATGTCTACCCATAACTTATTAATAATTACTATAAACGCCGAGAAATGGATAGATTTATAGTTTTGCATATCATCGTTGAATTAAAACAACTTTTCTCAAGCGTTGAGAAATCTACGCGACGTTATCTTTCACCGTCAGCGGTTTGTATTTCTAGTTAAAGTCAAATAACTAAACGTAGGTACGAGAATTCCGTGAAATAATTGATACACGTCAGGCTTAGCTGTGGTCTCAATTGTTCAACTACCACAAACTGTAGTCCTTGTTAATAATCTATATTTTCGTTACAGGAAACCCCCAACAGGAAGTCGTCAAATATCTCAATTCTCTCGTTACTCGGACGTGATGCTGCCACCTGTCCGCCGGACCTTCTACCACCCTTACTACGACTACGCGACCCCCGATTTCATCCCCTACATGTATTGAACCGTGCTAGAACTTTCGGACCGTCAGCGAGAATCTCCAATAATACGAGATGATTTTAAAACTCCAAGGAACTCTTCTCCTTCAATGTACAAATCGGGCTTTGATTCCAAATATCATAACTAAACGATCATATCAAAAGCATATCTCGTTAACTTTCGCTTCGACAACCCTAGTCTCTTAAAATGCGAGCTTCCCCGGCATTATCTGACAAGTTTTATATATTTATTATATAATTAAAGAAATCTAGATTGTTTTCTATATAGAATGCTTTTATACCTCGTCACTTTTGAAAGTTGCATTGTATTTTTCGATAGGTTTTAGGTACAATGGATTCCTTGTTGGGATGTCCAATCCCTTATCGTCAGTAAGCTCACAATATACTGTATTTATTAATACTGTAATAATATGACACTTCCAATGAAGACAATAATGCACTTTATATACAATTTGAGCAATTATGAAAATCTATTAATCTTGCTGTCAATTTTCTGTATTTTAACGAAATATGACAATAAAAAAATTAATAGTAATTATAATCGGACAATAATACTATATTACTATTATTATTAACTGTTTATAAATTGATGTTTAGAAGTTGATAAGTGTGTCAAAAAATTATTATATATACTTATATCCATTTATTAAATAGATAATGAAATCGTAATATGAATATAATTAATGGTTTGAATGCCATCTGTTACTTGGCCTCTTCAGATAATTACCTATTTTACACTTCAGTTCGTTTTCTTTGCTAAGTTCCTCTTTATTAAATAATAAATGTAAAAAAAAATTCACAGGCATTCTTGACGCATTGTGCCCGTGAGACAGAAAAGTTTTTATTAGCGTTCCTGTGAGACTCTCCTCAATGACTTGAAGCTAAAGAACGCTTTTCATTACATTCGACTTTTATCTAACTTTGCCATGAAAAACATTGTTATGAACAACTTTTTTTGTACATAAAATGTTTTATGTTACATAATTTCATAAGTATTAATTTTTTTTCTGGATACAAAAATTCATACCTCTAGTATTGTACCACGCTGTTTTAGAGCATATTTTTTTTTAGTTTGTTTTAATTATAATTAATGTAGACAATAAACTGGACTATACATTAAAAATCTTTAGATTACATATTTACCTACATAACTGAATATATGTTGAATACTTATCGTTGTGATTAGAAGCTAAGTGTATAAATATTGTGTGTGATTATATATTTCAAAAGCCTTCAAGACGGCTAAATCGGTTTCGGGTGTGATTACGGGTGTATTACGTACCTTTAAATAAACCTACCTTTGCGTTGTTTACTAAACCGTTATTTATTGAATCCTTCACACGTTTAGTAAATATGACTACACTTTACTACAAAATGGAAGCTTAAACTTGAGTATCATGTACCAGGGTTCTATAATAATAATGTATAAAAATATGCAATTTTCATTCTCTAAATGGTTTTAACGTGTTCAAAAATTGTACGATAAAACTTTAAGTTCGATTTCTTAACTTTGTTATTGTAAATCTTTAAAAATAGTATCCACTGGAGATCAATAAATAATTACTCTTGTTTATATTTAATCAACACCTAATTACCTTTTATTGTTTATTTTAATATTTAATTATAACTTGTAATAATTAATTTATATAAGTATATGTATTTAGTTGTCGCAGTCGAGTTACCTATTTGACTTTCGGACTCCGACATTATTTATATATATTTTAGACAATAAGTAGCAGTTGGTATATATCATGGCATATACCTGTTATTTACCTCTCAATTTTCCAAAAATATTTCATCTATACCATGATTAAACGTTGAAGTTTGAAATACTTATAATAACACAACGCAAAGGTTAGTTTATTTATCGTTACGATGAAATAATTCCAAATAACTACATAATCCACATAGTCGTATACCGACAGATAAATGCTTTAATTATATTTAAAGTTTCATATTTAATAAATAATAATTATTGTATATTAGCATTCCAAGTGCATTGCACGGCTTATTCAATATTCATGAATTATTGTATCCTAGAAGTAGGGAAGTTTGAAATAACAGCCTAAGGATGTTGCGCCGTATATAAAATATTGTTAAATAATCTGAATCGAAACTAAATTACCTACGTATGTATTCAAGACATTTTAAAATAAACCAGACTACTTATAATAATATACATGTACATAGGTACCTATAAAAAAATACAGTTTACTTAGCCACCAATTTTGAATATATATACCCCACAATACCTTTTACCATACCATAATTTACCTACATTAAAACAGAGAACGTTAAAGAATGAAGGCTGTATTTCTAAGAAAGTTGTTACATATTTGTGTATTGTATTTATTATTATACTTAATCAAATATCGACTTGATAATTGTCGATGGTATAAGTCGACATAACCTCACAGACTATAAAATTTGGCTTTAAAAATAATATAACTCATGTATTATGGCTTTAAGCGAGTCAATGAATACATTAATCTTCTATTTATTAACGTGGACAATCGTATGAGGCATTGTCTTGTCCTAAATTTTACGATTTAGCGAGATATCTATAGGTACAGATTTTTATTTATATATAATTTTCTAACGATATTCTGTAGTGTTTTACAAATTACTTTATTGTCTTTAAAGATCATTAAAATAGTTACGTAGTTAGTTGATAAAACATTAGTATTGATTACTCCTTATTGATCCGTGGTAGTGTTTATCGGAAACGTTTTGACAAATTTAATATCAATTATTGGATACGTAGACGTTTAAATACTGAAATTTTAAAAAACCATTTCCTACATTATACGTAGAAATTCGCAGTTACATATCTCTGCGATTTACATATCGCGTTTTGAAAGCTTAAAAATTACATTTAAATATTTAAAAATATATATATGTCACCTCATCTATATCGCTGTCGAATGGATCTTTATCGTTTAGTAATAAAATGTTTGAAAAGTAACTTAAAACTGAGGAAAGATATATACCTACCTACCTTGCAACACTGAACTGAATAGGTAGGTACATTCGACAGCAAGAAAAGTTAAAATTGTATTATCTCGTGAAATATATACCTACCTACCTACTTAAATAAAATACAATTTCGTGGTATTTGATTATAAAAATGACAATAAATGAACTATTATAAATGACAATAAATATAATTATGTGAATTTGAAAGACCGTGTATTTGAATAAGATTGTATTTAAACAATACAAAATAATAAATGTTTTAATGTAATTAATATAATATTATTGATTGATGTTTTTTTGGGAAATAAAGTTATGTACTTACTACTGAGCAGAATATTTTTTTTTATTATTTCCAACTTACAGCAATCAACTCCATACCCAGACTAGGTGTAATTCGCGATAAAAACACCAGGAGGGCCTAGCCAAGTTGCCTTTCTTGAAAGCTAACGAAAACGAAAAAAGTGTATGAAATTGACATATCTGATCACGTGATTTAACGTTTAAATATGTCAATTCCATACATTATTATCGTTTTTGTTAGCGTAAACTGGTCCTACTTTGCTCTAAAATTTGCTCCAAATTGAGAACTACTGAAACTGTAGAGAAATGTTTTATTTTAAAGTTTATATTTGCATTTATATTGTGAAATAAACTCTTGGGCTACAGGATTTCAGTAGTAAAAATAAAATTTCATTGAGTTTATATATATATACAATATATATTAAAAACCCCGTCGAATCCCAAAAGAGTATATAGGTACCCCAATGACATTACCAAAAAAATATCAAAATTTTATTTATAATATTATGAAATAAAAATGTTATTGCAATTTAAAATTAACATATTTAGTTTAAGTTTCCCTAAAATTTGGTAAATTTTTAAAATGTGATAACACAGTCGCAAGCCCCGACTCGGCGCGGCGCAGCGGTACGTTTGATCGTATGGCGGTACCCTGCGCCGCGGCGCCCGTATTGCCATGTAATTTTCCTCATTTAACTTTTTTTTTTACATTTTATTAGAGGTATTTTTTTACTTATAATCTGAGATAAACAGAATATAATTTCGATACCTAATAAAACTTTCACGAATCCGATGGTGTTTTTAATACACATTGTATATATAAAACCATTATTAAGGAGCAATTTCACCCATCAAGTCGGGAAACTTTGCTCTTTGACGTACTTACATGGGCATTTTAAATAATGGATCAAAGTAGGAACCTTAGTAATGTAATTACGTTCCAACCCCATCTCCATGACATGAATTGGCAGTCAGGTTATACTTTAGAAGGTCTAGTTAAAGAAAAAAACTAGTATCATTTATTAAAATCTCTATATTTTAATATAATCAGTCCTCGAGTTATAATCAGTCTTTTATTAATTTTATCTTAGAGCTACAATGATGTCAGATTTTATCTTTATAATTTTATCACTATGCGAAGGTCCGTTGAATTTAGAGGAAAACCATATTCGCTTAGATTTTCTATGCAAGATAAAAATAAACCTTCTTCTTCTACAGTAAATGTAATTGGAGCACCAGGTTGCCTAGAGGGTTTCCCACGTCATAAAAGTTTTAAATGGTTAATTATTGTCCTGCGTGGAGTACCATACTATTCTCTTGCCTTCCTTTGGGTTAAATCTCGGTTTTCTACTGAAGCTAAACATTTTCTCAAAGTCTCCTCTGTATAGTTTTTATAATTTCTCGCTCAAACTGTTTTCTTATAATTTCTTGGCATGATACCTGAATACACAGATAAACGGGATTAAATTTGCCGCTAAATATTAAAAAAAAAAAAGCTAGTAAAAAAACAGGAGCACAATTACCCCGTTTTGTGGTGCATAGTAAGACCAAACAAGACAAATGGATAATCTTCACAGTATTATGTAAAACACAGATGTAAAAGATTACAGTTAGACGATTAGTTGTTGGCCTTTATAAAACCACTCTTACCTTTATTTCTTCTTTCAAATTGACGATGGAGACAGAAGTCCATTTTCACTTAAATGGGCATGTCAATAAACAGAATTGCCGTTACTGGGCTGCAGAGAACCCACGTGCAAAACATCAAAAGCATCTGCATTCGCCGAAAGTAAACGTTTGGGCGGCCATATCAGCAAACGGAATTATTGGACCCTATTTCTTTTAAAATCAACAAAGGCAATCTGTCACTGTAAATTCCGACCAATATATAGCCATGTTAAGGGATTTTTTCCTTCCGCAACTGCAACAATTTGAAGCCTATAATCGTGCGACGTGGTTTCAACAAGATGGTGCGACATGCCATACATCTGCTTCGTTGGCGGCCGTAAACGAGATGTTTGCTGGGAAACTGATATCGTGCCGAGGTGACATTGCATGGCCGCCTAGATCTCCGGATCTAACGCCACCGAACTTTTACATGTGGCGATACCTGAAAAGTAGTCTACTCTAATAACCCAGCCACGATTAACCAGTTGAAGATAAATTATCCGAGAAGAAATGGCAGCTATCTCTCACGCAATGTGTCAGCGAGTTTTTACCAATTTGAGGTTCAGATTCGAGGAAATTTTTGCAGCGGGATGGTGCACACCTGAATGATGTAATTTTTAAGAAATAAATTTCCTAGATGACTATTTTAATTGAAATAAAGATGTGTATGAGATTTTTTTAATTTTTTTTTTATTCGCAAATCTTTCTGGCCCACACTGTATATCAAAATAAAAAGAAGGTCAAATCACCAGCAATGCCTTGAACTTTGCGTCATCGTTGAAATGGAGATGTGTTCTATTTTTAGACCATTGTTTGTACCTAAACGAAATACTTTTTTGGACCTATGACTTTAGACTCGATGTTTCGAGTAGATTCTAAGCGTTTCCAGATATTTCGAGAATAGCGAATTTTTTTACTTAAATCGTAATTTTATACTTCATTCTCTAAATCAAAAGATTAATAAAAAAGGTGTGTGTGCGATTCACACACGATAGAAGTGAAACTTCAGTAAATCGACAAAAACTTCACCCAGTTCCAAACGGTCGTAGGCGCCAGTAAAAAATGTATGGGAATGTAGCCCTTACTTTACACAGTATATCATTTATATTAGCTTTTGTGTCTCTTACCTGTCGTTTTTTCCGTTGCATCCGGTTTGAAATCACAACGATTCTAAAGAAGTTTCACTTCAATAGGTCAATTACCTTAGATTTTTCTAAGGTGGGCTACGAGTAATGTAGGGTGCCGCCCACCCTTAGCTCCTTGGCTATGCGCATGGAATCACCTCTTGTTAAAGCGTTGCTTGAATTCTGAAGATTATAAAGATATTCTATCTACCTGACATTGGCATAATTCTCAATAAATAATATTGCCATTAAATAAATAGAAAAAACTCATCAATATGAGACATTAAAATAAAACGCACACCCACATAATTTCTTATACATTGTTTATTTTTTACATTTGAAATAATACAGGCGGTTACATAAAAAATAAATAAGTCTTCATAAGATTTTACATTACATTGTGAATTGTGATACAAAACTAAAATACACGTCACATACGAACATCCACTAAGAAATACTAAAGTAAAAACTGTACAATTATATTATAAAGAATAGGTTATTTTATAAAGATTACTTAGTCAGTATACTTTACTTATAATAGTATGGATTATGGAAGTATCAAGGTATATAAATAGTCGAGTAATGTACATTTATAGCAAACTTACATGACAAGTTATTAAGTATAAATTATTTGGATATTGATATGCAATCGACGACAAAACTCAAGCAGAAAACATAAATGCCCTAAATAATTGACAGAATTTAAAGGAGTTAGTTAAAACGTTGTAGAACATAATTCGATAGAAATTTAGTCTGTAATATTTTATTCCAAAAAATAAACATATGATATCCAAATATTTTTCACCAATTGAATTTCAAAGATTAAAACTCCAAAACTTGCTACCAATTGGACGCCAAAGCTGCACAGAAAGTTGATAGTAATCTACTGTCGCAAATGTACGCCAAATGACACTAAAAATTGGATAACAATAAAAAAATAAAACTTATTAAATGCTTGCTTGTAATAAGCAATACACACGTATATTTCAATAATTTCATAACATCATTTACATGCATTCATTTACGAATTATTTGATCGCAATTTGGAGACAACCGTTGCTTTCCAAATTTTGTTGTTTATTTGACGGCCATTTACGACAGCAGTTTGGTATCAATTTGTTACCATATAGTTTATATAATAATAATTTTCTCTTGCTTCGAGCCATGCGTAACATATAATGATGTCACATTTACTTTAAAAACAATTAAATAACTATTGTCTCTGGGAATAGTTCTTTAAATCGTTTGTGACAAGCTTTGTTGGCTTAATTTATATAATATCAAGGAAACAGCGGTGTAAAACAAGTTTTAAAGTAATCATTTCTGGAACTTTCTTACAGTTAATTGCATAACAACATCCAAGTTGAGAATTGGTAGTATTTATAAATGAAATTACTCTAAAACACTCATTTACATTCTCGTGACATTAAAATTAATGCGATTTAAACGATAAGAAGTGTGCTCTCGGAGTTTATGAAAAAAAGTCTTTGTTCGATAGAAAATCAAAATCAAGAAACTCAATTATTCCATAGAAATATTATTAAGTTAAACGGGTGAATCGATTTGGATGCGGCTTTTTTACCTGAAAGCCGGTTTTCTAGCGGTGGTTCTTAGACATGTATTATCAAAATCGGTTCAGCCGTTTCAAGGCCATCAGCTCTTTTGTTAGTAGAGGTTCGGGATCTTAGACGCATAATGGGTATTTATTTTACTTTCAAGCATATGTGACCTAAAATTTGAACCTCCATGTATGCTACATAACTATGCAAGATTATGAAATTCTTGGTCTGATGCTGCAGCAATGATATCCAGCACACTAGTACACTCTTACAAAAATAATAGCAAATATGTCGTGTTTTGATTTCTTTTGATCAGTATTTTGGTATTCTGTTAAAACCTTGAGCTGATGCTGCAGCGTCATCTGGAATACGTAGGATACCTTATTCCTCGCCAAATTACAGCAGAGGTATCGTATTTGGGTTCATTGAAATGGTCTTAATGAATAGGTTATTTATGTCGGGGGTTATTAAATTTTCAATTTACCTTGAAAATAAACACGTCATGTTTTGAAACCAAATCATGACGTAGCTAATGACATATCAAGTTACAAGTTAAATCGATTAGTATTTTCTGTATACATGTTTAAAAATCATTTTCACTTATAGACTACATAGATATTAATATAAGTGAATTACTATTCAAGGACTGTTAATTTATAGACAAATACCCTCGAGGGTATCTGAAGACAAATAATTAGGGCACTTAGCATATTTGCTGATTGTTTACGCATATCTGGCAACACCGCGTCGCAGCTCATTTCTAAACGATTATTATTCAAATCTTAACGTTTATGTATCCATTGTAACCAGTTACGCATCACACGCGGATACGTTTAAAAACTTTTTTTCTATTTCCATTATGCCATAAACGCTATATATGCACAAGTCTTTGACCATAACACTGATTAAATTTAATAATTACTCAATTATGAAAGGAAGATATAATGAAAATTGAAAACCATAGACACAAAAATCTATATTTCTACACATGAATACCAGAAATAAACGTCAAAGTACTTATATTTTTGGTAATTTTTCAATTTTAATCAAAATCTAAATTTTAATCTTCGACAAGTGTTTTACGATTAATAAAATAAACCACAAAATCGACAAATACGCTCAACATACAGTATTATATCTATGCAAATACATTTATAATGACAAAAAATTGTATATAAATACATAAAAAAGATACAGTATAAAAAATTCAGAGACATACGAACTGAAATAAGTGGAATGCGTCAAATCGGCAGGGTCGTATTAAAAATTGGCACAATAGTCAAAAAGGCGGTAATTAATAATATACATTTAGACCCAAAAGTAATGCCAGTGTAAATTCTCCCTTTAATAGTAATTGAACCAAATATGGTTCCATTTACATACGTTACATTATCTTTTCCTATGCTTTATAGGATTAATTTATACTACGAACTATTACAATTAAATACCCCTAAAAAACGGTCAGAATATCTGTATCTTCATTATATTTTACATTTACACAATTTATAAAACTGGCAACATTTCACTCTTAAATTATAATTATTAAAAATAGCAACACGTTCTCCCAGGCGTACATAAAACACGGAACATTAATATTTTAACTAGCATACTTATCACTATGCATTTAAGATATTATCCTAATATAGGACTGCGTCTCGAAACAAGAACGAACTTATATTGTGGAGGAAAGAGACCAAGTACCTTAAAATTTATAAAATAAAAATCATTCAGAATTTTCCATGGTGGGATATTATTTAAGGAAAACAGAATTCAAACTCGAATCATCATAGCTAAAGGGATCAATTTCTATTGTAATCCGGAAGTTGACAACTTTAGGAAAATTGTTTACAATTTATTCGTTGAAAATAATAGTTATGAATATGATTTTTTCATTATTACACCATAATAAATAATCTAAATTACTTTAATAATAAAAAATACGACACAATAATGCGGCATTATGGTCCCGTGACGTCATCATTCATTTTATGTATGTCATTTTCTATGATAACAGTGACAAATGTAACAACTTACGCAAGAGTGTAACGTTCATATTTCCTTGATTGGTGATGTCATGTTTTCTAATCGGCGCTGCAAATCACATGACTCACAGAAAAAAATCATTTTCCAAAGGGAAAATTAAATAAATAAAAAATTACATACTTTTCCAGATTTGTATTGTTTTAGGCTGTTTATCAGTCTATAGACCAATATTACTCAATAATTAACTGAAATTTTTAAATATACAGCGACTCGCAAATTACCAGAACTTAGTAACAGTTTAACAATAACAAAATTATTCAAAATCAGACCAAAGGTTTATGTTCATAAAATAAGTAAGATAATTTTAGACATGGGTTACACTACACAGTCCAACAAAATATACTTTTCAAATAATAAATAGTTTTATCTTGACAAATTTTTAATAAACTTTTTATTAATTTTGTTGAAGAAAACCAGATATGCTACACGTTAAATTAACAATGATAACACGGGTCAACACTAAATTTGACTTTGACTGCAAAGCGTAAGAACTCGATATTTTAGATCGTAATTAGACGAAAAAAAAAAATACATGGCATGAAACAGTTTGCTTTTGTGTTTAGGAGACTGATTTAACGAAATTTTTCAAAATCTCCTGATTTTAATTTTTTATTGAAAATAAATATGTTTATTATTTTTATTAAGTTTCACTATTAAATTAACTTACAGAAAAGTGGAAAATAATTTAAAAGTGCACGCTTTTACTTTTTCTTTTATGTTCATAACTACTTTCTCTCACTAAACCGCAAATAAAGTCGCCCATCATGTTTTCATTGTATTGGCCTGGATAACGTTGTTCAAAGTTCATGATGTCCTGATGAAAACGTTCTCCTTGCTCTTCTGAATACGCTCCCATGTTGTTTTTAAATTTATCCAAATGAGCATGCAGTATGTGTACTTTTAATGACATCCTGCAGCCCATGGCCTTAAAATTTTCAAGGATATCCTCAACCAACTGTTCGTAGTTTTCAGCTTTGTTGTTTCCTAAAAATCCAGAAACTACTGGTTTAAAACTGTTCCAACTTGCTTTTTGAGTACGATTTAGCAACGTTGGAAATTTTTCATCGCTGAAAATCTGTCTTATTTGCGGACCAACAAAACCCCCAGCTTTAATCTTTGCCTCCGATAACTTCGGAAAAAACTTTTTCAAGTATCCAAAAGCTTCTGAAGTTTCATCCAGTTTTTTAACAAATTGTTTCATCAACCCTAACTTAATGTGCAAAGGCGGCATTAACACTTTTTCCGCTTCAACAATCGGCTCTAATTTTACGTTCTGTTTTCCGACACACAATTCTGTTCTCACAGGCCATGACCGTTGAATATAGTGTTTAGAATGCGCTCTGCTATCCCATAAGCACAGATAACACAGATACTTTGTATATCCACTCTGTAACCCCATTAAAACTCCCACCATTTTAAAATCTCCAATCAGCTGCCAGTTATGCTCACGATACTTTATAACTTCTAGCAAGATTTTAACACTTTCATAATTTTCTTTAAGATGTACTGAGTGAGCGATTGGAAGAGATGGAATTTTTTTTTCAAGCTTTTTGTAGAGCTGTCAATGAATAAACGCCAGTCGCTAGGAACACAGGGTATGCCAATTGCTTCAAACATACCTTTAATGTCATTGCAAAATCAAAGGCCATCTTCTTTCGTGAAAAACGTTGAGAATATTTCATGCCTAGTCCGCCGATTCGTATTCTTCACATCATCAAGTAAATTCCACTGTTTAAAACTTTTAAAACAATTAAATCTCTAATTAGGTCGTTGAAATCTTCTGTAGTAATGAGATGGTGTTTTGGTTGTTCAGGTGTAGGCAAAAACTCCTTATTGGAATTACTTTTATAAGGTGTAGGCAAAAAAACTCCTTATCGGAATTTCTTTTATAAAAACTAAGAGATGAGCTACTTTTCTGCGATAATTTTTTTGGTGGCTCAGGTACTGGTCGTGTCGGGTCGTGAGCAATTGGAGCGGAAGAAGATTCGAGGTCAGGATATTCAATAGGTTTTGCATTTTTACCTCTACGTCTTTTACTCGGATTCACCATGCAAAAGTAGCAGTCAGTAACATGGTCTTTTGGTTCTCGCCAAATCCTTGGTATTGCAAATTTCATGGACCTTTTTTCACCTCAATACCAACTTGAAAATGTAGAAATAAAAATTAATATGTCTATTTATTTATACTTTATTTATCGCTTAATTAAAAATTGCTTACCTTCCAAACATCTTTTACAATAACTACAAGCAACATGTGGAGCCCATGCATGGCTTGTCTTGATTCCGAATAGGAAAGTCAAAATATGCTTCATAAGGCTTCACAGAGAACGTGAGATGTCTGAAATTCGTATTTCACGTCTCGAACTTTAATAAATTGACCACATATTAAACAAAATGCATCAGCATCGTATTTACACTTTCGTGACATTTTAAGTTTTTCTGGGCTTGTACAAAACACCTGATCGTTGTTTATGACTCGAGTGCCATCTAGTGGCACTGTGTAAACGTAAACACCCCTCTCATAGCGCGGTTTTTTCTTAAGTATTAAATTTAATTAAAATTTATAAAAAAATTGAAAAATGAGTATTATTACTATAACTATCACAAAAGCAAACTTTATACCAAAAAAAGGTATTTTATTTTCGTTTTTGTGAATAATTAACTGGAAAAACCTAGTATAGACGCTATTACAAAGAACGAAATTTTTTTTTGTAGAGTTGTGTAATCATTAAAATAGAAACAATTCTCCAAAAAATTCTTCAATTTCGGCCTGTGTTATTATTTGATTTATTGATTTGAGCAGAGCTTACTACATTAATTAAAGACAATAACTCCTTTTTCTGTTGGTATTTATCAAAATTAGATGAAAGTACACTTTTTGTAAACACTTCAAAAATATCTACAATATTTAGCTGTTTAATCAAGGAAATACTTTATGGTCTTTTTTATTAAATTAATTTTTTTACGAACTTTTATGAGCAAAGGAACGACGATGAAATTTAAAAATATTAATTTAAAAAAAATATATATAAACAGTTATCTTTTCGTTTAGTGTACGAGTATTTAATCAAATTGGAATAAATATGGCTAGGGCGTTATATGTTATACAATAATTACACAATGTCCATATCTTAGCGTTATTCTAAGTTAGCTTTGACACCCGAGTTTACCTATACTTCCAAGTTTTCAATTTCGATACACTATACACGCGTTTCTTTGGTAAACGATGTTCAAGGCGGGAAAGTTTGTGCGTTTAACTTGACCAATTTATTATACTAAAAGTATCACGAAATAATTTAAACTTTAAATCAGTGGTTTCTAATCTTTATACTACAATGCCTTTCTAAGTTTTTTCTATACATTTTTTTTTTTTAAATGAAGACTTGTTTCAATTATTAATAATTTTTATTGCTATTTTTTTCTTAACTCAAAACTTCAGTTGTAACGTACTGTTACGTTACGATAAGATGTTTATTTATTTGTGGATAATTAACATTTGTAGGTATGAACATACATGTTATAGAGGAGTTTTTGAATAGGTAACTATTCTATAATAGAATATTTCGCGACGTGGACTTGCAAAATGTTTTAAAGTTGTGTAAATGTAAGACCAGTGTAATAAGGAACCCCGTATCCGAAGGTTCGAACCTAATATTTAATTGGTAAAACTATTGGTTGACGGTGAAGGAATGCTTCACGAGGAAACCAAGCAACTTTGAGAAATATTCTCGTGGTAAAGTACTATCGTCGAATGGGAACGATTATAGATTTTTCGACGTTTGAAATTGCCAATGCGTTGCTAAGCCCGCAAGTTGGCGCAACAATTATGCTCGTAACATCCCATAGTACCAAGCTTCATCAAAGCCATCAAATGAGCGTTTAATGCTGATCAATGAGTATCAACTATACTTAATTATACCAGTAACTGATTGTTTCTACCAATATGGGTCAGGTCTTTTGTAACCCCAGAACCCTACTATTTTCCACCATAGGTATACAAGCCGCCCCTACCCCCCTGACCTTGGCTCCATATGGATCAGGGTAGCATATTCCTGATTTGCCGGACAACAAGTTCAAGGACCATGTGAAGCCGGTTCTATTGTTAAAATTTTATTATTACAGGACCAGATTTGTACCTTAGCGTGATCTTAAAAGTATGAACATAGTTTCCTCACGCTCTCTAAAGCAGTTTCTACTTGCTCTTCGTTTTATTTATTTTTTGTACATTGTTAGTATGCATTCTATTTTTTTTCTATTAACTATTTGTTTATTTACTTATATTGGTGTCCGTGACGTCTGTTAAGTGGCCCAGTCAGAATACCAGCGCTGTACTGATTCAGTGTAGTATTTTTTTATTTATTTATTATTTGTGTTGGTTTTATATTTTTAGAATTTTAATTATGATGTGTTGTGTAATTAGTAAAAAAATGAATATCAATTTAACTAATAATGCATAATTGCCGCGACAACTCGTGGACTTAGCTATAATTTGGCAAATCTATAATCGTATTGTTCCATTCGACGATGGTAATTATAAAAAACGTTTCTGTAATCGATTGAAAAATATAGAACTGTTAATTTCTCGGCGTTTGAAATCGCCAATACGTCGTGGACTGACGTGGTGATTAACCCCGTACCTTAATCTTGGGAAGCGGCTTTTGCCCAATAGTAGGACAAATGCAGGCCGATATTGTTAATTAATAGTTATCTAAAATAAAATTAATATTTACCTAAAAATTTTTAAATAATACCCATTTTCTTTCTAAATGCATTTCTTTGAAATTATCCGAAATTATCGGATATAATTTGAAATAATTTCATATCAGTATCCATAAACAAATACGATTAAATAATGCAAGTTAACTTATAACCAGATCCGAATTTTTCCTCCGAATCCGATCCGAATGGACTATGCTGTCGTATTTAGGCTGGTCTTATTATATTTTTAAAAGATATTTCATTGTTTTCAGTTAATTGCCGAATTCCACATACGTATCGGTATTATCTCCTTGGTAAAAAATACCTAAATATTCTCATGTAATCTAAAGTCAATACGAAACTTTACCTACAAACAAATAAAACTGACTACCTTAGATCTAAAAAAACATTCAATTTCTAACTAACTAAGCGATATATAATATTTATCTAAGCCTAAGTAAATGGCACGCGCGGGGGGAGTGGCGCCTACGCACAAACATGACCCGCCCTTTTCTGTCTAAATTACATTATGCTCTAATATCGTTTTTCGTTTATTTAAAAAAACCACCGAAACATTAATAATATTTAATTTATATAGAAATAGATATTGGCGTATCTAGGCCTATTACGGGCTCGACTATAAAGGGAGGAAGGAGGAGGGGGCTGGCCCAACCGGGACCGCCCCTGCTCCATTATTTTTATTTTTAATGGCAACTGTGTTCATCCACAATGCTGCCAGCATCACCTGAATAAAACATCTTTCTAATGATGTTTGTAAACTTAGTTCTAACAACATGGCGACAAAACTGTCCAGGGAGATTTTTTGTGGCAACATGAAATGCAACATGCATATTGCATGTTTGTATAATGTTGCATATGCAGTTATTATTTATAATCCACTTCACTTATGCACAATAAACAAACTACGTCACGTAAAATATCGCCTAAATTACATAATATAGAGCCAAATAACATAATTTATGAATTAAAACAAAAACCACCACATAAAAGATCAAGATCCTGCAGAAGGCTCCCAGCGCCCCCTATATACGCCAATGGAAATAAACCATTAACTTTCATCGAGACTTTCCAAGGTCCGATTCCCTAAGCTTCCATGATTATATATAGTGTACAAATAAGGAATTCGACATTAAACACACATCTCGACAATCTTATAGGAGTACTGAATGAGTATAAAAATCCTCAATTTAATAATTCAAAAACAATCAGACAATATTATCTACTACTAGACGGACATAACAACGTAATTTTTTTCATATCGGCTGCCGAAACGTTAATTTTGAAATAATTAAAAAAAATCTCCACTGAGAAAATAAAACTAAAAAACTACAAGATACGAAAGGTATTTTAGCTTTTTCTCAGGAAAAAATAATTTATATAATATATTATGACGTAAGCATTCTTCGTAATAATAGCGACGAAAACTTTAAAATTTAAAAGCGCAGATATGTACAACTCAAAATCTGCCAAAAAGTTTGATTGGACGAATGACGTAGTTTCTTCAATACACTTTCACCACTTCAAACTTAAACCGCCCACGTTGTAATTGACAAATTACTAATAAAACAGTCTTCACAACTATATAACTAGATTATAGTTTTTTTTTTTTTTTTTTTTTTTATTTAAATTAAAAAAAATACTGAATCGTAATCTTTACTATAAGAATTGTTGGTCGAAGTGAGACGTCATTAGACACTTTGTTTATTCGATATCTTATTGCCTTTAATTAAACTTAAAGATAAGCTAGAATAATTTTTATCAGTTTGTACGTTTGTTAGAACACGCATCGCTTCAAAAGTACTGAACTCCTGTGAATGTACCACCAGTACAACCAAATCAGCTTGGTGACGTTTTTGCGATTGTAGTATTGTATGGTATAGTATACGTGTAGGTAGTGTACGTTTGTAGTTACGAATGCGAGGCACGTGTTAGGTACAAGCTAGTGAAAACTGGTTTATTCCGGTTTTTACTGACAGTGTGTATAAATTACACTACTACAAACACAAAAACGTCTCCAAGCTGATTTACCTGTACACGTATAAAGACGAGTAAAGGCACGATGTAACCGTGAAACGTCAAGAAGTATTTTTAACGTAAAAAGAGTCGCGGGCACCAGCTATAAAATATAATATATTCTCACATATAATATAATCTTTAGATATTATATACTTTTAATTTGCACTGAAATTATTAACAGTTCCAAAAAAAAATTATAACTTTTTTACATTTATCACAATAATGTAACCCATACGCCATGACATTCTCAACTTTATCATCTACCTCCTGCCTTTTGAGCGTGATTGTTAAACGAACATTCAAACAAACATATTTTATAAAACATTCATTATGTTACGATGAGGCCGACATATGCTATTTGACTAAAAGCCTCTGAAATTTAAGAATAAAAAATAAATAAAAAAGTACTTTCACATAAATAATATGTCATTATTTGATTAAGTGTTTATTTGTAAAAAAAAGGAGAGTTAACACGGCATTTATTGATATCGAATAATAAAATGTCAAATATAGTCGTCAGTACATCCATAAAAAGAATTCTGCGCAGCATTATAGGTGATGTAATAAATGAAGTATGTAAAATTACACTGATAACAAAAATTTACCCGGGTCCACAGAAATGGCGATAGGTAATGTCACATATCACAATTATCGATTGAAACGCCATAATTATCGACATAATAAGAAGTCAAAATTTTATCGACACATTTTTTACCAAAATGTACAACTAGCTACCAATTTGTTTATCAGAATGCTACAAATTAAGATATAAAAAAAAAGTACATTTTTTTAAATAAATTATTATTTCAAAATATAATATAACATCTACTATTGCACTGATTATAAACTAAATCGATAGAAAATGCTATTAAATGTTGCAATTGAAGAAAAAAATACTAGAAAAATCAGTTTTTGTCATCAATTCTCATAAATATTAACGCACACAACCGAATCTCATTTTTCAAGAGACAAAGCCGTAACCTCGAACATGTATGTCACCGGATAATTGAACTGACCCGTTATTTTATAAACAACCCAGTGAAACTGTAAACTGCCGACAGATTGTGAACGGAAATTTATAATTTTAAATTTTTGAGGTTGTTTATTGAATACGCAAAATCATACCAGTATTTAAAAATGTGAATTTTCAAAGGCTAATTAGTTATGATCCCAATCCAGTTAGTTTAAAAACCAACGAAAATGTAGACGTTAGATTAAAAACTTTAGTGTCCGTTCACAATCTATCAATAGTTTACAATTTGACTAGACTATTTATAAACTAACGAACAATTATCCGGTGATATTATATACATTCCCTTTTTTTTTTTTCAAAATTATTGTTGCAATATATTGAGCCTTCACACGTTCCCGGCTAAAGTAAAATAATACTAGTATACTTGAATGCTTCTTGTACATTATTCATTATGGTAGAAGTAATAAACGGTTTAAATTTACATAAAAATCAGCAGGAACTAATTGACAAAATACGCGGTAACAGCGAGTGGTCGTTTAAATTATTTTTTTGTCACATGACGGAAGTGAAACTTCTTCGGCGATTTGTGCAAAATCTTTATCTAAAGGCGTTTTGTGTCAACGCCACTTCTCCCTTACAATATCATCATCAAAATTTACGATTGAAACATCGTTTTTAAGCTTATGTACTCCGCTATTGACGAAAAATAATTAAAAATTAAAGTGTTCGTGAAATAATTTAACTACGAAAACTTTTTTTAAAAGCGTATTTTCATTAGGAATGCCATCCGTTTGAAGGCAGCCCTAGTGGAAGTATTTAAAAAAAAAATTAAAGACAGCGCCATCTATTAATAATATCTTTAACATAACAACTGTCAGATTCAATTTCAATGTCAGATGTAATATGTGCAAAATTTTTTCTCACGGGTCATCGGTAGCACAGCAACCTCTTGGTGTAATCATAAATAATTATTAGTAAATCAATAACACGACTTAACTTCTTCCAATACTTTACTCGTCTCGGTTTATAACATAGTCCTGCCCTTTTCTCTTTCCAGCCAAGTACGTATTTTCCGTCAGAAACGTTACGTTGCAAAAACGCTGTATCAAAATGCGGCCTCGGAACTTTACTTTCATTGCGCCCAAAGAAGTTTCACTTCGAAGATACATGAATATAAATAAACACATCGGCGGGATATTTAAATCACGGTTGTATATATTTGTGTGTATGCGTATGTGAGTCAGAATTTGTGCAAAAGATTATATCAACGGTGGAAAGGCTAATTAACTAACGTTTAAGATTACCAAAATATGCACGATAAATATTTATCGTAGATTGCTATTACGCTGTAATGACCATAAACACACACACGCTTGTTAGCAAAAAAAAAAACATTTTTTTTAATATCACTTCTTAATCAAATGAATGCAACTTCATAAGAAGATTTAAATTTCTACGAATAGAAAGATCTTACCCTCATTTACTGAATATGTATAGGATTTTTTTTTAGATCCAATTTCAATAATTCGCATATAATATATATACACTCTATATACGGCAACGAAATCTAATTTATTGTGATTGTATCAACCAAACCAGACCTTATTTAATATGATTATAATAACAAATGTATACATAATCATTGGAATTCTTTTTTTATAATAAGAAAAATTGTAATATTGGAATAAATAAAAAAACTAGCGCTCACAGAGTGACCAAGCAAACTATAATAACCGGTGGAATTATTTTCAATAGGAAATAATCATTAAATAAACATGTGTGCAGGGCAGATTACACGCAGAAGAAGTAAAACCCTCAAAAAACATAAACGATACACGTGAACAATACATCACGCTGGCTATGACGCCTTTTGCCAAGGCTACGTAATACACAGGCACACACACGTACAAAAAGGAGACCTGAGATAATAGGAACCACTGTTTAATTGTATTCTATCTCATTCTCCTTTTAGTGTCGCTTTTACGTTTCGTCGATTTTCAAATCACAACGGTGCTAAATTTCACTTCAAAAACCGATTATCGAATTTAAAATTAGAGACAGCTGCAAAAATTTAAATTAGCATTTCAATTAACATGATAAATAAAATATAAAGAGACACATTACAATTTTTTTGCAACACATTTATGTAACGAGTGACGTCACAAATGTCAATCGTCTACTTGGCTTGGTCACGTTGTACTCGTTAGTCGTCCGCCCGCCGTCACTCGGGACACACCTTTATGTCACTATTATACAACAAAGTTGAGTTGAATGGGTAGTGCACTCGTACCTGTCCGGTGTTGCCATCTTGCGGGGGTTTCTTAATATATTCGGTTTGCAAGCGACGCCGCGCGGCATCCGATACATGCGTATATATATACAACACAACGCGCTGAGTATTTACTTCTTACGTGTTAGTTGTCGAGACTCCTTTTTCATTTACATAGCTAACGACCTGGAAAAAAATGACAATGTTTACATTGTTTTTAGGATTCCGTACCTCAGACAGACAGACGGACAACGAAGTGATCCTATATGGATTCCTTTTTTACTTTTGAGGTTTGGATCCCTAAAAAATATGTCTGTGAAATTATTACCTTGTTCATTATACTATTTCCATTTCTTTATTATCTCGATGACAGTTCTAATTTGATACTTGTAGTGTTGTCACCAAATAAGTAATGATATCGATCTGAATGAATATCGATATGAAATAAGTAGTGACGATTCATCAGATTTTGATTAAAATAAATAAATAAAGATTACCTGTCGTTATAATTATTTCGTTTCATTGTCGAGTACCTCTACCTATACCTACTTATTATACAACAGCTTTGAAAAATTTGAAGAAGTTGGCATTATCAATCAAGAATTAATATGTGTAACATCTTGTAATGAAATATATTATTAGTTAATAAATTTATACAAAAGTATCCGGCAGCAGTTTAGTTTCTTACATTTTATCGATTATCGATATAGCTCCATCCCTATCAGTTTCTCCGACTCTGGTATAACCTTGTACGTGTGTAAACGTCATATTTTTATAAAATAGTGCATACAAAATGTAAAATAGACGCTCGTTCAAGTTTTCACAGGAGCTGTCATCGAGAAAATAAAGAAATGGAAATGGTATAATTATGTTAAATAATAGATATATAAATATTAAATTTTAAACAACGTTGAAATTTATCGACATCCTCGCTATCGACAGCAATAATTCTAATTAGGTCTACACTATGGAATTCTTAGGAAGTAAGAGCCTGCATTCAACTCGCGTGCATACATTAAATGATGATGTCACAAACCCGCTTCATCTGTTGGCCCTGGCGTGCACCATGGGCCCATACGCGGCGAGCGCGCAGTAGCCGGCGAGAAGCGCGCGCGGCGAGTGCGCCCGCTCGTGCAACTGCGTGCGCGCGTGAGCTGAGAGCGCCGCCCAGCAGTACACGTCCGCCGCGTTGTCCGACCGCGCACGGAACTGTGCCGCAGGGTCACGCGCGCTCGCTTCCCGCGCACCCCCGCACGCACCCGCCAACGTGCAGAAGCTCATCGCCTTCCAACCCCCGAACCTGCCCACGTCATATTTTATTAACCCTCCGACATAAAAAGAGGGGTGTTATGAGCTCTACGTGTCTGTATGTGGCATCGTAGCTCACAAGCGGCTGAACCGATTATGATCTAGTTTTTTTTGTTTAAAAGGTGACTTGTTTGAGAATGTTCTTAGCTATGATTAAAGAAAATCTATTCAGCCGGTTGACAATTATCAGATCTTATTTATAGTCGTACAAGATGGTGCGCGATCGTCCTGTTTACGACAGACATTGGCGGAGGCGAGGTACTACAGACGATAACAGGGATGTAGTGCGGAGGGAAACGCGTGCAACTGCGTGACGTAGGCACGTAGTCACAGTACACTAAAGTAAACAGTATTACGTCTTCATACAAACGACCAAACTAAATCTGAATAAACTTCGTTACAGAATAGTCGCGAGTACGCAATTTACAACTAATAACGAAATATTATACTACCTACATACTTCCTCGAATTTAGAATTATTTTTGATTTATTAAGCTTTAAGTAAAACATTACATTTTTATACATTATTAGCAGTGCCCCATGATTTCACCCAGGGTAACATTTTCCATAGATACCCCTGTTTCACCCCCTTTAGGGTTGAATTTTAAAACTAGAAGTAAAACCGAAGTTGACATAATTTAAATAAAAACTTACAAAATTTACAGTAGTATATTTTGTGAAAAAGATAATCATTTGTAATAAATTAAGAAATTAATTAATTAATTAAGCATTAAGAGCTGTGCCCTAGCTTCACTCACGTGGACTACACAATGCCATCGCGAACCTTGCACCCCTGCTCCCGGCTATTTTAAAGACAAAAATGATTATTGTGGGTGTTCCTTGGAAGATAGATGTATATTCTCCCGGATTTTTTTGTATGTCTTTTTAATGCCTATAATTATGTAGTACATTAATTTGCTATATCTCTTATGGTTTAATCAGCTTCAGCCGTTTAAGCACCCGAATTGATTCACCATGACGAGGTTTTTATTTGTGCGGAACCCAAATTATTTTTCAAAAATAAAAGTAGCTTAAGTTACTTCCTATATCATCAGCTATCTATCAGTGAAAGTCCCGTCAAAATCCGTCCAACCGTTTCGGAGATTACCCGGAACAAACAGACACAGACAGACAAAATTTTTAAATATGGTCTTATTGTTATAGGTTGTGTATATACTTTCATATGCATTTAGTAAAAAACTCGTGACCAAGTCCGGTGAAGTTGTAAAAGCCGCAGCGGCTCTGTTTTTGGATAGGGCCCCTAAGGCTAACAGTGTAGTCAGTACAAAAAAAAAATTAGTAAAAAACTGTTATTTTGACATTACAAACAGACATTTCAATTTTATTAATTGTATAGATAAAATACGTAAGTAGGTAAGCCAAGAATAACAGTCAAAGGGCAGACCTTAGTGCGTGTTTATCTGCCGAGATAACATACTGTTTACTTTAGTGAACTCTGTAGTGTAGTGGTGTGCTACCTCATCCCCACTAACGTCTAAAACATAGGACGGTCGCGCACGAACTTGTACGACTATAGTTAGTAATCTGTTACTTAAATAATATTAGAAAAACCTTGCCCTAATGCTGCAAAATCATCTGGAATATGTAAGATACCTGAATCCTCAACAAGTTACAGCAGAGATATAATATTTTGGGTCATTAGAATGGTCTCGATGATCAGGTTAGTTGTGTGTGGGGTTTATTAAATTTTCAATTATGAAACAAACCCAACATTGTGATGTGAAAGAAGATATAGTCACACTGATTGAGAAAAGGATGCTTAGATGGTTTGAACACATAAAGAGGTTAAATGACTAAGCAGTTCTAAGAGTGTGAATGGGAATGTTGGAAGAAGAAGGCTAACTAGACAAACACTCTTAATGAAGGTCAGATCAAGAGTACTCTAAACCAACAAGCATGCATGAAAAGATTAACGAGTGTTGAAAAATTGAAAGTTGTTTGTCAGGACCATAGCAAGTGGAACAATATGGTCTCTAAATACTCCATTGGAAAAGAGGCGTGATTTATGAACTTATGTATGTATGTACTGTTATCCATTAAATATGTCAATAGCTTGATATAACTTCAAAACATACTTATCAACAACGACAACAGGTCCATTCTTGTACTCCATCTGGCAGCCAGCGACAAACTCAATGAGTGCAAATGAGTCTCTGTACGGCTTGATTAACCTATCTATTGCGTTCTCTCTATCACTATCCGTGGCCGCATGCCTCACTGCCCGCACAAACTCATTCTCATCCGGTTTCCCTACAACATAGTCTGTCGTGTTCCCCTCTAACCAACCACTGCACTTAATAAACTTCACTGTCAACTGATAGTCATCCTGTAACGAATGTACACTAATGTTCGTCACTTCAATCACTCTGTCTGTAGGAAAGTTCTCAGGTGCTTTGTCGACTTTCTCAAACACATAACACGGTCTGCGTAACTCCGCCTCTTCTTCTACTGATATCGATGGGACTACGGGTGGTGGGGGCGGAGCAGTATCCGGTGGTGAACCAGCCGTTCTTGATCCCCAATCGGGAAATTTAAACTTGGTGGGTGAGCTCAATTTGAAGTTCTTTAGCGACATCTTTGAAGGGCTCCGCGGCGATTTTGGTCCGTTCTTCTTCTCCGACAACGACGAGAATAGATCACCGTTGGCTATGGATTTCCTTGCACCCAGATCCCTGTTTCCGGCACTAAGTCTTTCCAAACGGAGTTCCGTCCTGTCGAAACGGTAAGCTGGTTCCGTGTTCGATATCGGCGAACCGTTCTCTGGTATTAGCCGTTCGTCGTCGGCACAATCGCTGCTCTCTTGACGTCGATAACCGTTATTTTCCGGTTCCGCTGGATTATTGACCGGTATTTTCCTATCAGATTTTCTGTAGGCTACGTATGTTTCCTTCGAAACAAAGCTGGCTCTAAAGTTAGCTATGAAGAGCTCCGTTTCTTCCTCCGTCGGCCAGAATATCTCGCATTCCTGGTAAAGAAAATATAATTAATTTACTAATCGAAGGCAACACAATTAAAAACTTCATTTGTCATGTGGACCAAGTAGTAAATTCAGCTTAGATCAACTGTCATTTAACACTAAATATTTTAAAGCACCAGAGAAGCATCATAGAGAATTATTAAAACTTGAATCACAAGCTAAAGTTGATAAACAACAAACAATGATAATGACCATTAAATGGGCTGAATAAGTATTGCATGCTTTTTTTTGCATAAATTAAAATGGCATATTTATTCGAGATTCTTTTGAGAACGAAGATTCCACCAAAACTTAATAATTTAATTCTTGGCACAGTAGTATATGCATTGAAAAATTACATTAAAACTTTTCATAAAGTTGGGTTTTGTACCTATTCACCCCATTTTACGGTATCATGTCTGATCATATTCCTGGGTAAGTTGATATTTCAAATTGATTGTTTATAATTTGGATCGGCATAACCTTTATTATGAGAGTAAGCTTTGATGTTTTATGATTACAATGTTTTAATAAAATTCATCCATTCATACCGGATCGTTTATATCTGAGAGGATCAAGACGAGTTGTGCAGTGTGATCCCAGAGTAGCCGCCAGAGATCAGCCACGCCGGCTGGCAAGGGATGCTGCGCCACTGCATACTCGCGCAGTCTTCGTCTGCCGCACACCCACGAAGCATTCACGTACTCGCTACCTGCAAATACACAAATCAACTCGAAAATATGCTCACGAGTTCATTTTAATTATTAAATCATATTTTTTACTGATAAAAATAATTATAATTTATTTAATTTCCCCTTTCACGTGATTGGAAACGCAAACTAGAAAATGTAACGTCATGATTCAATAAATAATTAAATATACATATATAATAAGCGAGTCTAAGCTAATTACCGAATATGAAAATAGAGGCCATAAAAATCGATAAGTGCTGAAATTTTTAGTAAAATTAACTTTGCACATCATATATTTAACCTTAGTTCATTAATTGAACGATGACGTCAAACGTGGTCACGCGACCACAATGCTGTGTATTTATGGCACATTTTAAAATTAAATATGAAAAATATTTATATATTACTTTTAAATATGTATAAAAAACTGCCATTCTGACAACATTTAAAATATTTTTTCAAAAGTTCGTAGTTTGTGGGGTAAGGCTAACCTTCGACACCTGGTTTGGGCACTAGCATAACCCTGGCGCTATCAGAAGGCAGAAGTCCTCCAGGTCGGTTTTTTTCAGCGTTGTGGGGGGCTCGACCGCACAGGCTGCCCTCCACGCAGGAATTACTAATTAACTGCAAAACATATTTACTATAGTAAAGTTTAGAACTAGACTCCATACCCGCATTGACAATTAAAGCGGTTCAAACATAACTTCAAATCTCACTTCTGATGTAATTGTGGACTAATTAATAAAAGAAAGTATACATTGGTCAAATAAACTAACGAGTAGTCAGTTCTTTAACATTATGTATTCTGCAACTTGGCAACACACTTTTTTTTAAATAGTAACTCAGAAAATTGATGGCAATGTGCAATCCAATCATAAAGGCGACCACTGACCACTGAGATATCAGCTATCCATCCATTCATCTTGCATAAATATTTCTTCATGTTCACTTGAAGGACCTGATGTCACAAGAAGATAGAAACATACTGGCCGGGAGATGACAAATTGAAAATTATTTAATATGTAACTGGCCCGGCAGACATTGTTCTGCACTATCCAATAGTCAAAAACTCAACCGCAGAGACCTATCACGAATATTGTTTCCTGAATACTTTTCCAGAACCGTAATGAATACAACAAAAAATAATGGGGCACAGCTAGTGAATAGTGTATAGATAAAAAAGATACCTATTAATATTAAATGACATATAGAAAAGACCAATTTTAAATGGAATTATATGTAAAAATAAATAAACATGATTACATACCAGATATTGTTTCTCGAGCAAGTTCGCAGGCGGCGGACCCTGATATGTGTGATGTCTATTGGCCAAGGAACGCATTCGTTCCAACAGTGCATAGTTTTCTGCTCGATTCGTTCTGTAAATGTATTACTAAGATGTCAAAATTAACTAAAAAGTTAACCAACACAAATAATTTTCAATTACTAAATAAGATCAAAAAATATGGTCCAAGCCAGACTATATTATATACTATTAGCAATCCGCCCCGGCTTTACACGGGTAGCAGAGTAATACATATAAATTTATTGGTATACGCGACGCACCCCCAGTAGAGCTCTGTCCAGTAGAGCTCTCTGTCCACGTGACTTTTTCCGACATCTTAAATAATCGTCGTCCTATTTTAGCTAATTTACACAAAACCCTTAATGAATTATACACCTAAACCTTCCACATGAATCACTCCGTGCATTGTTGAAAACCATATGAAAATGCATTCAGTAGTTTTTAAGTTTATCACGATCAGACAAACAGACAGACGCGGCGAGGGACTTTGTTTTTTAATATAGTACGATTATCCTCACCTTCTCATCTCTTCTTTATCTTCATCACTCATATTATTATACGCTTGCATCTTCTTACTGTACGAATCAGTTGACCTCGGTGCCAAGTCGTACACACCCTCACTCTCATCCCCGTTAACCAAGCCCTCCTTCTGGTCCTCCGTTCCATCCGAATCCCTCACAGATTTACTCTGCTCGCTGTTCAGATCTTCAGTTTTTATCGACAACTGGCTACCGTTTTCGACGGGCTCCCTCTCGCTGCAAATCCGACTCGATTTCATACTTGACGCGTCATCGACGCCGTTGCTCAGAGTGAGATCGTTCGTACTCCTGCGCTTAGGTGTATTTAGTTCAAGCACAGCGAGTTCCTCTTCGGTGATGTCTTGGAGGAGGCGGTTGACGTACTGCCGACAGTGTTGAAACTCGATTTCGGTGTTGCCAGAGCGCACGTGTTCGAGTAACGCGTCATGGACGAAGACGTACTGTTCCTCGGTCTGCACGAGATGGTTGCGTTGCGTTCGCGCCCGACAGAGGAACCCGAGCGGCGAGAGCGTGCCCGTCAGCTTCAACTGGTTGAGTTGTGCGTCGAGCACTATATAAGTGCCGGTGCGACCGACGCCAGCGCTGAGGAACAAAAATATCATTACGTGTTACGTAACTAAGAACCTCCATAAGCTTGTTTGAAAATGAGAAAGAGCGATACTGAAATATTGTTATTTGTAATAAGAAAATACTATTGACAAAAAAGTTTACAGTACAAGGTAAATTGAAAATTTATTAAACCTTCAACACAAGTAACTTATTTTTAATTCCAATGATCCCAATTACGATAACTTTGTTGTAAGTTGGTGACGAGTTAGGTATCCTACATATTCCAGATGACGCTGCCTAATCAAATCAAGGGTTTTCTAATACCATTGAATGTATACCATTTTTAATACCATCGACCAAATGTCGACTCACTGTAGAAGATGCTCACATCATTTATCAACTATAAAAGATCTGATGATGTACAAATGGCTAAACAGATTTTCTTGAAACATAGCTAAGAACACTCTCTGTCAAGTCAATTTTCGAACAACAAAAAACTAGATCAAAAACGATTCAGCCATTTGTGAGTTACAATGCCACAGAGAGATACACAGATACAGACGTTAAACTTATAACTACCCTCTTTTTGTGTCGGTGGTTAAAAGAGTGGCTTTTGTTTAGACTGGTAGGTGGATTTAGGTTATTTTAGAGAGATCGTTGTAGTACCGTCAAATATGATTAATAAAGGTGTATCATTGTTTTATCTTCCCATAACAAGTATTATGTATAAATTTGTGACTGTTTTGTGTTGTGTTAATGTGCCTTGTTTACAGGGTATTTATTCTACAGTACACTGAACATTAGGTAACTAAATTCTATGACGTGTATTTGTCAAACTTGACATTGGCGAAATTGCCTATTAGGTAGATAGCTAAAATAAAAAATAAAAATTGTATTCTCCTTCAAGTATTTCATTCCGTAAAAGTTGACCAACAAAAACTGACATTTTACAATGGCAAGTCGGTACTGGTAAAATCTCCAGCGCTTACCAAAATAATTAATTTTGCGCAATTTAAGTGCTGCTGAGTGGCAACTGTGAGAAAACTTTTACAGGATAAACCTCTCCCTTTGCACTGGATATACACTCGTTATAATTATCACATATCGATTGAAATTCATGCGATACAGTTATGATTCGATATATCGATACAGAGGAATGCAATAATATTGCGTATCGATAGAAACGCATTCGATATGGTTACGATACGATATAACGATACAATCCCTACTTTATACATACAGTAATAATGTTACTAAACAAACATATTACAGGTAACAAAAAGTAATAAATCCGATAAAGTTTTTTACCGGCTCTTCTCGATGACTGGGATGTATTTCTAACTGGTAGTAATGTGTTTACATTCACAAGCGTCCAAGCGTTTAGGTCCTCAATGTATTTTTTTTTATTAACTTTTATTTTCTATTGAACACAATAATTAGACTCTAAGGCTTAAAACTACAACACTTACTACAAATCGGATGCTAAAAGTGGAAGACCCCAGCAAATTGTGATTATTGGGAAAGATTACGCGAAAGCACTAGAACGTCGTCTCTCAAACCTGGGGATCGCGTTCACGAATAAGGGGATACAATGATGTCAAAAAGTAATACCCGTATACGAAACTTCCTTTTGTTTTTTTTTTTCTTTTTATTTATAAGCCTTGCAAATTAAAACGTCTCACCAGGTAAAAGCTACTGAATAAAACAGATTAATAGCCAGAATCATTATTTCTGATGAAGAATTAACGGATATATGCCGTTTGATAACTTTGATAAATAATATATTATAATTATTTATGATAAAAAAGATAATGAATTTGTAAGTGGCCGCAAAAAAATCCAGTACAGTTTCAACAAGGGAGCTGCCATCTTGTTTAGAATGTTTGAAGATTACAAGAACCGTGGATGTACGCAATTGCCATTTATTAAAAAAAAAAACTATGCAGAACATCCCTAATTTGTTGACGAACTCACTCGAAGTTGAGTTCAGTAGTTATGTGTGTCCCGAGAAGCCGGATATTATGTTGATATTCGTGTGGTACCTGCAGTGCACGAGCACGGTCGCACGGTGATGGTTGGCGGCGCGCACGAACGGCAGCACGGCGAGCGGGTGCCGCGGCGTGCCGTGGTCTGGCCACACCGTGTAGTGGTACTGCACGACAGACCGACCGCCGACCCCGCCCGTCTGCCCCGAGCTCTCAGGCCCACCGCCCTGCCCGCTCGCTGCACCTCCTCCACCCCCGCTCTCACTGCTCGACGACTCGCTAGCCTGCGTTACGGATAAGTAAAAAACAATTTTATTTCAGTTTCTTTTTGGAGTTTACTCCTTAAAAACCGATTTAAATAATTATAAGAACCCCGGTATGGAAGTTTTATGAGCAGTCAAATTTATAAAAGCGTTAACAAAAAGCATCAGTCAATCAATCCATCACCTCTTTGCCTAAGATTGCATATTCAATGACAATCGTACTTAAGAAGTAAACTCCAGTCATACGTCGGAGCTGACACAACACACAAACTTTTTTAATTCTAGCTTCTGCCTACGACTTCGCCTCCGTGGACTTAAGAATACGGTCTTTACCGAGATAGTGTCCTATGTACTAATCCGGGGTTATAAACTATCTGTGTAGCCTATTTTATCCAAACCCTTTAGGCCGTTTTTATGACAAGCTAAGCCTACTACACCTTTAGGTGTATGGTGATAGATTTTCAATTTAAGGGTGGTAGCTTGCAAGGCGGGCACTAGATAATGTCATAGAACCGTGCTATGATTTCATCACGATGTTTTCCTTCACAGAAAGCTCAGGCTCATTGCAGGGATTCGAACTCACATAGTTCAACATGTCCATACACATTACTACTGAACAATCATACCTTCGAAATTTACTCACGCGAACGTCCATCCACACTCACCAAACTTGACCTCTTTATAAAAGTTGTGTAGATTGGAAAATCAACTATTAAAGGGTATTGTGAAAAAGACAAACATTAGTTTAACAAATGATTTCATTCCGCAAATTAATTTTAAACATAACCACCTACTACGGGTATTACAGGTGTCAGGTTTAGGCTTATATAAAAAATAAATCGACAAACCGGATAATCGTTCCTAGAGTTGCGCACGCGCATGTGCCGCACTGTGTACGCAGCTCTAACGTCCTCGTGTAACAGTGTGACGTGTACGCCACCAAACTCTGCGGAACTACCACGCCCGCCGGCCGGCCAATACATGTCGCACTTTCGCTAAAATTTAATAAACCGTATGCAAAAATCAATTGTATATGTGATCAGTGTATAATGTGATCAGTATGTAGTGTGATCATTGTATAATGTGATCAATTACAGTAATTGTGTACAGTAAGTACATTTTTCGTTACCTGTGGACATAACTATTTTAATCTTATATTTTTTAAAGGGCCACATGTAATGTCACAAAAATAATTTATAAAAAAACTATACCCGTCCACGCTCGACTAGGTTTGTAATCATGACGATGGTGTGTACACGGTGTTGCCAGATCATTCGCCAGAACGCGTCGAGTGTGGCCGGCGTGGGGCCTTGCGTTGCGATGTACCTCCGCTTCCAAACCAACCACTCGAGATTCACGCGCGTTCGAACGCCCTCTGAGAATATATTGAACTACTTATATAATCGAGTATTGAAAATATTATTTCATTTACATATTAGGTAATAGATTTCTTGTGAGATGAAGAGGACAAGGAGGATTTTTTGAAGTAATAAAGTTAGTAAAAAGTAGTTTTAGGGTTTGTAGTAATGTAATACACACATTCTAAAAACAGATTAAAGTAACATAAAGTTAACACGTGCATCGCACTCTAACTACGTTTCAAGAACCATAATTATGCTTTTATAAATCTAGTAAAAATGGCAACCTTAAATGGCGTGATGGGCCACCATTTTGAATCTCTAAAACAGTCGCCTGTTGTGACAGACGTCAGGAAAGCATTGTCCCAGCGACCAAACTATAATTTTATTTTTTCCCCTTGAAACGCATCCCCTATATTCCCTGTATTCACGGCATTTATAAAACACACCACCCGCGAATAAAATACTTTGACTGTACACAATAAAATATTGTCTATAACCCACAGTATGAACGAAGCTTCAGTGAAAGAATGTTTAAAATCGGATCAGTAGAAACGGAGATTCAATTCTTTTAAGATTTTTTTTAAAGGTATAACGTTTGGCCCCCAATTTAATTAATATTAATTGAAGATAGGGCCCGATATGCTACATGCTACGTGGGGGAACTATATCCCAAGTGTAGCTGCCAGAACACACCTATAAATGCTTGGCGACATATTTTCAACTTGAGGGTGGTAGCTAGCCAGGTAGGTATTAGAAAAGCCCTAATGGTATTTCACGATGTTTGGCTTTATCAAAAGCTCAGACTGATTGCAGGGATTCGAACTCACATTAATCGTCGCGGTGTCCGTACACGCTACGTTTTAAAGGTGTACGCCGAACAAGGTAGACAAAATCTCGTCTCTCGCACTTTTTTAATCCGAAGCACTTTTTTAATTTTCTTTTTTTAATATTTTTTGGCATACAGTTTACAGTTTTTTGAATAATGATAATAGTAAATCATCGGGTATGTTGAATATTGGAACGTACAATATAAGGTGGTAGCACAACAGTACAAAAATAAATGTGGCAAAATTATCATCAAGTTTGACATTACTGATTGTCAATTTACTCCGTGGGATCATTTTGAACATAACGACTTTGAGAAACTCACCTATATCAACGTACACGTCGTCCAGTTCGCTGTCGTCGTCGCTCCGGTCACTGTCCGACTCGTCGTTCAGTTCGTCCGACTCGACAATCCCGCTGAACTCTATGTTCAGAAAAGCTGACTCTATACCCTCGGCTAGATTCGGCGGAGGCTTCGATGCTTTCACTGAAGGTTGCCTGTTAATTAAACATGATTATATAAAAACGTACGTCATTAAATATTTATGCGATGATGGCTCAATGTTGGCTGGTACGGACATCATGTCGATAGTCACTCAGCGAAGGAAAACATTTTGATGAAACTATAACCTGTCACCAAGTATTTAAAAACGCATGAAACATTATATAATGTAATAAAAAAAAATACTAATATAGTATGCCAGTATGCCACCTGCATATGCCGCAGAAATAGAAATCACGGCGGGACGATTCGCCTGCATAGCCTTTATAATGCAAGACAGAAAGTTTTGATATAAAACAGATTTAAACAAAATACTTATAAATTTAGATTAATTATAAATAAATAATAATATCAGCCTGTAAGTGATCCACTGTTGGGCAAAGGCCACTTCCCAAGATAAGTTAAGAGCTTAATCACCACGCCAGCCCAGGATGTATTAGCGATTTCAAACGCCACGAAATCAATAGTTTTCCGTATTTTTCCCACATACAGTGGTACTACAAAAACATTTCTGAAGAACTCAGGTTACCTCATAACACTTTCCTTCACGTTTTTGTGGTGGTCGAGTTGTTTAGACAGCCTTAATAACGAATCAATGTCCGCATTTTCGAACCATGTAACTGTGATGTATTTGTGTATTTCTTTGTACACGTCACTCGTACGTCAGTCGTGTCAGCTGGCCGTGCAAGCCAGACGTATGTAGTAAATAAAACAGTGGCGACGAATACGGACCTTGCAGTGCAATAAATAATTTTTATAAAATGTCGATTGGCAAAATTAGTGAGTTTAATCTGCAAACAGATAATTGGCGACTATACATAGATCGTCTGGAACAATATTTTGTGGTGAATAAAATTTCTGAAGATTTACGTGTACCGACATTAATCACCGTAATCGGTGCGGAATGCTATGAGCTGATAGTGAATTTGTGTACAACAAACATTTATTGAATTAACAAATATAGTCGAAAACCATTTGCAGCCTAAGCCAAGTATACTGGCTGAAAGATACAAATTTCGACAGCGGAAACAGAAGGTGGGTGAAAAAATATCACAATATGTCGCAACATTTAAAAAAATGTCGAAAACGTGTGAATTTGGAAACTGGTTAGAAGATAGCTTGCGGGATCAGTTAGTTTGCGGGTTGAACTCTGAAACCATACGTCAACGACTTTTTGCCGAGGACAAGCTGGACTTCGGAAAAGCTTACAATCTGGCTATCAGTTTGGAAGCGGCAGAGAGGGACGCGGCTTTGATTGAAGACCAGGTAGACGGACGCAGCTGTATAAACATAGATAATTGTCAAGCGATCGTGAGGAAAGGGCGCGCACTGGTGCCACGGAACGGGAATGAGACTGCCACGGCGGTGTCGGCGACGGGAGCGGGGCCATCGCGTGCAACTCGCTGGGAGCGGCCGGCGAGCACAGCGGCGGCCCAGGGCCCCCGGTGTCGTGCATGCGGAGGACCTCATGACATGAAGCGATGCCGGTTTGCGCGCTACTTTTGTAAGGTATGCAACCAGCAGGGGCACTTGCGGCGGGTATGTCTACATGTTACGCGCCAACATCGGGTGTGTGAGGTGATTACGAGCCAGCCTGATGACGTAGGAAGCGAGGGCAGTGATGAGGTGATTATTGAAAACTTTAATCAACTTAATTTATCATGTTATCCTCCTATACTGTTAACATTGAAGGTGCACGGCAGAGATGTCGTTATGGAATGTGACACGGGCAGTGCCGTTTCGTGTATTAGTTCTACCATGTACTATAAGTATTTTAATGATTTGAAATTAAACACGTGTAGTTTAGTGCTAAGATATTATACGGGGGAATTAGTACGACCTATGGGGGTAATCGAACCAGCCGTAGAATATAAAAACAAAACTAAATGTTTGGAGTTATTTGTGTTACGTGATGCGAAATCATCTCTGTTAGGCCGACAGTGGTTATCGGAATTGAAGATACAATTACCTACATTAGAATATAATTTACTTAATAATATAGACGATAAGATTTTTGATTTGAAGGAATTCAGTTCCAGATATTGTGAAGTGTTTGCGGACGGGTTGGGCCGCTTCACTGGCGGCACCGTGAGCATAAGTGTGCGGGAGGGCGCGCGGCCTGTATTCATGCGTGCGCGACCGCTTGCTTACGCTTTGCGGGAGCCAGTGGAGCGCACGCTCGGCCAGCTGGTGCGCGACGGCCTACTCACCCCCGTTGATCGGTCTGATTGGGCCACGCCTATCGTACCAGTGGTTAAGAAAGACGGTAACATTAGAATTTGTGCTGATTATAAGTTAACTCTAAATAAGGTCATCGAGGTCGACCGTTACCCGTTACCTCGTATGGAGGACTTATTGGCTCGCTTAGGTAGTAGAGAGAGATTTAGTAAAATAGATTTATCACAGGCCTACGCTCAGTTTGAATTGGACGATTCAAAAAAATATACTGTCATCCATACACATAAGGGTTTATTTATGTATAATCGTTTGGTTTTCGGTCTAGCATCCAGCCCGGGTGTTTTTCAAAAGCGATTGGAGCAATTGCTTGCAGACTTACCAGGTGTAGGTGTATTTTTAGATGACATCATTATTACCGGAAAAAATACTACTCTACATATAAATAACTTAAACAGGGTGTTTGATAGATTAAGATCACACGGTTTGAGGGTTAAAAAAGAAAAATGTACATTCTTTGCGGAGTCAGTGAGTTATTTAGGTCATATTATAAACAAAGATGGAATTCAAACTTGTCCCGAAAAAGTTAAAGCCATTTGGAATACTCCCCCTCCTAAGAATGTTTCGGAACTCAAGGCGTTTATGGGTCTCATTATGTATTATGCTAAATTCGTGAGAAATGTGAGTACAATTTTAGCACCTTTGTACAATCTTTTGAGAGCTAACGTTAAGTTTATTTGGAATGAAGAATGTAAAGCCGCTTTTGATCATATTAAACGCAGTTTGAGCGCTAGCGAAGTCCTGGTCCACTACTCTCCAGAGCTACCGTTAGTACTTACAGCGGATGCAAGTGCGGTGGGCGTTGGGGCAGTGCTATCACATATTACACCGGATGGTGAGCGCCCGGTGGCATACGCGTCGCGGTCACTTATTCCCGCCGAGCGCGGTTATGCACAGATAGATAGGGAGGCTTTAGCAATTGTTTATGGAATCCGGAAATTCCACCAATACTTATATGGAAGGAAATTTACGCTAAGAACTGATCATAAGCCGTTGACAATAAATAAAGTAAAAATAAATAAAGTTGGAAATAAAGTAGGTATACCCGTTATGGCGGCTACGCGGATACAGAGGTGGGCCGTTTTACTATCTGGATATAATTATAATATAGAATATGTAGCATCGGACAAGAATTGTGCCGACGCGTTATCGCGACTTCCGGTAACCGGTACCGATAGCAAAATAAATAGAGAAGTATCTTATGTTAATTTTGTGGAACGATTTTTACCTATAACGAATAATGATGTAAGAATGGCTACTGTGAGGGATCCTGTTACGAGTAGGGTAGTAAGTTACCTTCGAACGGGTTGACCGACGACATGTCCGGAAGACACAATTAAACCTTATTATATTAAGCGTAATGAATTGTATCTAGAACGTGATTGTGTAATGTGGGGATATCGCATAATCATACCACCACTACTTCGAGAAACTGTGTTAAAACAGTTACAACTCGGGTCATATGGGTATAGTCAAAACTAAAGGCATAGCCCGTAGTTACGTGTGGTGGCCGGATATTGATATAGATTTAAAGCAGGTATGCAAGCAGTGTGAAACTTGTGCTGCAGAATCGCGAGCCCCTCCTCGTAGTCCGACGCAACCTTGGCCTTATCATATTCAACCGTGGTCTAGGATCCATTTAGATTTTTTGAGCCCTTATAATAGTAGGATGTTTTTGGTTCTCGTTGATTCTAGTTCCAAGTGGCTCGAAATTTTTGAAATGCCGAAAACAAATGCTTTTTCTACAATCAAAGAGCTCAGGGCTACTTTCGCACGCTTTGGACTACCGACTGAAGTGGTGTCAGACCAAGGACCACCGTTCACGAGTCTGGAATTTAAAAACTTTTTAACCGCTAATGGAATCCGTCAGTCTTTTTCACCGGTATACCATCCATCATCCAATGGTGCCGCTGAGAATGCGGTTAAATTATGTAAACAAACCATTAAAAAAAGCATATAGGGATTCAGTAGACGTGGATGCCGCACTACAGACTTTTCTATTAGCTTATAGAAATAGTATTCATAGTACTACTGGTGAAAGCCCAGCGCTGTTACTCCAACGTCGCTATTTACGTTCTCGTCTCGATTTATTACGTGGCGGACGTGCTCTCGATGACCATGTTAGGGATTCACAAGCACGACAAACAAAAAACGCAGGTGGAATGCCGCGAACTTTAAATGAAGGCGAGGAGGTTTGGATGAGAGCTTATGGGGGACGAGACAAATGGGTTCGAGATACAATAACTGAGAGGGAAGGTACGCGAAGGTACGTTGTGGACGCGGGTAATGGTCGGCTTTCGCGAAGACATGTTGATCAGTTGAAACGTAGATCTTTATTAACTGATGTTGAGTACCCATTACAAAATGATAAATATAATAATTTAGTGTCCAGGGGTGGTGAGGATGCTGTAGTTTACCCGAGATCGGAAATGGAGGCGAAGGTTGCCGATGATGAGGTGGTAGGCAGTGAACAAGAGAATGATATTGATAGTTGTCCAGTAAGTCCACCTGGCTCCCCTGAATACGAGTCCGCAACTTCACCTCCATTGGAGTCTCCAAAAGAACCGCGTTATCCTAAGCGATCACGGAAACCAGTTATTAGATATGGCATTGATGAATATCATAAGTGAATGTTGCTTGTAATATGTTATATGTGATTATGTTATTGTTCATTTAAAATTTTGTTATGCCTAGTCTTGTAAAAGTTATTGTTATATTTAGAGCATTATTGATATATAAGCCTTATAAGGATAATCATATATTTATTGAGGAGGTGTGATGTATTGTGTATTTTATTTGTACACGTCACTCGTACGTCAGTCGTGTCAGCTGGCCGTGCAAGCCAGACGTATGTAATAAATAAAACAGTAACGTTACGTATAACATATTATACAAACAATTTTTTTCGTAATTCGCGTACATTTACTTATTCAAACTGGTAAAACTATTGGATTATTTTTATGCCTAATAGAATAACATTTTTTCCGATTGAAGATCAACATGAATAAATTAAACGAACAGATCGGTTTGATCACAAAGAATGAATCTATATATAACAATAATCTGTTCTGCAGTTTGCTGATCATCAACTTTTTTCTAGTTGATGAAAGGATGTGAACCACACCACATCCACAGATCTGGTCGATTTTAAATTTGGTATCAATTATACTGGGTATTAGGGGACCGCTCCCGTAAACGAAAGACAGACGATAGTACTAATGACACCTTTGATAATGGGTCAGAAAAAAAATCGATCCTGATGAAAAAAAAATCATATTTTTAAAACGTTTTATTAGCATTATTCACCTTCCATCATGTTACTACAGCCAAATGAAACGATAATTAAACAAAAAAAATTCATTACTTAAAAAACCATCAATGAAACATAATATCAAAAACAGCTGATGATTGGGTCAAAGGACGCGCAAACGAGGCGCGGCGCAGACTCGCGGAGGCGCGGCGCTAGCCTCGCACGGCCGCGCCGGCAGCAAACGATCGCACAAATACTTATTTACAACATTTGTCTAAATAACGAACTTATCTACTTTGCCACTGTGCTAGTCTTTACCTAGCCACTATCATTCGAATTCACTGATTAATTAAATTAAGTACCTGGTTTGATTGCCCGCTAATGAAAAAATTACTTGAATGAAATTTTAACAAGGATAGATTCATGCTTTTTAATACACCGTGTAATTATGTTTATTATTCTGATGTATTCAGTTATGTACGATCTATTCAGATCAGTCTAAGTTTAATTACTAAGTTTCATTTAGCTGTACTAACATGATGGAGGGTGAATAATACTAATAAAACATTTTAAAAATATGATTTTTTTTTTTCATCAGGATCGATTTTTTTCTGACCCATTATCAAAGGTGTCATTAGTACTATCGTCTGTGTTCGTTTTCGGGAGCGGTCTCCTAATACCGTATTACAAAAAGATGTTAACCTTGACTTGGTGCTGTAGCATCATCTGGAATCTGCAGAATACCCAACTCCTCGCCAACTTACAGTAGAGGTATTATGTTTGGACTCATTGGAAAGAATATGATATGTCTGTTGGGATTTTTTTATTTCTACTGCCTCGTTAACCTAGTAGTGGTCGTAAACGCGACGCTTATGATCGAGGTCCTGGGTTCGATTCCCAGGCCGAGCAAAGTGTTATTGGATTTTTTCTGTGAAATTCTTCAGTAGCAAGCTCGGAGTTTAGCTTTGTGCCCGATTAATTGCAATAGGCTCGCCCCCTATTTCATGGGACCTAAAAAACATACACGGCTAATTGTGGGTGTACATTAGTTAGTACACCTCTGCCTAACCCTTCGGGAATACAGGCGTGGTTGTGTGTTATATGTTATGTTTACATTTTTCAATGTACCTTGTTTGGTAAATTCCTTAACGTATTTTCATAGTTATAAATACCTCTGCGGTCGATTTCTGCGTTCGAGTTTGCGACGTATCTTGGCAACATGGTCCGCCCGTAGCGAAGGCAGCATGCCGTCAATAAAGTTTGCGTTAACGTAGTCGCAGGAGACGCCTCGCCCCGCGCCCACGCACCCCGACGCTCCGCACTTACCCCCCGCGGATACACACACACGAGAGTGGTCATCTGGTAAACACAAACTACAAATTAACAGACACGCCTCATGGCGCAGTGATAGCAGTTTTGTTATTGAGATGAGAGGACACATGTTCGATCCCGCACGTGAATTTCTTTGCTGTGATGAGCATAATTGTCAGTTTTTATAAATATCAATATTATCAGCTGCTTAGTTATTACAATCCAAGCTTGTCCAGAATTATGTAGTCATATAAAAAGTAACAGTATTGTAACATGATATATTACATTTACAAGACAATTTTTAATAAAAAATAAAACCAGCTTCAATGATTTTGAAGACTTCCTTGGTGTATCTTCGAAGTTAAAGGTCTAATGCTATTTAAATTAAAACGGGACCACCCTTGAGGTATCGCCTATTCAACAAAAAAATAATCATCTCAACTGGCTATATTATATTGAAGTTTACCTAGATATCGTTTCGGCTGCTTCTATGAAGACGTGATACTGTTTACTTTAGTGTACTGTGATTGAGCTCCTACGTCTCGCCGTTTCCCTTCTCTGCTACATTACCCGCCCCCGTTATCGTCTGTAGTACCTCGCTTCCACCAACGTCTGTCGGAAACACGGGACGGTCGCGCACGAACTTGTACGACCATAAACACGTGTTTTAACCGACTCGAAAAAATGACAGAGGCTACTAAATTTGAATGTATATATGTTACACATATATATTACATATATTATGGATGTTCAGTCATATCTTCTTTGCTTATGAACCGATTTAGGTGATTCTTTTTTTGTTGAATACCTCAAGGGTGGTCCCATTCTAATTTCACTAATTGAACATTCAACTTTGATACACCAGGAAACTCCTCGAAAATCATTGTAGTTGGTGAACTTTTTTGTTAAAAATTGTCGTATATCTAAACAATTAAGAATAGAATAAATTCTTCCAGGCCCACCTAGTTTAATACAATAAATAATACAATTTGAAGTACTCCATATGGTAATCAAAGACATACTACCTAGAGTATACGAATTATTCCACAATTCAGATACAGTTTTTTTTTAGATTGCCGTTCTACGATACTAACATGCTGTAATATTTAAATATCGGTTTTTCAATCGATTCTCCGGTCGATGACTGTGATGACTAGTATGTCCCAAAGCGTTGGATCTTGCTACCACAACCTCGTACTCTTTGCTGTAACAAAAAAAAAATCACAGGTTACATATCACATAATTGATTGGTAGATCCAGAGATTAACGCTTTGAAACAAACAAACAAACATACATCTTGAGTATTATAATATTGCTTAGTATAGAAGTATCGATAGTGACGTTACCTGAATCCGATGTCTCCGTCGGCGTGTAATGCGGCGACGTGCGCTGGGAACCTGTCCGCTTGCACGGCGGGGTGGTGGGGGCTGGACATGCGCGGGGGACGGCCCCCGCACTGGACGGCGCCCTCATCGGACCCGCCTGAGCCCCCTGCGCCGGACGCGCACGACCGCAACGGCGAACAGTTCACTACTAAAAACCACAATAGTTTAACACACCAACAATTTACGTCTATGTACGCACTAAGCGGTTAGCCAGAACGCGGTCAGCCCGACTGTTGCTATACTGCATTGGTTTTGATATGTTTTGACCCCAGTATGCGGCATAGGCATTGGGATAGACAGGTATGTCTGTCGGCCACTCACCTCGGGCTTTCTGATGATGGTTTTCGTGACTTCTAAGCACTGCACATCACACACTGTTTTTCAATACTGTGGAACCCAGGGTTTGTGAAGTCCATTCTTAACTATTATTTGTTTTATTGTTAACTTTCAAAGGGACCACAATAATTTTGAAATATTTGAAAGATAGGAAATGTGCATGCTATAACACAGTACGCGGATAGTGCTAGTTTGCGTTTGACCATCATTGACAGAGCATGTGTCCATTGCCAACGACCCACGCGTCCATCTTGGCAATGGGTCGATCAAACCGCAAACCACGATGGTTGGTGTGGTCACGTTCCGGCCGCAATTGCAACCGCATTCTATTGGACAACCGTCCGCTGCCCATAACGCGGCTAGCCGCTCAGTTCGTACGTGGGCATACATTTTAATGCGAAATATCTAACAGCGCGTTTAGGCGGGAGTAAAAGCGTTCTGTTGGGACGTTGCCACGTGCTATTCGGGCAGCGTCGCGGCTTTTGTATTTTCGGCTCTCTCTAACTCAGCGCTTCCCTCTCAACATTTATACTGAACGCTTCCCTCTCTACCACGCACACTCACTACTTGACATGATTGAAGTGACGTACTTGAATTTCAGTGAGAATAAACTCATAACACATTATTAAAATTATAAGAAACTATAGTTCGCGACATCGGTGCCTGGTACCGTGCGCCCACGCACCACGACCCGCGAGAATGCGCATCCAACACCCGGCCGCCGCCAGTCAGCCGCGAGCTCTAATATTTGACACACACGGATTAACATGCACGTCGTGTACAGTGGCCGCGTGGTCGTAACGGGATAATTACGTACTTACTCACAATTGATTTGTGTTTTTTTTTAATTCCGATTCGCAACCCTGGGATTAAAGCGCCACAAAATATATTTTATATAATTATATATTTAATTATATAATTTATATTATATTATATTATTATATTATATTATATTATATTATATTATTATATTATATTATATAATTTAATATATTATATACCTCGGCGGAAAAGGCAATTGCCTGTCTCGTAGTGCTAGGTCGTTTCTGTTTTTTCGTAAAACGAAACGAAACGCTTTTTTTACAGTCAAGGAACCGTTCTTTAAACCGATTATAAAAAAACGGGTTTTTCTTAAGTTCGAGAACAAACTGTATCTACTGAAAAAACGAACATTTGAGGTTTACCAAAAACCAGTTTTTATTCGTTCCTTCGTTTTCGTTTTTCTTTTACAACCAAATTTGTATTATATATCTTTAGCAATAAGATTCATTGTAGCTTATTCGTTACTTCAAATTTAAAGTAGTTTCTTATAACGGTTCACTGTTCATTCAATTATAGTCCTTATAACAATAAATATAGATCTGTTCTATCATAAAATGGTCTCGTTCGTTTTAAAACTTGTTTTTGTTAAATAGAGAAACAGTTCGTTCGTTTTTCATAGAAGAACTGGTTATTAAAACGGTTTTTAAACAAAACGCCCAGTATTACTGTCTCGTATGAGTGAAGTCCTCGTCTACGGCTCGGCCTTCAATCTCATACTCGACCTGCAATTGTCTATTTCACGACCTTTTCAATAATGTACAATTATTTTCTGGATATTTTATATTTATTAAATAACATTTATATTTGGATACACAATATTCCATCAGAAGTAGTGATTTAGTCAAAACTTACCAGGTTTTTTGTAGACATTGAGCGGAGCCCTTGCCGCCCTTTCCCCGCCCTCCTCTAAGTAATTATACGCCGCACTGATGCACTTGCTTAGACGAGACCTGCACCTAGAATGATACATCATCATAATAGATGGATGAAGGCTTGTGTGAGAATATGCCATTTACCCAATGGTGCTATAAGTAGTCATAGATCATATATATGGTCAGGACCAGTGAATTGAATCTATCAAAAATAAGAAATCTAGTAGTTTCAAGAATATTGTTATTAACCATAGACCAAAATAGACCAAGAATATTATAAATATTAATATTAAAGTTATACCTGATATTGGATCAAATAAATATAAAAGCTTGTAAAAACAGAATCTTGACTAAGGTGGGTTTTGGTGATTCTGTTCTTTTTACACGATTAATATTCAGATCTACCGATAGATCGCGCTAATGGTATTCTTAAACGATGCAATATATTATAAAAATGTTTTTCTATAGCTCGCTAAATTTTTTTTATATTAAATATTGTACTATGCTTATTTGACATCACAAACAATACGATAGCGAAAAAAAAATTCACAGACCCCCCACTTTTTTATGTAAAATCAGGCATATTGACTGTGCTCATATAAAATGTAGTCTATATAGGTAAACTGCTAAAAACATAACCTTTCCTTTTAGGTTTGCCGTAGTCGAATATAAAACTCTTCTCTGGTGAAGAAACTCCACTAACCTCCAGTAGAGAACGGCCAGTCCAACAGCAGCTAGCAGCGCGATTGGGACGACGGCGAACAGAGCCCCAGTACTTACATCCCGGGTCGAATGCCTCACATCGCCTGGGGACATTGCCTCAGAGTGTGCCGCGCACCATTCACTTGATACTTCCTATATTTATTATATTTTTATACTATACAAGTTTAAAAAAGAAAAAAATACTGTTCATTTTTGTAAAATATTATTTATTTTTAATATACTTCATTTCTTGAAAAAAAATGGCAACCCCAAATGGGCGTAATGGGCCGCCATTTTGTGACGCCAAAACAGTCGTCTGTTGTGACAGACGTCAGGAGCAAATTCTCTCAACGGCCGAAATGTAATCAACTTTAGTGACGACAATGTATAAACATGATACAAGAGGAACCTACGGAACTTTTATTACTTCAGCAAACTTTTATAAATTCTGGTGTTAAATTTTTCGAACTGACATGAAACAGAGTATTTCTGCTTACACGGGTTGCGGGAGGTGTTTAATAAGTTCCAAAGTTCGAAATAGTACTGTGCACTTACCTCCGGTGGTGACTCTAACCCGTTTATAAGGCCGTTCTCTTTTGCAACTGATGACGTGACAGCATATATCTTCACCTCATAACGAGTCACGTTCAATAGTTCCACATCCTGTAAACGTTTATTAATTATTGAATAAAAATATGTAAGGATTGGAAAAAAAATGTTAGCAGAAACAAGACCAATTTTCGAATTTTTGGAACGAAGTTTCATATCGCGGGATTGGAGCTATATGCTACATGGGAAAAAGTGTCCATCCGACCAACACTAAAAAGAAACAAACACATACATCTATAGGATTTAACCGGCAAAAGAATGAGATAGAATATACACGCTGTACCCCTAGATAATAGGAATTCGTTTTACTGATTTTTAAAGTATAAAATAAAAATAATATTTATTAATACACCATTAAACTATTTTTATATAAGTAAAAAATTGTCAGTAAAATTTAAAAAAAGTAAAAAGGTGTGTGTGTCACTTACCACACAGATAGTTGTCTCAATGTCATTTTTATTAGTGGGCAACGTTAGCCGGGTTCTCGGCTGCTGTTCCGGTATCTTCCTCAGCGTCACCACGTACTGGTCCAAAGAGTTGTTATACTCGAGCGGTTGACGCCATTGTAGATATAATGTACCTGGGAAAAGGAAGCATAATATATACATTTTACTTCAGCTGACCAGTGTGAATATTTCGCACATTATAGAATGATAGTTGGCACCTCCTACAAGTTAGTTGAATATATATATATGTATGTATTGATAGCGTTCCTAATGAAATAAATTTTTTTTATAAAAAAAATATAAGTATTGATTTGTAAACAATTTTCTTATTTTTCGTCAATAGCGAGTAATATAATCTTTAGAATCGTAAATTTTGATTAAGGATTGAGATAGAAATTGTGTTGTGAACGACGCTCACACCCAAGTTAGATCGCCACCGCGCCCGCAATCTGAAGGTGTTGGTTTGATTATGGCTTTACTTCTAAACGACTTGACAGATTGATGATATTTTCATAATCTACTTGTTTTATCGAGACGATGGTTCATACATACGACAGGATCCGATAGACGGCTCTATGTTCGAACCGTTAACTACAGGAAAGGGCAAACCAATGTCTGCCGTTTTATAGAAACTAGCGATCGCCCTAAGGTAGAAATTCGACCAGCAACTTTTGATCATAGACTATTTTTTGTTTGACATTTACAGTATTCATAAACAATGAGTATTATCTACATCACTTGCTGTCACTTTCCGTTGAGTGACAATGTCAATATTTTGGGGGGTCTAAATTTAATAACAATGGTCGGGTTAGGATTAGCAGTATTAGTTTATTCTATTTAATATATTAGTAACAGATATTATAGATAAACTTTAGCTTTCTGCACTCCTTCTCCGTATAAATTTTAACCATGCCAAATATCAGTCTTCCGTGCACGCAATACGCTTAAAAAGGTACCGAAAATTTTTGCTTCACGTATTTATATATAGATTTTGAGATATAACTTTTACCAAATACCTATCACAAGATAATAACACGTATTAATAGCATCGAATCGAAAAAAAAAAAAAAACAATTTTATTATTAGGAATCCTGTGCGTATTTATAATGTAAGAATCTGACCGAAAAAAGGCTATAACTTACGCTTAGGCTGATCACAAGTGAGGTTCAATATTATCGGCGCCGATGGAGGCTTCACGTCGGTGAGAACATAAAGCGGCTCCGACTTGGAACCGAGACGCTCCAGTAGATCCGAGGAGCTTACTCCCTCGAGGGAAAAATTGTAAAAGGCTCGTACCCATATTTTATATGGTGTGAATGGCTCTGAAAAAAAATGTATTATACAAAATACACAGTCTGTGAACACCAACACTTTCTCAAATCCTTTTGTTGTAGAAGCACTACTAGGTTTCGGTAGGAAGGTTTTTTTGGACAACACACATAACCACACGCGGCGTTCTCGTCCTTAAGAATAGCAACTTTTTACTGACTAGCTTCAGGATAGCGACCTATTCTCGGGAGTCTTGGGAGTAGCAAGTTATTATTGACGTGCCGCAGGACTAAGGTCGTTTTTGGTTTGGTTATAAAGAGCTACAGACTACCGTGACTACTTAAAATCAAGTTGATTATATGCCTGTTTGCCACTTAATTCAATAATTTAAAAGTGGACATGAAGCAAACGAACGCGAGACATATAATGATTTTATTGTTTTTACTTTGTAAAGAATACTTATTTCATTTATGTATTATTTTGAACGCTTCATAACGCGAAGCGGTTGAGGTTGTGCTCTGCTCTCGACACGTCAAAGTCAAGCAATTTTTTGCTCTTAAACTGCCTCTACGGTCTACCATAACCAATTGGCACTTAAACGATAATATGAGTAGATATATTCAAGAAAACAGTTCAAATAATCTACATCATATTCCGTAATAAACAATTTTATTTTGCTACTTATAAAAAAAACTAAAATCGTCACATGGACGTCCACGTCGTTATTTGTACGAGGTGGTTACGATAACACCCGAAAAAAATGGGACGTATGGCGACTGAGTTTTGTTTATTATCTTCAGAATAACATTAACTAGTTACTTATTTAATATCAATAGCCGAGTACCCGTAGTTTATTTGGATCTAAAGTTAAAGCCGATTTTGTTAAGTTGTCTAAATAATATAAATAAGTCAATGGAACGACTTGTTTGTTTTTTCTTAAAAAACAAATGATTGGTATGAGGCGTCATTCTAATGAAGGATGTCTAGCGCATTGCCGATCCAATTGCCGAAGAGTTTAAGTTCAAAACTAACTTTCACGCTAATAGAATTAATGTCAAAATAAAATCATTAAAGAATAACTTGTGTATATAACAACTACAAAAACAGTGTGATTATATAACATTAACTAAACCAAGGATATCCAAACTCACTCAAATTCTTCAATCGGAACCCAACAACTTTGGTCACCTTCCCTGATGTGTTGAGCAGCGTCAGATTCTTCGTAGCTTTTGAATAATCCTGCATCGCCAAATCGCTGAGGAAAATATTTCCCCTTTTCACACTATCTGAAGTTTGTACTCCACTGACATTCATATCATGTCTTTGGGCACTTTGTTCATAATAAAGAACGTAGGCAATCTGAGTCGTGTCTATTTGTGGTTTGGACTGTAACATGGATTTCTTTACTACTTCCTTAGAAAATTCAAAGGCTTGATGAGTCTCCAAATGTTCAAAACTCTCCACATTAAACATTTTCGTATCAGTATTATTATCCTGCCGTCTCTTTCTGTGCCGATGAGATCGCGCGTCTCTCTTGCTTCTATATGAATCAATAAGAATGTCAGATGTGGAAAATTGGTCGTTATACATTTGCTTATCGTTTTTGTACCAATCGTAAGGGCGGTATTCGATGTCTTTGAGCTTTTCTGGAGCTATACCCTCAGTCGCCGTGTCTGAGACACCGTCGATTGGTTCATCGCCTTGCGGTTCTAGTTTCTTTGGTTCAGTTTCGGTTTTACTTGCAAGGTTGATGATGTCATTGTTCGGAAGCGGGTGTAGTGTGTACGTCAATGGCGGGACCCATGACAAGTGGACTTCTTCCGCTGTGATGTTATTGGCTATCAGGTTTTGTGGGGCGGACGGAACTGTGAACAAAGATTTGATTTAACAATGATACTACCATTTTCTTTATCACTTCCTTTTTTAATAAGCATAATTTTTTCCCCCTTACAATGGAAATAATGGAGGTGATAATTTGTTGAATAACTACTTTAGATATGGTTAAACGTATCGTTTTCTTTAATAGCGTTTATCGAAACCGTAGATGTTCCTAAACTGGTAATATAGAAAACGGAGGGTTTCATCGTTAAATATTTACTATCAGGTGAGAATTGTGGCTGTGGCCAATCACTAATCTATATAGCATTTTAAAAAATATATAGGCATTCATATACTCTACGGTAAATACAATGCTAGAAACCCGCCCTCAATTACGTATTTCGCAAGAATAAAGCGATACCAAAAATTGATAAATATCGGCTTCAAAATGGTAAACTCAGATTATATTTGGTACAATATACACGGTACATAATCTGAATTACATAATTAAGGGCAGTATCCTTCGCTTCCCTGTGATTAAAATAATCGTGTCCATCCGAAAAATTAACTTAACCACGCTTGATTAACTAGAAACTTGTAAGGTTTTGGTTATTAAATCTGACTATAATCTGCATAATGAAAACATAAGTATAAATTTGCACACATCTAATACATCGATTAATTCTCGTGCAGCGGGATATTGCCGCGTTTCGGGATAAGTACGATATTCTAAGTTTAGGATAGCAACTAAATAAGTTCAGTAACAAGTCAAAAAACAAAAATTAAACGAAATTATTCTTATACTTTACCATTTCAAACAAGCAGCGTAATATGTTAACAAAATCGCTGATACTTACGGAGTCCCTTTCGGTGGGTATTTAATAAATGGCTTACGGTTACTGTACGATAACACGAAATAATCTACGCCGACGAAAATCTCACATTATGAAATAATCTAGAAACATCGCCAATGCGTTTTTGAACAAGACAAAAACTCAGACATAAGGCTACCCAATTATCTTTAAAGGTGAGCTATAATTTCGATTCCATCTCAGCCAGCGGGCCACCTCGCCAGGAGTATTATTATTCTGTGAGCCATATTTGTTCGCAGTCATGATATAAGTAGACAGATATTTAAAATAAATAAAGCTTTCAGATGCTGCTGATGGTGGGCAAATTAAAACCCGCGGGCTTGGGTTTGGGCTGTCTTGCTCTGGCCGTATGTCACAGGACATAATCGCAAATTTACAAAAAAAAACTACGCCGTGTTCTCATTCATTGTTCAGTTGAAGGGATGGTGGTTCAGCGATAGGGCGCTGGGATGCCAAAACGCTGGTTCAAATACTACAATGTACCTTAGTTACCGATAGAGAAAAACATCATAATGATACCATAGTAGTATTTTTTATTGCTCTGAGTTAGTCATCAAGCCAGCAAGTTGAAAAGATGTTCCAAGTATGTATACTTGCATTTTCTTTTCATTTTAGACACAGGGATTTTTAACAACATTTATTCCTTACAACGTACTATCAATGATCTTAATAAATTACATTTTTTTTTTCTAAAAATACAGTGTAAACTCTTTGTAACGAAACTCAAGAGACTGAGCATTTTTTGTCGTTATAGAGAGTTATCGTTATAATGGGGTGAACAAAAAAACAACCAAATTAACAAGAATTTTTAATATGTATGTCTTAGATAATAAATGCTTATAAATTATTGTTTACACATATAGTCTGATAACTTTGTCTGACGTTTTTTGCTATGCCAGTACTTGTTTTGTATTATTTTATGAATTCTATTCATATCTAGATATGTGGTGGAATCGTCTTCCTACACATTTCTTCGTAATAGAGAATGGCGTATCGCTATAAAGAGTGTTTCAATATGTGGATTTTAACGCATACCAACCAAGTTGGGCTCACTTCAACGTTATAGGGAGTTTATCGTTATAACGAATAACGTTATAAAGAGTTTACACTGTAATTAGTTTCGATTCTCGACTCGTGTATTAGTTTTTTTTTAAACCTATGAATGCAGTTTTTGTTATCTTTAAAATCGATGTCATGGTTTTTAGAACATGTTTCTCTATCTCTTATAGTATCAGAGTACCCCTCACTGACCCATTCAAATGTTGCATTCTGTATACATGGTGATTTTTTTTTTCATTGTGGCTCGGCAAAGTGACGGCTCTGAGCCTGACGGTTAAGCAGAATACAGTCAAGAAACAATAGCCAACACCGAGAGATCAGCAATCCTTCGGCGGTCGCCGTTGACAGGCCGGCCTGCAAATGCTCTCGAAACTTTAACTATTACCATCTTGACTGTCACCATTTCGACTGTTATTATATCAAAATGGTGTATCATAACATCGAGTGTGAGTATCTTCACCATAAAATAGAACAAGAGTTACTATTTCCAAAGCTAAGATTGCGTTAATTAAATGCTTAGCAAAGTTTGAGCTAAAGTAACATTGAGATAAAACTGAGTACGATCCATAGATTTCACTCAAAGATGTTATTTGACACTCAATTCATACAAAATTACAAGTTTTTGCACAATTTATGGCACTATGGCACATGACCTTATATAATTGCAACGATAGATCGCATTCAATGACCCGCTGTAGAACTACCATTGTTCCGAAGCTTTACACATCACACTTAATTACCTGTGTTTATTATATCGCAGTTGTAAAGACGATGCGCTAATGTGATCTCTATACGAGTGTATTTAAGAAATAAATTAGTTTGATGAGACCTGTAAAGTCTATGACCTCATTCAAGTAGTTCACCAATTTAATATTTAATTGTTGATTCTTTAAGCGTATAGTGTTTTCTTTTCTGTAGTTTTTCTGGTTTTCTTTTCTATTGTTATATCTTTACTATACATTTTAAGATTAACTCTACACTGTCCCTATTACTGGTCAAAAGAAAATCGGGATTTAACCGACGCTCTCTCGGCTCAATGAACTACCTCTACTCACTACCTCATGATGTCTAGCAATAGATTTCTTTCTTTATAGTAAATATGGTGACAATTGACCAATAACTAATACACTATAGATAAGTGTCAATATAATGTTAAAGGTAAAGGGACTAAGTTCAATGGATTTTGTCTGTGTAGTATTCGCAAGAATTATTTAATTTAATGTATTTGTAACACATTATTAATAAATTTTAGCTTTCATCACACCTTCTCCATATAAACTTTAATCATGCGAAATCTCACAGTCATGGTTAAAAAGGAGTCCCGAAGTGTTCTCCTCGCGTATTAATAAATTATTAGATGTAAAGATTCCACCACACTATCAGGCAAGCGGTTGCGGAAGCGAGGGTGCGCACCGCCAATATAATTCGCAATCTATCTGCAACATACGACAACTCGGACTTGCAATGTTGACTATATCAAAAAGGTCAAAATCGTATCTTGAACGTTATAATGCACGATACTAATATCAAAATACCAATCATTTGTGTCATCAGTTTGTTTACTTATAACGTAAATGGTTACGTTTAATCAAATCAAATTAAAATAATGTTTACATAATTTGTTCTCATGACTATCTTTCATTACAAGGATCTGAAGATGGAACCAGACGATCGTCTCTAGAACTCCCTGATGGATTTTTTTTTTAATTGACTATACTATTAGCCTTAGGCGTCCTGGAGCCATTAAAGGCTTTGATAGCTTCACCGAACTTGGGGGGCGAGCGCGGAAGGCACTCAGCCGCGTAAGCGAGACAAAAGGCTCAAAAGGGTACCAAAGTGACCGAACCTCGGCTTGGGCTATTGCCGTACATGCAAATAAGTCGCGATCTAACTAATTCCCTATCGTATTCTACCACCCAACAAAATCTATATAAATAAAATTATTGAGGTTTGCGGTTGTGCGCGCTTCACGTAAAAACTACTGGATAGATTTTGATCGATACTTAAATCTTTTTTTTTTTTATGTCACGATATCTTGACTGACATTCAATAAAAAGTTATTCAAGTTTAAAGGAACTAAGATTTTTATAAGAATTACGAGTTCTTCTGTCGTTCACGCGAACTTAATTAGTTATTTTATACAAGTAGTTAGCAAACGTGCAATGCAGACAAATCAATTTAATTATTTGTTTATATAGTAGCTCGGCAAATTGACGGTAGGTACTGTTCCTGATGATAAGCACAGTATAATCCAAACGCAATGGCGACCACCGAGAGATCAGTACTCCGTCGGCGGCTGTTATACGAGCCCGAAAATATATAGTAGAACTAGCTGTGCCCGCGATCGATCGGGGACACGCGCGAATCTTGCTCCCCCCGTCCCGGCTATTTTAAATAGAGAAATGCTTATTGTGTGTGTTCCTTGGAAGATAGACATCTAATATCTCGCTTACTTTTTTGTGTGTCTCTTCATGTCTACAACAATCTTGTACATTATTTTGCTATAACTCTTATGGTTTACTCAGCGTAAGCCATTTATGCGCCCGAATTGATTAACCATGTAACCAGTTTTTTTTTATTGCGTATAACCTTAATTATTTTTTAAACATAAAAGTAGCCTTAAGTAACTCCTTACAACATCAGCTATATAATATACCAGTGTAAGTCCCATCAAAATCGATCCAAGCGTTTCGGAGTTTACGCCGAACAAACAAACAAAAATTTTAAAAATGTTTTGTTTTAGTTATTTATTGGTATCGTATATACTTTCATATGCATTTAGTAAAAAGCTTTTATTTTGACATTACAAAGAGACACTTCAATTTTATTAATTGTATAGATATATAGATTAGTAGATATGGGAACAGATTGCATCTCGACTATAATCACTTAAATCACGTTAGACGTGACTCCCGTGTCGAGCGTTGAGTCACAATAATTGATCTGACCTTCCTCTGACGCGTGCTAACAAAGCAACAACACCCTTCTCTGTTCTTTTGTTTTTAAAGTTCCCGTGATAAGCGGCGCTGCGGGGGATTTCCGAGCATGATAGCAATTTAAAACAAAATGTTAAATAGTATTTTTAATATGAAAATGTGACTAAATTAATGCGATCACGCAATGTCCCTAAAGCGGTGCGCAGAATGGATGGAACACGAAATTCTTCTTGCTTATCAAAATTGTTTCGCTTTTTTCACATTCATTGAATACCCCCGCACGCGGAGATATACATTTTACTTTTACTATGGTCGTATTTATGTAGTTTCTTTTATTCTATATAATATATATTCCAATTATCTATTACGAAAATTGTATAGATTATAATTATCGTGTATAAAAGTAATATAGTCTTTACATATTTCAAACAAAGATAATAATTATGTTAAAAACATTACAATTAGATGCTGATTGGATTATCTATACAATGTATTAATATAAGGTTTATTCAGAAGCTGCACCCGCAGTTATGCTCGCGTGGTCTACAAAAAAATATCTTAGCTACAAAGTGCTGTTGATAAAGCACACTCGCGAAACATGCTACCCCCCCCCCACCCCCCCGACTCAGTTGTTTTCAATAAATAAATGGTTATATGTTTATTGTGGGTGATAGGTAGAAGATATATAAGCACTTGACATTACAAACAGATACTTCAATTTTATTTATTTGTATAGATATTACTGGATAGATTTGATCAATTTATTTTTATTTACACGGAACCCTACTTAGTTCTTATAAAATAATGATTATAGATTAACGCGAACGAAGTCGCGAGTAGTTGCTAGTACTTAATAAATGCATAGGTAGTATTCGCGTGTACTAGTACATATTTTGTATTACCTCATCTGTTTATAACGTCTTCCTGCGATTCATAGAATGCTTTAAATAGATAAGTACTATATTGTTCAGGATATACAAGTATAGATAGTAAAATTAGAATAGGTTGTAATCTTAAGTAAAATAAACTAGTCTAAAAATCGTACCGTTCAGGTGTAACGCGCGCATGTCCCTTCGGTTACCGGCGTCTAGAGATATTTTTCTAAGCGCAGCGGTATGGCCCGGCCCCGTTCAGAATAACGCGCGTTTTGAAAAGGCGTTGCTCATTTACTGTTCATATGAGCTCGCGTTCCCATAGTGATTATGGATATTATGGACCCATCTGAGCACCTTAAAAATTCTATCTAACTTCGGATTATTCTATACTATCACGAAGTTATCGCGTTTAATCTGGCTGGAGGCCGGCGCGTGTTCATAGAAAATCTAGGCGCGGGTTTTGTAGGTCTTAGTATTAAGGCTAAGTTCACATGTAATGCGCGTCAAAGCAAGTCAACGTACGATAAAATTTAAGCAAAGTTCATATGATGAGCGCTAACGCGCGTTGCGAGAATACTCGATACATTCAACGCTAGTACACATTAGGCCTTTAGCGGTACGTTCTACGCGCGTTGGTAGTGTACACACACCGCACTTAGCACGGCGTTCGACGAGCGTTAGTAGGGCAAGTATACCGGCTTAGTTCGGAAATAGATGTCTCTAAATTATCGTCTGAATTTCCAAATATTATTACCATGTCCTCCCATTACGTTTTTTAAATATTTTATTTTTATAATCAGTACTGGAGATGGCGCCAATAGATGGTCGCTTTTGTATTTCGTCGATGAACAAATCTTTATAAAAATACTCGATCTCCATTTTTGTCACAAAATGTCCACCTTACACGAAAGCGCACGTCCGAATGTACAGCAAAATGGCGGTGCTTACATCTTAAAGCGCGCAGCCGACGCCCGCGCAACGCGCGTTCGAACTAAAATTCGAAAGCTTGTGGTGAAGCGCGCATTTGAGTGTGTAGAATATATTGTATGTATTGTTCTATGAAACACGCGTTAGATGTGTTAAGATGAAGCAACAGGTTCCTAATTGAAGTTCAGCTTCCATACTACAAGAATTTACTAAGACAATGTTTTTCTTAACTATGCATTATTTAAAAATAGAATATACATCAAAAGTAAATCAAAAAGTATTTTACTTTATATTTATGGACTAAATCGAAGTACATAAACAGTTTTAGTTATTAACAATTACATGAATCATCCCTTTTGTCTATGTGCTATACCTGCGTGTGGCCACCCTAATCACTTGTTTGTTTGTTATTTTATCTACTCCTGGTATTTTGTTTATTACGACCCCTTAAAAGTACATACCAAAGTAAATTAATACATTTTAAATCGGGTTTAATGTACTTGATTCTATGCCAAATTCCGGTGGTTGTAAAACAAGCAGAGGAACACAGGGAAAATGTAGTATATTAATGGGATGAGCTATCACTAGGCCTATCAATCCGTGTAAGTTTCAGCTGTAGCTGTAGTTTGTAGCTCTAGATATTTTAAGATGAAGCAACAGGGTCTAATTGAAGTTCAGCTTCCATACAACAAGAATCTAATAAGATGTTTTTTTAGTAACCCATACATTATTAAAAAATAGTTGTGAGAAGCAGAACAAGCCCTTAAGAAGGTTAAGAGGGGTAATAAATCTATAAATTCAGTGAAAAAACAACCTTCAAAAAGCAAGCACTACAAGAAGTAATCAACTCTAACAGGACTCCGGAACACTGCACAATGTTGCAATTTAATCATTTTGGTATTATTGTGATGTGATATTGCAGTTTTTCACATACAATAGATGTTGTGTTGTAATGGTGAAAAATACCACGAATCTACTTTGTTAAGGACTTTTTAACATCTTGTCTTGAGGACATGCATTTACCCAGTAATAAGACATTTGCAATGAAGCAATGATGGCTCAGTGGAAGAGTGTATGGACATCACATTGATCAACATGATTTTGAATCCCTGTAAAGAGCCTGAGCTTTCAGTGAAGGAAAAAATTGTAAATGAGACCAGAGCATGGTTGTAGGCCTTTTCTTAAACCCAGCCTGAGTAGCTACCATCCTCAAGCTGAAATTCTGTCACGAAGCACCAACAGGTGTGTTCTGTCAGCTGCACTTGAAAGCCAGTGTTCTTCTTAGTGTACAACCATCATGGGCCACATCGTCACTTAAAATCAGGTGAGATCGCAGCTACAATGCTAAGCCTACAACAATAAAAACTAAAGTCTATGGAACTATTTTACCCTGAATGAGCCCTAAAGAAATGTAAAAATGTTATTATTGATTTTCAACCAGATATGGTTTGTGGTTGTCTAAAAGAATTGGCCTAATCATACCATCTTATTTGAATATAGTTAAATAAGTATAAAATATTCAACTAGGTTCATATATTGATTATTATAAAACCGAATGTCTCAAAAATAAGAGAAATTAAGTAGATGTTTGGGTGCTTTATTTATAAGTTTTTATTTTAAATAAAAATAACCTTTCAATGTTGTGATTATTCAAAAAATTTATCAAGTATAGACTTTTTTAAACAACAAGAAATAACTTTTATAAGAAACAACAGTTGCGGATCATTTAGCGATATAATAGTCTACTTCATTTTGTTACAATTTATACTGTCAAATATACCTAACACCAAAAATGAGCCTGTCTACGATTTTTTCTTATTAGACCGGTTTTTTTTTTTCAAAATAATCGAATATTTTTAATAGAGTTCTATCATAATTTTATACATAATTTCCATGTCTTTCTGTTATTTGAAATAAGTAAATTTTGCCGTATAATTTCCATTTGCAAAGCCTGCATATCATCAAGTATATCGAAGCCGTGGGCGGTCTGTCAAACGCATATCAAGGCGTCATTTGAAAGAGCTAAATAACGAACCAATAATCATGTAAAAATAAACGAAAAAGTAGAATAGGAAACTCACCATAAATTCCTTTGATTTCGTTGTCGGTACCAGCACTATCACAGTGAACACACAAAATAAATATACTAAAAATGGCTCCTAATGTACAGTGATAATACATCTTAAAAATATCGCTGAGCACTTGAAGAATGTGCAAGCGAAACTTTAAATAGTGTTTTCACACAACATTTTCACTTCCTTATCTGACAAAACGTAAATAATCTAGTTATCTATTCATTTATATTGTCTAAATTGTTTTAACAAGCCACCATCGAACAAGACCCCGCCGTCTGACATTCGTCATGTCAATAAACAATTAATGTTGCCATTTCACACGAAGTTTGCTACCATTTTTTTATCCTATCTTTAAATTTATTGTGGATATAATTATTATACTATAAAATAATGACAATTTCGGAGAGTTTTTGTTATTTTTTACATTATATATATTTGGTAATTGCACAGTTTATTTTACTCGTGATTGTTTTGTTCATAGAACTTTATTTTGATCGATAAAGTTAAATAGTGAAGCAAAAATTACTGTCTATGGCTGATCATATTTCATAAACTATTGGGGTTCCCAATCAATTTAAAAAATATTGGAGAATTAGGAAAATGTTAAATACATTCCTGTTGAGGTCGTAAGAATATTAACATTTTAATATGAAGTATTTTAAAACATAAATGTGTATGTTCAACATAATTTTATTTTTAAACTATATAGTTTAATTTAATTAAACTTAATTATGTAATTAAAAACTAAATATACACAAAACTATATAGTTTTGCACTATACAACATTATTACCATAATGTTACCATATCAGAATTAGAATACATTAATAACTTACAAACCTAAATTTCGTAGATATTAAAGTTAATGAAGTTTTAAAAACTTCCCTGTCCCATCTAGATAAATGTGGTTCAAAACCCCACGTTAAGTTCAGTGTTCAGTGTGTGCTTGCATTGGAATTGTGATGATGGTATATTTCTATATTATATTATATTTCCGCTACCTGTACCCTACGGTTTTACCCGCGTTAAATTTATTCGTTGTTCTCACTTCCCGGATTTCATGGTTACTGATCTGTTTCTTAGTTTCGTAACGTAAAGTGATATAGCCTTTCCATCCATTTAGAAAGAAGACTTCCACTGCTGGAGAGGGGCCATCCATCCACATCACTGGTAGAATGGGTGATCGATAAGGTAGTAAGGTTTTTAAGAGGTGGCTACATAATGGATGCAGCGTGGGCAGACCCACTGTGTTTTTAATATAGTAAATTTTCTTAATAAATAAGATAAAAAATTTGAAAAGTATTTTTAAAATCTGAGTAGTAGTTCTCTTGATTAGCGCGTTTAAACAAACAAGCAATCTTTTGAATTTTTTAATATTATTATTTTTATATAGTAAGTCAACCCGGTCCTAGTATTTCCAGACGCCGTGATGTACGTCTCCCGTCTAAGTAATAAGAATACGCGATGTGGGTTGTATAGCCGTGGGTTGTTTTATTATTTTCTTGAATTTGACAGAGAACTAAAGGGAACAGCTCTAGCTAGTACGTCGTGTGGTGTCATTTAAAATGACTGTCTTGTTTTCTGTTTATTTTATAATATTAGCCTAACTTACGAATGTGTAATACGTTGTGGTTGTTAAATTAACGTTTCAACTATCTGCCGACTGTATTATTTATACGACTGAGCTAGCTTGACGAAAGTATAGAATATCGATAATATTTGGTACAAGTTATACATACATTCACATTATTGAAAGTATTGTTTGACTTATAAAAAATATATTGAAATTTAACATTAAATTTTTCAGGCTAATCGTTAGAAATTTCAATATATCATGTTCTATTTCGTAATAACCAGATTAAATAAAAATTAGTAATATCCGTGTAAAATCTGACACTTTGACGTTGGTAACATTACTGGGATCTAATTGTTTGTTCGGCTTTTGGTGTCAATCGCTTTTTAGTATTGTGCTTTTGAATAGATTTTGATAATAAGTAATATTTATATAAAAGTTAATAGAAAATGATCTGACTATTGTGCTATGTATTTGATGTCGGTCTCAATAATCCGCTATACGTAAAAATAAGTGCATAACATTGTGACAATGGTTCATAAGGTTGGGAAGTATACTGTGGTACTTATACCATATTTCTTGTGTATAGGATTGTGGTATCCAACTTTAGGTGAGTTATAAACAAATTTACATTATTTTGAATTTTGTTTACCGTCATAAATCTATCAATATATACGTAAGTTATGAATATCCTCAAAAACATTGACAAAATCCGGTCTGTTGGTATACGCGTAGGTATCTTTATAATTGATGTTTTACCTTATTATTCGTAGTCAATATATGCTATTTAAATATACAGGATAAGCGTGTACCTGTTCATAATTTGCTTACAGAAATTGTGGCATATTATACTTTCTATCACATTTCTAAGATACTGACTACCGAAGGTGATGGCGCGGATTTAAGTTCAAGTATTTACTTACTTAGTAGTATACAAAAACATTTTGAAATAATGGGATAATATTATGGGAACATATCTGTAATGAAAAATAGCAGATGTTTATCAGAAGCTTGTGTATGTTCTATAACAAAATAAACATATTTGTGTCTGATGAATCTATGATTATGAACTCTGCCTTGAAAGTGTATATTATCCCTGTTGAGGAAATAGTTACTAAGTCAGAAAATGGTCAAATATAACTTAATTAGTTTTCTATAAACTTTCAGTGGTATATGTGAAAGTATAGCCAGGATTGACTAAGACTCATGGCCCCCAGCAGCATATTGCAAGGAAGTGCACTTCCACCTGTCGGGAAAGAAAATACATAGAAAATATTAAGATTTTTTCATTATTATTATGTTACTGTTTGTTTAAAAACTCAAGGTGTCTAGGTTGCTTTCTAAATTTCTATAAAGGATGTATAATTATCTATCAACTATATTTTTTTAGTTAATGGTATAGTGATGCACTTCCCTGGAAGGCGGATATGCTAAAAAAGATCTACAAGAATTAGGAATCCATATGATTCTACAGATAAAAAATACTGGCAGTAAGATGATAAGAACTTGGATCTACTAGCATCAATGCATTAAAAAATTAGAAGATAGCAAAATACATTTTTAGAGTGAAATAGATTATATTCAGTTTAATTTAATACTTAGAAAATTAGTCTACGAAACATTTACGTCATTAAAAGAAAGGATAACAAACTTGATGTGACTTTTATACAATTGGTATAATTATTTCACATATTCATAGTATAATTTGTATGGACAGTGAAAAGTGATGCTACAAAAATACTGCATACCCCAGCAGTGACATGGCATAATGATATATGATAAGTAATACTCTTTTATCACTGTGTACTAGTATACTACCTAAAACATTACAATATATTAAATTTACATTTTAATGGCAAACACTTCATAAATATTTGAAACAAAGCAACTTGTAACCTATTTTATGAGGTCATGATTGGCATGATACACTGCTACAAATGTTACTACACTAAATAAAAATATTTATTTTTTTCTACATTGAATCCTGAAAGGGGCTAAAAGTGTAATAATTCCTCTAGTAATTAGATATGAAGAAAGATAGTGAATTATCTTGCTTTAGTGTATTTTGTACCAACCTATTAAAGTTGTTCTACTTTTTAGCAAAGGCGTCTTACCAAATGAATGTTTTAACTATCTATTTGAATAAAATTTCATATGCAGTAATTCAGTGTAAAGTGTTTCATAATGGTTTCAGGATGCTCAAAAGGAAAATAAGTAGTAATTAACTCATGACAAACAATATACTATATAATATTTTTCCTGTTAACAAAATGGATACCTGGTATCTAATGTTAAAATTAATGCTTACCTGTGTATTGATTGAATTTATGGATGTATTAAATACTATTTCTCTGTATATTATTTGTGATATCTCAATGTGTTTTGAGAGTCTTTAAAAGGATCTGAATTACATTTTTCATGGTTTTAATTGACTCAGTCATGAAATGTGTATGACTTCCAAGCTTCAGAACATACATTTTGTATAATCTATAATGCACACATAGATATACAGGTAAAGAATTAAATTGTAATTAAACACAAATATAGTAAGTCAGGAAATTAATATAAATTTCATTAACATACTCATTTTTTTTTAATTATGCCTACACTGTTATCTATTTCTATATCAATTTCAGTGGGGGTAGAGAATATAAGCCAATTTTTGATACATTATAATAGATTCTTTTTTCAGATTAGCAGAAATATTTAGGTATATTCACTAAAAGCTTATTGATATTATGATAGCTCTATATTAAGTGAATCTTAAAAAGGGACATGCGGATAGCCTTAACTGTATATTAGATATGCAATGTATAACTGTCTCTCTCTCTCTATTACGATTCTTGTAGCCTCTCAGATATGGTATGATGTATGATTCCCATCTACAAAATTTTATCAGAATCGGTTGAGAATTGATGATTTTTTTTGTGTCTGTTCTGTTCTGTCTGTCTGTGACGTTTTTACGCCTAAACCCTTGAACCAATTTTGATTAATTTTGGTAGAGTGATAGATTGGACCTTGGAAACGAACATAAGCTACTTTTTCTCACGAAAATAAAACTGATAGGGATGAAATAGGTAACGAAAGTTTGTATGAAGAACCCATCAAACCAGTTTTCATGAATTTGGTATAGAGATAGATTGGACCATGGTGAAGGGCATAGGCAACCTTTTGTCAGGAAAATAACTGAAGGGATGAAATAGGAGATGAAAGTATGTATGAAGAAACCATCAAATTTTTTTTATGAATTTTGATATAGAGTTGGTATATATTATTAGACCTTAGAGAAGGACATGCTTACCTTATGTCACGAAAATAAAACTTTAGGGCTGAAATAGGGAATAAAAGTTTGTATGAAGAATCTATCATGTCTTAAATTAGTAATAGGATTTTTTTATTTTTTGATAAGAATAAAAGGGGTTTCACATTTTTCAAAAAACCTTCCCGCAAGCCGGTACAATAAGAGATAATTTTAATTATTTTGAAGTTGGGACTGTTAGTGTTAATGTGTTGGATTCATATTGGCATATAATTACAATACCATACACATCTATGTTTTTCTTTTGGTAAATCGTGTTCCGAGATCAGTTTGTGGATATGCAGTAATATAGCGGCGTGGTAGGGATCAAGACCGCCATACACATAGTGATAAACCAATCTATGTTTTTTTTGTTTGTCGTATTCAGAAATCGGCTGGTGTATATGCAGTAGTATAGCGGGGTGGTAGAGATCGCTACCACCATACACATAGTGATAAACCAATCTATGATTTTTTTGGTTTGTCGTGTTCACAAATCAGCTGGTGTATATGCAGTAATATGGCGGGATGGTAGAGATCGCGACCACCATACACATAGTGATAAACCAATCTATGATTTTTTTGGTTTGTCGTGTTCAGAAATCAGCTGGTGTATATGCAGTAATATGGCGGGATGGTAGAGATCGCGACCACCATACACATAGTGATAAACCAATCTATGATTTTTTTGGTTTGTCATGTTCAGAAATCAGCTGGGGTATATGCAGTAATATAGCGGGGTGATAGAGATCGCTACCACCATACACAGTAATAAACCAATCTATGATTTTTTTGGTTTGTCGTGTTCAGAAATCAGCTGGTGTATATGCAGTAATATGGCGGGATGGTAGAGATCGCGACCACCATACACATAGTGATAAACCAATCTATGATTTTTTTGGTTTGTCATGTTCAGAAATCAGCTGGGGTATATGCAGTAATATAGCGGGGTGATAGAGATCGCTACCACCATACACAGTAATAAACCAATCTATGATTTTTTTGGTTTGTCGTGTTCAGAAATCAGCTGGTGTATATGCAGTAATATGGCGGGATGGTAGAGATCGCGACCACCATACACATAGTGATAAACCAATCTATGATTTTTTTGGTTTGTCGTGTTCAGAAATCAGCTGGTGTATATGCAGTAATATGGCGGGATGGTAGAGATCGCGACCACCATACACATAGTGATAAACCAATCTATGATTTTTTTGGTTTGTCATGTTCAGAAATCAGCTGGGGTATATGCAGTAATATAGCGGGGTGATAGAGATCGCTACCACCATACACAGTAATAAACCAATCTATGATTTTTTTGGTTTGTCGTATTCAGAAATCAGCTGGGGTATATGCAGTAATATAGCGGGGTGATAGAGATCGCTACCACCATGTACATAGTGATAAACCAACCTATGATTTTTTTAGTTTGTCTTGTTCCGAAATCAGCTGGGGTATATGCAGTAATATAGCGGGGTGATAGAGATCGCTACCACCATACACAGTAATAAACCAATCTATGATTTTTTTGGTTTGTCGTATTCAGAAATCAGCTGGGGTATATGCAGTAATATAGCGGGGTGATAGAGATCGCTACCACCATGTACATAGTGATAAACCAACCTATGATTTTTTTGGTTTGTCATGTTCAGAAATCAGCTGGGGTATATGCAGTAATATAGCGGGGTGATAGAGATCGCTACCACCATACACAGTAATAAACCAATCTATGATTTTTTTGGTTTGTCGTATTCAGAAATCAGCTGGGGTATATGCAGTAATATAGCGGGGTGATAGAGATCGCTACCACCATGTACATAGTGATAAACCAACCTATGATTTTTTTAGTTTGTCTTGTTCCGAAATCAGTCTGTGTATATCCAATATTACGCAAAGTCGCGAATACCAGCTAGTGTAATATATGTATGTAATTATTGTTAATTATTTTGTTAATAAAAATATTTAAGTTTTTTTTTGTTAAAACATATAAATTTTGCCAGAATATTGACAAAAAGAAGAATATACATGTTTATATTGTATGCTCATATGAGAGCAGGGATTTAAAAATCAGACGAAGGGGCTCTATACCCCCTTCAAACCGGGAACTATTTCCTGGCCGTAAATAATGCACGTCGAGCTAAAGAAGGATATAATCGGCTAGTTTCGGCTTAGTGGAGCGTCGTCTATAGTTTTTTGTGCTTACTGTCACCCCTCGAACTTCGTGAAAGTTCGTTCTTACCGCAGAAAAAGTTAAGGTCCGGTTTCTAAACACGCCGGTAATGATGAACATGTTATCTCTGGCCGCAGTTTTCCGTTTACGTCAGCGCCCCGCAAGTATTGTAAACTGTCCGGTGTGGCCGTTGCCTCTTGACAACTCGGTGTACCACAAATTTTGATATTGGTATTTGGACCACATGATTGAATATCTCAAGGTTTTTTTAAAACTTGTTTAAGGGTATGCCAAGAAGACTGAAAGCAGTTCGAAAAGCTAGAGGGGGCAACACTAAATACTGATAATAGCCCCGTTATATAACCTTTCCTAAACATTTATAAAAAATGAATAAAATGTTAAGTACATAAATGTTTTTTTCCCATAATTGATTGATTGTCTTTTGATCGTTGTTTTTTTTCGTCGTTTGCAATTTTATATTAACGAATCAAAAGTATATTACAAATTAATAAACCTGATAATGCATAAAACTTTCATTTTACAAGTGTTAAATTAAAATAAAGTAGGTAATTGTCTGCTTTTCGTATTTAGTTACTCATTGGAGGATAGGATTATAGAAATAATAACATTTTATCCTTGTTATGTAAATTATAATATTTAGAGATAAATAAAATTTGGATTATTACTTATAATAATGTGTGCAATGTGTAGTAAATTATGCAAGTGGTTTTTAACCATATTTTCATACATTATATATTACTGCCTCGTTAGTCTAGTGGTCGTAAGCGCGACTGCTATGAGCGAGTCCCAGGTCGAGCAAAGTGTTATTGGGTTTTTCCTATGAAATTTTCAGTAGCAGCTCGGAGTTTGGTTTCGTGCACGATTAATGGCAATAGGCTCGCCCCCTATTACATGAGACCTAAAAACATACTCGGCGAACTGTGGGTGTACATTAGTACACCTCTGCCTAATCCTTCGGGAAATACAGGCGTGATGGTATGTTTTCATATATTACCAAATATGTTAATTGTTAAGCATTTGGCTGGTTTTTTTACTTATCCAATAAGGCCCCAATCGCACTAGCGTGTTAGCACATTATTGCGTTAGATTGATGTTGTTAAATTTTGTGGTAAACGAGCGCGCCTTGATTGTTACAAATATACAGTTTTCCATTTGTCTTATTGGAACTTTTTATTTTACTTAAAAGCGCCCGTGTGCCTGGGAAGCATTATAAGTACACTAACATTTCACCAAAATCTTAGCTGATGTACCTATTTAAAATGCGACGACGCATTATAAAAACGTGATAATTCTACCAGGACTGTTGAATGAAGCTGTCTGAACAGGCCAATGGGCGCTGCATGACAAATTCCTTCACTTAAACTAGCTAGTAGAACTGTAGAGCATGCTACGACAGCGGTAAGCGAATAATAGATCGCTCGAATTTTCAAAAAATTAAAATACGAAAAGAAAACCAACTTCAATTATTTTGAAGAGTTCCCCGGTGTATCTTCGAAGTAGAAAGTACAATGCCAATGAATTTGAAATGGGGACACCCGTGAGGTATCTATCCCCTTTCCAACAAAACAAGAATCATCCAAATCAGTTCATAAACAAAGGATTAATGATTTAACATCGATAAAAAATACATTCGAATTAAGTAACCTCAGTCTTTTTTTAAAGTCTGTTAAAAATCGATTGGAATTTTATTTTTATTTTATTTTCTGCAATCTATTATTAATACTGAATCCCTTACGCAAACCCCATATTATGTTAAATTGCTTGTTTTATTAAAACACAAAGAGGCGTAAAACACAGGGTAATGACGGATTCATTTCATTAGTTTCTAATTGAAGATAATGTTATAAATCGCATGGGACTTCTAGAATGGTGGATGCTATTACAAAGGTTAAAATAATGGCCCATCAATGGACTTGGTGACAGATTCACAGTGTTTTTGCTTCAAGTGCCGGAATTGAAAGACTGTTTTCATAATATTAGCTTGAAACAGAGAAAGTAGCAAATGAGTTATTACCTAAATAATAAACAAGGTAAATTGAAAATTTAATAAATAAATAAACCTTTTCATTAAGTCCATTCCTATGCGCCCAAATATGATATCTCTGCTGTAAGTTGGTGAGGAACAAGGTCAGGTCAAGGTTTTGCTAATATCATTTTTAGTAACAGAAAAATAAAACTCGAGTCAATCAGACCTGTGCAAGAGGATCACATATATTTATCAACTAGAAAAGAGCTGATAATCTTCAAACGACTGAACAGATTTTCTTGAATCATAACTAAGAATATTTTCGATAAAGTCACGTTTCAAACACAAAAAAAAGACTGGATCAAAATCGGTTCAGCCGTCAGACAAATACACAGATTCTCACGTTAAACTCTTAACACCCCTCTTTTTGCGTGAGAGGTTAAAAAATATCAGTTTTAAATACTTGTACAACTTTTAATAATGTCAATTCTGTATTTACAACACTATATTTTCCTCGATTGAGGTTTAGGTAGGATCCATACGAAGTCAGACCGCACTATCACTGATTAGTCATGGTTTCAAAACACCCTAAAGCCTGTTGATGATGATGCGCTGTAAGTGCAAATATTTATCGTTAGTATTTGCGCAAGCAACAAACCTTATGTGTGACTCGCGAGGTGCCTTGTATAGTCCCAAGTTCATAGCAGACGTACATGGACCATCGTGCATGTTGGTCGCGATCATGTCGGGTACAAATACCCTAATCACCTCGCTTGGCTACCGAATATGTAACACGTCTCATCCCGAAACGCAACACGTCGACCGCACGTAGCTCTAATGGCTAGTGGTTTTTAGGGCTTGCAAATATTCGAAAATTTTATTATTTGAATATTCGATATTTTTCTGGCATTAATCGAATTATTCGTATAATTTATTTCAAAAAAGTGTGTTTTAATAATTATTGTTTTTATTTGTTAGTCTCAATTTAAATAAACAAACCACAGCTATACAATTAATAAAATTGAAATGTCTGTTTGTATTGGCAAAATAGCAGCTTTTTCCTAAATGCGCATGAAAGTATATACGATATCAATAACAAAAAACCCTTTTTTATCTCTCAGTCTGTCTGTTTGTGCCGGGTAATCTCCGAAACGGTTTGACCAATTTTGACTAAACTTTCACTGTTAAATAGCTAATGTTATAAAGAGTTATTTAGGCAACTTTTATTTTAGTATAAGATTTAGGGTTCGGCACGAATGAAGAAATACTGGTCACGGTGAAACAATTCAGGCGCTAAAATGGCTTGCGCTGAGTAAATCATAAGAGATATATTAAATTAATGTAGTAAGTACATAATTGTAGATATTAAAAAAAACCTACAAAAAAGTCAGCGAGAGCATAATATGTCTATCTTCTAGGGAACACACACAATAAGTATTTTTGTCTTTAAAATAGCCGGGATCGGGAGAGCAAAATCGTGCGTGTGCCCGATCGAGGGCATTCTGTAGTCCACGTGAGTGAAGCCACGGGCACAGCTAGTTATAAATAAAAATGAAGGATTAAATCGAAATTAGATAAAAGTACTAAAGGCAAAAGCTCCCTCTGTCTCACAAAAATCGTGTCCCTCTTTAATTTGCCCTTTTTTACTACATATTACGAGTTTTGTATAGTGTTTGGTGCCTTCGGTAAATGTAGCACGTAAAAGTGATGGTACTGTACCTGTTGGTAAGCACAGTGTAACCCAACAAAAATGGTGACCACCGAAATATCTATAATCCATCGCGAGTCGCCGTTGTCATGCTGGCTTATAAATAATATTAAAAATGTAATGGAAGCAAAACTCATGAATCATTTAAAGTCTGAATCGACTCGCATTTGGACTATTTATTTTATATAAAAAATTGGTCTTGGGATTTTGAAATCGTGTTATTATTATGAAATATAGCAATACATATTGATGTATACATTCTTCTTCTTCTTGATTTAGCGCCGCAAAAAGCACTTGCTAATCGTAGTAGTGCTTTCGTAGTATCATCTAATTTCTAAAGTAGATTCAACAAGATGGTGGCTCCTTTGTTAGAACTATCAATGGAGTTTTTGTGACATCTTTTAATTTGTATTATAATCACTTCACGTATGCACAATAACCAAACTATATCACTAACCTAAGTCAAGGAATTAAAATAAAAACCTGATGCATAATAAATACGATATAACTGAGAAGTTTAGCTTTATTCAGCATTAAAATTACACGTATTAAAATTTAAACATGACAGATAAAATCTAGTGACAACGTTTGTCAGTTATACATAAATAAGTCTAAGGTTAAACCAAGGAGTTCAGATCAAAACCATAACATATCAGCTTAAGATGCCGCGAAAAACTCGATTTATACATTATACATTTCTGCATAACCTCCAATCGAAAGTTTTAAATATTCGAAAATACAAATATTTACACAGTACATTTAATTTAACAGTTATTGTGACTTTTATCGGACTTATATACTTTAAAATAAAAAAAACAAACACGCCAAGTAATAATATATACGTTATCACACTGCTCCGAGGAAGTCGTAACTGCATTTATTTATAGTTGATTGATGATAACTTTGGTCACATTTGATTCTTAAGTATTCACATACATAAACAAACATGCACAGACGGTTCTGGATTCAGATGTATATTAACTTGGTATATTTATTCTTAAACATGGGTATAATAAAATAAAATGTATGCTGTGAATTGAAATGTTGGTATATGATTATAAAATCAATACTAATATTTATGGTTTTAAAAGATTGTTTGCTTATAGGCGCTAATCTCTGAAACTACCAGTCAGATTCGAAAAAATATTTTTGTATTTTATAGCCTATTTATTGGGGAAGTTTATAGATTTTATAAGTTCACGCTACGACCCTAAGGACGGCTAAGGAGCGGAGCAGTAGCCATGAATGTCAAGCAATCTGGCAAGCACGGGAAGTGAGAACAACGATAGTCTGTCTACACGGTTGCGTTAGCGGCGCGGGGTCGTATAGCGGCCGTTTTCAATAACCTATCTTTCCGTTGTTTCAGTTACTAAAGATAGACAAATATAACCTTTAGCCTTACTTTTTTTCCAATAACCTATCAATGGATAGTTTTTCGTATCTACATAATATATATCCATATCGTATAGCTTTGAATAGATATGAGGGAAGCCGATATCGGTCTATTACAAATATAATAGTAATTGGGAATAGTTAAATCAGATATGTTATTTAAAACGGCCGTTAATTTAACACGGCTAAAACCGTGACGCACTGTTTGTTATAAAGGGTGCGTTTTCATAATACCTTGAAAATTTGGTAACAATTTCTTTTTCCGAATGAATCTAAGTACTTACCCATGGGGGTAATAACATAAGAAAAATATTAGAAACAATTTTGGTTTCACATGAAAATTAAATAATCATGTAGTTAGTCTAATAGGCAAGAATATTTTTAACGATGTTGAAAAAATAAAACATCAGAATAGATGAATTTACATATCTATTACTTTTTCAAGATAAGTTTATGCTACCATATAAGCAGCGATCAATTTATCTAGATTCTTCGCACAATATCCCATATTTATCTATCTTTAGCGACTTGGAAGCGAGTGTGAGCTTTTATTAGCACATTCAGTTGTGCCATTTAAAAACTAGGTTTTAAGGATAGCCTAAGTAGTTGTTTCCGCAGATTTTATTTTAAATAGCTCGCAAACCACAAAAAAATTTGGATTGTCATAGATAGATAGCATAGGTGAGGGGAAGGTCTAAAGGGGGAACCATAATGACAAGGGCCCGCGATTTACCAATCAAATCGGCCCGTTTCGAAATGCAAACGAAGGAAAACATCATTATGAAACCATAGAATTATGATAGACCATTTTCCAATGCCCGCCTGGCTAGTTACCACCGATGAAAATCTGCCGCCAATTATCTTACAAGTGTTTCCAACATTTTGCATTGATTGAACAGACAGTTCCTCTAGGCTTAGTGTGTTACCATTTCTATCCACGTCGTCACTTAGCATTAGGTGAGATTGTGGTTAAATGCTAAACCTTTATAATATAAAAATGCGGTGAAGCTTTCCGTGATGGTATGGATTTATGGCATGAAAGTAAAACATTTTCTAATGCCGGCGTGGTGCTCTTAAGTTGAAATTCTATCGCCAGGCATTTATATGTGTGTTCCAGGAGCTGCTTTAGGAGCCGATCCTCCCATTAGGCTTAGCGTTTAAAAAAAAAATGTCTTTTAGAAAATATTTTTCTTTGCAGCTGGAGATGTTTCTGAAATAATCGATATATCTGCTACCGGAAAAGTGGGAGAGCAAGCCAACATCAGCTGTACCGCGTCGCCGGAAAATGTCTGTTTGTATTGGCAAAATAGCAGCTTTTTCCTAAATGCGCATGAAAGTATATACGATATCAATAACAAAAAACCCTTTTTTATCTCTCAGTCTGTCTGTTTGTGCCGGGTAATCTCCGAAACGGTTTGACCAATTTTGACTAAACTTTCACTGTTAAATAGCTAATGTTATAAAGAGTTATTTAGGCAACTTTTATTTTAGTATAAGATTTAGGGTTCGGCACGAATGAAGAAATACTGGTCACGGTGAAACAATTCAGGCGCTAAAATGGCTTGCGCTGAGTAAATCATAAGAGATATATTAAATTAATGTAGTAAGTACATAATTGTAGATATTAAAAAAAACCTACAAAAAAGTCAGCGAGAGCATAATATGTCTATCTTCTAGGGAACACACACAATAAGTATTTTTGTCTTTAAAATAGCCGGGATCGGGAGAGCAAAATCGTGCGTGTGCCCGATCGAGGGCATTCTGTAGTCCACGTGAGTGAAGCCACGGGCACAGCTAGTTATAAATAAAAATGAAGGATTAAATCGAAATTAGATAAAAGTACTAAAGGCAAAAGCTCCCTCTGTCTCACAAAAATCGTGTCCCTCTTTAATTTGCCCTTTTTTACTACATATTACGAGTTTTGTATAGTGTTTGGTGCCTTCGGTAAATGTAGCACGTAAAAGTGATGGTACTGTACCTGTTGGTAAGCACAGTGTAACCCAACAAAAATGGTGACCACCGAAATATCTATAATCCATCGCGAGTCGCCGTTGTCATGCTGGCTTATAAATAATATTAAAAATGTAATGGAAGCAAAACTCATGAATCATTTAAAGTCTGAATCGACTCGCATTTGGACTATTTATTTTATATAAAAAATTGGTCTTGGGATTTTGAAATCGTGTTATTATTATGAAATATAGCAATACATATTGATGTATACATTCTTCTTCTTCTTGATTTAGCGCCGCAAAAAGCACTTGCTAATCGTAGTAGTGCTTTCGTAGTATCATCTAATTTCTAAAGTAGATTCAACAAGATGGTGGCTCCTTTGTTAGAACTATCAATGGAGTTTTTGTGACATCTTTTAATTTGTATTATAATCACTTCACGTATGCACAATAACCAAACTATATCACTAACCTAAGTCAAGGAATTAAAATAAAAACCTGATGCATAATAAATACGATATAACTGAGAAGTTTAGCTTTATTCAGCATTAAAATTACACGTATTAAAATTTAAACATGACAGATAAAATCTAGTGACAACGTTTGTCAGTTATACATAAATAAGTCTAAGGTTAAACCAAGGAGTTCAGATCAAAACCATAACATATCAGCTTAAGATGCCGCGAAAAACTCGATTTATACATTATACATTTCTGCATAACCTCCAATCGAAAGTTTTAAATATTCGAAAATACAAATATTTACACAGTACATTTAATTTAACAGTTATTGTGACTTTTATCGGACTTATATACTTTAAAATAAAAAAAACAAACACGCCAAGTAATAATATATACGTTATCACACTGCTCCGAGGAAGTCGTAACTGCATTTATTTATAGTTGATTGATGATAACTTTGGTCACATTTGATTCTTAAGTATTCACATACATAAACAAACATGCACAGACGGTTCTGGATTCAGATGTATATTAACTTGGTATATTTATTCTTAAACATGGGTATAATAAAATAAAATGTATGCTGTGAATTGAAATGTTGGTATATGATTATAAAATCAATACTAATATTTATGGTTTTAAAAGATTGTTTGCTTATAGGCGCTAATCTCAGAAACTAGCAGTCAGATTCGAAAAATTATTTTTGTATTTTATAGCCTATTTATTGGGGAAGTTTATAGACTTTATAAGTTCACGCTACGACCCTAAGGACGGTTAAGGAGCGGAGCAGTAGCCATGAATGTCAAGCAATCTGGCAAGCACGGGAAGTGTGAACAACGATAGTCTGTCTACACGATTGCGTTAGCGGCGCGGGGTCGTATAGCGGCCGTTTTCAATAACCTATCTTTCCGTTGTTTCAGTTACTAAAGATAGACAAATATAACCTTTAGCCTTACTTTTTTTTCAATAGCCTATCAATGGATAGTTTTTCGTATCTACATAATATATATCCATATCTTATAGCTTTGAATAGATATGAGGGACGCCGATATCTGTCTATTACAAATATAATAGTAATTGGGAATAGTTAAATCAGATATGTTATTTAAAACGGCCGTTAATTTAACACGGCTAAAACCGTGACGCACTGTTTGTTATAAAGGGTGCGTTTTCATAATACCTTGAAAATTTTGGTAACAATTTATTTTTCCGAATAAATGTAAGTACTTACCCATTGGGGTAATAACATAAGAAAAATATTAGAAACAATTTTGGTTTCACATGAAAATTAAATAATCATGTAGTTAGTTTAATAGGCAAGAATATTTTTAACGATGTTGAAAAATTAAAAATAAAACATCAGAATAGATGAATTTACGTATCTATTACTTTTTCAAGATAAGTTTATGCTACCATATAAGCAGCGATCAATTTATCTAGATTCTTCGTACAATATCCCATATTTATCTATCTTTAGCGACTTGGAAGCGAGTGTGAGCTTTTATTAGCACATTCGGTTGTGCCATTTAAAAACTAGGTTTTAAGGATAGCCTAAGTAGTTGTTTCCGCAGATTTTATTTTAAATAGCTCGCAAACCACAAAAAAGTTTGGATTGTCATAGATAGCCCACGATCACTCAACAGCGTGGTACTGGCGAAAGTTTAGACAGTAGGTGGGGGGTTCAGAATCACGAAAATAAAACGTATTTTACTTATGAAATAACAAGCTGTGCCCGCTGCTCCGCTCACGTGGACTACACAAATTTGCGTAATGCGCGCACAGCGGCAAAGCTCAATAATTTTATTTATATAGAAAAAATAATCTTAGAGAAACTATTTGGAAACCTTGTAAGACTCAATGACCATTTCATAATCTTACAAGGGCCTGTCTTTCGCCAAGTTATGAAATAACTAGTGAAACAATTACTTTAGTAGGTATATGAAATAGCTATCGTAAAGACTTCTAATTAAATCGAGTATAGATTAAATCATAGAACACTCTTTGCTAAGATATGAAATGGCGTGTTTGAACCAACCATTTATTTCTATAGCATAGAATAACTAATACGCCAATCCAAAAACTTACCGCACATGTTTCCACTCCCATCAAGCTGACTATGATTTTGTGAAGTCGAGCCCTAAAACAGATGACTTCTTGTTATTGCTTTCCTTAAAAATTGTCTCGTGCCTCTTGCTAGTTATTAAAAGGATAGGTTTTGAAGCAATGAGTCTCTGAGCTTTCGGTGAAGGAAAACATCATTATGAAACCATAGAATTATGATAGACCATTTTCCAATGCCCGCCTGGCTAGTTACCACCGATGAAAATCTGCCGCCAATTATCTACAAGTGTTTCCGACATTTTGCATTGATTGGACAGACAGTTCCTCGAGGCTTAGCGTGTTACCATTTCTATCCACGTCGTCACTTAGCATTAGGTGAGATTGTGGTTAAATGCTAAACCTTTATAATATAAAAATGTGGTGAAGCTTTCCGTGATGGTATGGATCTATGGGATGAAAGTAAAACATTTTCTAATGCCGGCCGTGGTGCTCTTAAGTTGAAATTCTATAGCCAGGCATTTATATGGGTGTTCCAGGAGCTGCTTTAGGAACCGATCCTCCCACTAGGCTTAGCGTTAAAAAAAAAAGTCTTTTAAAGAGTATTTTTCTTTGCAGCTGGAGACGTTTCTGAAATAATCGATATATCTGCTACCGGAAAAGTGGGAGAGCAAGCCAACATCAGCTGTACCGCGTCGCCGGAAAATGTTACCATAGACTGGATGTTTCAGGGTGAACCCTTAAAAACGAACGAACGGTAAGTCAATCTTAAAGTAAGTTTGTGCTGAGGTACATTTGAATTATAACTGGACGATGTTTGATAATTTATTCAATATTGGGACTTTTGCGCGATATCATCAAAAAAAAAATTAAATTGTTACTGCACTATTTTAGATTTTGCTTCAATTTTGTGGTAATGATCCAAAGACGAAAATCCTTAAATTACTTTGTTTTCTCTTCTCGTCTTATTTTAGGATTTTACGGATTTAGATAATCATAAAAAAACCATTACATATAGATTATACGTAGACATCCGTGGTGGCATTTTAAAACTGAAATTTACATAGTAGTTTATTGGCAAAAATAATTCAAATAATGCATATCCCTGAAAATGAAAATGGTCTGTATTTTACTGATTTTCTGTTAACTTGAAATTACTTACTATTGAGCTTAAAAGTCTAATGTTTTTCAGATATTAAATATAAATAAATATATACAGTGTTTATTAAAAACCTCGTCGGATCCGTGAAGGTGTTATCGTATCGAGATTATATTCTGTTTATGTTATCTATCTCAGATTATAAGTAAAAAAATTAACCCCTAATAAAAAGTAAAAAAAAAAGTTAAATAAGGAAACTTACATGGCAATACAGGCGGCGCGGCGGTCAAATTTACCGCTGCGCACCGCACCGGGCTGGCGACGGTGTTATCACGTTTTAAAAATTTGCTAAATTTTAGGGAAACTAAACTTAAATATATTAATTTTAAATCGCAATAACATTTTTATTTTCATAATAAATAAAATTTTGGTATTTTTTTGGTAATGTCATTGGGGTACCTATGTACCCTTTTCGGATTCGACGGGGTTTTTAATACATATTGTATATCGAAAGTGATTCATGCAAAAAATACACTGGTGATTTTCGTCTTTGGAGCCCTAAAGCACATTACTACAAGGTTAAGGAAAAATGTAATATATTCAGGTTTTTGCGTTTGTTGATTTCGTATGAAATGCACGTATTATCAAGTAGAATTTTAAAAAAGGTAATACAATGATATGTCTCGTTCTTTTGATCTTCCATGTTTACTGCTAGCTGGCTAGGTTTACGTTGTTCTGCCTTTTCCGGTAGTTAATGGCTCGATCAAAGAATAATTGAAATCATCACCTTTGTACTGCCTTAAGGGTTGATTTTCCAGAACCTCGAAACACTTTATTTCTCACCCAAACCGTGTAATATTTATGTTTCATAACCCTACTTTGATAAATACTAGGTTTTACTTATGCGACAATAGCATGTAATATTTATGTCTCATATCCCTATTTTGAGAAATTATAGGTTTTATTTTCGCGACAAAACCATGTAGGTAATATTTATGTTTCATATCCCTATTTTGAGAAATGATGGCTTTTATTTCCGTGACTTAAGGCACATATTCATGTTTCATATTCCTATTTTGAGAAATGATAGGTTTTATTTTCGTGACAATAGTGTAGCCTGTATCTTTTTACAACCTCAAATTTATCGTTGTACCAAAATAAATTGAAATTGGTTGAGCCGTTTAGGCGTAAAAACTTTACAAACAGACAGACAGAGCTATTTTCGAATTTATAATATTAATTTAGATTACTTGTTGGTATTTTGTTTTAACTTTGAACCAAACTAACTTCTTTTGTAAATTATTGTCTGTCTATTTGTAAAAACTTTTAAAAGTGCTTCACTCTTACCATTATGTTATCCCACTGTTTCAGCTATAAGTTTTCCTTGTAAATGTCAAATAAAATAAATATACTTCTATACAACTATTATGAAGAGGTAAAGTTTGTGAGTAAGTTTGTAGGATTTATTCTCTGGAATTGCTTATCCGATTCTAAAAATTCTTTGAATAATAAGAAACTAAATTATCCATGAATGATATAGGTTATTATTTAATTTTTATTAATATTTATACTTTAATAACGTTATCGGTTCCTACATAACGTATCGGTTCTTTCCGCTACACAGGACGTAATTCTAAATTAAATATTATACAAGTTCGCTCTCGTAATGTAAAAAAAATTAAGACATGGTTTTGGAAAAAGTTGATGTTTTTAGCTTTAAGAAAATCTACTACTAACGACCATTTTCATTGTAGCGCAATAAAAAAAAAACAAAGAACGAAAGACCGTGAATAAAAATGTTAATGTTCTTCACGCTCTTCGTGGCGAAAAGAGTTAAATGATTTGTCTTATTTCGTAATTTTTGTATTAATAAATAATTTATGTCACGCAAATATAAATACAATTTTAATTAAGAGTCAATGATTAATCACGCATTTGTGATAAAATAATATTAAAAAGGTAATTATTCAACAGAATAAATATAACAACAGATGTGAGACTTATGTCAATGACAGATGTCGATGGTAATAAGTTAAAATCCAAAATATCAAGAATAACTGTTGTTAATGTGACGTCAGACGACGCTGGGAATTACACTTGCATTGCGAAATTTAGGGATAAAAACGAGATGAATTCGACAACGCTCGATCTAAGTTTTGAGGGAAGATTATTGAATATTACCACAGGACCTATCAGGCAGAATAAGACTGATCGTGCTAATGTCACACTGCGATGCCTATTCGAAGGTAAAATAGCATTTATTACTTGCTTTTAGTCAGTTGCATTTTTATACTATAGATGACTAAAATGGCTCTCAGTCCACTTGATGATGGTATAGAACTTATAGCTACTTACATGTAGTTACGCTGGTGGTTTTAGTGGTTAAAACCAGCGGAATATCGATTTCGATGTCTGCAAATCCGAGCCCATCATCAACCAAAAAGTTTTCTGGATTCGCATTCGTTGATTTACTAATTTGAATTGGTAACACTATCGACTGCTGGTTAAGGAAACCTGATTGCATGAGAAAGAACGTAGTACTACTGTATTTAGAAAAAATATAGGTATAACTTTGGATTTCTGGCGGCGTTTAAAATCACCAACACGTCTTGAACCGGCGTGGTGTGTGAACACGTGCCTTCCTTCGGAAAGAAGCCATCATTATCATATTTTTAAGAGGTTATAATTATGGTGCTTCCACGCAGTAGTTATTACTACATAAACATTCTCTAACCAGTACTATACAATATTACTTAACTGCTATGTGTGTGGGAGCACCAGTACTGTCAATGTATATTTGTTTACTTTTAAACTTAAGCATTTTAGTATCGACAATATACATTTATATATTTAATTCACAGTGTATAAACCTGGTGAAGTGAAGTGGTACAAAATAAACGCAGGTGCCAAAGATCTTCTGACCAACTCCCAACGAAAAATAATTGACGCGCGACAGCTAGAGAGTACTGTCACCGTTCATATAACAAACAGTGATAATGAAAACGGTAATTACACCTGCGAGATCGAAGATCCCGTAAAATCAGTCAACATATCCGGAACCGTTACCATTCTTGTCTATGGTGCGCCAACATTGCTCTTAGATAGAGTCGTTGCAATAAATACTTCCCAAATCTTCTTCAATTGGACTATCAAATTATACAATTGCCATGTAAAAAATTACGCCTTGTATATAAGAGAAAAGAACGCGGAAAAGTTCCAATTTTACAATTTGGAGAAAATCGGTGTGAAGAATACATCTTTTATAATTAATAAGTTGAACAGCTCTACTGAATATGTGATCAGATTGGATGTATCGACCGAATGCGGTGAAGGGAGGTCTAGAGAAGGAGAGGTTAAAACTCTTGATGAGGTACCAGTATTTGTACCGAATATATCGATAAATGGTTTCTCTGCGACATCAGTGACAATTGGATGGACCCCTCCGCCGGAGAATATAGAACATTTAATACATTATTATGTTTTGGAAGCGAGGAAAAAAGATGAGAATGTGACCAGGAGAGCATACCATGCAAGAGATGGAAACTTGCCCTATATGTTCGATAATTTGGAACCACATAGCACTTATATTTTTCAGGTATACATACATACATAAATCACGCTTCTTTCCCAACGGCGTAGGCAGTGACCACTTCCTCTCACTTGCTACGATCCTGGCATACATCTTTCGCTTCAACATTCATCCAACTTTCATGCAGGCTCTGATTTGATCATGGAACATTTGTCTAGGTCTTCCAATATTACTATTACTCGTCTTAGTCATTCTTCTTTCATTCATTCTCTCTACATGCTCAAATCATTTAAGAGTCCCTTTGACTATATCTTTCTTTCACACCACAACATTCTTTTATCACACTTTATTTCCTTAGGAGTCCTTTTAGTGACTACATGCTTATTAGTTCCTTCTGAAAAGTAGAAGAGCTATTTCCACCATAAAACATTAGTCTTGGCGGTGTAATGTTCTGAGGAATTGTAAGTTATTTTTTGGAATTTGCAAGTTATTGGTGGTTGTCTGACAGATAAACTTGTCGTAGCATTGATAATGAATCAATGATGGCCTGAGCAGGAAAACATCGTGGTGAAACTATAGCACGGTGGTAGGGTATTTTCTATTGCTTTTCTGGTTATGTACCACCCTCAACTTGAAAATCTATCACCAAGCACCCATAAGTGGGTTCCTGCAGTTGCCAATTGCCCCATTAGGATTAAATTAATTTACCAAAAGGTAGCTTGGCCTCAGTCTGTATTTGATTGGGTCGCGATTAGCATTTATATTATGGTGATAAACCCTTCACAGTGACGGTCTTTAGTTAGTTACATTTCGAGACCAGTCTGTTTTATTTAGTAGCCTAGAGGCCTGCAGTCTGGATCTTTCAGTGGTCGCCACTGTTTTTCGATTATAATGTGCTTGCCATCAAGTGCAGTGTCGTTACTTCAACCTGCTACAACAAAAAAAAACTATTAAATATTCTGTCATAGCTTCTGTGTGAGTTAGATAGATAGCAATACATCTGTGAGTGATAGAGATAGAGTAATCAGACCAATTAACGTTGTTTTTTTTCTCTTCAATGGTGTTTTTATATGAATATATTTACAGTTCTTCTTGTTACCAATATTTGTACTTGGAAGATGCCTAATTTTAGTCAGAACTATATTTTTAAATACTTAGGCGTGTGCTGGGTCAGACTTCACTGGTAAATGTGGAGAATGGTCCCAGAAAATGGAAGCGGCTACTTTAGACGGTATACCAGGCAGGCCCAGTGAGGTCGGAGTGACATGCACCAGTAATTCCATGTACTTGACTTGGGGACCTCCGGAGAAACCGAATGCTGAGATTAAGGGATATACTGTGAGTATATACTATATATCTAATCTTGTATACTGTAACTAGCTTGCTACACAGTTTCACCGCGTCGTCGTCAACGGCACCGTGTTCGTTTCCTCACTTCCCGTACTCGTTGAAAGATTACTCGATTACTTGATATAACTTTATTATTTATTAAGGGATTGAAGTAAAAGAAACAATAAATTTTAAGTGACGCTTACCACAATATATAAATGAAAACCGCATCCAAATCGGTTAAGCCGTTTCTGAGATGTATATATATATTATTTCAGATGGAGTTAACAGGCAATGCGACATACAAAGACCACAATGGTGAAGTAAAATCCTCAACATGGGGCCCGCTGTCGAAGTTTATGGCTAATGATTCAAGAAACGTCAGGTAATTGTTCGAAATTATTTTATTAATACCAGCCTGCAAGTGTCCCATTGCTGGGCAATGAGACCTCTTGCCCAGAGAAGACACAAGCTTAATTACCAGTCCAGTCCACAACGTATTGGCGATTACAAACGCCGAGAAATAAACAATTTTTTTTTCCATATATAGCGCACATATAGTATACATCTTAAGCCTCATGTTCACTTATCATCCGGTAGGATGTGCACATAACGTTTAAATCTATAAACAATGAAAAAGGTGGTTTTTGTATATGTGTATAATTGTGATTAATATAAAAGTTGTTACGCGGATGCCAGCAGTCTGTCATAAACTCGTGTAACTCATACAACTCCATACAGTCATATACAAGAAAGAAAATACATTTATTTGTCACACACAAAAAGTTATAAAAAAAAAATTAACAATTAAACCAAGAACATTCTCGGTCTATGGTAACTCACATGAGTTTAACATGTGTGTATAGCAAATAGGTTCCGAGTCAGCATGTATGCTGAAGGAGGTAAGTTCTCTAGTGCTGATTTTCACTCGATAGCCAGAAAGTTATGCGTGCGCAGCGTTTATGTGTGGTGTACATGTAAGTTGCAGAATGTTACTTTATTACAGGTTTAACGATCTCCAGCCGAACACGAACTACACAATCCGATTGAGCGCCATAACGCGCACGCGCCGCCGCGGCCTCGAGGAGGTCAAGTACTGCGAGACTGCGCGCGGCCCACCAGACCACGCCCCGCGACCGCGATGGCGGAAGGTATCGTACACTATTTCATATCATTCAGTTATCCTCGAGGCGAAATGGTACAGTCTGTTTCTAGGGCATGTGGAAAACGGACAATGAACTTTATGCCAACCACAGGTGTAACTAACATTTTTATGGTGTGGTTCTATAAAATTCAAAATCTATCAATCGTAGGTTTAGTGTCATTAAATTTTTTTTTTATGTGAAAATTTCTTTATTCTGGTTGAGCGATTTTTGGTAGCGGAAAAATTTATAGGTTTGCGTCACCGATGACATCGACATGTTTGTGACGTATTGCGCTTGCGTCAGTCTAGCGATGAGTAGTATAACGGCATGTGTTCATGTATACCCATATATACACTAATACATTGTGTGCCTCGTTAGCCTAGTAGTCGTAAGCGCGACTGCTATGAGCGGAGATCCTGGGTTCGAATCCCAGGTCGAGCAAAGTGTTATTGGGTTTTTTTCCTATGAAATTCTCAGTAGCAGCTCGGAATTTGGTTTCGTGCCCGATTAATGGCAATAGGCTTGCCCCCTATTACATAGGACCTAAAAACATACTCGGCGATCTGTGGGTGTACATTAGGTACACCTCTGCCTAACCCTTCGGGGAATACAGGCTCGATGGTATATATATATATATATATATATTGTATATATATACGCGACTGCATCATATGCGTGTTTGACTTTTTGTATAGGTAGGTAAAATCTTGTGATTTCGCGTCACCGACATGCTCTGCACTAATTCAGTTTATAATTGATTTAAAAATTCAAAATTGAGTTTTCACATCTGTCGGCAATCCTTAGGACTGCTTCTGTTTTTTTTTTTATAATTACGTTAGTACATATAAATAATGTTATGATTATTTACTTTCTGTGTCCTGAGAGTAACGAAGATCTTACTGATTTAAAGGTTTTACTGTCTAAATTTTATTATAGTGTGGATAATTATGTGATTGATAGTGAAGTCTGGAAGCGACTCCCTGCATGTGCACACACTAAATTATTATTATTGTATTATATTAATACAATTGTATAGTTCAACCTCAATCAGGTTTCTTGTCGGTTTTCTCAATGACTGGAATGTTTTCCGAATCGGTAGTAGTATTTTCATGTTCATAATTGCCTCCTTAGGGTCTAAATTCAATAAAGATTTTTTTGATTTTAACACTGTTCTCTATTTATGTAGACAGATAGTTTCCTCGCGCGACATTTTTGAAAACGTTCGTTAGCCCTGTTAGTTACTTGTTACCCTACCCCGTACTACTAAACGCGTTGCTAAGCGTTAGCGATAGGAATGTATGGGGAACGATAGGTATTTATTTTATATATGTGCGTATAGCTTATGAGATAGGTATAGCTTTTAGCCAGAATCTCGCCTGATTTTAGCGACGATGCGTTCCAAGATAGTATTACGCTGAGCCCGGGGATATATATGGCTTTAAAGTAAAGTTGTTGAAACAAAACTGTAGATAGTTGGCTATAGGTTTTCAACTTGAGGGTGGTAGTTAGCTAGGCGGGTATTAGAGAAATGCTCTACCAGCATGTGGTTTCATCATGACATTTTCTTTCACCAAAAGCTCCAGCTTATTTATTATAAGGATTCGAACTCACGTTGGTCGACGTTGCTGTTTGTACACTAACACTAAGCCATCATTGCTTCAGTTGCAATATATCGCATGTTCTATAAATGTATGTACCACAACTTGTCAATATAAAAACAGTTTACAAATAACACATCAAACATGTATATAACACAAATATGTCTTCTTCTTCTTTGATTTAAGAACTCGGCTCTTGTCGGTCGAGATCTGCCACTGCTCTTTAAATTTTTAATTTTCTAATTGTCTTAAAGAACTTGTCGTGGTGTACCAAGTGTCCAATCACCTTTCTTCTTCTGTTTCTCTGTTCTATGTTTCTCAACAACTGTCTTTCCTCGTCAAGCTTTCTTTACACTGCCTCATTTATAATCCTTTCTGTTCAACTGACATTCTCCATCCAACACCACATCTCAAACACTGCTAACCTTTCTGTCAAATGTACAAATATTTACATAACATTATTTTTTTATATGTGTAATTTGTATACACTTATCGCATTTAAAACTGGGGTTCAAATAATTATTATATACAATAAGATTTGCTCATTTTTTTTTAATTATATGCGTAACGAAGTCATTTAATGTTACGGCATTTTCTCTATGATTTATTTATTTTCAGATTTACGAGAATGAGACTTATTTTTTTAAAGTGTACCTTCCGAGGATATCGGAGAGAAACGGTCCCTATTGCTGCTACAGGTATTTATTCTACACTTAATTCAACGAAGCATTTCAATTCAATTTCAACTTTTGGTTTATTTATTTAATTTTCTTATCAATTAGGGTTTACATGGTACGCCTGTCGCCAGGGATGGACTATTACCAACTACCGCCTCCAAACGATATCGACGTGATAACTTATGATAGTGCTCAAACTGATCTCGGAGCATACATCACGGATATATTTTCTAAGTAAGTCTTTTGTAACGACTGTTGAATTATGATATGGACTTTGTCGATAAATTATACATAAATATTAGACAAATGTTTTATTGCTTTAATATACGTTATGTAAAACCCACAAGTATTGGCCAAGCATTAATCTGGCCGCGAACATCACAATAAAACACTAGAAGTAGAATGTCCTGCACCGTTTTTTTCTGTCTGACTATACTGTTAGCCTGAGCGGCCCTAAAACCAGAGCCTCTGACGGCTTTTACAGCTTCACTGTGGCTTGGGGGCACTTAGCCGCAATGCCCTGCATCACTCGGCTCCCCGAGCTTTATAGAGGCATCGCCGCCGCCCCGCCGCCGTAGGTGCGGCCGTCGTTCGGGTCGTACCACGAGCAATCGTATGACGTCACGATCTATAGAGTCAATTGAGTCTTCTAATGTATGGATGTTACACTTTATGACCATTTTTCTTTTCACTCGATGTTTTTTCCTTAAACGCTGTATCAGGTGTCATCTAGAAATAAATTTACCTAGCTCTTTTAGCCATTTCCCACCAAAGCTGCACTGAGCGAGACTAAGAAAATAAAGTCACCTATGTGTAGATTTTTTCTTCGCGCCCCGCCTACCTTCCTCGCACATCTCTAGTATATTCGCAACCTAAAAATAATAATCAAATATTAGCTTACAATTTTTTTGTTTTGTATTATACACGTTACTTAGATCTCAACTCCTATCTCTTAGACCAGGGTTGCTCAAACTTCTGGTTGACTGCCAACCGTGTTACAGAATACATACAACGAGAGGATACAAATTTAAAATATATTGCAAAAAATCACAAGAGATTTGGCATGGTTAAAGTTTATATGGAGGAGTGCAGAAAGCTAAAATTTATATATAATATCTGTTACTAATATATTAAATAAAATAAATTAATACTGCGAATCCTAACCGTCCAGTACCATTGAACTTAGACCTCCCAAAATATTGACATTGTCACTCAATGAAAAGTGACAGCAAGTGATAAAATATTCATTGTTTAGGTTCATACTGCAAATGTCAAACAGAAAATAGTCTATGATTAAAAAGTCGCTGATCGAGTTTCGATCATTGGGCGACCGCTAAGTATATTTAATTTCGAAATAAGGCTGATTCGTTCAGATAAGTAGATCTGAAAAATGAGGTTGACTGAGGAGCTATTTTATTTCAAACGCGGATATTTCCCTTTACTACATAAAAATACCAATATTTGGAATCCGATGCTTTCGCTGGCTGTGAGATTTAAATACGCGTAAATATTATTACTGCGTGCATAGTGAAAAGAGACTACAAGTGTCGTTGTATGAATGATCGCTGCCAGGATCCTTCTCGGGAATTCCCGGGATCGACTCGGAAAGTTCTGGCGATCTACTGCCAAATCACCTTGGAGACGTTTTTACTTTTGTAGTAGTTCATGGTATAGTATAGGTAGTGTATAAGTTATGTTTGTATTTAGAGTGCTCGCCTCTACACGTGGTAGCTACTAACTAGCGTAAACTGGTGTATGCCGGTTTTACTCACTTTTTGTATTGTAACACTACTACAAATGTAAAAACGTCTTTAAACTGATTTACCTACACTGATTAAGCACTCCTGTCTTAAACTATTACAATAACAAGTCTCGTAAGTTTATTTAGCTTCTCGCAAAACTGGTTCATTACAAGGAGAGTTACCATGTTTTTCCTTTTTGCTTAATTTACAGTGATCGATTTCCATCTACCTCTGAATTCGTTATGGGTGACAAGAGTTCTTTGTACGATACTGAGGATCCTGTGTTCGACAGAGACGAATGTCGACGCTGTCTTAAGAAACTGAGAAGGTATCTTTTCCTTTTTTTAACACGTTCTTATAAAGTGGTCTTTTTGTTTATCTGTCTTTCCAGTACAATAAAAGATGGTAACACGCTAAGCCTAAAGTGACTGGCTCTCAAGTGCAGCTGCCGGAACACATCTCGTTTTTTTGTTACTTTTGCTGACAACGGAACTGTTGGCAATATTAGAAATCTAATTTTTTTTGGTCAAAGTGCCTACATAAGCAGAAAGCCATAACTTAAAAAAACGATAGTAAAAAAAGTAGTATGTGTGTGTGTCAGCTAACGACGCACGACTGGAGTGTACTCCTTTTTCTTTTTCTTGTTATGGCGCCGCAAAAAGCACTTGCCAATGTCAACGTTTTTAAGCCTCCGTAAAATTTTCCAATATACAAGGTGGCTTGTGACGAGATGGTGGCTCTCTTATTAGAACTATCTAGGGAGTTTTTGTGACATCTCAAAATGCATGTTTTCAATTTTATAATCTACTTCAATTATTGACAACAACAAAACTATATCACGCAAAATACCACCAATATTATATAATGTAGGGTGAAAAACCTAAGATAATTAATTAAAAATAAAAACCAAAACATGTAACTACAAGATCCCACCATAAAATCCAGTTTACTCTTTAAGTACAATCGTCTTTGTTACGTTGCACAGATAACGTGACGATTTTTGTTAACGCTTTTATAAATTTCACTTTTGGCTCCTTATATGAAAATCGATTATAAAAAGGATTATAAATGATGACGAATAGAAAAGATTATATGAAAAGGAGTAAACTCCAAAAATATATCAAGAATAAAATGTTAACCCCGAAATAGTGTGATGGCCCGCCATTTTGTGACGTTAAAACAGTCGTTTGGGAACACATTATCTCAGCTGCGGCCGAACTTTAATTCTGAGGATCCAATTCCAATTACCATGTACATAGCAGTTCTATTGATTTAAAAATCTGTTAAGTACTGTTTTATTGTTTGTAGTGTCACTTAATAATAATCCTTTTTAATCTTCCACACTTGGCAGGCGTCCGTCTACTGTTCATTTTAATTATTTTTTTAATTAAAATGTCTTGAGACATCTTAATTAATATTTATGTTCAGGTTACCAGAGACCCCACAGACAGAAGAACCAGAAGAAGTTTTTAAGCCCGAGGATTACACCAAAGATCCTGATGAGTTAGAAAACGTCAGGAAAAGACGATATGTTGAAAGGTTTGAATTAATTAGTATAATCTTCTTATATATATAAAAATTTCGTGTCACGATGTATATTTGGCATAAACTCCGAAATTACTGAACCGATTTTGATCAAATTTCGTAAGTATCCGTAATTTGGTCCAATTTAAAAGATACGATAGTTTTGGTTCTAATAAGTAACTTAGTTCTAGAGGTCTTAAATTTTTAAAATGATATAGGAATGCTAGTATGATATATAATAACTGGCCAGACAGACGTTGTTTTTTATTTTTGTATTTCTCAAGGACGCTGTACACACGTCTTTTGGGGCTAACTTCTTACAAAAGTAATCTTCTAACATCGCTTTCCTCCTTTGCTAGAACTGTTCAGGGAGTTTTTCTGGCGACTAGAAATGCATGTTCCTATACCATATACACTATAGCGCGAGATTTTATGTAAACAAATAATTAGTGTTACTCAAACTTAAAATAACTGAAATACATTCTGACGAGGATACGTGTCCCCAGGCCGTGTCATTTGCACATATTTGTCTTTAACAATTTAAAACCATTTCCTTGCCAACGGCATACAGCGCAGTCTTCTTTGCTAGTATTATCTTCGTCGATAAAGATTTGGTTGTTTGGACCCGGATTATCCATCAAAACAACTTTTATTAAATAACAACTTTAGCAAGGAGAAATCGTAATTATTTCGAAAGATTTAATTACAACCCAGCTGAATGTAAAACACACGACGTTTAGCATTACGTGAACAGATTACGGTAACACTTTTTTTAATATCATTTTATAGCATTGACAGACATTATATTATTGTAATTTCTGGTATTTTAGGTACAAAGGTCTGTATGTATTACGACATTAATATTTAAAAATAAAATAGTAAAAGCATTTCAATTTTATTGTAATTATAATATGCTAACAGATATCAAATATTTATAATCGAGAGATTTTTTGTGTGTTATACGAATAATTATTTTTACAAGAAGACAAGAACTTATAACACTTAAAAGTGTCTATAAATAATAATCCATTGAATAGTTTGTTTACATAAAACCTCACGCTGTAGTGAATAGGTTACCTACCATAATACCAGCGTCGCTTGGTTTGGAATTAAATGGCCGTGTGTAAAATTGTGTACCCATATTTTATTATTATTAAAATAAAACCAACATATGAGTGCCAAGATCCCACCTAAAATTCTCTCCAGCACGGTACGATACCTTTAGGGTTGCCAACAGTTTCTCGCGTCATTATAATTTTCAGAATATGGCCTAAAAAATAGCACGTTAAAGAAATTGTATTTTATGGAAAGAGTAAAGATGATAAAGGTAATTATAGTAATTTTTATTTATTTATTCGTTTGCTCTTGTTGAATTTTTTTACATTTCTTTGTCCATAGTAAAATTGTCATATATATCTATGGATACATCGTACTAAAATAATATATAGATTCAAAGTATATAATGCTAGCAACCGCCCGTGAGTTTGTTCGCACCAATCTATACAATTGAATATCAAACTATTGATTAGTAGATCCGATTAGTTATGCTAAAGAAGAGAAAAGAAAAGAAAGGCGTGAACGGAAAATAACAAATGACATCTATATTACAATACCAAAAAGGAACAGGAAATAGCAATAACAGAGCATATCTAAAATACAAAAAATGTTGCCAGCCGGTTAAAGCTATTAGGCTGCGTTCATATTCCAACACAATTGATAAAATGGAAGTGTGTTTGAATGTCAAAATAACAGCTTTTCAGTAAATGCATAATATGAAAGTATGTGTATACGGTACCTATAACAAAAAAACCTTAATTTTTATCTGTTTTTCTGTGTGTCTGTTTGTTTATTCCAGGTAATCTCCGAACCCGTTGTACTGATTTTGACGGGACTTTCACTAGCAGAGAGCTAATATAATAAGGAATAACTTAGGCTACTTTTCTTTTAGAAAAATAATCAAAGTTTCGAGCAAAAAATGTAATGATGAGTAAATTCAGGCGCTTATATGACTTACGCTGAATAAACAATAACAGATATATCAAATTAGTGTACTACATAATTGTAGATATTAAAAGAACCTACAAAAAGTCAGCAAGAGTATATTTATGGCTTCTAAGGATGTCCCAAAATTAGCATTTTTGACTTTAAAATAACCGGGAGCGGGCGGATCGACGGCGCGGCGTTCTGAGTCCACGAGAGCGCGGCCGCGGGCATAGCTGGTTACAATTTAATAATAAAAAAATATTGTTTTTATTATCCAGGGATAATGTAGCTTGCTATCGTTAAAATAATGTCTAAAATCGGACCTGTAGTCCCAAAGAAAGATCTTCTACTATTATTAAACAAACTTCTTTATAATAATAGTATATCTATCAAAGATACAGTACACTGTACAATACTATGCATCTACGGTTACTATAGTATGGTTGGCAACCCTACCTTTCCCGTAGTTAATTATTCAATCACAACGCCACCTGTCGGGTCGAGATATTGTGATGTTCTTTTTTACATTAAATCAACGTATATAAGTACCTAAGTTTGATCCATAAATATAATTGTCCCATTAAATGTCCCTAGTTTTTTTTTAAAGTGACTACCCTATGCCTGATTGTGAGCACAGAACAATCCATTAACAACAGTGACTAACTTGGGATCAACAATACATAGTCACTTGTCGCTGTCATGGCGGCTTGGGTTTGAACCATTGTTCTTTGGATGTTTTATTTATTTACGAGTTACAAAGTTTTCAAGTATTTTATTTCGTCATAGAGTGATGAAACGGCCTCTCTTAAAACTAAATGATAATGTTTCGGTTATGTAATAATTACAGTGACTACAGTAAAAATCTGATGATGATGGACAAGCCGAAGCCCTTGGTCGTTCGTGAAGAGGAAACACTGAAACCTTTAGATGGTCTTTTAGACCCCAACGCCAATTATACATTATTTGTTGAGTTAATAAGTGAGTATTTTCATTTTTTTTTTCTTTCTAAAATGGTTTGACAATAAGCGATGATGGCATCGATCGAGGTAGGTTCCACTCTTACTAATAAGCCTCAACTTTCGGTGAAGGAAAGCATCTTGATGAAACCATAGCATGGTATTAGATCAGTTTCTAATGCCCGCTTTGCTAGCTACCACCGTCAACTTGAAAAATTTGTCACCACGTCCAGATATGTTCCATCAGCTGAACTCGAGAGCCTGTCCCTTCTAGGCTTAAAGTGTTACTTAGGTGAGATTTTACTCAAATGGTAACATCTATAAAGTGTTAAAAATAAAATGTAAAGTGTAAATTATAGGAATTTAGATATACTTAGCACAAGGTTAAATGAGCAATTCTTGAAAATTTGTATTAAAAACTTCATATCTTTGGAAAATTATACCCGATAATTAATATTTATTAAATATTACTCCTTTATTACACAAATTATATTTAAATAAAGAATAAGTTACAAAAGCGCGACATTATGTTCACGTGACTGGGCATGAAGTCATCATACAGTAAATAAAACTAAGTTTAATAGGTAATTACTTGGAAAGTTGAGTTTACTAGAATTCAAGTTAGACCAGGACCTATGAAAGTCACTATTTTTACAGTTACTAATAATTTTAGAGTCACTTGTCACAAGATAAGTAATAAGCATACGGGTCGGTTAACTAAAGCTGGCACGTTTCATGCAGTACTCACACTAATCGCAATAATTTACCATACAGCATGGATCAATAATTATTATATCGAATTTTTTCCTATTTATGTAAATTTTTGATTTTGATTCAAAATGCAATTCTAGTCATAAGTGTAGACTAGAGTTATGTTTTAGGAAAATTAGGTGCATTGTGGCAATAATATAAAAAAAAATAGTGTTATTTAGTTTTATGTGACATATTAAATTATGATTATTGACATTATTGCTTTCAATCAGACTTCGACTAAATTAAAATCTTCTAACGCCCACTCAACACTTCTCATCGCTTTGAATAACTTGATGTTTCGCCGTCGGATATTCCACTAGTGTTCATTATAAAATGAGTCAGTGAAAGTATCCAGTTTTGGTTCCAGTTGAATATATTTTTTCTCATGTTCTCACGTCTTTCTCCAAATGTCACTAAATATATCAAGAGTAATAGAATCCTCTTCTTTTCTAAATATATTCTTTCCACTTAGTTTTCAAGTTAAAAGGTTTAACATAATGGTTTGTTTGATGCAACTTTAAAACCCTGGTTAATAATACCAATTCCACAGTAACTCTATTGGGTTGACGTTCCTGGATGGTAGGGTGGTAGAGCGCAATACACTGTTTCTTTGTTTTCCGTGAATCTTCCGGCAGGATTCCTTATCTAAGTACTAAATTGAACATGAGAACTTTGGCTTCGTTTTATGGGGTTTAATACCAGTGTCAAAGTAGCACAGGTTTTGTATTTCTTTCTGGATATAAAAGACATATATTATATTTTAAGTCTAACCAAGCTAACATGTCTACTTTTTTTTTAAAGTCTGATGTTATGAAACACTGGATCCGATACGACAAGTTATGGATACGATGCATATATCGACTACTAAAATCTGACTGTGGCGGGTAAATTTTGGAAGAAGTTTTTCTTTAAATCCACTGTCTGATAATTACCTAGCATTCAATATCCTACTGTGATAATCTCCCGTATTGCTTTTTTGCTGGATAGATAAGCAAAGAATCTGGATTTTTTTTTATAAATCCTTGTTCCGAACAGGCATGAACTATCACTAGCATATTGCCCTTGGAAATAGAGTACTTTACAACCCCTTTGCTCGTAAAAATTCGTCGGACAACATAGATCGTGGCAACGTATGCGAGCTGTGTATATAAGATTCAAATCCAAGTATATATTATAGGTAGGTCTTGTGAAAAAAACTCTATATTCTTGCAGAAATTTCGAAAGATATAATGTTCTTTTGAGTCTGATCTGACTTTTTTCAATGAGTAGTTTTTTATTATTTTGTGTCTTTCTCCATCTGAGACCCAGCCTCCGAAGGATCTTCCTTAGTGTAGAAATGCCACTCTCAAAGTTGATACTTTCTTTTATCACTTCTAATAACTTTTTCAATGTCGGAAATGTATGCTGGACCAGATGGAAGTTGTAGATAGTTCGCCTTATGACTTCTTGGTCAAAACTATCTACAGTAGATTTTTTTGCTAACCTTGGTCGCTTTTTACCTGGTGTTCTAAAAGTAATTTGTACAGGCGACAATGTTGTGGATGCTGGTGGCTCTCCTTCTCTTGAAGTAGATGGTTGTGATGTTGACGCTTTAACAATCGCTGTAACTTGATTGCGTACTTCACAAACAACTCGTTGAACACTTCTCTGGAGAAGCACCAGTCGCTTCTGATGTCAAACCGTACAAATCTTTCATTAAATGGTCTCCACCATCACTTTTTTTATTATGATGCGTGAAATAGTTAAAAACATTGTACACTATTTCACGAGATTGTCCTGTTAAAGTTTTGCCGGAACCAATTCTTTCAGAAGACATTTTATTCTAACCTCCAAATAGGTAAATAATCACACGCGTCGCGCATCGATCACACGTGCATGACTAACGTTAACCGGTTGAAACCAAAAAGACCACTCTGTATAAATAAACAGTAGCAAAAGCAAAACAATAACCGTCGCCTTCACACTCATAAGCTAGGCCGCGCGAGAGAGAGACGGGTAGACTTTTCGTGATGTGACGTCACGCCGCGCGCTTATTCACAGACACTACACAAGCGTAATCTGTAAATGTGTTGAACGTGCCAGCTTTAGTTAATCGACCCGTAACACTGAACTGAGTATGTATGTATATAAATATAGTACGATGTCGTCACGTTTTCTGATTGGAGTCTCCAATCACGTGACTCCTAGACAAAAAATGTCAACTTTCCCAAGGGAAAATTAAATAATAAACTATTTTTCCCTGGTTTGTAATTTTAAAGTTTTTTTATTAATAAACCAATATGATTAAATAATTAACTTTAATTTGTAAACATATTGTCAACTCGCGAATTGATTGGCCAAATGAATATAGCAGCGCAATCTAAGAATTTCTAGTATTGTAAACTTTATGTTAAGTTGGAAATATTTCTATCACAGCCGGTTTACCTGACGAAGAGCCACTGTACAGTGACTACGTAAATCCTCTGAGAGCGGCTCCTACGCCGCCAGTGCCTGTACCTTCGTCGCCTTTGGAGATAGCATTACAGGTTAGACTAATGATTACTAAAGTGTGTTCCACGGAAAAAGTCATCTGAGTTCCGTGGAGATGTCACCAGGGTTCCACAAATCAGTTGCATTTGCCATTGCATCGTTGATTTGTATTGGCTGCTAAATAATCTAAATACAAAATGTTCGTTTTAAATTGTATTCTGTATTGCCCTATTTTATGTTGTTATAATTTAATTAAGGGTTCTTGAAAATAAATGGGATTTGTTTTGGATGGATTTAAAAACCGCTGGGTTAGATACTCATCTAAATTTACCAATACCTTAATTTTGACCAGAATCACCGTTCATGGTTGCGTTGGGAAAAGGAAAAAAACATTGTTTTTCGTTTATTTTTGCCGTACTGTGAAATTGTCTCCCGGCCAGTGTGTTCCCTCTTTCCTTCAACATGGAGTACTTCAAACATAATATGAAGAAACCTTTGAGCAGACCAGCATGACAGCGATAACTGGGGACGGATTGTAGTTCCCACGGTTCTCAGTATCAGGTACAGCACAGTGTAGTCTACCTTGCCGTGTTACGATAAAAAAAGGACCAACTTCATTATTATTTTAAAGGCAAAAAAAAAGATAGATGTAAAATTATCATCACTATGAGTTTAAAGGTTAGTTAGTTGCATTAAAAACTGTACTAGTATGTAATCTAATAACAAAAAAGTTTGTAATGAACATAATGCTCAATAAGTTATTGAAAAAAATATTCTCAGGTGTCGTGCGCAGCGGCTGCTGTGATTCTATTGGGTACGATAGTGTTCTGCTTGATGCAAACAAGAGGATCGAGGAAACCGCCTCACGCGCATCTCGAAATGAATCCCATACAAGTTGCTTTCAGGTAATATTTTGTTATGTAATACTGGTCAAAGCTACGTAACGAGTATTTTTTTTTTTTTTTTTTTTAATGAAACAATTGGAATTGATAAAAAGTTACAATTATACACTGCGTTCCAATAAGAAGATAACTGACAATCCGCCCTCTTCCTTCAGTAAAAAATGTATAGTCGGAAAAACAATAAGAATATTTGCAAATTATGCCATTTTCTATCATGAATGTACGAAATACAAAGGTTTCTATTTTGATTCATATTAATGAAAAACTAATCTCTATTTTGTCAAAAAATCATTAAAAAATAGAAAAAAATGGTGCGGTTCTGTGTACAGCGTCGGAATTTAGAATTCGTAGCATATTTTCAAAATTAACAACCTAATTGATTGGCTATATTCGTCGCAGTGTCGATTTGATGCCTTGGATATCTAAATCGCTTCTTATATTAGCAAATATTTCATTCAACGAAATTACGTCTTAAAGTAAAATCAAACTTTATATTTTACTAGCTGCGCCCGCGACTTCGTCTAGGTGGACTTCAGAGTTGGGTCTTTAACGAGATAAAAAGTATCCTATGTCTTAATCTAGGCTATGAGCTATCTGAGTGCCAAGTTTCATCCAAATCCATTTAACTAATTTTTTTGTACAATGGCACCGTAATTTTATGATTTTATTGCTGATAGTACAATTTTGACAATTTGTCAGTGAAGTTGTCGCAGATGGGATTACATATCTTCTTATTTGAAACGAAATGCAATACATTTCTATGGAAATCAATAAATTTGTTTATAATAAAAATGAAAATCGTTATGATCGTTAACAAATCACCTCTGTTTATAAATTTTGTAATGTTTAGGTACATAGTTGGCCGTCGCGGCAGACAACAACTGATGCCAACCGTTCCACCGGACATGCCTCCCATCGCTAAAGAAGATTTACCCAGCGCGTATGCCGAGAGACAAGCGAATTCCGACTACGATTTCCAGAAAGAATTCGAGGTAATTTTCTTAATTTTGCGCTGATTTTATCAGATATGAACACGTTCATTGCTAAACTTTTTTTTTATATCATGAGGTGTCCAAAGCCATTTTTTCATTTATTTTATTTTTATTGTGATTAAAATAAGTAAGTGATTTGTATACTTTTTTTATGTAAGTAAGGTTTAATGTATTCTAAATATAGACCCCAATTATATTTAAAAAAGGTTATAATTATTATATTTAAATGTATTTTTATTGATACTGTTACACTAGTGGGTATTAAAAATGCCGTTGATTGACGTGAAGAAGATTTATTTGAATTCCACACAGTTACAAATTATAGAAACTCACAACACTGTTATTTATTACACTGTGGTTTCGCTTCCTTTTGTCGCTCGTTGTTATCTCTTTATAATTAAAAACTGAACTGCTCGGCGCCGCGCCTTAGTTGCATATATACCTACACTAAACGACCGCAGAAACATCGTGAAGCATCGAGACTTTTCATTTACGTTTACTTTCAATGCCTACTCGATGACGTAATCGAGGCGATAAGCCCTATACATGTGTGTGTAAACTGCGATGTTTACACAAACATGCGCAGCGGTTGTTTACGACGCGAACATTATTTCGATGTCCTGAGAAATTTATAGTTGCTTCGATATTGTTGTCTTTTCACTTCAATAATCGTCTCGTGGAGTTCACCCGTCGATAGTAGGGCGGACTCGTGGAGGTGACGCGTAAAAGTTGGTCACAAAACTCAGATATCGCCTGCGACGTTACAGGAGTGCTGAAGCGGGCTTACGTTGCGATGCGATGCACACGAAGAATATAATTTTGGACAGTCCTAAAGATATATTGTGACATCTTTATGACAGTTATAAATGGGTGTTTTGATATAAAACAAACAACAAATGTGGTTTGGGGAAAAATAAAATTGTACGTTCCATCATGGGGGTCACTCTGTCTATCACTCATTCTTCATATAACTTATATGTTTTCTTATTTTCTTTTTTTTTTTAATTAAGACTCAAAAAAATTATTTTGATTTATCTTCCTATTCAATTCTATCAGTAACAATTACTTTCTAAGTTTCTAGGGGTCCCAAGACGGCTCACTTTTTTCTACTAGGTAATTCATCATATTTCAAAATATATGGCTTGTTTGTAATTTGGTTATCAAATAATAGTTATTGTTTTCTCCTTATCATTCTACGTTATATTAATTTTATTTAATAGTTAGTTTCTAAACGTATGCGAAAACTTGTAAAAGTTGTTGCAGATGCTGCCTGAATGCTTTTCGGATCGGACCACCCTTGCGTCTGAGGCGAGAGAAAACCAGCCAAAGAATCGATACCCTGACATCAAAGCTTACGACCAGACCAGAGTCAAATTATCTGAAATCGATGGTGTGGCAGGATCGGATTATATAAACGCTAATTACGTCATGGGATATCAGGTTAGATTGTATACAATTTTTTTTTTATGTTCTTTACTAAATGTCTATATCTTTATTTTATATCGATAATAAAACTTAATTCAATATAATACAGTAATAAAAAAATCATTCACAAATAATATGCAAATGTAACTAAACACGAACGATCTATTTTATGTCCTCCATCAAGTGTTCAGGGATTAGCATTTAAGCTTAGTGGAAGACTGGTAGAAGTGTGTTATGTGACACAACAATGGCCTGCAATTCGCAGAGCTGGTAGTTTTCCAAACTTTACAATAATATAAATAAACTCACCACTGACGGCGTCTAAGCTGACGGAAGAAGCTCCACAGTTTACCAGCAAGTCAAGGTATAGTGGGAAAGGGTCACGTCATATCTTCGTCCACCGGCTTCTCGTTCGTGGCGTTCGTTTGTGGCGACATTACAAGTTTACACAATATAACAAGAACAAACGACCGCAATAGGAATAATATCCATGGCCCAACACAGTTCAAATAAAGAGTTACAAAAGATTATCTTCAAGTTATCAAACAGACGTATGCGTAACTCAAACCGGTACATTGACCTTGACCGTAATATAGGGGCAAATATATGTCGTCCCATAGCCCAACAAATGTGTATTCAATCAACTGACAATAATTAACAAGGCAATGTACAATTTATATCGAGATCCGATCAAAAAACATAACTTCTCATATTAAGTCAAGCGACGCGGCGGGCGCGATATGAAGCAAGAACAAAAAGGTGATAGCTGATCACGAGATAAGCGCGAAGTTGCATGTGGAAATAACTAAAGACAACTTGTGTTACCAGATCGTGGTTCCGAACAATCTATAATAAGTCGTTTTAACCATCGAATATTTTTTTCTAATTAATAACCGTTTCTGTAGTGTTGATAATTAATGGTCGATACTCTTGTTTTATAATGTTAAAGAAATTTCGATTTCATATCAATATGAAAAATTGCAGTGAGACAAACTCAATTATATGACAAATTATATTTCATTTCAAATGAAAAATAACAGTGATGCTTATATTATGTTCCATGCTTAGTTCAAACCCTGCAAGTCCTTTGTCGCCTGAACTCTGAAACTTTTATTCTTTCTGTTCATGTATTATGTTCTAAACTGTGTTTGTCTGTCTTTTCCTTTGCTTACTAAGGACCCTTTGGAGCCTGAACAGGTATTGCATGCAATGAAATCACCTTCGCACAATAAAACCATTTCATTAAAATCACATCGTGTTTATTATCAAATAAATTTTCTATTTGCGAAGTTAGCTATGAGACGGGATCGGTTTATATGTGAAAAAAGTATCAAATTCGAATCAATTAATATAAAATATTTTTAACGGAACTCTGGTTTCGTATTTAATATTACTATATACTCCTTGGACACTGCTCGCGCGTCGTTTATTATTAAAAAATTCACCACAATCTTCATCGAATGGAAAATAACAGTAACACCATTGCCAAAACGAAAGCATTTATTTGCTTTTGCATTGCATCAATTTCTTTTTTTTTTTTTTTGTTTAAAAAAGCATCATTCATGTCTTCTTTGTGACATTTAAAAAAAAAAAACAATGAGTCAGCTTCTTGCAAGTTATGCGGCAAGTCGTACAAAACGTGCTGTAAAACTAACAAATTGGCTACTCATCTAAAATCTAAACATCAATTTGCCTATTTGCAAGTAATAAAAATGCAGGAATCATCGAAAACAATAGAAGCCACCTTGACAGGCAAACACATCAAACAGAGGGCGCTCTTAATATCAATATCTGATGAATACTGGTTAGATTAAATTGCTGTAAATCTAGTGCCGGCCACTGACTCTCTCCTCTCCCTCTGTGTTTTGACCACAAAGACAGTTTTTTATTAATAGATCATTATTTAAATTTCGAAACATAAAAATAAAAAAAAAACTCTTTTGTTCGTGTACTATTTTTGCCAAATTTTTGATATTTTTCACTGATAATTATCTACACTGCTTAAAAATATCGATACGATAAATAACGATACATTTTTTCACTCGGCCATCCCTATTTCACAACCGAATAAATGTATGCATGGTATCCATATGTTTTATAGTGGCACGCAGCAAATTGACTCCACTATGTTTGATGTTTTTAATAGTACAATCCAAAAACAATGATGACGACCAAGAGATCAACAATTTATCGGCGTTCGTTACTGTCTTGCTGGCATGCAAGCCTCTTAGCAACTGTGTAGACGCTGCCTGATCATATAATTCCGCAATTCCGTAAAATTAATTAGTACAAGCGGGGCTTTGAACCTGCAAACATTGAATTGATATTCCACTAGTCTAAACCACTCGACTGCCACTACTATACTATATAATTATTGTTCTATATACACTACTTCAATATTGTTTACATAATAGTATGTATTTTTTTTATATATAGGAACGTAAACAGTTTATATGTGCGCAAGGACCAATGGAAACGACTGTCAACGATTTCTGGCGCATGATTTGGGAGCACGGCTTAGAGCTGATCGTGATGCTCACCAACCTTGAGGAGTACTCGAAGGTGAAATGCTCTAGGTATTGGCCGGACGAGATCAAGGGCACCAGAGCTTTTGGTAATATCACCGTGCACCATGTTGGAGAGAAACGGTTAGTACTTTAGAAGCGTTGTTTTTAATAATTACTTTTCAATCAAAAGGAATCATTTATAAAAATGGGCGTTCTATCCACGATTATTGTATCGATATAAGGGTCAATTATTTAATATACCCATACTTTGGAAAGGTTAGATAAAGTTTTTTCAAAGAAATCAATTTTGCTTTTTGTTTGTTCTGATCAAACGCCCTATAAACGGACACCGTCGCGCCCATGCTAGCGAAGGCAAACATAATGGAAGCTATTTACGGCGAAAACCCCTATCTACGTGTTTTCTGGAACGTATACGCATTTAGCTAGGCACATAAATAAGAGTTTTTTTTTTTAAAGTGTTTTGCCTTATTGCTATTCTGTATTACAGACGGTAAACTATATCACGCTGTCTTTTTCTATAAAAAAATTAACCGCAAGTGAATAGTAAATAAATTCATTTATAATGAAAGTTGACAAGATATTTTGTCTTTGGACAGGAATATTTTGTACGGAACGAATATTTCGTGAACTGAGTTGCCATGAATTTTAAAAGAAACAGAAAAATAATTGAGAACATAATCAAGTTTCCCATCGTGACTTTATAACTTTTGTGTATGACTATTATTGATTAGTACATATTAGAACAAAATAAAGTGTGGGTACAATAGTTGATTGATCCATAATCTTTTTAATGTTTTAATTTAATGTAACAGGTATTCCGATTATATAGTGAGAGAGTTGAAAATGACAAAGCAGCCGACTAATGCTGAAGGTCAGCCGATCGTCGAGAATAACGGCATCGCAAAAAGGAATGGCGGTGAGAGATTTTTAACTCAACTTTTGATCGATATAGAATATAATATTTATTTATTTAATACATAAATAATTATGTTGTTGTTAATTGTGCTACCTATAGTCGACGACGATTCATATACTAAATTGAAACATTAAAATAGGTGAGATTTCTGAAGACTTGTTCAATGTAATTCCCTCCTCTCCTTTACACAACTGGGAAACGCGCTGGGCTTCGGAATCACAGTTTTACAGTAACCTCCATTTCGCACGAACTAAAAAGTTCTCTATGACTTATCTTTATCGAACCATCTCCCTGCCAGTGTGTTCCCTCCTTCTGACGACATCGGGTACTTGAAGCGTAACGTGAAGATATAATTATTTAGGCTGGATTTAGATTTCTCGGTGGTCGCCTGTGTGTTTAGATTAGGGACAGTACCGTCAATGTGCCTAGCTATTATAAAAACGCCAATAAATCACTACAATAATCGATATCGTATCGGCAAAATTATGCATCGTTACATCCCTAAATTCAAATAAATAATACTTTATTTATCATTAGAGGTAAAATTGAACTTAAGATATAGAGTATAATCCCAATACCGTGTGTATCCGTGGACTCCCGCTGCCCCGCATCCCACAAAAAGTCAGGAGGGACGGGCCGCCCTTACAGCGGTCAGACTGTAATATTATCTGTTGATTTGTCAGATTGCAAAGACACGTCAGAGTCGAGCGCGCCGACATCACCCCGCGAGTACAAAGACGCGGGTGAGACTCGCATCGTTCGTCAGTACCACTTTCTCATGTGGAAGGACTTTGCAGCGCCCGAGCATCCTCATTCCATACTCAAGTTCATCAAGGTTTGTTAAAGTGAAGCCACACGTTATCTGTTTTACATATAAATCACAAGGGCTTGCTACATGATGCGTTGCGACGTCGTATGGTGACGCAGCGCACGCGTAACGACAGGTAATAAGGGGAAACGAAGCAGCGACATAAGCGAAATAATTTTTGAATAATTTTATTGCAACGTTTCTTGATATAATTTACTCTTTCGTTTCGGGTGAATTCCGACCGAACGATTAACAACTCCATGCTAGGGGGGCAACTGCCTCTCCCCTTGCCCGTACCTGGTAACGCCCATGGGGATGATATTTGCTTAGATTGCTTAATTTGTAGTGTTTGCCCTCATGCGTGAACTATCTCCCAATATGAACGCTTCGAACTCGTGACTGGCATTAAATCTGGGGAACTAGCCAAGTTGCTTTTCTACAATCGTTAACGCTAACAAAAGTAAAAATAATTATTAATTTGACATATCTCAACGTTATAACACGTGATCAGGTATGTCAATTACATACATTTTTTTCGTTCTCGTTGGCGTTAACGATTGTAGAAAGGCAACTTGGCCAGACTTGGACTTGGATCTATGCATCTGTGTAACAATAGGGTATCCTTTATTTTACTTGAGATATTTGTTCTAAGCTTTGTTAGGTTTTTAATAAAAAAAATTTATAATCAAAGTACTACTAATAAAAAATCTAGCGAGCATTATACCTTTTTGCAATTCAGACTAAATACGCCATCTTTGAAAATCACTTGCCGAAAAAGCGTAGTAAATTTTTTTTCACTATAGTCAGTTATAGGTCTATACTATTTCCATTTCTTTATTTTCTCGATGACGGTTCTAATTTGATAGTTGTAGTGTTGTGACCAAATAAGTAATGATATCGATCGCATATATCGTGACAGTGACGATTCATCAGATTTTGATTAAAATAAATAAATAAATAAAGATTACCTGTCGTTATAATTATTTCGTTTCATTGTCGAGTACCTACCTATACCTACTTATTTTACAACAGCTTCGAAAATTTTGAAGAAGTTGGATTATTAATCAAGAATTAATACGTGTAACATCTTGTAATGAAATATAATATTAGTTAATAAATTTCTACAAAAGTACCCGGTAGTAGTTTAGCTTTTTACATTTTGTAAAAAAATATCGGGTCTGTTATCGTGTTACGTTTATCGATATAGCTCCATCCCTATCAGTTTCTTCGACTTTGGTATAACCTTGTACGTGTGAAAACATCATATTTATATAAAATAATGCATACATAATGTAAAAAAGACGCTCGTTCAAGTTTTCACAGGAGCTGTCATCGAGAAAATAGAAATGGAAATGGTATAACAATCTTGAGTATCAGTTGGGCAACAAAAGTGATATTTTCTTTTTAACTGAGACCGTCGTGTTTTAATTTTAGACCATAATTTACAGAACGATTATTCAGGGTTAATTACAAAGAAAAAATTTAATAAAAGTAAAGATTTATGGTCGCAGTACTTGAAAGATCATCACGGGGGGTCGAATTTCTCGATATTTTTTTAGTTATCTATAGTTCGAAAAATTTAGGACTTATTTTTTTTAATTTTTCTGATTTCTGTCACCACGTTGGCTAATACCGTTTTACGGCTTGACGTTGATTTATGGGACACACTGTATATAAATTGTCTCGTACAGCGAGTTAACGAGGCGTGGACGAATATGGTGGGACGTCCCGTCGTGGTGCACTGCTCGGCAGGAGTGGGACGCACTGGCACGCTGGTGGCGCTTGACTGCTTGCTCGACGAGCTGCGGGAGACAGGAAATGTCACCGTCTTCAACACAGTCGCCGAGCTTCGCCGCCAGAGAAATTTCCTTGTCCAGTCGCTGGTCAGTAACTCATTACCACATCTATTTAATTAGCTGTTCCTGTGTTAATTTTATCCGACGAATACCTCGCTGCGCCACCAACGCACCCGTATTTCCTATCATAATTGTCTCACTTCCCACAATGACTAATTATTTTAATTTTGCATTATCTCCTAAACATGCTATAAAGGGCAAAGAGTAACTTCATAAAATGGTCTTTATGATGAAGTAACTTTTGTTCGTAAGGATTAATATGCCATGTCTAAAAATAATGCTCATAAACTACTTTTTAGTTTTTAACAAATTGTTGTCACAAAGTACCTTATTTTTGCTTATATATAAGAGATAGGCATATGCTGTAACGGTTTTTTTTTTAGATATACTAAGGACCAATATTTTTGAAGAACAGTTTATTTACGTAACCATTACGCCAGCGCACGCGCATAAAGCAGTTTGGTAACACAGGAGATTTTCTTAAGAAAAATCCCTATATAAGGCTAGCTGAGATTTGTAGCCTAATGTTAGATAGCCTATACTATTCCTTGTGAATCTGGCTATCATATACAAAAACAATTTTTAGAATCCGATTGGTAGTTCCAAAGATTAATCTGTTTAAACAAACAAATAAACTCTTCCGCTTTATTATATTAAAATAATATTAATAATATAGTAAATAGTGTAGATTATTAAGGCCACATGTCCTTTAAACATAACAAAGTCCTATTTTATAAAAAAATATTTTATAATATTATAAATACGGCTATGTTCTAGAAACAATATGTGTTCGTATACCGAGCCTTGGTCGAGTTCGCACACTACGGTGACACGGAAATCCCCGCTTCCAAGCTGAAGGCGACCGTCGATCGACTCAGGAACATGCCCGAGGGAGCTGACAAATGCCTCATGGAACATGACTTTGACGTATGCTACTGTTTTCATCATTGTACTTATCTGTTATGTAACGTAATAATATATATTAGCAGTCACCCAATGGTCGACCATTTTTTTCCTATTCTTCTCATCAAACCCTTTCACGTGATATCCGTATCATGGTGGTGTATAAAAATAACTGGTCCGCTATATTGGAATTAGAATGACGTCACTTAGTTGTCATATGGCGTTTTGTCGAGTGACCAACTATGTAGATTACAAACCCCTACTTTCAGTGTTTAGCCATAGTTAAAGCCAGGTACGGGTAGCTTCCCCCTCCCATTGGTTGTTAAATGCATGGTAACCGTGCGGATGTGGAAACATTTTATTTCTTAGTTAATATTCTTAGTTAATAGTTTAAAAAAATTAATTCTCATAATGGCTTACTCGTTTAAACAGTGATTACTTTAAAAATACAAATCTTATCCAAAAACACGTCTATAAACCTGTCGTCGCACAACCCCTGTCGTCTTTCTTCCTATTTCGTACCCTTTTCCTTCGTATCATCTCGTTCATAATGTCATCTCTTCCACATTGTCATTTACTCTATAAAGAAACTATAAAACACACCATAGACATTATAACTTCTCTTTTCAAAGGTCATTCTTTCTTACATCCTACATACATACGGTACTTTTCAATGTGCATTTTTGACTTTAAACTTTAAACAATTTTTAACAAAAAAGAAAACCTACTTCAATGATTTTGAAGAGTTTCCTGGTGTAACTTCGAAGTCGAAGGTTCAGTGCCGATGAAAATAAAGTTATGGCTGAGCATCCAATTAAAAAAACATTCGATTTGAGTAACCTCCGTCTTTTTTGTTATAAATCAGCAGTTTTTGTTAAATTAAGTGTTTTTTCACTATGGACACAGTTTTTTTATTGCGGGCATTCTTCGTAACTGCATCATAGATGGTACAAAATGACGCGAATTCGTGTCCGCAGAAAATTCTGAACAGCCCCGTATCGGAGGTGGTGAAGTCGTGCGCTGTCGGCGGCGGCGAGGAACTTCGTTCGCGGAACCGATCACCCGACTGCCTGCCGTACGACCGTAACCGCGTCATACTCACACCGCTCGGCACTCGGGAATTCTCCACCTACATCAACGCCTCCTTTATTGAAGGTATGTAATACTACCTACTATCGATAAATTTCCCGAGCAATATTTTTATCGATTCTAAGATATATAAAGTTGACCTGTTACCTCGTAACTCAGGTTACAATTTTGCTTTTATATAAGTTAATTTGTTAAATTCACGAAGGAAAATATCATAATTTTGTCATTCCGGGATTTTAGATAGAGCTAATATCTATATAAATATAATGATCGAGGTTTACCGTTGTGCGCACAAAAACCACTAGAGAATCGTTTTTATTTACAACGTATATTGCTTTATGTTGGTGAACCAAAATAAATAAAATAAAATACGCGTTTTTCTGACGTCCAGTCGAGTGAAACCGCGGGCACAACTAATTCACCGTAAATTTAATATAACATATAGATCGGCAACTCGAAAGAGAAAGATATAGTATACAGTTGTGTTAGACCGAGATAGGGATACGAGACCATTTCCGTATTGGCCATTGGCCTGTATCGGCCTACGTTAATAGGTATTAAAACAATTGTTGTTTATTTTTTTTCAAAATCTTAAATTTAAAAGTGTAATTTAGTGTTTAGTACACAATACATTTTTTAAATTGTGGTGTAACTCGTATGCCAAAGAAAATAAACAAAATAATACGCACACTAGTGTATCCCGTGTTTGTTCTAATCTTGATAGTGTTGATTATTGAATAAAAAAAAAATATTTTTTAACAAATTAAGCGCAAAATTCTCCAAACGCGCACATACAAAGGGCTAGGGCCGGCGCTGATGGTACCCTCTGTGTTGCTTTCTTCCTCGATAGTAACTATACTCTGCTTAGCCCGATCTATGATAATTATATACGAATACTTATCTACTGTCCAGCATCCTGCGCATCATTACAATTATAAAATATTGTTTTTAAGTTTACATTGAGCAATCAAACTCGATATTGTTTTTTTTTTTTAAATAACTGTGCCCGCGGCTTCACTCGCTTGGACTAAATGCCATAGATCGGGCACACGTGCGAATTTTGCTTCTCCGCGTCCCGGATATTTTATAGACAAAAATACTTATTGTGGGTGTTCCTTAGAAAATAGACATATACTCTCACTGTTTTTTTTGTAGGTATGTATTTTTAATGTAATTTAATTGTATATATCTTTATCATTATATAATTAATGATTATTATTAATTTGATATATCTCCTATGGTTTACTCAGCGTAAGCCATTAAAATGCTTGAATCAATTCACCGTGGCCAGTATTTTTTTATCTGCGCGGAACCCTTTTTTTCTAAAATAAAAGTAGCCTTAATTATTCCTTATAAAATCAGCTATGTACCAGTGAAAGTGCCATCAAAATCGGTACAACCGTTTCGGAGATTACCCGGAACAAATAAACAGACAGACAACAATTTTAAAAATTGTTTTTTTTTTTTTTGTTATAGGTATCGTATATACTTTCATATGTATTTAGTAAAAAGTTGTTATTTTTATATTACAAAGAGACACTTCAATTTTATTAATTGTATAGATCTAGCTTTTTATTGTTTTCTTGTAAGTGTTGCCATTACTTATATTCTAAAACAATAAAAAACATGATATTATGTTTGTTTGCTTGCAGCGTACGATAACTCAGAAGGTTTCATAATAACGCAAGATCCACTGCCTAACACCATCATGGATTTCTGGCGGATGGTCTCCGAACACAATGTCACCACTATTATTATGCTCAGTGAGGTAATGCAACGCATAATATATTTTAACACATACATATATTTTAGTTAATTACTATAAAAAATTGGCTATTTTGGTCTATTTCGTTACACAACCACCACACACCTATACAAGTGTTCTTAATCGCAGTTGTAGTGCAGAGAAACATACATACGGACATCTTTGAGGTTATAGCTCTCTTGTACATTTGTTTTTCTTTCGTATCTTGTATTCGTTGGGATGTCCAAAACAGAACAGTTCTTTGTCGGAATATCGGCTCGTTTGTATATCTGCTAAAAAGAGGGTCGAAATTTCTAGATTAACGTTGACGTTTATTGTTTTTTTTTTTCTATTTTTAGAAATTATCTGTTTGCTTACGTAGTCCCACCGTTTCAATGTGTGAGTGTTCCGCGATGCGTCTCTTACCTATGAATTCTAGATATTTCTTTAATCTTCGAAAAATTCTTTTTTCAAATAACCTTTTTAACCGACTTCAAAAAAAGAAGGACTGTTCTCAATTCTGTTGTATTTTTTATGGACGTTCAGCTATAAATTATTTATTTGTAAACCTATTTAGATGATTCAATTTTTTTTGGAAAGGGGATACCTCAAGACTGATCCCATTTAAATTTCATTTACATTGGACCTTGGACTTCGAAGATACGGCAGGGAAATCCTCAAAATCATTGGAGTTGGTTTTCTGTTTTGCTAAAAATTGTCTTGTTATACACATCGTAACAGTAATTACTTTAATGATTACTACATTATAAGCGAGATATATAAGAAATCATGCATGTCAACTTTACAATAGAATTGTTTGTCTGAAGTTGCTTTACCATTTTGACCATCGGGAGAACTGAGTTTTTAAAGTTCACATAAATCCGTGTATTGTTAGTTGGGAGAAGGCAAGTGCCCGCGGTACTGGGAGGACGGGACCGCGCAGTACGAGCATTTCTCCGTGCAGTACGAGGAGAGCGAATCCTGTCCTTACTACACGAGGCGGCAGTTCCGGCTCGTCAACAATAAGGTATAATATACACGTACACAATAAAGGTTCTCTATATTTCGGCCGTTGAGAGAATGCGTTCTTGATATTTGTTAACAGGCGACTGTTTTAGCATCACAAAATGGAGGCCCATCACGCCATTGGGGGTATGTAATTTATTACCAGAAATATAAAAGACAATTCGAATGATGGAAGTGTGTAATTCTTATTTTGTTGTTATAGTCATAAAAAAGTTTTCAGCGAAAGGAATTCGGGATAGATAGCGCTGTGTTCGAGTTATTGACTATTGGAAATTGCAGACCAATATAACTATAGTAATGACTCGTATACTATTTAAGTTTTCACAAATATTATTACACACAGCACACCGTATCAGATGCAACACTGTCGCCGAAATAAATTGATAATAATAAAAAAACTGTATCTGGTGGTTTCCGAGTGTGCTGCTGACCCTGACCTCATCAAAACTATACTATTTAAGTTTTCACAAATATTATTACACACAGCACACCGTATCATATGCAACACTGTCGCCGAAATAAATTGATAATAATAACAAAAACTGTATCTGGTGGTTTCCGAGTGTGCTGACCCTGACCTCATCAAAACTGGAGTCGACGCCGCATTATATCACAGCACCTGATCTCCGGGCAGGCTTCAGGAAATTATTTGTTGAGAAAATATTTTTTAAGTAATTGTTTTTGAAAATCACTACCTACTAAATCAGATTTTCTTTAAAAAAAGTACAATTATGTAAGTAATGTTTGTTCTTGTTCTAAACCCTAGAAAAAAAAATCTATAGAAGTTAGTAAAGTGGTAAATTATCTTGAAAATTAATTGTTTTTGTGAAGCAGACTGGAAATCAGAATTTTCATAAACATAAAAAGTATGAGAAAGTATTATAAGTTTTACTTGTCTTTAATTCTTAGAAAAAAAAAAATTATACGATACAAGTAAGTGTCGATTCTTTCCCACTGCTATGGTATCAAATAAAAGTATTATACTTGACTGGTATGGTTTCATCCCTAACATCCACAGTATAATCGATTCTGTTGTACCATCTTGTTAGTAAAATAAATATTTGATGCAATAATTAGGAACACAACTATAAGATGGCGAGATCAAAAAATTGATCTAAATGAAGTAGTAACTTTCTTCCCCCTGCGTAGCTGACACGCACCATTTCGAAAGCTGTCTGTCTAGACACGGATTGCTTGATCTAATACAACATAAAAAAATCTTTATCTTGTTTAATTAATATGTTGATCGTTGTGGGTGTTGTAGAGCGGCGAGGTGTCGTGCGTGCGACAGCTGCAGTACCAGGGCTGGCCGACGGCGCCGGGACACGTACCCGAGGTGACGCGCGGCCTGGCCGAGCTGGCGGACGCGGCCGATCCGCTGCACTTGCACGCGACGGCCCCACCGCACGCGCACCACGCGCATCTCGCATCGCTCGCACACCAGGGCACCCTGCTCGTACACTGCCAGTCAGTACACACTTTATTACTTACTCATTATTAATATTTATATACGTCGTATAAAATCAAACGCGGCAAACTAATTCTGGCCCATAACTTGATAATAAAAAAAAAACTAATAAACTTCAAATAGGCAACCGGTTACTTTTTCAATAAGTTTGAATTATTAATCGTTGTGGATTTATTAAGCTAAAAAAATGTAATTTCACATAAATAGTGCATTATAAGTACATTACATCCCTCGGTGGTCACCATTGTGTTTGGACTATGCTGTGCTTACCATCAGGGGCAGTACTGTCATGTCCCGAGCTATTATTAAAACAAGAAAAAAATAGCATCAAAAAGAAGAAAAGCATGAAAGAGTGTTTATCGATATCGATACTATTTTTGTGTTTATCGTAAGGTACGGTAGTGAGCGGTCGTCGCTGTTCGTGGCGCTCTGCATCCTGATCTGCCAGCTGCGCGTAGAGCGGCGCGTCGACGTAAGCTGCGTCGCGCGCAAAGTGCGCTCGCAACGCGCACGAACTATCGACACTTTCGTAAGTATCGTTGTTTTTAGCGGACATGAAAAAAAGACTGAGGTTACTAAATGATTTTTTTTATTGATGTTCAGTCATAACGTCTTTATGATCCGATTTGGATGATATTTTTTCTTTGATATGGGATACCCTTAAGGGTAGTCCCATTTTAATTTCATTAGCGTTGGGTGTTCAACTTCAGACATACACTAGGGCACTTTTCAAAGTCATTGATGTTTTTTTTTTTTTTGTTAGAAATTGTCTTGTTTTATATGAAGTACAATATGTCGTCGTTACGTTGCTACTAATTCGTATAGATAGTACTTATTGTGTTATACAGGATGTCCCAGAACTCGACGTCAAGCCAAAACGGGGTGACAGGATTGATTGTAACCATCATGAGAAAAAATTTTAAAATTCGTCACATTAGAACGCCCTCCTTTAAAAAAAATGTACTAAAGTGCCTTGGCAAGGACTATTAAAAGTTCGCGCATTTAATGAGGAGTACCAACACAAGCGAATACGGAAAGGTGCGCAGTAGACGAATGAGCGAAACGTACTAACTGGTGTCAGACGCATCTCCGTCTCACTGCATGGCGTCACTATCTGTCTCGGTCGCCGTAAAATTGAGAACCTACCCAGAGCTTGTGCGAATAAAAAACATTTGAACTGAGTAAAATGGGTTAACAAAAATCTGTTTACTCGAGGTTTTTATTTTTTTACTAGTTTTTTTAGTATGAAACTAACAAGTATTGTACCATTTTACAATCCTGATTAAATGCGGGAACTTTTAGTAGCACATGCCAAGGCACTTTAGTACATTTTTTTTAAAGGAGGGCCTTTCAAAAGCGACAAATTTTGAAAATATTAAATTCATAGTTTAACAAATAGTCTTAATTCTAGAAAACTTGGGGCAGTTGTGTCATTATTTTTGACTGTGGGTCTAGAAATGTTTATTAGAGTTACGGTTCCAAAGTTTAAATGAACAAAAATAATAAAAATTAACCACAATAACCGAAAAATGTTTACAGTTTGACCAAATTTTTAGGTTTTTCTTAAATGCCCATAATTTCCAAACTGCAATGGGATAGATTTTTTTTCTGATTTTTCTCATGATGGTTACGATCAATCCTATCACCCTGTTTCGGCTTGACATTGAGTTCTGGGACACCCTGTATAATACTTGTTGGCGCAATGAAAGTTAAATGTCTTATGTCAAATTTGCAACGCAACGTTCATTACTTATTATATAGATTATCGTATCGTAATAAAAAGTATTTGGATGAGGTCTTATTTATACAAAACAAAAATACATGGAAAATTCAAATGATTTTTATTTATTTAGTTTTAAGTCCATTGGCGGTTTGTTTTTAAATAGTATTTTTTAAATTAATTTGGATGTTAAGCAAACATTTTTCACACGAAAAACGTGTCGTAGTTACTTAGGGCCACTGTCTGCGTCGACACGTGAGAGCGATTGCGAAGTTCAGTACTACGTCATAGGTTTTAAAAGTTGCCACTCGCACGCGGTACATACTCCATACATACATACATCTTCTTTGGTAGTGTATTGAATGTTTTTATTTATTTATTATGATGCAGACTCTTAGTCCGCAGACTACAAAAATGGATATAATATTAAATACATTTCAAATAAAACACAACTTATTGAATTATACCAAGCGAGTTCCAGACAGGTGTTTTCATTGAGTTAGTCTCGAACTTTAGTTGTGGAGGGCTGTGGGTGTTTCTTTTTATTTTCACAGGCACATTCATAAGTACCTTCTTAGGGCCTAAATTGAATAAAAATGTCTTGATTTTGACTCGTGTATACGTCATTTCATGTTATCAAAACAAATAACCCAGTATTTATGAATAATTGTTATATATTTAATAATGCTTCTAATTGCAGTTGCAGTATGAATTCCTGCACCGCGCTATACTGAACTACGCAGAACTTCACAATCTTCTAGAAGATAGTTAAATGCTCAAGTAAATCATTATACTGTTTGGTTTATTGGAAATGGAACTCGTTTAGAGCCAGGATCGAGTCGATAGTCTAACGTTTGTATGTCGTACGAAATAACACAGATTTTATCGATATCTAAATGTTTAAGTTCCCCCCTCACTATTTTAAATATATTGGTTCCATATGTTATATCCAAATCTTATTTATGGTTTCTTAGGTTCTTTTCAATTTATTTGCTACAGTTATTGTATCATAAGTTTTTTTTTAAGTCGATAATTTATAATACATTAACTTTTTAATCTTCATTCGATAAAGATTGTGTTACATCGTGTGAAAATGTGACGTAATCAAGAAAATGTCCAAATTAAACCGGGTCCTTTGTAACCTCGTGGACAGTTTTCCCTTATCGATATAATTTTTTACTGCATAGTAATAAATCGTTTATTTTCATTTTTTTATTTTAACCAATCTGTTAATATAACGATATATATAGAATAAGCTATTTAAGACAAGGTTTTGTATATTTGATGGATTACTTTGTTATTATAATATATTTTATTGTAAAAGCGAACCATATTTATATGATTAATGACTTTAACGTAAATATGTTAGTGGTGCTTTTTTTAAAATTTTGACTATCAATTTTATATTGAAACTAATTTTCGTATTTTAGTATTACTCCCGTCCTTTAAGCTCAACTGACTAAGTTTAAACAAAAAAATCACAATATTACAAACTCAGCTGAAATAATATAAATTATTGGAGTGGACGTATCGTGTATTTTTTAAATATAATATATAAAATGATACTGTGAATTGTATACATAAATATACAAAAAAAAAAAAAAATTATGCGTACGCATATGTTAGTCCACATAAGATATTTACCGACACTTACAAGAACGCACTTCTAAACTTCTAAAGGAAAACTTCTAGAATTAATCTGCAACACAATGTCTACGATTATGTAAGTTAAATAATATTAAAATGCGAAAATTAGTTTAATTTAAGTAGAAAAATATTAAAATTGCAGATCGGTAACTCCGAATAAACATTGATCAAATATTATAATAAATATAGTCATATTATATCTGTATGTTATTATTAATTTATAAATAATTGATGAAAGTTATTATTATTATTAACTAAAATGTTATGTTACGGGGAATGTTTGAATTCTACGGCTAAGCAATTTTATAATTTTTGCTATTATACTTCCACATACTGGGGATAGTTTATATAGAGGAATTACTGTGCATGTCCAGTTTCGTAGATCGAATGGTAGAGTCATGATAGCGGCGACTGCCAATTATTGTTGATCTCTCGGTGGTGGCCGTTGTTTCTGCATTGTATCATGCTTACCATAAGGTACACTGACGTCACTTTAACTTGCTACTATAGAAAATAAATAAATTAAAAGTCTTCTCATAGTTCACTGACTCACGGTCATACCTTTGTTTGAGTAGTCATTATTTTTATTTTTATTCTTCACCGTTTACTTAATGAAATTGATCGATTAAAATTCCTCTATCGATAAATAAGCTAAGGAATTCCCATTCCTTGTAACATTATGGTTTATTTGTGTTATTATTTTTAATCTATGTACAAATTATTTATAACACTTTCGCTTGATATATTTTGCTAATCTTTTCCATTATGTATGTTTTTTTTTTTTATAATATGATTAAATTGTTTACCGGTTTTATTAGGTTTTAACGCAATTCAACTAATACGATGACTTAATTTTTGTATATAGTTTTTCTATTAATAGAACGGTTCTTTACATGCTCGAGTTTGAAGGATTCATTTAAGAATTTATTATCTCAATAATGAGACTTACATTGATTCAAAAATTTCACACGCCCTTTAGAATTAGATCTGCTTTTTATAGTTGTATACTTAGTTTTGTTTTTTTGTTTTGTTTTTTTTTTTAGTTAATTTTGGTGTTATCGCCAATACCAAACAGTAATCGTGTCCAAAGATAGATGTCAGTGGGAGATTATGAATTATATCATGAAGTAAAATTTTTAATAGTTATATTGAAAAAAAAAAAGTGTATGTATTTATTTTGATATCAAAAGAGGCCATATATTATTGCATTTTTTGTAATAATCTTTTTGGGTTATTTAATATATCAATAGGAAGAGAGACTATTCGGCGTGATGGTTTTATAAAAACCTATTTAAAAAAAGTACAGATAAGGCCAAAAAGTATGTACCCCAAGTTAGCACAAATTTTGAAATAGAACATTGGTCTGCGTGCATCCTGTACCTATTCTTTAAGGCTACGTATTTTTTTAATACAATTTTATATAAAAAAAGCCTTTCAATAACCAAAAAGAAAACAATATAATACAGTTTGCAATACAACACTTAAATAGTCTCTAATAACTCGAAACGGGCCTATAAAAAATAGTTACCAGTATGCACGAAGCCTTATCACGACTTTTTTGAGGTATTTACTGTATGTAAGATTATTATTTTTTAAATTTATATTTTAAATACTATACAAGATTAATTAATATCTCGTACCGTACGTTTGTATTTAGGATAAACTGTGTAATTAGATTTTGTATAAGAGAATATACATTGTGTTGATATCGAATGGATACGTGGTTATATGCGTTTGTGGGCGTGAAGCGTGGTGTCCAGACGTAGATGCGTCAGTGCATAAAGCCGTGTTTTCATTATACGAGTACACTCGGACCGAGTGCGCTCATACGAGCTAGATCGTATACGAGACTACTCGGAATTCGGTTTACACGTTACGAGTTTATAACCATCCGAGAGTAACGTTTGTCTTCCTGCAAAATCTTCACAGTGTCGCGTTCATTGCACTTTTTCTTAGTTGACGCCATTTTGTTTTCATAAAATTATCCGAGTAGCTCGTTTATATAGAATCGCGTCCGAATTCAATCTGATCGATTGCCGATGTCCGAGTGCCCTTCGGACCATGTGCTTTCATGCGAGTAGCGTCCGAGTAGTAATCCGGGCGGACTCTGTCCAAGTGTACTCGTATGAAAACGAAATCGCATCGTAACAGTTTGCGTTGTAGCTTTCTGCGTTACGACCTTGCATCGCAGCGATTCGCTATTTTCTTTTTCGACCCTTATGTAGACATGGGTATGACCCTGTCCAGAAGGAGCGATTTCGCCGCGAATCATTCCGCTCCAACTCGTACGCGCGTCGGCGAAGTACTTGAGTTCTATACATCGCGTCAACAAGGATCGTGTGAGTATAAAGTTCATTTATTTCTCTCACTCCTTGAGCCGGCTGAGCTAACGCTGAGTCAAAGTGCACTGCCTACGTTAAGAGACAGTCAGCTCAGATTGCGGGTAATCTATTTCCAACAAACGTATTGATCTGAGTGCTAGGCAACGAAATACGGATGAAAAAAGATTCCATGTGGCAGAGGTGCGAATGTTAATATGGATATGTGGGGTGTAATTAGAATGGATAAGGTTATGAATGAGTACATCAGAGGAAGTATGAGCTGGTACCAGTGATGGAGAATCAAAGTCATATAACTAGAAGATGGACTGGCATAGGAGTAGAGGAAGGCTGAAGAAACTATGAACGGATTGTGTGAAGAGTGATAAATGAATCAGTATATGTAGTAGTAGATGACAGAAGAGGAAAACAAATTGTATGATAAGAAGATATATTACTATGATATTACAAAATAAAACGCTGCGTTTTTCCAGCGTCATTTTTATGTAGGTAAAGATACTGGACACCGCGTCTCATGTGAACATAAAATGTCCATTGTTTACGAACTGCGAAGCTTTTGTCGATGGCAACCAAACGATTGTCTGATATGTATGGGGGACTCGCATGGACGGTCCGTTTAGAGACGGGAAAGGATGTTTTCATTTTATTTCGATATTTAAAAAATAATATACTATAGAAATTAATCACTAGGAAACGTTTTTTTATTTTTTTTAATTTTTAGAGTCTTTTCTAATTCTATAAAAATTTAAAACTGCATTCGCTTCTTTAGTCGTAATTACTCTTTGATGTTTGAATTTTTTTCTGGCTGTCCAATTTTATCCATAAACATAAATAAAACTTAAGTAACTCTCGGCAAATATCTAAAAAAAATCATTTAAACTTATAGATTTTGATGAACACATCCTCTCGATGTCCGAATCTCAATTATATGTAGGTATAGTTTACAAACGCGTAGAACAGATCTGTGCTCATTTTTCTTATATATAATTAAATGTAATCAGAGTGAAAATTTCAACAGTTTAATGAAATAGCGAATATTTAAACAATAACCAAAACTTTGTTTAATAGGATTTATAATATTTTTATACCATGTTATGATTAATGATGGCCAAGTTGTAAAATATTTAATACTCCACGCATAGTCTGTGCATTATTTGTGTACTTTAATTTAAAACTAGCTACCTCCTGAGACTTCTATAACTATCAGCCTAACAGTAGCATTCTATTAGTGAAAGAATTTTTTAAATGGAATCATTACTTCCAGAGTTTACCCCCTACAACTAGACTTCTATTATATATTATTATATTACTTGTTCTAGAAATTTCTTTAATTTTCACTTACTTTAATACATTGCTTCAGTGTAACAATATTATTAAATAAACTCACCGTATTGTGATCTCTTATGAATTGTGTTCAATAATGATTATTTATAAGTTTTTATTGTATTATACGGAACCGCTTTTCCATGCGAGTCCAGGGTGCGACTGAATCGTGTGTCTCTTTCTAGCTTTTTTATATAACTAAGATGAAATGATTAAAAACATTTATCAGTAATATGACGTATAAATGGGTTTTCATTTTTTAAGTGAATTTGATGCCTCGTTGCTGGTACATGTATTTAATTAATAAGTTAAGATGTTACTTTTTATATATAAAAAAAAACCTAGTTTCTAAGTTAGGTTAATTGAAAATCAGATTCAAAATTTAAGGTATGTCAAGAGAGGTGTATGGTTTATATGTGTTTGTGTATTTTAGACTTACATTTCTATTGGAAATAGTTTGTAATGCCTTCATCCAGTTTTCTTTTACATAATTATGATTGTTAAAAAGTACAAGGACTAATACAAAATTCACTTGAATTATGACCTTGTAAACATACTTAGAAAACCTTGGAACAATCAGTTTAATCTTTAAGTAGTATTTTAAGCAGAGATATATTTCTGTCCGTTAATTACCACAGGAATGTTATAGGTTTTACAATGATAATATTTTAATTATAATTACACAAATACATACTAAAATTGCTCACAAATTAGATATTAGTAGAAAGAAATCTGTACATAATTTTATATGTAAAAATCTTGTGTGCGTCTGTTAGTGATTCTATAACTTGTGAGCGACTTGACGATTGTGCATATTATATTTGTTTTATCGAAACCATGGTTTCTAGATATGTTAGGATCCGATAGGTGGCGTAGTGGTCGAGCCTTTAACTACCGGTGAGGGCCGAATAACGTCTGCTGACCCAGCTAATAAAACCGTTAATTTTCTTATTGTAATTAAAATCACTTAAAAACTACAGAAGCACGTCTAATATAGTTTTCATATTTATATAAGACTGAACCCGAGGAAGGATCTAAGTTACATATCATTATGAGTTTCCATTGGGGTAAGCAGTAATGATAAAATTAAAACATACAAAAATGACCCACTTTAAATCCAGTGCAGTTAATGATTACCTTTGTTGAATGAAGTACAAAAATACACTAATAATACATCATATGGTGTCATCTTGGAATAAATAATTAACTGGTGACAGGTGAAGGCATTACTTTGCGTAAACCCATCGTAAAACTTGATTTAATGTTATTTTATAAACGTATTCCAAGACATATTATTTTGGTATTTTTATCTGGAACTAATTGGCAGCTGTTACATCATTAGTTGAGACGTGTAACGACCACAATACATTACACGTGTTTCGCCCCTCCACGAGGCTTCCTCAAATCGATATTGACTCTTTCGAAGATAGCGGACATTTGACCTAGGCTCGCTTCGGAAGTGTCAATATCGATCTGAGGACGTCTAGTGGAAGGACGAAACACGTGTAATTGATTCTGTTCGTTACACGTCTCAACTAAAGACGTAAAAAATGTCAATTAGTTCCAGGTGGAAGTAATTTAAAATAAAGTGTCTTGGAATACGTTTTAAAAAATTGTAAATTGGTACGCGAATGCACATAGACTCGCACGTCTCTTGACATCCTGACGAACTCCTTGTTGGAGTGAAATTATTTAAATTTCGAACAAACTACGCTCGGACCGCTTCTAGATATATACCAATGCGCTTTTTATAGATGTAAACAGTCCTTTAATTATAATTTTTTTAAGTAACGAATAATGGCCAGCAAATAAAAACTGTTATTTTAGGCTGGGTATATACAAAATCCGCATTCATTCGCGTTTAATACGTTTGTAAAACAGAAATCCGCAGATATGTTAAGTATTTAAAAAACGGAGGACTTATTTATTATTATCGTTTTATAAATACCTTAAAGACTGAATTTTGAATCAATGTGCTTATAATAAAATTAGTTTAAAAGTTCAGAATCATTGCGGTCTAAATTTTAAGCTTAATCTAGATTAGGTTATAAATTTAAATGTTAATATTTTTTACACAAATGATTTCTCGGTGTTATTATTTGTTAATCTGTATAACCATTGATGCGGTTTTTAGTGTATTTCAGCCTAATGTACACAGCAAGATGTTGTCTATTTCTTTTTTCTTAACTCTCTAGACTTCTTTTGGACTCTTCAGAAATTTAAATTAACGTTTTTTTGTACAAATATATTTAATTTTCGATATTATCTTCAAGCCTTGTGACATTTTTAATTTTACGGAATTTTCATTTTCTATATAATGACGTAAGCATTGGCTATTGTAAAGGTAAGATAAATTTTTTTATTGTTTTTTTTTTCTATTATTATTTTGTAAATAGTAATGCCGGTCATGTAACACAATATTTTTGAAAATATACCACTATTTAGACATTTGTTGTGCGTGTTTTATTTGACTTCGCCTATCGAATGTTTGTTTAAAATTTGTGTGATCGAAATTTTTACTACTTAAAGGCTAAACGGCTCCAGTACAAGCAGTAAGAGGTAAGAAAAAATATTTTACAGGTGATCTCTTTAGATAACACACGATCCCTAAAAAATTTTCTGGGTAAACTGGGTATTTAAGCAGTCGTGGCTCTAGACTTTTTTTACTTATGCGAGATCTCTGTGGTTCCCCTATAATTTATGTAGTTGCTTTTTTATATAGTAGCTCGACAGTGTGATGGTTCTTTTCCCTGATGGTAAGCACAGTACAATCCAAACACAACGGTGACCACCGAGAGATCGAAATCCATCGACTGTCTCGCCAGCCTGCATAAATACCTCTTCACATTACGCTTACTTAAACAGGGATGATAGAGAGTAGCCCAATAATCCTGGTAAGGTTGTCGCGAATAGTTGGTATATAAAAAAATTCCTGGAGGACCATTTTTTTTTAGCACCACGGTCTCCAATATTTGTAAACGTCGGGAGCCTTATTGCGTCTTTCGCCGCCTGAAGACCTTTTTTGCTCTTCGATGAACAAAACAACGATGGCTTTGATCGAAATTGAAAGTTGGTATTATTAAGTATCAGCGTAATGTTTATCTGGTACATGGTACAAAAACCTGGAACCTGGTACGTCTACCATCCCCGCGCTTGAAGGAAACGTTATCGTAAGAACGAGGGAACACGTTAGCCGGGAGATAATTCCATAGTTTCACGATAAGACAATGATAAAACATAGAGAACTTTTTAGTTCGTGCCGAGATGGAGGTTACGGTAAAACTGTGATTCCGAAACCCAGCGCGTGTGGTTCTGTTGTGGAAAGGAGAGGAGGGAATTAGGTTGAACAGCTCTTCAGAACACTCACTATTATACAGATGGTATTGATGTATTTTGTAACGTCTGCGTTATTAACAATGCGAACAGCCCGTCTCTGCAAACTGTTCAGAGCATCGAGGACGTATTTAGCGGATCCATCCCAGAGATGCGAATAGAATTAATACACGACCGAACTTTTGCCTTGTAAAGGCAATACCCGTGATCGGGTGTGAAAAACTGGCGCACCCTGTTCAGGTTTCCGAGTCTTCGAGATGTAGTGGATGTAAACTCTGAAGTTGAGGTCGCTGCGAATATCCACACCTAGGATATTGAAGCTGTCACGCATTGCTAGTGAGACGTTCTGAAGATTAGGGAGAGAGAAACTGAGAATTTTGGCATTTAACGCTCACACCTGAGTTTTCAATGACAAGTGATCCTCTAATCTCTTTTTTGTTACTCGCCGATCGCATGTAGGCTTGCTGTAGTAGCAACACACAGATACAGTTGACCGGGGGTTAAAAACAATCGCATCCTGGTTTAAGGTTCCGAGTCTCCAAAATAATAATAATAATGATTTATTTCAATTATAAGATTCATAATAATAAGTTATTTTTACATGTCATATTGAAAGTAAAGATAAAAGTAATTTAAAAAAAAATTTAGGTATTATATATAACGCTCATGTAGGTAATCACTGTAGTTTTGAGGTCGTTGTAATTTGATTGAGACTGTGGATGGACATGGATGTTCTGTGATTTTATGAAACAGCAATAAGCAATGATAATGACACTTTATATTGTGGTGTTGTGATAAGAAAGATAAGTTCAACTACCTACTTTATTTTATTTATAATTTTACAAATAAGCTTCAATTATTAGTTAAATTTAACTGCGACAATCCTACTAGTAAGAATGCAAAACCCGTGAATAATAAATATGGCAAAGTCCTTTTGTTTAAATACAAAAACTGCAAAGTCCATACATGACTAACAAAAATGGCAAAGTCCATCAGTTTTTAATTAATTTAACACTATATTGTATTCATTTTTATTTACATTAATCTAAAACCTTACTGTTCTTCAAATAACATAAAAAGTTTTTTTTTTGTTCTTGTAAATTTAGGTCTAATGGACTTTGTCACTTTTGATAATATGGGGAATTAATATTAATTATTTACCAACAGAACCTAATTATTAACCCTACCGAAGTGTCAGAAAGCAAGGAACTCCACTTGCTATCCACATAAACATAAACCTTTCTCGTTTCCCTTCAACCAGGTACCTAACTCCTAAGCAATTTAATAATTAATTTGTTGCATTAAACGTATGATTAATGCGTCTAGGTACATACTTTACAAGTTACTAAAATATGCACGTATTATATTAAGCTATACAAGGTACATTTCAATGCCTTATACGAAATTATAACAAATTACAAACTGCCAAATACTCGAGAAACGTCTAAAAATTCATCTTTGATGCCCTTGATAGATAATAACAGTGCAAACCGCAGTGCAGTGCAGGCATTATGCAATTACAATTAACATATCGGTTTAGCATACCAACGAATAACTTCATTCACGAAAGTTTTAAATGTTTACCAATTAGTTTATCGTTTCGAACTTACGAGAATAGTCGGGAGCGATCTGCGCAAGTGCGCGACGAGTATTTTCGATGTCCTTGATAAAAGGTCTGCGTGGTTCACTAACCCCGATAATGCATTTATTTTCTTCATAGGTGTTCATTGCATTGTTTATAAAAATAGTTACACTATTCGCCGGTAGATAACAGTATAACGAAAAATGCGTTAATATAAAATAAAACAATAATAATAAAAAGTAATAATTCTCAACATTTTCTGCTCATTAATTGCACTAAAAAAAGGCCAAAGATAATAATATAGATATTCAATTTTAGATTTTGTCAAGTATTATCTTTACATGTAAGTTTTAAATCACTTCTTTATTAATTATTATTTTAATATATGGTTTTAGCTATGGTTTTATATTTTATTATATATAACTGATAATCAAGTTTAATTGTTTCCTTTAACTGATAAGATAATAAAATTACTCTGTTACATCACAAAAAATACGTGGTAGTATTGTAAGAAGTTCGCATCATAGTCACTTATTACATAGCGTAGCTTCTCGCAACATGCGTGTATATTCCAGAAATATCTACTCGCCTCTAGATGTCAGCACGGGTAGGTATATAAACTATTGAGCGCTCGGCTCTGCATCATTTGAAATTGTTTTGCGCCAAGACTGCTACGAGCGTTACAACTTTAAACAAAACTGCGATAAATTTGAAAATGAAGCGTTATATTACAATATTTTATACTGTCATAGTAACAATAACGTTCCTGAATATCGGACCTTCAGAAGTTTTCGCTGATGACTGCCCTTGCAAACGAGAACAGAAGCTACCAGATCAAGACTTCGGAATGGCTCTGACACCTGACGATATTTTATCATCCGTGATGGCTCCGTGGATCGTCCACGACTATTTCCGACCTTGGAGGATCATGACATCCCTGGCAAGAGACTCCGGATCGACAATCAAAGCAGATAAAGACAAGTTCAAAATAAACCTGGACGTTCAACATTTTTCGCCAAATGAAATTGTTGTCAAAACTACCGACGGATACGTAGTTATTGAGGCTAAGCACGAAGATAAAAAGGACGAACACGGTTCCATTTCTAGACAGTTCGTGAGGAAATATTCATTACCTGAGGATATTGAATCAGAAAGTGTAGTTTCAGAATTGTCAAGTGATGGAATATTAACAATAACCGCTACCAGGAAAGTTGTTGATGAGAAGGGTGAAAGAATAGTCCCCATAGTTCAGACAGGACCAGTTCGCAAGGAGGTGAAGAACTCTGAGGATTACAAAGGAACCTGCGAAGCTAGTGGTCAATCTTGTAATGGTGATTAGAGTGCATTAAAGTAATAAATTTATATTTAATCAGTGCGTTTATATTAAAGACTGGTAATTTTTAAATAAATAATATCAAGTCAATATAAATATTGTTTTATTTTATTTATTAGAATTATTACACATTATGAATGGCAAGTATTGATTTATAGTTGATAGTAAATTTCTAGAAACGAACTACATACGAGTAGGTATTGTGTATCTAGAAGCGTTTTAAACATACATAATTTTTTTTAATAAAAAATATATATTCATTATACAATGGTATTAATCAGAATAATTCGTAGTTACATGATCTACTTATGTATTTCAATAAAACTTAAAGAGAAGGTTACAGACCAACAGAAAAGCTACCTACATTAATGTTGTATATGAGTATATAGGTGTCGGAGTTTCATAGCCGATTGTAAATTTCTAGAATTTTCTAGAAACTTTTAACTTCTGAGTGCATTTTATCAAGTTATATTATACTCTACTATTTCATTTAATTTATGTAGCAATAATAAATACCTACTTGTAGTGTACTTCTTTATAAAAATGACGTCTTGGTCGCGGGCCGGTATCGTCTAGTTTGATTATAAAATATTTTCATCTGCATCAACCAACAAACAACTATCAATTTTAACTAGCACTAAATCTATAATTATTGTTACTATGTACTTGTGTACAGTTTCATAGTGCTAATTTTATAAGTTTCGTAGAGATTGTGATAGTGGGTATAAAATTATCACAATTTACGTTAATATTTATTTATTGGGAACAATAAAATACAAACTCCATCAATTTAGACAAAGTATATGAAGCAATCGAACATTTATTAAATGAAAAAAAAAAGTGTCAATAATAATAACAGTATCTATGTATGATAATAACATACTATTCGCGAAAAGCTGTGAGAAAGACCCAATCAAAGTGTATCTGCACAATATTATAACGAGGTCGTCAGTTTTTGTAAACAATTATAAATTTTAACTAATTAATCTTTGTCATAAACAAATTAGAAAATCTTTAAACTACACATTTTAAAATAAATAAAAATACAAAAAATATTATTAGGATTACTGCAACTGCAAATCTCTTAATTAATTATTAAGACAAACTATAATAACTTATACATTATAATATTAAATACATGGAATTATAACATTTAAAAGCAGGAACGTAATATTTTAGACATTCTGTGCACAACGTTTGATTATTTTAATAATTTACTGCACTGACGCGGGACCGTTTTCTTCGGTTTTATTAGCTGACTCTTTAATCTCATTCCGAACCGGTCCGGTTTGAGTTATAGGAACGGATCGTACATTCTTTATCTGTTGAGATGTTCTCGGAGCGATAACAGTCAGTACACCATCCGAAGACAGACTGGACTCAACCGATTCAGGATTACAGTCCTGTGGTAGAACATAACGTCGAGTGAACTGCCGAGAAATGTAACTCTGCCCATCCTGTTTTTCCTCATGTTTACCCTCGATGACGATGTTTCCGTCAGATGTCTTCACCGATATCTCCTCAGGTGCGAAGTGATGTACATCCAAATTTATTTGCATCTTCTCCTTGTCTGCTTTAATTGTAGATCCGAAATCTTTTGCGACCATACCCTGTCTCCAAGGACGGTAGTAATGCTTAGACAAAACGGGAGATACGGCAGCGGCCAGCAAATCTTCCGGAGTTAGCGCTAATCCAAAATCCTGATATAGGAGACGCTCTGGTAGATTATCACCGAGTAATGGTAGAAGAGACATGATTCTGATAATTATAACTTTGATATACTTAGACACAATGCATCTTGAGCGCGTTCGTTACTGTATTGGATTGTGTACTCGCCGGTCGGCTTGCTTTTATACCCTTTTGCGTAGGTTTTTGGCGAGAAACAGAAAATCTGCATGTCGCAAACATAGTACGGTGGTGTGCGAATGTATTGATCGAATGCACAGGAAAGGGGGGGGGCTTCTCCCATGCATCCTTGCCGTGCCCTTGAAAACATTTTGTTTTGTCTGGAGTCTAGACTAAACAAAACTACCTTAATTACCGACCAATATCATAATAACATAGTTTATAATTTATTAACAAATGAATATGTTTGATGGTTTACGTTTTAATTTATTGACTTAAGTATAAAAATAAATAGAAAAGAAATTTGAGTGCAATAATTTTTATTACATTTTCATACAACTGGACAAAAGCTCGTTCCTAGGCACGACTTTATCAATACACCATGCGCCAGCCCACTATTTTAATATTAAAATAAAAAATGTAATTCAATTTGTGAAAGTTAAAACACTACCACCGAGAAGAGCTGACAAGAAACTCCCAAGCCCGGTGAAGCTGTCAAAGCCTCTAATGGCTCCAGGATCCATAAGGCTAACGGTATAGACAGTTCGAAAAAAACGCAAGAAACTCGATCGGGTTTATATTTTTTTATATTGTCATAAAAAACGATAATTGTACCCTTTATACGAACAAAAAATTTGTTTGATACTAACGTCGATAAGATCTAATTTTCACATTATTATCCCGATAAATAGGAATTAGTACAAAAAAAATCGCTTTTGGAAACGGTTTGTCTCTCAGTAGGTACTTGATGCGTCGCAGATATAAGGACGGGTTTATAGGGGTTAAGGTATTACCTCTTCGACAACTCGTCACGTCACAACTCAACACAACACGTCGGCTCATCGCCTAAATCTTTATAAGGTGCAAATTCGACCACACATGGAGTATTGTTCTCATCTTTGGGCGGGAGCCCTCCAGTACCAGCTACTTCCTTTTGATCGCATTCAGTGTAGGGCGGCTCGGATTATTGACGATCAAGCTCTATCCAATCGGCTTGATCCATTGGCTCTTCGTAGAGATGTTGGTTCACTCTGCATCTTCTACCGCATTTATCATGGGGAGTGTTCCGAGGAATTGTTTGGATTGATCCCGGCTGCTGAATTTGACAATCGGACATCGCGTCAGAATCGTAAATTCTATCCACACCACCTCGATATCCAGCGTTCCACAACAGTGCGTTTCTTAAGGCACTTTTTGCCTCGCCCAACCACTATGTGGAACCAGCTGTCGCCTGAGGTCTTTTCGAGCCATTATTACCTGGTGGCCTTCAAGAAGAGAGCTTATTTTCCCCTAAAAGGCTGGCAACGCATCTGCGATCACTCTGGTGTTGCGGATGTTTGTGGGCGGCGGTGATCACTTTTCATCAGGAGCGCCACCTGCCCGTGTGCCCCCTTTTTATCATAAAAAAAACAACTAAATATAATTTTCAGTAGTCTTAGAAAATTATAAGTAAGTACTATTTCTGTTTTTATATTGAAAAATTTTTTCGATATTGTGTGTCTACGAGAAAATGAGAGAGTCAATCTAAGGGTTCCTCCAATCTTAAAGTCTAGATAGTGCAAACGGGTCGGCAACGGGAAAAGACTGCTATACTACTTACTAAGTACTAAATACGTCGCGACGGAGCGGCGCGGCGCGCGGCCTGCCGCGATAAAAGTACTAAATCAACGATGTACTATTAAACTTACGGAATAGTTCGTTCTAGTTCAGTGTCAATTCTTATTAGTACTTAGTACATGATGTACATGTACTGTATTACACAAGCCTAATCTGGTGGACTAATCAGCGTTGCCACTTTAGCCCTTTTCGGGCTAGATCTGGCATTTTCTACTTTAGGTGAACGTATTTTTTGATGATTTAGCCCGAAAAGAGCAATCTAGCCCATTTCGTTACGCGATACGAAACTTTGCACCACCCTTATCAATTTATGAAGTAATGCCCACCATGTAGGATAAATTTCGTCATTAACACTCATAATCACTCAATCGGTATATTTGTAGTTTTATTATGGTAGCTCTACATACTTCTACTGCCTCTTAACTTGGGAATCCCCCAAGTGCTTACTTTTCTCTGTCCAACTATATACCGAATAAATAGGATGTATTATCAATCCGTTGATAAAGTTTTAGTACAATATAGAAATATTGGAGAACACGACTGGGAGAACAAAGAGGACACCATCAAATTTTGGTGTGAAGCTCTCAAATACAAGAATGTTTGCTGGAAGCAACTTATATCAAGAGCTAAGAAATTTAGAGAAAATTGTTATAATTATAACGCGGATGTAGAACGAGTTTTCAATTATATAAACTTAATTAAAACAAAAACCTGGAACAAAATGGAGCTAAAAACAATGACATCCATACTACATATACGGTGGGGTTTAAAACGAATGAGAGAGTCCTGCTGTTCACGCAAGATTCCACCTGAAATAATAAAAAAGTGTAGGAGTAATATGAAATACTCGTTCATATTGGCAAAAAACGTAGATGTCAATCAGCCATCAACTTTTTCTGCTTCAGCAGATACAATTTTGGAAGATTCCGATGAAGAATCCGATTTTTAACAATTAAATAATTGAGTAGGTAATACATTATTTTTTTGTTACATTTTCTGAAATTACTTACTACACTTCAAATAAACAATTATAGTAAGACAACCCGTCCCTGGTACTTCCAGACGCCGTGATATACGTCTCCCGTCTAGGTACTATGATTACTCTATGTAGGTTGTATATGCATCGGTTGTTGTTAGTTCTATTCTTGAATTTGACAGAGAATAAAAAGAAGAGCTCTAGCTAGCGCGTCGTTTGAATGTCTTTTTAAATGACTGTCGTGTTTTCTGATTATTTTATATAATAGCCTAACTTACGAATTTGTAATATATTGTGGTGGTTGAATAAACTTTTCAACTATCTGCCGACTATATTATTTATAATAATGAGCTAGCTGGACGAAATATGGCGTCCCAACTTGAAGGCCGAATCCCACAACAAAGTTAGTGAAATTTGTGGAATCTGCGCTGTGTGTACATAATCGAGATCACAGTGTAAGTATAGCCAGAAAACAATGCCGAAAACACGGGAACGACAGTCTCTCAACAACGATGATCTCGATGGTAGCATCACGCTGTCTCAAGAGAACTTCACCACCTTGCTGACTACTATACAGAATCAAATGCTGAGGTTTGCGAACGAATGTTGCAACGCTTGTCGACGATTTCTTCTCCTCTGACCGTTCAATCACCGGTACCAACACCGAGTACGGCAGAAAAGACTGGAAATTTTGCACAATGTTCATCTAGATTCTCGGGAGCGGCAGAAGAAAACATTGAAGAGTTCATCGATGCAATAGAAGCTTACAAAGAATGCTCAAATATTGGCGATGACCTTGCCATCAAGGGCCTTTCTATATTGCTTACCTCAGAAGCCGCAATATGGTGGCAGAGCATACGCGCCGAAGTCACTTCCTGGAAAGAGGTGATACAGTTCCTTCGTGATGCTTATGGTGATCGCAGACCTGAATACAAAATCTATAGAGAATTATTCAGAGTCGAGCAAGGTGAAGATGAACGTACCGATATATTCGTCGCGAAGAGTCGAGCCCTTCTAACACGCCTTCCAACAAACGATCTGACTGCTAAGGTCCAGTTAGATATGATCTACGGTTTGTTACACAGAAAGATTCGAAAAAGATTAAGAAGAGAAGACATTAAGAGTTTTTCAGAGTTATTGTCAAGGGCAAGAGTCGTAGAAAATTCATTAAAGGAATCCACAGCTGCAAGGAAAAAAGCTCCAAATTATACTGCCAGTCGCACGAAGTGTAATGGTAACGAAATATCAACTCGTCCCTCATCATCATCATATAATACACGATCTTCAAACTCCGCTTCGAGCTTACGGCTGCACGGGGGCGGGACTGACAGTGCATGGCGTGATAACGCCCCGCACGTCCCGACCTCGCGATTGTCCGAAGAACAGTATACGCCACGCGCAACGCACTCACGTGTGTTCGCCTCGTCACCACGAGATGAGCGTATGCCATCGGCCAGGCAACGGCCCTTCTGCGTGTATTGCAAACGCTATGGACATCAGCGTGATCAATGCCGTAAGTGTGTGAACAAAGGTGAGTCAAATACTCTTAGTCAGGTTGTTTCGTGTTACAAATGTGGTTCAGAAAACGTAACTAGAAAAAACTGTCCAAAATGTAACAATGAACAAAGTTTTTATAGTGTAAACTCTAATAATGAAAATGTTCGTGATGATTTTAGGTCTGACTCTTTGCATACTTACTATCAAAATGTTCATACAAATGTTTCATGTGAACAACATAATAACTGGTCGCGTGATAGTTCGACAAAAGAACCTATTTTACAGTTTAATAAAATATTTCATAATAGTAATTTTCGGGTCAACAAATTGTCGAGCGAACACACAACCAGCAAAAATCTATCAAAAAGACGCAATGTCACATTTAACAATTGTTTTTTGAATAATGACAATTTTTATGTCAATAACTCGAAAGATGAAAAAGAAGTTAAGGTTGGATGTTTTAATTTATGTAATTGTAATAAGTTTTGTGATGAAAAAGTTCATAATGCAAAAGAACTTGAGAACTATTTCCATGATATTCCTTTTGTTCATAAAGACGACCCTGATGTAAAAGGGCATAAAGATTATTTTCGTAATTTTTCAGAAAATGATTTATTTTATTATAATGATATTTCTAAAAAATGTATTAAATAATAATAAGGTGTGTAGTGACATATATTGTGTTGAAAACGCGCGCGCCGGAGAGAGCTCTGAACGAACATTTACTAAAATTTTACGGCCGATTTTTGATATCGAAATTTTAGGTTCGACGGGAACAGCAATGGTCGATACCGGGGCAAAACATTGTATCGCGGGACACACGCTACACACCCTCCTCTGTCGAAAGGGACACCCTCTCATTCCGGCACGAAGACGTATTAAGTTCGCTGATGGACTCGCTCGCGACATAGACGTCCTCGTGACCACACTGAACGTGCATTTAGAGAAGAAGGTCATTAGGACTCCTTTTCTTATCGTTCCTGAGGCACGTAATAACGAAACACTGCTCGGCATGGATTTCCTGTTTGCCGCCGAATTAGTTATGGATTTTTCTCGCAAATGTTGGTATTTTGCGAATGATCACCGCATTCAATACAATATGCGCTTTGAACCCTCTTTAATCACAGAATATTCTTGCTCCTCTACTGATGTACTCAGGGATGACGAAGGCACATTGCTAAATCCACCTGACCGGAACCTGTTGGCGCAGCTCTTGGTTGACAATACGGACATTTTCCAGCTAGGGGGAGAGCCAACCCCATTTGCTGAGTACTGTATTGACACGGGTGAGCATACTCCTATCTTTGTACCTCCGTATCGTTTGACCCCTGCGAAAAAGGAAATCATGCATCATGATAATGAGAAAATGCTAAAGGACGGCACTATTGAAGAGTGTGAGCTCGCTTGGTGTTCACCAGTACTCTTGGTTCCCAAGGCGAATGGCAGCACTCGTTTCTGTGTAGACTCTGACACTGAAAAGGTTCAAGCCGTACTGAACGCGAAAGAACCAACTAACTTGAAACATCTACGTAAATTTTTACAAACCTGTTCCTGGTTTAGGAAGTTTATTCCAAATTTTTCATCCGTATCAGAGCCACTTAAAAGGCGTACAAGGGAAAATCAGACTTGGACCTGGGGTACAGCTTAAGCTGCTGCTTTTAACGAGCTGAAACGACTTATCACCTCAGCGCCGATATTAATCAAAGCTGACTTTAACCGGCCCTTCGTAAATCGCACCGATGCGAGCGATTATGCTATTGGACGAAACGAACTACCAACAAAACCTATTATTATATCTAAGCGACGACGCGGACGTCTGAAGTGTACGAGTCATGAACTGGTCCAGGAACGAGGGCGTTCTTCTAGACCAGAGGGGGAGTATATAGTAAGACAACCCGTCCCTAGTACTTCCAGACGCCGTGATATACGTCTCCCGTCTAGGTACTATGATTACTCTATGTAGGTTGTATATGCATCGGTTGTTGTTAGTTCTATTCTTGAATTTGACAGAGAATAAAAAGAAGAGCTCTAGCTAGCTCGTCGTTTGAATGTCTTTTTAAATGACTGTCGTGTTTTCTGATTATTTTATATAATAGCCTAACTTACGAATTTGTAATATATTGTGGTGGTTGAATAAACTTTTCAACTATCTGCCGACTATATTATTTATAATACTGAGCTAGCTGGACGAAACAATTAAATTAGTAAACTTTCTTGCATTTTTACCTTGTTAGGGCCTGAAATATAAATGACAAATGCAATAACTGTTGTGTTTCCGGCCGTAAAAAGTTTTTATTTTTTAGCCCTTTTTAGCACCTTTTTTGTTACATTTAGCCCTTTCTAGCTTGCCCAAATGCCTCTTTTTAAAAAACAAGGTGGCAACACTGGGACTAATGAAATTGTGATTTGCTTGACGTTTGTTTAATTACTTTGAGGCGAATAAAAAGTGTATTGTAATTTGTACTTTTGTAGATGTGATTTCAGCTTTTAAACATGGTTAACTATTGTTGCGTGTATGGATGTGGCCGAAATAGCAGAAACAGTAAACTACTAACATTCTACTGTTTGCCTAAGGACATAAATCGGTATATTTATGTCGCTTTCAAATACAAAAAATTTCCAAGTCACAGTGAAGCTGTAAAAGCCGTCAGAGGCTTCAGGGTCCATAAGGCTAACAATATAGTCATTTTGTGATAGTTCAAGAAATAATTTTGTAAGGTTGATCCTGGCCACAGGCTGTTTTTGAACTTTTTAAGCAATTACATACTTTGCCCAGAATAAAAATATAATTATTATTCAATGTCTAAGATTCCATGTTATTCATATAAGAAAATGAAATTCCAAAGAGGAATATAACTTATGGAACATATGAAACTTGAGATATATTTTTAAATTTGGACAAACCTAATGCAAATGACTTTAAATTTACAGGCAGATAGTATGGCTGCAGGCAGCCTGTAGAGATGACCTACTTTTAATAAAACCAGAGCAGAGAATCCGAAGCAGATTCTGTTCGAGACACTTTGAACCTTCCAGTATAAAAAACAAACATCTATGTGCTGATGCAGTACCAACGAAGTATCTTCCAGGATCTTGGAGTGATGGTAAAACCACTCTCTAACTAAATTTATTTTTTAAATTTAGGTTAATATCAAGGAAATATTTCAAAAATTATGAAATAAATAGGCTCAGCTAACTTATGGTAGGTGCTCATGTTCATTTCTTTTATATTGAATCTCCTCAGAAAGTCTTTAAAAATCAACTGTTGTTTATACAATAACCTTGGTGGTGGTTGTGGTTCAAATTGCAGAGTGGTGTAATTTTATAGAGCCATCATATTAAAGTAAAAAATGTAATCCAGTTTTTTTTGCATGATGCATGCACAATGGCAAAATTCTATCATTTTATTTATATAGATTTTCAATTTTAAAACACTCTATATAATTATGGTAGTTGCTTAAAGTAATAGTGTAATCAGTTTAATTTTTATCAAATAACTTTTCTCAAACATGCTTGAAAATATGTCCTCCTGCCTGTGTGTTACTACTCTATTTGATATAATGTAAGATTGCAGCCGCTTTTGCTTAGAGAATAGTACTTTTTTGCAAAGGCTGTGAAATAGTTGTTCTTTCTTTAATTGTAATATTAACTCTTTTATTATTCTAGATGATGTTGACAGTACTGTGCAGCAATTGCATCAAAATATAGTCTGCAACAGCTGTAACGGTGAAATCCTCGGTTTCCGATACAAATGTGTGACATGCCCAGATTATGATCTTTGCCCCAAGTGCGAAATGCTTGAAATACATCCAGAACATTTTATTATTAGGATACCACATCCATTAAAGTTTGTAAGTTGCTTTTTTGATGAAATATATTTTTGTATTACTATGTATGTGTTTATTCATGTTTTGGCTTTAGTATCTGCAGCAAAATAATTATCTACTATATAAAAATAAGTCGGGTTTTCCTTCCTGACGCTATAACTCCAGAATGCACAAACCGATTTCCACGGTTTTGCATTCGTTGGAAAGGTCTCGGGCTCCGTGAGGTTTATAGCAAGGAAAATTCAGGAAAAAATTCAAGAGAAAAGCGGGAAAATCATTTTTCACATACAGCGCCATCTCTGATACATAGCATGTACTACAAACCAATATTTTAAGTAGATGGCGCTGGTGCGTGATACATTGTTTGACAGCTACTCATTGTTCTCTGCTCAGTTAATTTCATGTGACAAACCGGTATTGTGTTCACTGTGAAATTGTAGATGATATTCATAATGGAAATATATTCAAGTAACATGTAGGAGGCGCTATCTACTAACAATCAACTAACATGACAGATGGTAGGTTGTTTTCATTCCTATAATGTGCAAAATATTTGCATAGGTCAGCTATCAAAGTGAATATGTTGGATTTTGAATTATAAGTGAGTAATTTTTGTATAATTATATAATTCGTTTCCTTCAAGGATTTGGTAAAAAATTTGTATTTATATAATGTTCCTATTACATTCCCTTACCCAAATATTATTTAATTTAAGATAAAAATAGAGATGACCAACATTTATGTAAACGAGGCAATTAGAGGCAAACAAATATTGTTTCCTTTTTTTTTTACTCTTCAGTATTTACGCCATTGCTCTGCCAATAATATTAATGAGTCATCGTTTTTACAACGCAAAACACGTATAATACACAATTTTATTCTGCAGAAAGAAGCCGATAAACTGTCAAAAAAGTGGCACCAATTCTTGACCACAGAATGTGTAATTCACACAACAGTTAATGAGCCAGAGAATGACAGTAGTGATGATGAACCAATCACAAAATATGCAAAGAACTATGACAGTGGAATAGATCTATCTGAAGACATCAAAAGCAAAATCCGTGATGAAGTCGACAGAGTATTAAAGGTGACTATAGATGCAGGCACGACTGTCAAGAAAAAAGTGTTGAGGAAACGTCAAGGTGCTGCTGATATGGCAAGAACTGCCAAGAAGCAGAAGGTAGAAGAAGCAGATTGTTTGCCTGAAGTGGCTTTTGCTGATGTAAATGAAATAAATAACCAAAGTATGGATGTTAAAAATGAAACTTCAATAACTGATGCAGGTCAGTTCACAAAGTCAGTGCATTTTTTTATTTTTAATAGATTAAAAAGATGTGATCATTTTAAATGTTGAATAGGTTAAATTCAAATACTTAATACAATAGATAATTCAATTAATAAAATAATTGCGAAGATATTACAAAAAAAAGGCGCATAGAGATGTCAGATTGCAAAAAAGCATGCATTCAACGTCAATTTTCGTTCATTCCACTACTTCAAATACATCACGTTTGTTTCGTGCTAGATGTAAAAGTTAGGAGATTTCATAGCAGTAAAGAAATTGAGGCCTCAAGTTATTTTGAATATGATATTTTATAAAAGTGCTGTCTGATTGTGGACTTCTCTTTCTTTGTCAGCATGGGTATTATATGTTCCTTATTTTAATGTTACCATTTAGTACCTATAAGAATTGTTGCTGACTGTAGCATGGTTATACTATTACTGTCGTCATCATAATTATTTATGTGTTGATTAATCTGTTAAATAAATAAATATTCTGTTCTATTCTTACTTATAAAAAAGAATTTAAATTAGTAGATGCCCCTTTTATCTAAAGCCCTGTTGCTCTCCTCGAATTCTGGCCCTTAACTGTGATCACTTCTTGGTCTTGAGTTCATAAAGAAATCCAATAGAAAATAAATTACAGTTTTTCCTAAATTTTCCGTTTACCTGGGTCACTTTGAAAACAAATATTTCCCTAATAACTTTATTTGGGTACCTAATTCATTGGATTTTTCCCAGTAACATTGAAAAAAAAAAAATTTTTTAATTCCAAATCCGTCCAACCATTCTAAAGTGATGTGCTTACAAACAAACGGCATTAAATTATATTATTTATATAAATGAAATTAAGAAATTTCTACTTAATTAATCATAATAAAGTTTTTTTGTTATAGGACGTCAAACTGCAGTTAAGAGTTACATAGACAACGTGTTAGCGGCTCTAACTTTTGTAACGGTAAAATCTGATTCGGATACAGAAATTACAAATATGGAGTCTGATCCAACTACATCTATGGCCTGATCGTATTATCCGGAACCTGAAGAAAACAGTAAGATTTACGCCATACTTAGCAAATTCTGTCGCTGTTCTTCCGCAGCGGAACGCTAAACATTTTATTACGTACACACGTATAACTTATAATTAACGCGCACACTACGCGGAAGATCGGTTACACCGTTGGCGGACCTCTGGGTCTCTGCGTTAGTTCCGTCCGCCGTGCACCGATCTTCCGCCGGCATATTATCGGCAACGTCACATTGCCTGTATAATACAGGCTGTATTTTAATACCCCGCTCCACACTTGGTGGACTGCTTGGACCGACGGCGCACGTCCACGTCGTATAAAGTTCTGCAGTCGACTGACAATCTGAAACGGAATATTGAATGTGCCTGCTATGTTCGGTTGCGGACATACCTCGCGACGTAAGTTCGGCGACGGAATTTCCATTAAGTGTGCTGTAGGCCTAAGGGTTTGTATGAAGGTGTTTTAATGAAACTAGTTTAAAGTTTCTCCTTTTAATAAACATCAAGATTAACATTGATAATGTTGTTAAGTATATTATTTACATATAGGTGTTTTGTTTTATTAAATATCTAGGATCAAAACAGATTTTCTGTTTTTACCAAATGTATCCATGTAGTATAAATAAAGTTGTTAGAAGTTAATTCGTTTATTTAATTACATGATGTATGTAACCCTTAGTAATTATTTTTCTTATAGTATATCTGTACAATTAAAAAAATTGAAGTGTCTGTATTTAATGTCAAAATAACAGCGTTTTAAAAAAATGCATATCTATACTAATATAATAAAGTGGAAATGTTTTTTGTTTGTATAAACAAGCTAATCTCTGGAACTACCAGTCGGATTCGAAAAATTATTTTTGTATATGATAGCCAAATTCACGAGGAATGGTATAGGCTGTCTAACATTAGGTTACACCTCTCAGCTAACTTAAATATTAATTTTTGTTAAGTCGGAGCGCTCATGAACTGCTTAAATACAATGTTCTGCAAAGATATTGGTCCTTAGTATATCTAAAAAAAAAAAGTCAGCGATAGCATATGCCTATCTTATACATAAGCCACAAAACGGTGTTTTCTGACAAACTTTTGTTATTGAATAAAAAGTGATCTCTGAGCATTATTTTTAGGCATGGTATATTAATCCTTACGAACAAAAATTACTTTATATTAAAGACAATTTTATGAAGTTAAACTTTGCCCTTATTAGCATGTTATTTGGATTAGGGATATTCGATATAGATCGATGCATCGAATCGATCCGCATGCTTTGAAAAACTGTTGATGTACTCGAACGATCGATGTATTTTCATAAAAAATCGAATGAATGGTAACTAGTTATTAATGATTATACTACTATAACAGTAATATACGATTATATTACTATTTCAGTTGATCTCGAACTATAGGGTTAATACATGATTTTTTTAAAGTAATTTTAATTGACGCCTTAAATCGTTACACAATCGTAGAAAATATATCGGTCAAAAAAACTTCCATATTAATTAAAAAAAATATCGTATTTGGGCATTTCAACGCCCGTCATTTTGGCGCGCTATTGTGACGTCATAGTATTGCATAACAACACCAACACACTAAACGTTTGATAGGAATACTTTGTACTGTATTCATCATAATTTTTTATTTTACGCCTTTTATATTAAAGACAATGTATGATAGGAGGCGCTTTAGAAAAAATACTCGATTTTGAGAAAACATCGATGTTTCTAACCGGTGCATAAGAAAATATCGATGTATTAAATCGAAAAAAAAACATCGAAGTATTTCTAAGTGGACATCCCTAATTTGGATACATAGTTTACGAGATAATCCATTATTAAAATAATTTGTGTGTACTTTTAACAAAGCCCCAAATAATTATTTTTTTCTGTCTGTCTGTAAGCTGTGTAATCTCCGAAACTGTTAGACCGATTTTGATAAAGACTTTCACTGGCAAATAGCTGATTTTATAAGGATTAACTTAGACTACCTTTATTTTATAAAAGAAGTAGGGTTCTGGGAAAATAGAAAATAAAAATAAACGGGTTATGGTGAATCCATTTTGGCGCTTAAATGGCTTACGCTATGTTAGCGACGCAAAGGGCTAGGCGTGATGATTTAGGAAATAACATGGTCAATTAGTTGTAGGTATAAGTTGCTAGACTTAAGAAATAAGCATTTATTTATTAATAATCATTTATTTACTATTGCTAGTTTAAAAATAAAGTGTAGGTATTTAAAGAGAGTAAATACGTAGTAATAAGGCTTATAATTTTGTAAGAATAGCATATAAACGTACTGAACATATATTTCATTGATAATCTTCGTTATATATCAGTTAGTTATGTGTAATATTTGTGATTTTACAGGAATAGTTAGGCTTATATGTGAATTCTATCGTGCTTGTAATGTTTATAATTCATACATAACGTGTTTGTAGACCGTTTTGTGTTGTAATGCTTGAAGTTTAATATTTATGATGTTTACTATTCCTTAATGTTATATTGTGTGTATTTAGGTAGATATTAATATTCTTAATAGTGTGCAGGATAACAGAAAAAATAACACGAACGCCGCAGGGGGCGCGGCCTGCCACAAGACCGAGATCGCGTCACGAGTCCGAGAGAGACGCACTATATGTTCAGATTTTGTTGTATTGATTGCTTTTATATGTTTTGTTTTTAAGTTAACATTAAATCATTAGGATACCCTTTAGTTTTAACATATAAATATAGTTTTGTATAACTAATGGTGATAGAAATAAGCTAGATAATAAGAAAAACATTTCGCCGTGGAGGGAACTTCGTACACGCACCGCACTGCCGCCCCTCTAATATGGCCCGCTTTGCCGTCCCGTCGAACGCCATCAAAAGGCGCGCTCCGCGTTACTAAATTCAGTTCAAGTCCGGTGAAGCTGTAAAAGCCGCAGCGGCTCTGCTTTTGGATAGGGCCCCTAAGGCTAACAGTGTAGTCAGTTCCAACTAAAAAAGTCAGTTCCAACGTTACTAAATTCACATTTCCTTAAAATTAACGCGAGGAACCTTGCACCTCAGCGTGATCTCGTAGCTAACTTCCTAGTAGAACATCAGTTAGATGTGTTTCTCATACAAGAAACACTTCTAAAACCTAGTAGCCGCAACCCTAAGGTCGCTAACTATAACATTATTAGAAATGACCGTGTCACCCGAGGCGGCGGCACTCTCATTTACTACAAACGTTCACTATACCGTATGCGAACTGACCCTCCTGAACTTACCAATTTGGAAGTTTCAATATGCAAATTGGGTATGACTGACCACCCGTCAATCATAATCGTATCCGCATATCTAGCGCCGTCGAAAAGACTCCTCCGGTCCGATCTGGAGGCACTCTTTTCACTCGGTCCCTCCGTAATCATAGCAGGCGACCTCAACAGTGGTCACACTTGCTTTAACAGTTCGATAGACTCCCGTAACGGGAGAATACTCGATCAATTATGCAATGACATGAACTTTGAATTGTAAGCTCCCTCCGAAACCAGCCACTTTCAAGATCACTGTCGTCCGACAGTGCTTGATGTTGCTCTATTGAAAGGTATCAAGCTGCGATTACAACTTTTAGAAATCGTACACGAACTCGTCTCCGGTCGCCCGGTCATCCTCCAACTAGGACATCCCTCCGACTATAGTCCTCCGTCCGTCCAGGTGGTTGACTACGCGAAACTCAAACACTTACTCGCGGACAGGCCATCCTCGGACAGCCTAGACAGAGTCCCTGACGTACTGCAGTCGGCCGCAGACGCTAACTTAGCGATCGATTCCCTCGTCAACCACCTCCAGGTCAGCATCAGAGAGGTCAAAATGGCGAGCGATCGCTGCTTTATACTCCCTGCCGAACTGCGAGCGTTAAAGACGGAAAAGAACGCCGTGACACGGGCTCACGACTCATTCCCGTCTAGAGACAACTGCGCTCGGTTATGTGCATTACAAAGATAGTTCAAAGCTCGCGTCACTGAATACCTCGTAGAGGGTCTCAGCCGTCCTATCTCACATACTGAAAGTTAGCTAGATCATTAAAAATAGAACACTCCTCCCAACTGCCACCCCTCGTAAGAGGCCCGGGCCTCCCACTCGCGTTTGATAGGGAAGACAAGGCGGAGTGCCTTGCCGCAAGCTTGGAGAGCCAGTGCTCTCCAAACTGGGACATCATAGACGCCGTACATGTCAACGCAATCAAATCCTCAGTACAGGAACTCACAAACTTCTTCCCGATCACCTCATAGCACTCTTGGTTTGCATATTCAATGTAAAAACATCGCCCACTGCCATTTCCCAGCCGCCTGGAAAGCGGCCATAGTCATAGAGATACATTAACCCGGCAAAAAAAAGAGATGTAAAAAAATTGGTTGCCTGTAAAGTCGGTATACGGGCGAAAGTTTTACGTGACAACGACTTTATGTCTGTCTCTCTCGCTCTTAGGCGGGCTAACCATGCCCGAGTGGAAGGGACGCGTGCCTCTCACTCGCTCTCATTGTGAGCGCATAACGTGAGCGGAGCGTAACGCAGTTTCTTGAAGTGTCACCCGGCAAACCAATTTATAAGACGTTGTCACGTCAAAAGCATCGCTTCCCGATAGCTATCGCCCGATCAGTCTCTTGAATACCTTAGGTAAAATCTATGAGCGGCTCCTTCTGAACCGTCTCAAAACCATGATAGACGAGAAAGATCTATATCCACAGGAAACTTCGCGAAAGATCCTCCATACCATACGCTCGCGGTCTTCTTTGACGTCGCCAAGGCCTTCAATAAGGTCTGGCACGCCGGACTAGTCCACAAGCTACACCAGTTACAAGTCCCAGATAGGTTAGTTCACATCATCCGCGACTACCTCACCGACCGCACCTTCCGCTACCGAGAGGAAAGTGTACTCTGCACACCCCACCCATACGCTCGGGCGTCCCGCAAGGCTCCATTTTGGCGCCTTGTCTTTTCAATCTGTACGTCAGTGACCTACCTCGTCATCCTAAGGTTCAGGTAAGTCTGTACGCTGACAACACAGTCATCTACGCGTCGGATAGGAACAGACTTAGGCTCAGGCACAGAGTCCAACACACCGTCACCACCCTCGGTAAATGGTACACCAAATGACGCATAGCCATCAACCCCTCAAAGAACGCCGCGATTATCTTTGATCCTACTCAAGAAGAGCTCCCTGAGAGTGTCAAACTCTTGAAAGACAATATCTCCTGGGCCACCGAGAGTAAATATCTCAGTGTGACCGTCCATAGAAAAATCACCTTCGACTCTCCTGTCCGTGCCGTTCGTAAAACAGCCGCAATGGTCATAAGTCGATTACAGCCCCTGATCATAAGCAAAATGTCCCTGAGACATAAGCTTACTCTCTACAAAATGTGTATCCGTCGATTATGACATATAGCTGCGCCGCATTCGCACATTTGTCAAAGTCGAACACACAGATTGCAAGTCCTTCAATCTCGAGTTCTACATAAAATCAATAATGCCAGTGGGTTAGTTAGGCTTGCGTACACTGGTTTAGAACTCTTTGCTTACCGTAGTACGTATTCGTTGTGGTACCGAGTCCGAGGGTTGATCGGGCGCCGCTCTATCATTGTGCGGGCCCGGTCGGTACAGTTATCGTTGTGCGTAGCTAATTATTGTTAGGAGCGTACCGTTGCGCTGTTAGGCTTCGTTGCGCCCGTTTCACTCTGATTAGACCTTAAAGAGATATTTGAAATTAATATAGGAGTAAGTACTATTTTATTAAGTCTATCTTCAAAGGATCACCCACAATAAGCATTTTTACTAGGAGAGGGGTAGGGTACTTACACCGTTGATGTTCATCAAATTAAGCAGGCTAAATCTCTGGAACTAAAAGTCGGATTCCAAAAATTGATGATTTGTAACGGTTGATGATACGTAAATATAATCTTCTCCAAAAATATTGATCTTCAGTATATCTAAAAGAATGTTCATGATAGCATATTCCTTTTAGATAAGCCACAATAAGGTCTTTTGTGACAAATATATGTTGAATAATAAAAAGTGATTTATGAGAATTATTTTTAGGCATGTCATTTAATTCTTACTAACGAAAGACACGAAAGTTACTTTGAAAGAAATTAAAGAGTAAGAAACTTTACCTACGAATGAAAGGTTGGCAACTTTTCATTAGTTCTTGTGAATACCTACCCGACGGTTGTAGTCGGGTTCTTGTATATATACTCAACGATTGAGTTAATTTCTATAGCGCAATGTAGGATAGTAGAATGCGTCTTATGTGGCTCGATAGATGTCGCTACATCACTCCCCTCCGAGACCGGAGGTCGATAGCAGGTTGAGTCGTCCATACATCTTGTGATGCTTGCCGAACCAGTGAAATGTTCCAGTGAGTCGGAACTAGATGCCGCATAGTTCACGGTGAGTCGAAACTGTCTACGGTGATTACCCCAGTGAGTCGGGGTGATGCTGCAAGAGTGCTCCAGTGAGTCGGAGTGTTGCAGTGCTGCGTAGTGACTGGCTGCTGCTTCGACCAGGAGAGAAGCGCGTTTTCTGCTGCTTGCTGACCGGCCGAAGTGCAGTGTGCTGTGACAAGGTCGTTAAGAAGGCTGTGGGGCTGACCAGGAATGCGCGTCCGCTGCATGCGTATGGTCAGGATACCCGTAGTAGCCGTGGATGCTGGCTGGCTATATTGACTAGCTGCTCGAAAGCTTGAGGAAGTAGTGATGATGACGTAGCTTTGTGAAGAAGGTTGTGCTGACGTATCACGTCGGGGTCACCACTTTAGCGGACGTGTGAGGAACAGAGAGTAAAGTTCCTCATCCGCGATAGAAAAGGGAGAATCCTCCGGCCAGACGGGTGCTACGTCTGGCGGGCAGCTGCCCCGACTGTTGTAGTCGGGTTCTTGTATATATACTTATAGCGACTCTACATAGCGACATCTGTCGAGTCACATAAGTCGCATCGTACTATCCTACATTGCGCTATAGAAATTAACTCAATCGTTGAGTATATATTATACAAGAACCCGACTACAACCGTTGGGCAGCTGCCCGCCAGACATAGCACCCGTCTGGTCGGAGGATCCTCCCTTTGCGATAGTTCTTCCACATACTCAACGATTGAGTTAATTTCTATAGCGCAATGTAGGATAGTAGGATGCGTCTTATGTGGCTCGATAGATGTCGCTATGTGTCGCTACGTATATGTCGCTACACCTACCTTCGAGTACAGATTCCAAATTTAGTTAGGTCACCCTTTAATTAGATACAAATAAATTAGCTTAAATATATTTTATTATTTAGTTATAAATTAGTTTTTATAAATAGTTTTTGAGTAAATGAATCGATTTTTTTGTAAATTAGACCATACAAATTTTACTTCTCAGTATGTCATATAATTAACTTTTGAATGACGGGTAAGAATTTTTTTCTGTACGCTTTTTTAATAGTTTTTGAATGATTATTTTGTTATTTACGTCAAATATATGTCGTATTTGACTTTAACATTTTGTGTCGTATTTTGTATTGAGTGAGATATTTTCATTTTTGCGTTATGGTGATAAAATTGCTTAGGTTATGGTTGAATTGTCATCAACACGCACGAGCCGAGGAAGCGCAATGAGCAGTTCGCGGTAGCGGCCGGCAAGTGCCAGAAACAAATAATTATTTGTTGAAAATTCATACACAATTCTTAGATAGACTTAACATCAAAATTGGAAAAAATTCTCTAAAATTTTATGGTTCTTATCACAGAACAAAATCTATTTCCGTGGTTCTTATAAAAATATTGGTTTTTTTTTTAAGTATGTCGGAACACGAAGCTCTCCTCAACTGCTTTATCCGCGTGCGGTGCGATAATTTTTAGTTGTACGTAAATACATGTTGTACAAAAATATTGGGCCTTAGTACATCTTTAAAATAGTCCGCAATAGTATATGCCTATATCTTATACATAAGCCACAATAAGCTATTATATAACAAACAATGGTTTAACATTATAAAGTGATTTAAGATCATTATTTTACAAATGATATTATTAATCCATAAGAACAACAGTTAGGTACTTTATCATAGAGAATAGTTTATGAAGTTAAATTTGGACACATAGGATTTTAAAGGACCTGAAACTTTCATTACTTTGCTGCGGAGTTATTTTAAAACTGTGATACCTTCTAAGATATTTATTGAAATCAATTGACGTCAAGGACAATTTTGTGCAAAATTAAATACTTGTGATGAATATTTTATTTCAATAAGGTTAATACCATGTATAGAAACGCCTTCGCAAATAATGCAGTATTTAGAACAAATTTTATTACCATAAAAAAGATTATATTGAGTATAGAGTATAGATCCATTAACTTAGGTTTTAGATCCTATATTATGTAATACTGGTAGCGTTTTGTGTGATATAGCATGCATGTGAAATGGATTATAAATATAAACTGGAAGCATACATTTTGATGTTCCACAAAAACTCCCTAGAAAGTTATAAAAGGGAGCCATCATCTTGTTGGGATACTGAATTCGTTCTAAGACAGGACACTATATTCACTTGATAATTGCAGTAATGGTTTTCAACAAAGAGGACTAGTTAGCAAGTTAGTAAGAAGAAGAGTAATTGAATACCTAATGTCCCAAAAAAATTTAGACTTGACCCATAAATACAAGCCAGTGAAAAAAAATCGATTTATAAATACATAATTTTTTTTTTGAAATAAAAAATCGATGTTTATAAAGAAAAAAAATTGAGTATTAATCCATTTAAAAAAAAACGTTTTTTTTTCTCATCCTAGTTCATAATGCGTCGACTATACTAAATACCTCTCGTTGTTTATTGTTCTGTAACAAATTAAACTTAATACTGAAATTAGCGGTGGGTGATTATGAGTTATACTATACCATTTCCATTTCTTAAGAACAAGAAGGCGCCGGGTGATGACGGAATTACATCAGAACTTCTTAAAGCGGGTGGAACACCGGTACTTAAGGTCCTGCAGAAGCTCTTTAATTCCGTTATACTCGAGGGTAAAACGCCGGAAACGTGGGGCGGCAGCGTGGTGGTCCTGTTCTTCAACAAAGGTGATAAAACCTTATTGAAGAACTATCGGCCCATCTCGTTGCTGAGCCTTGTTTATAAGCTGTTTTCGAGGGTCATCACAAATCGTCTCGAGCATAAGTTTGATGACTTCCAGCCTCCCGAACAAGCCGGTTTTCGAAAAGGCTTTAGCACCGTAGACCACATCTATACGCTGCGGCAGATTATAGAGAAGACTGAGAAGTATAATCTGCCTTTATGCTTAGCGTTCGTGGACTACGAAAAAGCCTTTGATTCGGTCGAAACCTGGGCAGTGTTGCAGTCCCTCCAGCGGTGCCGTATTGACTATCGATATATCGAAGTATTGAAGTGCTTGTACAACAACACCACCATGTCGGTCCGAGTACAGGAGCAGTGCATGAAGGCAATTCCTTTGAGAAGAGGCGTTAGACAAGGAGACGTAATATCTCCGAAACTGTTTACCGCTTCAAGCTCCTGGAATGGCAAGGAATCGGCATCAATGTCAATGGCGAGTACATCACTCACCTTCGATTTGCTGACGACATCGTAGTCATGGCAGAATCGCTGGAAGATCTTGGCACAATGCTCGATGGCCTCGACAAAGTTTCTCTGCCTTAAAATGAACATGGACAAGACGAAAATCATGTCAAACATCCATGTGGTGCCCACCCCAGTATCAGTTGGGAACTCTTGTCTAGAAGTTGTTGAAGAATATATCTACCTGGGACAAACAGTCCAGTTAGGTAGGGCCAACTTTGAAAAAGAGGTCAGTTGACGAATCCAACTCGGCTGGGCAGCGTTCGGGGAACTGCGCGACGTCTTCTCGTCCAAAATACCTCAGTGCCTCAAGACGAAAGTCTTTGACCAGTGTGTGTTGCCAGTGATGACATACGGCACAGAGTCGCGCACGGTCGCTCACTGTGGGCCTCATAAGAAAGCTTAAGGTCGCTCAGCGAGCTATGGAGAGGGCTATGCTTGGTGTTTCTCTACAATATCGAATCAGAAATGAGGAGATCCGTAGACAAACTAAGGTTACCGACATAGCCAAAAGGATTAGCAAGTTGAAGTGGCAGTGGGCGGGGCACATAGTTCGGAGAACTGACGGCCGTTGGGGCAGAAAGGTTCTCGAGTGGAGACCACGCACCAGAAAGCGCAGCGTAGGATGGCCCCTACTAGATGGAAAGACGACATAATAAAGGTCGCTGGGAGCCGTTGGGTGCAGGCCGCACAAGATCGGTCGCTCTGGAGATATATGGGGGAGGCCTATGTTCAGCAGTGGACGTCCTGCGGCTGAAATGATGATGATGATGATGATTTCCATTTCTTTTTTTTCTCGATGACAGCTCCTGTGTAAACTTGAACGAGCGTCTTTTTTCCGTTTTATAAAAATATAACGTTTACACACGTACAAGGTTATACCAGAGTCGGAGAAACTGATAAGGATGGAGCTATATCGATAAACGTAACACGATAACAGACCTGATATTTTTTTACAAAATGTAAGAAACTAAATTACTGTCGGATACTTTTGTACAAATTTATTAACTAATTACAAGATGTTATACGTATTAATTCTTGATTGATAATGCCAATTTCTTCAAAATTTTCGAAGCTGTTAATTCCAAATAAGTAGGTATAGGTAGATACACGACAATGAAACAAATAATTATAACGACAGGTAATTTTTTTAATTATTTAAATCAAAAGTTGATGAATGAAAATATAATGAATATATGCGATCGATATCATTACCTATTTGGTCACAACACTACAGCTATCAAATTAGAACTGTCATCGAGAAAATAAAGAAATGGAAATAGTATAATGTAATCATTTAATTATGAAGGTATCTCAAGATATTTTAATTTTAGCCAATATTAGTTACTAATATTATTCGATGATGAGTGATTATTCATAATCGAAGTACCTATTAGTAATTACTAATATTAGTAGTTCGATGATGAGATAACAGTCATAATTGTAGTACCATTACCATTAGTAATTGCTAATTCTAGGTTACTAATATGATAAAATGAGTAATTAGTAGGACCGAACGTCCTTTGTTTTTTAAGTACCTACTTGTTATGTGTTCTTAGTTTACAACTACGCGTTTTTTTTAGGTCATTGTTATATGTGTTCATATACAGAATTTTGTTTACGACTGCGAGACTTTTTTTTTAGGTAATTGTTTTAGGAGTTCTTGTAAAAAACTTTGTTTACGACTGCGCGACCTTTTTTTTTAGTTTTCCACTGTAGCCCACCTCTGGGTATTACATTGAAGACTCCATTAAGAATGATAATTCATATTCATAATCAAATATAAAATATCAATCAATTGAAATATATCGATTATGTAATTTATGTATTTGTATATATCGATTATGTAGATCATTCATATTCGCTCACCTCTGACTGAAATGATTTTATTTGATCAGGGCTAGAATCAGGGCTGTCGATCTGTGGGGAATTCCCCAAATTGCGTAGAATTGGTGGGGATTGGCGATATGTGGTAAATTGCGGGGAATTTAACGATTTAACATTATGAAGTTATATTTCTTTTGGCGTGCCTAAGAGATAGTAATGCTGAGAGCTCCTCGGCCTTTGTGTGACTGATTAAATACAGATCAAATCATTTGTTGGTGGAATAAAAGTTTTGAAATTATTAGGGCAAAGAAGTATTTTACGTGCGTATATAAGGCCATCCTTTAAAAAAAATTTACTAAAGTGCCTCGGCAAGTGTCATTAAAAGTTCACACGTTTAATAAGGATTGTAAAATGGTACACTACTTGTTAGTTTCATACAAAAAAAAACTAGTAAAAAAATTAAAACCTCGAGTAACTCGATTTTTGCTAACCCATTTTACTCAGTTCAAATGTTTTTTATTCGCACAAGCTCTGGGTAGGTTCTTAATTTTACGGCAAAAGATGAGAGAGATGGATAGTGGACATGTTTGCCATGAGCGACCGAGACAGATAGTGACACCACGCAGTGAGACTGAGATGCGTCTGACACCAGTTAGTACGTTTCCCTCATTCGTCTGCTGCGCACCTTTCCGTATTTTATAATTTGTCTGTTAAAATCTATTTCGTATATACATAATTATATGTATAATTTTAATTATAAAAGCGGGCTGTTTAACATCCATTAAAAACTATTTTTCGATGTCTATAATGAATGTAAATTTGGAATAAGATTATTAAATTTAAATTTAAAATAGACGACAGGAAAAAGAAATAATTATTGTACGACAGCCTTTTGGAGTCAAAAGGACTTGTATTTTTTAATAGTTGAGAAAAATCAGTTTATTATGTAAGCATCTGGTATAGTGTAATACCAAAGTAAATTTAATTTCGATCGAACAATAATTGTAATCATCTGAGAAGTCTCATTCCGAGTTTATAATAATTGATATATTATATTATATTACATGGAAATTAATCTCTACCTCTGAGATTATATTAATTCCTCTCTTCTTGACGTGACGGTTCCTGCCTCGAGCCTACATTGCATCGATCATCTAGCGCGACGCATCTAAGGTGACGGTTCTTGTTTTTATATCAGTAAAACCTACCATATTGTTGTGATGTACTGAAGTGTAATTCCGGAAGCCTATTATGGACTTATTGTGTTTTATAAATACTTTTTTGGAAATGTAGTATTTATTATTATTTAATTTCTCTCGGAAGAACTAATAAAAAATTGATAAAATAGCAAATAAATTAACATATAAATTGTAATGTTCTTGAAATATATATTTATTTATTTTTTATCATAATTTCACTACATAATCCCTTTTAAGCGCAATTCTCTTCCAAATTCTAGTAATTAATTGTCTAAACACAAAAAGAAATAAAACAGATACAAGAAAATGTTTTGAACAAACTTTATTTCAAGACGATGGCATCCAATCATATTACTGTCTTTGGATTCTGTTTTTTGTAATATATTTTTATCGTATTAATCCCTCTTTAGGTAAACTTAATAGAAGAAAAAGAACAATTTCCTATTAAAGTTGAATGGAATAAATGATTTTGTATAAGCATTTTTTTTTCATTGACAACATGCCTAATACTTTTGTTGAAAGTAAGCAGTAATTATTATCCCACGGAAAAAGAGTAAGATTAACGTATTGTTTTGTACTGTAGTGTCGGTCTGCCGATCACAGCTATCTTACCCTTTCCCTCTCAAACACAATATAAGTTTCTGCTCGCTCATACCGGTAACAAGTTCATTACTGATGTACAATCAGGTTTAGATTTTATAATATTAATATAATATAACTGTTTTAGTTCGTATTTAGTGTACTTGCCTATAAAATGAAATATGTGTCATATTTCTCACAGTTGCAGTGTAATTAGTACTTTTTTTAAACACGCAAGAATAATTTTAATATTTTTAATAACATACACTACGCCTGAAAACAACGTACAGCTTTGTTGTTAGACTGTGTTCTAATATGTGAAATGTTGGCAACTACCTTCATTCGCAATACCAATTATAGAGCGTCAATGCCGTATCTAATGAAAAAATGTTATTGATTGGCATACGTTTTTTCTTGAGAAAACTATGTGGGGTATCAGTTATTTGATCTTACCCCACTTGGGGATTTTAAGCAAGACTTTTGGGGAATTTAGAATTTTGACTTTGACAACTAACAACGCTGTATTTGATTCTCTGGTTATTGGTCTATGATTTGATTGTTGTTAATGTTAGGGAATTGGATTATAGTATTTTGTATAATTTGGATTGTAAAGTGAATATTAAAATTCTCTAATAAATTCATATATTAAAAAAAATTACCATGCCTTAGATTACAGTTTTTATTATAAAGTAATTGTTACGATATCGTTTTAATAAAAATAACAATGTATCTATGATCCATGAAAAATAATACATCTAAATAAAAAAAATACATAATCGTAAAATATGGATACTGGAGACCAAAAACTGTGCAGGGAATCTCAGGATTCTGGTAGCCCGGCTTCTGTTGAAACTAGTAGCGGAATAATTAGTTTTGACAAGGTATATTTAATATTATAACCTGATATCTATACTAATAAAAAACTCAAGAGATGGTTTTTGTTTGTTGTTCTGTGGAACTTTCAGTGAAATTAGAAAAAATCGTTTTATGTTTCATAGTCTATTATTATATTGAGAAGGCTATGTAACTTCACACTGGGAGTTTTTGGCAGGGTTTTGAAGTGACATGTTGTGGTTTTTATTTTTAATTCATTTACTTAGATTTTTTACCATATATTTTGTACATTGGTGGCATTTTGCGAGATATATTTTGGTTTTTGTGCATGAGTGAAGTGGATTATAGTATAAACTGAAAGTATGCATTCTGGGATCCTACAAAAACTCCCTAGGACGTTCTAACAAGAGAGCCACCATCTTGTTAGATGCCACTTTGAATAAAATACCTACTACTACGAAGGCTTGAAAACATTGTTGCTGGCAAGTGTTTTTGCATTGCCAGAACAAGAAGAAGAAAAAGAACTTCACACTGCTACCCTAAAGAGCAGAGTAGTAACTGAAAATACAGGAAGTGAGAACAATTATAGACTACAGGGTTGCTTTGGCCGTGGTGTGGTAGGGAGTTATTTGAATCCATTTAACTTTTGAACACAATGTTCTATAAAGTATGTTGAAATAACAGAACAGAAGAAAATAATTCTCCATCTTGTCTAAGAGTAAATTTAATATTTAATAGTATAGTATTATGAATATACAATATTATATGCAAGCATAACAAAGCAATTGACATTCTCTGTGTTCTTTGAAAGGTTTGAAAAGACTGAGTTGAGTCTTAAATTTGTTTTCAACTTTATCAATATTTTCATTTCTTATTCGTTCCTGTGGATTTCATTTAAGTTTAGTCTATAGATAATTAATTATCTGTTTATTGTTTTTAATACATACATTTGAATTTTAGTAGAAACTTTTGTCAGCAATTTACAGAATGAACTACTCTTTTATTATCAATGCTGCTTACATTACTGGCGGCACCTTTAATATTTTATTTTATTAATATTACTAACTGTAACTGTGGTTTCACTAGCTTGGACTAGAGAGTTATTGTTTATGAAGATATCATGATATAGTTTCTTGTAGATAAGGACCATGAATCTAAGGAGACAAACAAAAAAAATGATCAAAATCTGTCCAGTAGGTTTTCTTCAATGTGTGCACAACGGAGGAAAAAAATCCTCAAATCATTTTATTTATATAGATATACATATGTTGTGATAGCTGTGAATTCCTGTAATGTGTTTGCTTATCATAATCAATTGAATAATCATTGAAGTTGGTTTTCTTGTTTGTAAAAAAATGGTATTTTATTTTATAAACTGGTTATAAATTTTTACAGATCAAGCTGCCTCCATCAACCCCTAGTGCATTGTCACCAGTGATGTCTCCAAAGATCACACCAACATCTAAGGGTGTAGAAAATGCAAAGAAAAGACTCAGAGCTTTCTCCATACAGAAGAAAACTCCCATGACATCAATAGCAGTTCCTAAACCTGTTAGCACAGGAAGTGCGTATAGTTTTATTTATATAAACAAGGTGGCAAAGAAACATATGGCTCTCCTGATGGTAATACCATAATTGGTATATCTAGCACTGTGCCAACCTTGAACCCCCCTTCCCCAAAGTGCTTGGGAAACCCTATTCACCACAAGAACTCAACACTAGGTTATTTGTTTGTGATTTTCTGTAGGTTAGATCTTACAGTAGTAACAAAGTTTCTTTTGTTTGATTACAAAATTTACTAAATAAAACTCTTTAGACATCAGAAATGATAACACGTTGTAAGTATTACTAGTTTTTCTTAATAGTGTGACATAGTGACAACAATTTACCTGAGAGTAAACACAGAATAGTCCTAAGACAAAAACCACTTGTCAACAACTTTGTCATATAGGCCTTTAAAGCCTTTGGATATATGTACAATGGCTGGTCCCAAAATGTGACAAGCTAAATGAAAGTCACTTCTTCATCTCTTTTCAATCTTATTAACCGAGTTCTGTTCAGAGACTGTTACTGCCATTTTCAACTCGTAGGATTTTGGTGTTTTAGATGGATAGAGGGAATAGGCGGGTAATAATATAAATAAGATTAAAAATCTGCAATGATAACTTATGATAAATTAAGAAATTTAACTAATGATATTATATATTCTTTATTACTACTAAGAGATAGAATAGATGACAAGTCACAATGAATAATAACCTTATAATTAAATTAAATATCAGTGGTAAAGATTATAAGAGAACTGTTGAAAAAAAATGCATAATGTTACTCTCTTTCAGACCATATTTGCAGATAGATGTATCTCTAATTCTTAATTTGTTCAGGTGGAGTGGCGAAGAGCAGTGCCAAGCTTTAGCCTCGAAATAGTAGTAGGAATTTTCTTACTTAATCTTCATTTGGAGATCCATGGTTTTCAAAGTCACTGTAATAGATTTATTACCATATACATGGTAGTATGTAGCTTAATCCCAGAACATGACTAAAGACTGTTTACTATCCCCAATTAGTAGATATTTGTAATAAGTACTATCTTTAACTTAAGACAGAAATCTGCTTCCCTCTTATCTATTCAAGCTATAGGATATGGATATATATGTGGATACGAAAAACTATCCATTGATAGGTTATTGCAAAAAAAGTAAGGACAAATGGTTATTTGTCTCTCTTTAGTAATTGAAACAAGGGATAGTTCGATTATTGAAAACGGCCGTAAGTATAGTCGTACAAGTTTGTGCGCGAACGTAATATGTTTCCGACGAGGTACTACAGACCATAACGGGGGCGGGTAATGTAGCAGGGAAGGGAAGCGCGTGCAATTGCGTGACGTAGGTGCACAGTCACACTACACTAAAGTAAACATTACGTCTTTATACAAACTGCTGAATCGAAATCTAGGTAAACTTCAGTACATAATAGTCGCGAGTACGCAGATTATAACTAATGACGAAATATTATATTAACTACTTCCTAGAATATGAAATGTTTTTTATTATTGAAACATTAAGTAAAAAATTAAATTTAAAAATAAAATGTTCATTCCCTTCTTACAACTCACAATCACTTTAGAAACTAGAAATAAAACCCATGTAGAAATAATTTAAATTAAAACTTACAAATTTTGCGGTAATATATTATGGTGAAAAAATAGTAATGACAATTTAGTATAGCATTATCAAATACGTAAGTAGGTAAACCCTAAGAAAAACAGTCAGAGGGCAACCCTATTGCGCGTTTATCTACCGAACGGCTGTAGGTAATTCTTTCAAGAACAATGCTGAGACAACATACTGTTAGTATTTATTTCAGTGTACTGTAGTGACGTAATGTCGTGCTACGACATCCCCGCCAACGTCTCTCACAGAGGACGGTCGCGCACGAACTTGTACGATTATAAGCATACCAGTAGGGTTGATGTTACATTTGGTGTATGGTGTTTTGTATACTGTAACAATTATCGTGTTATACTCAGCAAAGCAAGCAAGTTTAAATTATAATGACTAAATCAAAAAAAAAAAAAAAAGTTTAGTAAAATACGAAATCCAAAACTTTTAGATACAACTGTATTAATCGGGAAGTTGAATAGTGTCAAGGTTACTCCTAAGCATGATGACCAAGCTACTGAACAAAAGAAACCCCCCAGACCACCAAAACCAGGCACTAATAAGAAACACATACAAGGTATATATAGTTTTATGTTTATTGGTGATTTTCTTGACTTTAAAATAAATTATTTAATTGGTTATAGAATAAAGGTCAGAAATAGAGGTATCAGGCTTACAAGAGAGCCTAGGAATCTGCGAGTCGACGTCCTTATGCGCCTATTTTAAGTGTTAACTTTACTCCTACCAGCCCAATTCTTCAAGGAAGGCTACCCAGTCGCCTAATGTTTTTAAAAACCTTTGGAAGAGTTTTTGTTTTGCAAAGTATTTATCCTGGTGTTGAGCCAGTTCCTCTCACTCCAGGAGTAGATTCTGTTTGTTTCTTCTATGCCCACGCATGCTCTGCAAAGGGAGCTTTCTGCAATACTTAGGTCAAGGTTTGTGGAAATATCCTTTGTTCTGTTAAGACTAGGTAACCTAAATGGAGGATTAAATACTTTTTACTTTAAAAGAGTAATACAAGAGTGATTTGATTCTCAGTTGTATGATGGTTCAGTGGTAACATGTATGGACACTGCATCGATCGACCTAAGTTCAAAAAATGAGTCTGAACTATATTAGTGAAGGAAAACATCGGAATGAATCCATAGCGTTTGTTAATACCCGCCTGGCTAGCTACTACCCTCAAGTTGAAAATTTGCTGCCAAGCTCTTATAGGTGTGTTCCGGCAGTTAAAACCTATTCAAAAAAAATGTGGATAAAGATGATGCAGGTATTTTTTGCCGGCTTCAAAAAAGGTGGACCTTTTTAATTCGATTATTGTACATAAATATAATCATCATTATATTAATACGTGAAGCAAAAACTTTGTACACTTTTTTAAGCGTATTGCGTGCACGGAAGACAGATTTGGCATGGTTAAAGTTTATATGGAGAAGGAGTGCAGAGAGCTATTTTATCTATAATATCTGTTACTAATACATATATTAAATAAAATAAATTAATACTGCGAGTCCTAAACCGACCAGTGACATTGAACTTAGACCCCCCAAAATATTAACATTGTCACTCAACGAAAAGTGACAGCAAGTGATGTAGATATAATACTCATTGTTTAGATTCATGAATACTGCAAATTTCAAACAGAAAATAGTCTATGATCAAAAAGTCGCTGGTCGAATTTGACCTTAGGGCGACCGCTAGTATATATTTTATAGATAGATGTTCAGGTATAACTTCTTTGTTTATGAACCGATTATTACCGAAAGGGGTTATCTCAAGGGTGGTCCCATTTTAATTTAATTGGCATTGGACCTTCGACTTTCATGAATTCATGATACACCAGGGAACTCTTCAAAATAATTGAACTTGGTTTTCTTTTTTGTTAAAAATTGTCTCGTATTCAACAGATTACATGGATCAACAGAAGAAGACACTATCAGAGATTGAAGACATGAAGCGCAAGATGGAGCTTGTGGAGCTGGGCATCCCTCTGGGGCTAATCTGTCCCAGCCCTCATAATTACAAAGCAATGCCCACTAAAGCTATGCCGCCGATCAAATCGTTCTTAGGTATGAAAAAAATAAGTGTTTACTTATATTTTTGTGAGGTCGGGTTTTGCTTGTATAAATTTTTACTTTTTAAGTCTAAAATGCGCACGTAATGAAAAATATATTTAATGTTTTTAAACTTAAGTATTTATATTTTAGGAATACCTTTAATATGACATTGCTTACGTCAGGTGACACTGAAAGTTCTTAGAAAATCAAAAAATGAACAAACTTGCAAGTTATTGGTTTTATTATATCTTTTCAAAATAATGTGCATTTACATCAATTCATCGCTGCATCCGACGGAACCACTGAGAAAAGCACTTTGCCCACTCGTCCTTAGGGGTCTATTCGACGGCATTATGAACCGCAGCCACTGCTTCCTCGGCGTCCATAAAACGTTTTACTCGAAGTTTTTCTTTTATTTTCGGAAATAAATAAAAATCGCAAGGTGCGAGGTCGGGACTTTAGGGCAGGTGACCCATTAATTCCACGTCTGACGTCGCCAAGTAGTCGATTGTTTGCTTAGCGGTGTACGACGAGGCGTTGTCGTGGTGAAGGAGGATCCTACAGCGAGGTCGTTTCTCCCGAACTTTTTCCAAGACAATTGTAAAACAATTGTTAGTGTACCATTCTTCAGTAACTGTTCTTCGATCCTCTAAAACAATTGTTGCGTAATGACCTGTCCTTCCGAAGAACGAGGCCACCGTCTTTTTTCCCACGCTTCGACCTCTCTTCACTTTAGTTGGCAACTCCTCGGAAGCAAACACCCAGACAGCTGTCTCTTAGTTTCGGGATCATGACAATACATCCAGCTTTCGTCACCCATAAGTATGTCGAATACAGTATTTGAGTCACCTCCATTAAAACTTTGAACCATTTCACGACACCAATCAACACGACGGAGTTTTTGGACCTCTGTCTTATTTTAAGGTATCCACCGGGCACAAAGCTTCCTGGCCGCTAAATGTTCATGGAGGATTTTGTGCACTTGACTCATACCGATGCGTAAGCTTGTCCGAATCTGCTGATAAGTCACTCTTTTGTTAGTCTCTGTCATACGCCGCACAACACTGATGTTATCTTCAGTCGTCGCCGTAGAAGGCCGTCCCGCACCCAGAACACCGGTGTGATTAGTGCGACCACCTTGAAAAACTTATTAAACCAGTTGCTGTAAACAGTGACACGGGATGGGGCTTCATCGTGAAAGGCCAATCGAAGTCTATCATAACTTTCTTGTTGACCTAAATGACATCGAAAGTCATAAAAAATCATTGTACGAAAATTTACTTGCGTTAAATTCATGCTGGCGTGATACAGACAATTTTCAATATGCCGCCAAATCGTAAACAAATGGCAAAAGAAAAAAATACACAATAATATTCACAAAGAGTTCCATTTTCAAAATCTGAACTAATTTTTTTATTGTATCGTTTACATGTGGCCAGTTCTAAAAAATTTCAGTGTCGCCAACGTATTGAAACATCTTTGTCAGGATTTTAAAATTTATTTAACGATTAGTGAATTTATGGTTTTTACATTTAATTACGATTTTTTTTTAACCTTTATTTAATTTCGGGACTTGGGTCTCAGAAAAACAAGCTGGTCCAAAATTTAACAGCTAACTTAAAGTTCTAACAACAAACTAAATTACTAAACGTTATAACGCATTCTATTTAAGAAAGAAAGAACAAACTAACAACTTCTTTATAACAAAACTTTACTTTAATCTACCAGTGCACAATAAAGTAACATTCATTTTTGAAATGTTATTTTTTTCTTATTGATGGATAAAGGTGTCGGTTATTCTGGGCTTGAATGTAATAAGGTGAACTATGGATTATAAAATTGTATATATTTTTTAATGTAAAAATGTAAAATATCAATACAATTCACTATATAGACAGTACCTAAGTAAACAAAAAGTAAGGAGAGTAATGGCAGCTTGAACCAAATTCTTAAATCATATTTAAATACTTAAATCATATTTAAATCGTTAAATCTGATTAAAGATCGAAAGTTGCGTATATTTATACACAACTTAACTAAATTTAATTTTTTTGGTGCCAGTCACTAAAAGTATCAATGATGTAAGAGTTTAAACAATTAAAAATAGAACATAATTCATGGACTTAATATAACACAAGCATTAACAATAAATAACAGATTAAAATTCTAAATAAATAAGATATCATTCTGTAAATAAAAATTTTATTTTTTTCTTTATTTGTTTTCATTGGAACTGTATATTAATTTGTGCTGACCAGATGTCAGCTCCGTATTGTTGTGCTCTTGTAGATCGTCCATTTCGTAATATTATATTTAAATTATTCTTCTTCTTTTTATTAAATTCCTCTCGCTCTACAAATATAATATGTATATAAAATATCAACAGCACGTCAAAAATAGTTTGTTTACATGTAGTTTATTAAATAACCACACCTTTATGAAAGGTTGTATCTCTGCTCTCAGATAGGCCAAAAGCCGCGGAATTTTCTGAGACGGTTTGACGATATATTAGTTATTAATTGATACCATTCCCATCTTTTTACATCCAAGCTCAAGAATGTATGAAGTATTACCCGTCTCTTTTGTATAGAAAGAATTTAAAATACATATTGGAATACAATTATTATGACATTAAAAAGTTTTCAATGCCCAATAAAAACAATTTATTTTATGTATGTTTCATTATGCTTGACACATTCGCACTTTTGTTTTGCATTGGAATTGTGGTGTACGTGTAAACACATTCACACTTTTGTTTTGCATCCCTTGTTCGCTTACTAATTGTGCATGTAAAGCGGATAACACAAGCGCCTGTTTGCCGGCTTCACGGGTTCGGAAATCAACTCGACTTCAAACAAAATCCGCTGTCATCATTCCTGTGACATCTCTGTCTAGTAAGTACAGTTATCATTAAATTAATGATTTCACTGTCATGATTTCTTTTACGGTCAATCCAAAAATATTTTTTGCTTGATATGTTTATTTTTCAATTAAGTAAATACTGTGTTTATAATAATCGGGCATATGATTTAGTACTATGTAATACTAAAAAATATAAAGTTTTTTATTTTTATTTTGTTTAACCATTTTTGTATGTCAATTGATAAAGAGTCAAAGTGATATTAAAGATAGAATTTGGTAACTTGTTTTTCTTCAATTTTTATCATATAAAATACTAAATTTATACACTTATTACAATTCTAGTGTTTTTGAAAATTAATTGTGCTTGCTTGACACACACACCGATACTTTCCTTCACAGTTTAATTTTTGAGGGTTTTATCTTGGTAGTAAATTCTTACAGTATATGTAATAAATAATAATACAATCAGTAAACTCAATGCCAGTATATTTGATGGTAATGAGTAAACCACTACTGATTTGCTATTGCAAACTTCAGTAGTAGGAGTAGCTACATAAATGTATACTGATATTAGTAAGAATTATTAATGAGTTTTAAACAAATAATTTGAATGGAAAAAAATGTTCTCTATTATCTGAAACAACATAATGCAGAGTACTTTTGGAACGATAAAAAGAGGTACAACTAAATCTGAATCTACATTTTATTTTTTTTACTTACAGATTCTGCAAAAGTTGACGAGATAATTCTTGAAGCGAAAAAAGCGAGAGCTGAGGGTAGAAAATTTAAATTTGATTACCAAAAGCTTTTACCTGACTATGATAACCCTTTTCAAAGAAAGAAAGAAGAATCTGTGATTACAGATAAAAATAATAAATTAGGGGATTGGAATCATAGAAGCAAAAGCAAAGACAGAAGGAAGAGTGATAAATATGATAGAAGTCATTCTTACAGAAGAGTCGATAAAGGTAAATACAGAGATGATCGTGAAAAACAAAGAGAAGAAAGGAAATATCGAGAAAAAGAGGACAAAAATGGTAAACAAGCCCAAAAAGATGATACACAGAGAGACTTAAAGGAGACTGATGTAAATTTGAATGACTACTTAGTTTGTGATAGTTGGTCTTTAGATAATGAAGATAAGAGCAATTCCAGTCCTAAAGTAGATGATTCTATAAGAATAAGGGACATACCAGTACCAAAAGATAGGATAGTTGGGACATCACAAGAATTCAAAGAAATACAAAATGTTTCTAAAATTGGAAAGTTGAAACCGGTAATAGATTCTTTCGAATACGAGATAGACCCTAACGAAGACGTAATCTTGGATATATTTGATCATTCATCCGGTTTAGATAAATACACTAAAGTAACAACAAAAGAAAGCGAAGTAGCCGACTCGCCTGTGCCTTTAAAGGTATTTGATGATAACACTATGTCTAAAGATGGTTCAGATGTGAACGATGATAAGTTTTTACAGTCAGTCATAAATGAGATAAAGGAGGATGATATGTGTGATGATGTAAGTCATGATAAAGGTTTAGTGGAATATGAGGTGTCCCCGCCTAGAGACAATGACAGCCAAAGCGATATACGTGGATCGGTGACACCAGAATTAAAGAGTTTAAATTCGAGTCAAATGAGCGATTACTCCGAAAGTTATAGATCAGTAGAGAGTGGCTACAAGTCAACTGAAAGTGGTTATAAGTCGAATGCTAGTGCAGATAGACAATATACGATGTCTACAGAGAGAGAGTTTCAGGAGAAGTTATCGAGATCAACAATGAATTCTTTGGAGACTTGGAGCTTTGTACTTAAGATATGTCAGCCGCTACTTTTTAGGCATGACAAGAATAATTGTTACAAGTTAGTTTACTTCCTCTTATATTTTATTATGCAATCAATGATAAGTGGTTTCAGGGGACCTAGACAAGTTGGTTTTCTACAAACGTTAATGCTAACGAAAACGAAACAAATGTATGGAATTGACATATTTCAACATTAAATTACTTGGTTAGATTTATATGATTCTATTTTTGTTAGAAAGATGATACCTCAAGGGTGGCCCTTTTTAACTTCATTGGCATTGGACCTTCGACTTCACAGATCACCAGGGTACTCCTCGAAATCTTTGAAGTTGGGTTTCTTATCTGTTTCGTCTTGTTATTCAACGTATGGTGATAGTCATCCAAATAGTCACTGGGGAGTAAGTAAATTAATATGCGTTTTATTGTAAGGTAAAACGCTTCTATTAATTTCACTGGACCTTATTCGAAGTTTAATTATGAGATCTGTTTGTTATCGCCTGGTGGTGGTAGAGACACTGACGCCCATGTGATCTAGATTAGTAGGGTTCACACTGGTTATTAATAAAACTTTACTAGATTAATCTTTTTTTTTCTGTCTTTATTTTAGGCTTAGTCGCTTGAGCGATTAAATTCCCAAACAACATAAAAACTACTATTAACAATTACTTAACTTAATTTTAAATAGCTCCTTTGCAAAAGAAGTGGAAGGGTCAAAATGGAATTATATATATACCAATGTGGAGCGAACCAGAAGCATTAAGTTAAGACCTAGTAGATTTACTCCGAACACACTCCACCAGAATGTGGTCCATATCATCACAAAAAAAAAAAAGTATATGTTAACCTTACAATAATTAATCAGTAGGTAGGTTCAAATAATCTAATCTAAGTACAGATGTACTAGTGAATGTGGGTAAAACTTAAATTTTATAATATACACGAAATATATCGCCAATTTCTCCTAGGTAGTAAAACTTCCACTGGAAAGTTGTCTAGCCAGTTTTTAAACGAATTAAAAAAAAATTGCGTATATTTGCAATACCTTTTCAACAAACTTCAAAAAAGGAGGAGGTTCTCGAGTCGCATGTGTATTTTTGTTATAGTACATTCATGTTCAGGCACAACTTCTTAGTTTATAAACCGATTTACATGATTTTTTTTTTTTGTTGAAATGGGGATACCATGGCAATACCAAAGGTGGTACCATTTTAATTTAATTTAATTTACATTGGGCCTTCAACTTTGAAGTTTCACCGGGGAACTCCTCAAATTCATCAAAGTTGATTTTCTTTTTGTCCAAAAATTCACGTGTCTTGTATATTTTTATACCTAAAATAATGTTCATTAATAGAGTAACGATTTAAAAAAATAATCAAATTCTCTCTCGGGAGTCTCGGATACTAAGTAATCTCAAAAATATAAAATAATAAACTATGAAAAATCAGGATTCTTCAATCTTTTATTCCAATCTAAAACACGTTCTAAAAGAATAGAATATGTAAGTGTTTGTATGGGAAGTATAAAAACATAATATTATAGTCTACTGAAGTAATTTAGTTGATGGGGAAGAAGTTTGAAATCAGGGGAGGCCCTGTCTAATGCCCAGAGGAAACTGCGGATAAAATAAATTTCATTTCATTGTTTAATTTGAAGTTGTCGACTTTCAGGGAAACTCAAACTACTCCAAAATTGTGGTACACGGAGAACCCTCGTGTCTGCAACTGCGTGAAGGACCGCTCGATAGTCTATGAGGAGTTGGAGATATACAAAATGAATTTAGTCGATCGTGTCTATGGATGTGATCAGTTAGTTTTTTTTAATACCCATTTTTAACGCTTACATAGTTTGTTAATTTTCCTTTGATTTTATAAATTGATATACACAATCTGATCAAGAAACGTGTCTTGCCAAAACTAGGACTAGAATTTTTACAATGGTAGTTACGATTGGGCACAAGTAATTTTGCTATAGTCGTACAAATTCGTGCGCGACCGTCCTATTTGAGACAAACGTTGGTTGGGACGAGGTAGCACTTCATTACGTCACTACACAACACAGTATTCTAAAGTATACAGTATGTTGTCTCGGCAGTGATACAGCCGCTCGTTAGATAAACACCCACCAGGGCTGCCCTCTGACTGTGTTTTTTTTTTGGGTTACCTACTTACGAATTTTATAATGCTACATTAAATTGGCATTATTATTTTTTCACCAAAATACATAGAGTAGTAACCGTCACTCCCATAGGGGGTGTAATATTTTCTACTTAATAAAATATCTGCCAAATATGGTATACTAAAATCGGGATGAAGGCTCACTTAACTTTCGCCGCCGATATTGCCGTCGGTACTAACATAAAAATACAAGCACACCACCGAAATGACAAAGTGCTGCGTTTCCGATTAACAACCGTCGGCCGGGCCGTTTACCGAGCAAGTCCCACGCACAATTAACCGGTCAACTCCGATTTTAAATATAGGGTAATATAATAAATAAATAAATGTTGCATACCACCCAACCAATTTACGAGCCCGAACAATATATACACACATCAAAAAAGTCTAAGCAACATGCGTGATATTACAAGTTTTTCCATTTATATTAATTAATTTCTAAATATTTACTCAAACAAAGTGCGTAGGTAAGTAAACTTTTTTGTTATTGATGACATACTGGCTGGTTGTAAAAAAAAATTTGATTATGTTTTGTTTTTTCATAAAATTCAAATGACTGCGAATTTGTTTGAATTTAAGTGCGTTTTAATTGCTACGTTTAGTCTTGATTTTATAATTTTACCAACCATTTAAATAAAGTTAGCGACAAAATTGAATTGTTAGATATTCTTTACGTCATGAAGCGACGTCATTTGATGGCAGATGAAATGCAAAGAGCTGTAGGGATGTTGCAAGCGGGAAGTAATCAATCTCAGGTATCTCGACATTTTGGCATTCATAGAAGTGTTATTTGTCGTCTTTGGCAGCGCTACAATAATACAGGAGAACCCGCTGAACAGCATCCAGGCCGTAAAAGGACTACAACCACTCGGCAAGACCGGTACATACAACTGACTGCAAGACGCCAGCCGATGTTAACCGCTCGAGAGATAAGTTTAAGGCTACAAATTTCAAGTGGTGTTGATGTAAGTCCTCAAATTGTGCGAAATCGACTGCATGAGTACGGCCTACGAGCTCGACGCCCAATCAGGTGCCCACCGATTCGTCACGGGAATCGCGCTCGTCGATATGAATGGTGTAGAGAACGCATAACATGGACCCAGTATGTTTTCCGATGAGTCGCGATTCGGGTTTAAGCCTGATACAAGAAGGGTGCGAGTGTATCGTCGGCCCGGAAATACTGAAAGGCTCAGGTGCGTTCAGGAAGTTCATCCATACAGCGGCTCAACAGTTATGTTATGGGCGGGTATTATGAAGAACAGGCGAACTGAGCTCGTTTTTGTAAATGGAAACATGAATGCTGAAAATTACATTGAGGATATTCTCAGACCTTATGTCTACCCATTTGCACAAACCTTTGGCTCCGATTTTAGGTTAATGCATGACAATGCGTGTTCACATACAGCTCGGCGAACCAGTGAATACTTTGCAACGGAGAACATCCGGGTATTGCCTTGGCCTGCACAATCGCCAGATCTCAACCCCATCGAGCACGCATGGGACATGCTCCAGAGACGTGTTATGATGGACTTGGACGGAGCGACAACAACCCAACAGCTGAAGGATTTGCTACAATTCTATTGGGAGCGAATACCGCAAGATGACATAAACAGTCTCATTAATTCAATGAATAATCGTTGCCGACAAGATAGCAGGGAGGAATAGCAGAGGAGCCCATACTTTGTATTAAATTATTCTATTCTTTCACAATAAATACATTTTCTTTAGAAATTTCATTTTGTAAGAAAAAAGTTTAGTTTCTTATGTATCTTAGTTTCTACAGTATATTCTAATATTGTTCATTTCTGTTATTAAAAGAACTTATAAAGACAACAGCTGTTATTTTTACATCATAGAACCCTAAAGATATTATTTTAAAAATAAAATACAACGTTATAATATGAAGAACCATCCTAAAATTTAAATTAGTACATGTTGCTTAGACTTTTTTGATGAGTGTATATTAATTCTGCTTCAGTTTTATTTGTAGCTTCAAAATTGATTGTGCGTTAATAAGGGAGGGAATGTAGGTACAATTTTTTTTGGTTAGTTTAACAAATCAAAAAACACATAGGGTCGCAGACTACCTTGAAGGACTAGGTGGTAGGACACGAAAATTGTGACGAAACTGGGTCGCGACCACTATATACACAGTGATAAACACTTTCACAGAGACTACTTTTGGTTTATCGCGTTTCAGTATAAGCCAGTGTATATTCAACTGTCGATGGATTGCCTATTTATGTTATTTGTTTTATTTATTTATATATTTAGCATGCCAACAGAGCAATTACAAAAAAGGAAAAATTACATGTTATCATTTCCACATAATAAAAACAATGCAATCGCTCAGATAATAGGCCATGCCTGACATTTAAACACATAAATAATAAGGATAACTACTATGTTATGAAACATTACACATTAAAATTAATATTAAATTATATTTTAATTATTAAACAAGGATGCTTGTATGAACCGATTGACTGAGAAAAGATATCTATTGAGTTATTCATCATGCTTGATCTCTCGTTGTATAACCTTGCATACGCACAAAAGGGCTATTAAAAGCAGTATTCAGTGTTGTAGTCGGAATGTAAAATATATATGGGTTGCGCACCGCACGGGTATACGATCTAAAATACAAGTAATTAATAAGGAACGCATCTATTGAACCATTTACAATTTTGTAAAGGATGAGTAAGTCAGCTATATTTCGCCTCTTTTTTAGGCTTATCATGTTAAAATATTTTAGTCTATTAACATAATTAGGGATAGATTTACGAATACCATTTCTTATGCTCAGACATCTAACAAGACGAGCTTGGACAGATTCTATAAGCTCTACGTAGGTGGTATAGTGAGGTGACCATATGGCAGAACAATATTCAAGAATACTTCTAACTAAGGTTATAGAGCAAGATAACACTCTCGTTATTGCGAAATGGTCGTGAAGTACGCAAAACAAATCCAAAGCACCTTTTTGGCTCTGGGTACAATATTAAGTATATGTGGTCGAAAAGAAAAAGAAGAGTCAAACATGACACCCAAATCACGAACAACGAATACTCTCTCTAAGCTTATACCTCCAAGCTGATAGGAAAAATCAATATAATTTATTTTATTGGTAAAAGTTATGTATTGACACTTTTTCACATTAAGAGCCATTTTGTTGATGATACACCATAACTCGAGAGTGTTAAGGACACTCTGTAACTTAATACAGTCACTTAGGTTTGTTACCCGAATATAAATTTTTATATCATCCGCATAGGCTAGGCAATCACAATTTAGGGAATCTAAGAGGTCGTTTATAAAAATTAAGAACAATAATGGTCCCAGTTTTGATCCTTGGGGGACACCAGATGAAGGTATGAAAGGTGAAGATTCGTAGCCTGCCAATGCAACTAGCTGAGAACGATTACATAAATAGCTCTCAAACCACCTTAACAGATTGCCATGAATGCCAGCGTGATTAAGTTTGGCTATGAGTAAAGAGTGATTAACGCGATCAAACGCTTTGGCAAAATCTGTATAAATAGCATCAACTTGCCAACGGTGGTCGCCGTTGTTTTTGGATCGTAGGTACTGTAGCTACCGTCTGGAACAGTGACGGCATAATTTGGTGCTATTTTAACACAAGTGCCTTACCGTTCTCGTTCCCTTGTTATTTGTTCAATAGGACCATATTAAATTTACCCTAAGTGTTAGATTTCTCTTAACTAGCGTAAATTTGCTGTATGGACGTAAACAATGAATATTGTTGGTGTCACTTTTCACTCAATGGCAGTATTATTTCACTTAGTAAAGTATGAGTCCATATAACAAGCTATGAAGCGCAAAACTTTATAAAATTGTCTTTGTGATGAAGTAACTTTTGTCCGTATAGATAAATATGCCATGCCTAAAAATAATGCTCATAAATCAATTTTTGATCTTCAACCTAAAAGAAATACTCTAAAATACCTTATTTTGGATTATTTATAAGAGATAGGCATATGCTATAGCGGACTTTTTTTTAGATATACTAAGGAGCAATATTTTTCTAGAACATTCTATTTACGTAACCATTACGCCAGCGCACGCGCATAAAGCAGTTCGGCAACACTTCTACTTCCGACTTAACAAAAGTCAATGTTGAAGGCTAGCTGAGAGTTTGTAGCCTTATACTATTTATCGTATATCTGGCTATCATATACGAAAAGACAACTGGTAGTTCGAGAGATTAGCATGTTTAAACAAACAAATAAAAATACTTTTCCGCTTTAATATATGTATTATTATAGATAGATACCGCAATTGTATCGTCGTTATTGAATTACTGCTGATCTAGGATCTCGGACGCACTGTTCCCCGGATTCCGATCTTGGTACCCAAGGTCGACGCAGTTCCTGTCTGAGCACTACGCCGTCCAGCTGTCAGCTGATGACGACTGGGAAGCTGACGACAGCCAGGTAGAACCGAACCGCAACGATCGAGGATCCATGACACCGCAAAAAAACGAAGAGATATACCTCGACAGGGAATATCAAAAGTAAGTAATACTTTGTAACAAACTGGAGAATGAGAATGAATTTAAATCTTTTCCATTATTTGAAGTGTACATTATTTGTGCGAGATTATAGTAAGCAAGTTGCTGATTCGAATCCCTGCAATGACTCAAATCTTTTGGTGAAGGAAAACATTTTCTTATGCCCACGAGGCTAGGTAGGTAGGTAGCAACCTATAGGCTACCCGCACACACACAATATTGTCAATGCCACGTTGCAATAATATTGAACAATTTAATCACCCCGCATACTACGCAATATTTTTGTCAATTTTTCGTGATAGAAACTGACTCAGTAATGTGTTGTAGCTTAAACCGTATGCAAGTGTTAAGTATTGAGAAGAAAGACTAGTAATGCATTGATTACTGTACCAACATTATTTAATAAAAACAGGCATTCAAGAAGGAATCGTTCGATCAAAAACTGAGTTAAATCATTTTACTCTAATAAATAAGTTGCAACTTATAGAAGAATATGATTTTCATTTAAAACCATCTTATAATCTTTTCGAAAATTTGTTCTTGGTAAATTTAAGTTTTTCTTTACATCTTTTCTCGTACTATTCGTTAAAAAATAAAAAAATAAATTAAATTTTGAGCAACTTATCCAGCGCACAATTTTTCTTCACTTTATCTTGATATGCGTCGATAGACACACACTATAATTTTGGATACGTTTCCAAGATTTAATACATTCTATTAAATATTGTTTTCATCACAAATTTCCGTGTAGATACAATAATTATTGTTAGCGACGCATAAGCCTAAGCGTAATGATATAAGAATAACATTTGTAAATATAAGTTGTAAGGATGAATAATTTGCACAAACGATCAATAATTAAATGTTTCTAATGTTTTGAATATGTTACTATAACGTGTAGGTATGTAAGAACAATATATAAGTCATGAAAATGTGCGTAATCTAATAAAAATAATCACTTAAAGTACTAAAATCATATATTGTCAATAATTCATATTTTGTAGAAGTTATACGTAATGTTTTGTGTTATATAAGTAAAATAGCCTTCTGTATGTGTTTTATAATGTTTGTAAGCTCAAATAGTGCGTATGTAACGAGTCGCAAGACGTTTTAAGGTTGCAATGTTTAATGCTTTATATCTCCCGTGTTTATTAACCTATAATGTTAAAGTTAGTGTTTTTGAATAGGTATTTGTGTCTACATTGATGTGAAATAGTTTTTATTGTAATTGAATAACTGTAATTAGAGATATTAACAATTTATTGTATTCTGTATACAAGTAATAATAATAATAGACAGAGACAGCAATATTGCAACCACTGCGCATTACCGCGGTTAACGGACCACACCCAAATTTGGTGATGAGCAGTACGGATAGAGACGCCATCGTCCGTCTCGCTCTCCGGCAAACCATATAAAAGGCGTTCTGCCGGGGCAAACGAGCGCACACGGGTACCACAAATTGAAGAATCAAGACTCAAGACTCAAGACTCAAGACTCAAGAAACTGGAAGTAACCGTACCCAGAAGATATAGTATTAACAAAGTGTATTGTCTTGAAGAATACAGCAAATTTTATTGTGGTGCCTGTGTGTCATTTCTTCGCATCTTCACTAAGTTCAACCCGCCAGCGACCCAGTCCATTCCGCTCCGTGCTACGTCATCGCCGCGCCTACCAGCAGGCACCTCACTGCGTGTGTGTACCTTGATGTTTCGCCCTCTTCACGCCTAGTAGTTTCGGGTGTGAACAGGGTTGGTCGCACGTAGTGAGAGGGGCTCGCACGCACTGGTTTCCAGACAGCTGGTTACCGTAGCGTGTTATCCGCCGTCGGTTATATACAGAGTACGAGGGAATCGTTTCCGTCGCGTTCGCGCCCTCGGTGCGCGGTCCCGCTCTGTATAGATTGACGTAGCACATTGTATAATAGGCGGCCGGCTCCGCTTCGGGTCCGCGCTCATTTTAATTATAATTATAATAATATCGTCGTGTATAATTTCGTCTAACATTTTTGCGTCGCGGCATTGCGTCTTTCTACCCTGAAATCTTATTCTCAACTAAAATATTGTCACACCCACCCGTACACGTCAATGCTATTGATTCCCCCCGATATTGTTGAAACGAAATCAGAATTTCCTTAAATCTGCAGTAATATTGTCAATATCAACAATACTGCCCGTAAATATACAATTATATTGTCAATATTGAAATTATTGCCAATAATATTGCGTCTATGCGGGTAACCTTATAGATGTGTTCTGGAAGCTGCATTTGGGAGCCAGTTACTAGGCTTAGCGTGTCACCATCTTGGACCACGTCATCACTTACCATTAGATAAGATTGTAGCCACGGGCTAAACATATAATTAGTAAAAAAGTTGTAATTCCGAGGTTCGGAGTCGAAAACACCACAAACAAAACTATGACGATTTGTAAGAAGTGATGTCATGCACTTTGATTAGTGTTTTTGTCATGTGACTTAGAGCTGTATCTTTAATTATTTATTTTCTAATAATATTAAATAATCTTAAATTAATTAACAAATTAATATCACTTTTTAGTATTTTGAAATTAAAACCAATCGTAAAAGTAAAACTATCAGGTTTTGTCATACTGTCATCTAGCCTTATTGGTTTTTCTAACAAAACTTTTAGTATTTAGATAAAGTCTGCGAAATACTTTTAAAACCAAACTTTACTTTATACTCTATTTATAACATACTTCCTATATTATAATTATATACTTATAGTACGGGTCATTTTTACGGTTTCAATATGCATACCAACATGAAATAATTTTTTTTTTCGTATAACTTGACAGAATTGTTTATTACTGGAAGTAAATATGGTGTTACAACTCTATTTATCTGATCTGAGAGATTTTCTAGTGTTCTTTCTCTCTCTCTCGACAGGTTCATGCAAGCGCTGACTGATGTCTCGGAACATAAAGCAGACAACTCTCGTAGTACGACGCCCGTGGCGGTGGATAACAAAGCGGGGGAGGTAGAAGAGAAAAGAAAAGCTAAGCGTTTTAGCAGCGAAGGCTGGAGCCAGGAGTCCGATATTGAGGAGGAAGCAGAAAAGAGGTAAGTAATCGGTCTAGTGTCGTGGTGGTCGAGTGGTTTAGACCGGCGGAATATCGAACCGATGTTCGTAGGTTCGAACCCCGGCATGTAACAACGACTTTTTCGAAATTCGCGTATATTTAAATTGGTAATACTATTGACTGGCGTTTCTTGTAGTACCATGATATGTGGGAAAAATATATACATGGGATTTTTCGGCGTTTGAAATATTCAAAATGCCATGGGCTGGTGTTATGATAAAGCCCCTGCCTTCCCTTAGGAAGAAGCCCCTTTGCCCACCTCTGGGACACTTACAGTCTGGTTTTATTATTTTTGTTAATCTGCCTAGGTGGGTATAAAAATTTGCTTTTGGAAACCACTTTTTTTATATAACTAAAGTGGCAAACAAGCATACGGTTCGCCTGATGGTAAGCGGCTACCGTAGCCTATGGACGCTTGTAATAACATAGGTGTCACTAGCCCGTTGCCGAATTGAACCCTCTTACTTCAATGAGATCTGGAAACCGTACTCATTGCAGGAACACAATACAAGGTTATTTGGCTGCGATGTTTTATAGGGTGGAGGAATTATACCAGTCGGGCGGACTTAAGTAAGTAGAAATCTTCAAAAAATGTTTCTCTTTTTAATAATGTTTCAGCAAATTGACAGTACAATTCAAACACAACGGTGACCGTCATGACTGTTATTTCGGTCTGCATAAATATATTCACGTTACGCTTGAAGGACCCGATGTCATAAGAAGTATTGTAAAGTATTAGACGTCTTATATAAATTTATTATATCGACTGTCGTTAGCTTAGCGGTCGTAAGCGCTACTGCTGTGACGAGGTCCTGGGTTCGATGCCCAGGTCGAGCAAAGTGTTATTGGATTTTTCTATGAAATTCTCAGTACCTAACAGCTCGGAGTTTGGCTTTTTGCCCGATTAATTGCAATAGGCTCGTCCCCTATTACATGGGACCTAAAAAAAAAACATACACGGCGAACTGTGGGTGTACGTTAGTACACTTCTGACTAACTCTTCGGGGATAACGGCGTGATGGTATGATATGTTATGAAAAGCTAATTGACTAATGTGTAAAGTTTGTGATATGCACGTTAATCAAATAGCCTCTCCATCGTCTATATGTAACTATATATATTTATAGATAATGAGAACCACAGATAAAATATTTAATCGCAACATATCACAGCCAGTTCCTAGGGTGAATTTCTTGTCTAAAAATAAACATTTTCCTAACAGCAAAAAATTTAAACTCGACAAAGAGAAACAAAGAAAAAGGAAACACTCTACATCTTCTGTCACCAGTAGTAGTGAAGATCAATCGAAGAAGAAGAAAAAGTCAACCAAGAACAAGGTGATTAAATATTTAATATCATTTAACGTTTTTAATAATTTTGGAAGATGGACTGATGACATAGTAAAACAAGGCAGGAAAGAATTGGATGCACACAGCCAAGGACAGGGAACGGTGGAAAGGGTTGGAGGACCCATGGAAAAGGAGCTAGCTACTTAACAGAATAACAATAAAATATATAAGAATGATATATTATATATTTTAGTGAACTGTTCAGTGGAAAATAAGCTATAATAATAACGTTTTTACGAGGCTTTATTAGCCAATCGCAGTATTTTATCTGGTGCTAAAAATACTGAGTATCTGAACGATTAACATTTACGTGACTCCTATGTAGTACAATTAAAAAAAGGCATAAAAATGTTAGCAATGACAAAACTTGATGAAACGGAGTCGGTCTCCAAGTTTAATAAACTACATGCCATTAAAACCCCCCTTAATTATTGTTAACATGAGTTATTGAAGATAAATATGTAATATATTGCGTATATGTATAAGTATGGTTGATATATTTAAGTATGCTCAACAGGAGAGTAGAAAATCCAAAGCATCGAAACGTAAACGGCTCAGCAAAAAGTACCTAAAGAAGTTGAAAGAGAAACAAAACAAGAAGAAGAGGAGGTTGATGAAACTAGTCCAGGACTCTGATGAAGAGGATGATGATGATGATGATGATGATGAAAAAGGTAAACATTCATTCCAAACTTTAATTCTCAAAATCATGTTGATTAACTAATTTCTTTAGTTTAGTAGATATTTTATAGATTAACTGAGACAGAGACAGACATCTTAGCATTCCATGAAATCACCGTGCGGATGCCGGGTCCATCGTGTGGCAGAGAGAGGGAATCACGAGCAGCCCCAGGGATTCACGACCCAGGTATAGGCTTAGTGGGCCCCATAATGATGCCCATCAGCGCTCACCTTGACTGCCCGCGATACCCTCCCCGCCAAGCCAGATTTAGTAAGAGCCTGTTAATGCTGCTTTAGATACCCGTTCTAAAATAGAACTTACTGCAGTTCTCGACAGGCCGAAGTCTTTTAGCAGGTTATAGAGAGATTTCACTGGAATACCTTTCGCTTCCACTTCAACCGCATATAAGTTAAACGCATAGAGCTATTGGTTAGCTCATTACTTAAGATCGTAATATTTATTTATATTTATTGCCTGGTCTTTAGGTATATTTGTTTCCCACGGTACAGTAAGCTCTACAAGTACTATACGTTTGATTTCTCTAGAATAAAGAAATATGTCTGGTCTGGATGACGAACACCCACATCCTCTGAGAACTCGTAAAAAACAAACTTTATTCAAACATAATGATCTTTTTAGAACTTAGGCGGAAGGATAAGAAATCGAAAAAGAAGAAGCAACAAAAATTAAAGCATAGCAAGCAGAAAAAGAAGAAGTCGAAAGCAAAATCGTCCAGCAGTTCAGAATCTTCAACTACCAGCAGTGAGAGCAGCTCATCCGAAACTGACTCTGAAGTCGAAAAGAGAAGTAAAAAGAAGAAGAAAGACGTAGAAGGTAAAAAGAAGAAACATAAGAAGTCTACTTCGGAGTTTCAGAGCGACGATCTATTCGACGTTAATATATTGAACAATATAAAAACCGAAAGAATAACAGATGATGAGATACAGATCACACCAAGAAAGAAACCCAGAGAGATTATCAACGTGAAGGAGTTGCAGAACGATTTTGTGGGTAACAATATACATATAAAGAAAGAGGTAGAAGACAAGATCATTGTGGATTCAACGAAAAGTCCGGAAGAGTCCGTTAATGAATTACAGCAGAATGAAAACGAACTGGATACTATAGAAGCAGATAATGTAGAAGAAAAGGTAGAAGAGGTGAATAAAGATGTTGATATACAGACTAATGTAGAATTACAAGATATTGTAGAACAGAAGAACGTAGAAGAAGTTGTAGATTTGCAAACTACTTCTGAAATGAACAAAGTAGAAATTATTGATGAGAATAATAAAAATGATGAACAATTGAAGGTGAGTGACTTTACAATATATTAGATATTTAGAAGTTGTATTGTATAAATAATGACTGGAACTACAATAATTGTGTCAGACCTATAATTGTCAACATGAGGGTGTTAGGTAGTCAGGGGTTGTTGCGATGTTTTACTTCAACGAAAGCACAGGCTAATTGTAAGGTTTCGAACCCACGTCAAACAACGCGGTCTCCGTGCACGATACCACAGTCATCATTGCTTCCGTTTATCTCCTCGAAATTTAGGTAAATACATGGCACTCTACCTATAATGATCTATGCTGATTATTTATATAAACACTAGCTGGTAGCTCATGGCTAGATCACAGCGACACCTATTGGATTATAATAATATATGAATAAAACATTGGTCTCCATAAGACAAATATATAAATATGAGTTAAATTGGTCATGAGAGATAGGGCACAAAGACATGTCTTTGGAGATTTATCTCTACTTGGAACAGAAGATCACAGTCATATAACCTTGTGTTGTTTTCCTGTGGTCAGTAGGGTTTCTAGAACTCCTTGGGGTGGGGAGTTCAAGGTCGTAACGCGCTAGTGATATCTGTGGTGTTGCAAGTTTATTTGCCAACTTTGTAGTATATAACAATTCTTAGCAAAAAAGAAAATAAACTTCAATGATTTTGAGGAGTTCCCTGGTTGTTCGAAGTTGAAGGTCGAATACCAATTAAATTAAAATGGGACCACCCTGGAGATATTCCCTTTCCAACTAAAAAAGAATTACCTAAATCGGTTCATAAACAAAGAAGTTGTTGCTGAACATCCATAAAAAATATCCTCCCTACTTTGGAGTCTGCTAAAAAAGTCTTTCTAAAGTTATAGAATTACTAACAGACGCACGCACACAGAATTTTTTTCTATATAAATTTACCCAAACACTCAGGAACAAACAGCAGATGTGAGCGAAACTACACCCCAGATTCGTCCAGCAGACGAGTCTTCGCTATGCTCCTCGCAGGAGTCCACCACCAAGGAGGCATACGAGAAAGATGAAAGCCACCTCCGGCCTTCATCACAGAACTCGAACTACAACTTCAACGACGTGATAGCTAGCCATAGCTCATACCAGAAGGAGGATTCTGAGGATAAGTTCCAAGAGGTTTATGAACAGGGGAACTACGAGATGTACGAGCAGTTGGCTTTGGCATATCAGAGCGATCTTGACAGTCAGGTTAGTAAAAAAAACATGTGTTCACACGCGGTAGGAGTAAAACTTTTAGGAAACAAAAATATTCACGTCCGTCCGAATGGGTAGTGACCAGCATACACGCGTCACACTGTGTCGCATTCCGTGATCAGCCGGTGTATATCTAGTATTCAAGCAGATTAGTAGTAAATTATCACAGTGAATCTCGTTTGGTTTGTCACGTTTCGGGATCAGCCAATGTATATCCAGTATTCAAGCAGATTAGTAGTAAACTGTCATAGCGACTCTCGTTTGGTTTGTCATGTTTTGGGATCAGCCAGTGTATATCCAGTAAACAAGCAGTTTAGTAATGAACTGGAACGTTTCGGGATCAGCCAGTGTACATCCAGTATTCAAACAAATAAGTAATGAACTGTCACAGTGACTCATTTGGTTTGTCACGTTTTGGGATCAGCCAGTGTATATCCAGTATTCAAGCAGATTAGTAGTAAACTGTCACAGTGACTCTCGTTTGGTTTGTCATGTTTTGGGATCAGCCAGTGTATATCCAGTATTCAAGCAGATTACTAGTAAACTGTCACAGTGAATCTCGTTTGGTTTGTCACGTTTCGGGATCAGCCAGTGTATATCCAGTATTCAAGCAGATTAGTAGTAAACTGTCATAGCGACTCTCGTTTGGTTTGTCATGTTTTGGGATCAGCCAGTGTATATCCAGTAAACAAGCAGTTTAGTAATGAACTGGAACGTTTCGGGATCAGCCAGTGTACATCCAGTATTCAAACAATAAGTAATGAACTGTCACAGTGACTCATTTGGTTTGTCACGTTTTGGGATCAGCCAGTGTATATCCAGTATTCAAGCAGATTAGTAGTAAACTGTCACAGTGACTCTCGTTTGTTTGTCATGTTTTGGGATCAGCCAGTGTATATCCAGTATTCAAGCAGATTAGTAGTAAACTGTCACAGTGAATCTCGTTTGGTTTGTCACGTTTCGGGATCAGCCAATGTATATCCAGTATTCAAGCAGATTAGTAGTAAACTGTCATAGCGACTCTCGTTTGGTTTGTCATGTTTTGGGATCAGCCAGTGTATATCCAGTAAACAAGCAGTTTAGTAATGAACTGGAACGTTTCGGGATCAGCCAGTGTACATCCAGTATTCAAACAAATAAGTAATGAACTGTCACAGTGACTCATTTGGTTTGTCACGTTTTGGGATCAGCCAGTGTATATCCAGTATTCAAGCAGATTAGTAGTAAACTGTCACAGTGACTCTCGTTTGGTTTGTCATGTTTTGGGATCAGCCAGTGTATATCCAGTATTCAAGCAGATTACTAGTAAACTGTCACAGTGAATCTCGTTTGGTTTGTCACGTTTCGGGATCAGCCAGTGTATATCCAGTATTCAAGCAGATTAGTAGTAAACTGTCATAGCGACTCTCGTTTGGTTTGTCATGTTTTGGGATCAGCCAGTGTATATCTAGTAAATAAGCAGTTTAGTAATGAACTGGAACGTTTCGGGATCAGCCAGTGTACATCCAGTATTCAAACAAATAAGTAATGAACTGTCACAGTGACTCATTTGGTTTGTCACGTTTTGGGATCAGCCAGTGTATATCCAGTATTCAAGCAGATTAGTAGTAAACTGTCACAGTGACTCTCGTTTGGTTTGTCATGTTTTGGGATCAGCCAGTGTATATCCAGTATTCAAGCAGATTAGTAGTAAACTGTCACAGTGAATCTCGTTTGGTTTGTCACGTTTCGGGATCAGCCAATGTATATCCAGTATTCAAGCAGATTAGTAGTAAACTGTCATAGCGACTCTCGTTTGGTTTGTCATGTTTTGGGATCAGCCAGTGTATATCCAGTAAACAAGCAGTTTAGTAATGAACTGGAACGTTTCGGGATCAGCCAGTGTACATCCAGTATTCAAACAAATAAGTAATGAACTGTCACAGTGACTCATTTGGTTTGTCACGTTTTGGGATCAGCCAGTGTATATCCAGTATTCAAGCAGATTAGTAGTAAACTGTCACAGTGACTCTCGTTTGGTTTGTCATGTTTTGGGATCAGCCAGTGTATATCCAGTATTCAAGCAGATTACTAGTAAACTGTCACAGTGAATCTCGTTTGGTTTGTCACGTTTCGGGATCAGCCAGTGTATATCCAGTATTCAAGCAGATTAGTAGTAAACTGTCACAGTGAATCTCGTTTGGTTTGTCACGTTTCGGGATCAGCCAGTGTATATCCAGTATTCAAGCAGATTAGTAGTAAACTGTCATAGTGACTCTCGTTTGGTTTGTCATGTTTTGGGATCAGCCAGTGTATATCCAGAAAACAAGCAGTTTAGTAATGAACTGGAACGTTTCGGGATCAGCCAGTGTACATCCAGTATTCAAACAAATAAGTAATGAACTGTCACAGTGACTCATTTGGTTTGTCACGTTTTGGGATCAGCCAGTGTATATCCAGTATTCAAGCAGATTAGTAGTAAACTGTCACAGTGAATCTCGTTTGGTTTGTCATGTTTTGAGATCAGCTAGTATATATCCAGTATTCAAACAAATAAGTAGTGAACTGTCACGGTGACTTATCAAGAGGTATAATATCTCATACGGCTTTACAGTTAGTGTCGATTGCTGTCATCACTATTTAAAAAACTCAATAAACTGGCAACATATCAAATGTCATTTAACTCCATGGCAATAAAAAACGCACTATAGTAGCTTAACCGCAAAGCTTCTAACTGGAACCATAATTAATGTTACAAAATTTATATTTGTCTTTTGTAATTGAAATTATTTGAATAGATGAAAGATGACGACGGAGAGCGTCGAATCGAGACAGTGGTACGAGTTCGCGCCCGGGGCGAAATCAAGTGCGACTGGCGTGCTGGTGACCGGCCCTTGTTGACACACCATCGACCTTCCCGCTGGGGTCAGTCACTTTACAATAAAGTTATTACTATTCCTGTTGGTAATAAAATACTTTTTGTTTTCAAATAATTTGTTCATAATTAGCAAGACAAAATTAAATAAAACAATTTTTTATTAAATTTAGACCCTAAGTAGGCACTTATGAACGTTAAAACACACTAGTACCGGTTCGGAAAACATCCGAGTCATAGAGAAGAACCGGCAAGAAACTCGATAAGAACCGGCTAGAAACTCGAAAACAAAAGAAGAAACTCAAAAGTGGAACAAAGTCACTCTTCGTGTGTTCTCAATCACAGTTAAGAGAAATCTTCTATACGCTACTCTGTGGTTCAATACACTATCTGTGGTCGGATTTACAGGCTCTTATTTATACTATGTGGTTCTTATCCTCTTGCAGATTTTTTTACACGCCAATATCTGGAACAACCAGTCATTTCAGAAAATATTTTTGCATTTATTTATTTTTTTGCTTACCTAGCTGTGCCTCACGGTTTTACTTACCCATGTTAATTTTATCTGACAAACACCGCGCCGCTTCGCCAACGCACCCGTGTTGCCTAGCATAATAAATTCTTCTCACTTCCCCTCCCCTACAAATAAAAAAAATCAAAATAATCTTTATTCAATTTAGGCCCTAAGAAGGCATTTATGAACATAAATATCCAAGACATCGAGAAGAACTGGCAAGAAACTCGATGTTTATCTTTTTTTCAACTGCAAGTGTTAATATAAAAGGTACAATAATAATAATTTAGTGGATGCACAGAGAGGAAGTCACTTCCAGACATCACTAACATTCACATAATGATCCACCCTATAATAACCTTTTGACAGTTTTATACCTGCTTGACATGGTCCTTGAACTCATCCGGCAAATCAGTAATGTGCTTCGGAATCTTATTATAGAACCTAACACTATTACCTAAAAAACTATCATTAGTCTTACTAAGTCTTCTAAAACACGGTAAGACTAATTTATCTCTATCTCTAGTATTAACATTATTCTGATCTTTGACAAAATCTAGATGGATTAAGTTTTTGCGTATATACATTAAGTTATCAAGGATATAATGGGAGGGCAAAGTTAGTATACTATATTCCTGGAATTTGTTCTTTAGTGATTCGCGAGATTTCATGCTGTATATACCCGCTTTTGTAATATGAATATGGTATCTACCTCAGCTGCTGAGCCCCACAGCAAAATACTGTAAGATATTAAGTTATGAAAGTAAGCGAAGTAGACTAACCTCGCAGTGGCAATATCTGTTAACTGGCGAATGCAGCATAACTTAATCTTCCCGCCAAAGTTTTAATATGCGGACCCCACTGTAATTTTGAATCAAGCACAAGTACAAATTATTATAAGTATCCATTATCTTCTAAACTATTTGTCTGAATAACATGATATAAAGGGCCAAGTTTAACTTCATAAAATCAGTCTTTGTGATGAAGTAATTTTTGTTCGTAAGGACTAATATGCCATGCCTAAAAATAATGCCCATAAATCATTTTTAATATTCAACAAATTTTCGTCACAAAATATCTTACTGTGGCTTATGTAGAGATAGGCATATGCTATCGCGGACTTTATCTTAGATATACTAAGGACCAATATTTTTGTAGAACATTGTATTCACGTATCATTAACTATTACGCCAGTGCACGCGGATAAAGCAGTTCAGGAACACGTCCACTTCCGACTTACTTAACAAAAATCTATATTTAAGGCTAGCTGAGAGCTGTAGTCTAATGTTAGATAACCTGTACTATTCCTCGTGTTCTGGCTACCATATAGAATTTTTCGAATCCGACTGGTAGTTTCAGAGATTAACGTGTTTAAACAAACAAGCAAACAAAAAATCTTTTCTACTTTACTGTATTGTTACACCCGTGCGTATTAAAAATGCTGATGTTTGACGTGAAGCAGATTTATTTCAATTCCACACAGTTACAAATTACACGAACTCACAACACTGTTATTTAGTACACTGTGGTTTCGCTTCCTTTTATCACTCGTTGTTATTGTTTTATAATTCAAAACTGAACTGCTTCGGCGCTGCGCCTGAGTCGCTTATATACTTACACTAAACGACCGCAGATACATCGTGAAGCGTCGCGACTTTTCTTGATGTTTACTTTCAATGCCTACTCGATGACGTAATCGAGGCGATAAGTCCTATACATGTGTGTGTAAACTCCGATGTTTACACAAACATGCGCCGCGGTTGTTTACGACGCGAACATTATTACGATATCCTGAGAAATTTGTAGTTGCTTCGAGATATTTCGGGAACAGGATTTTCTCTATATTTTTAATCCGGTTGTAACCGGTCGTAAAATTATTATAAAGTAAAGAATATTAGGTATAAGTATAGATTTGTTAACAATTATCAGAATGGCTGTTGAATATTGTTTTTTTTTTTATTTATAAACAGGTCTAAAGCCGGGTGAGGTGAACATTGTTCTGACTGGAGGTGGTACCGCGACCGAACAGTTCCCCGTACGCAGCGTCGTCGAACCTCAGCCCGTCTACCAGATACAGAGTCTCGCTAACAGATCCGACAACTGTAATATCAGGTAATCATGTGATATGAGATTTAGAATCATTTACTAATAACTTGCTTCGAGATAAAATTACGTGGACCACGAAAGATTTAATTGTAAACAACTATAAACAATACATTTGTATTTAGTTCTTTTTTTATTCAATTTGTTAACTATGTTCGTCTACAATTCTGCCAACATCACGTGAATAGAATATTTCTCTAATTTTCCTTGCAATCTTCAAACGTAGCTCTGGCAAGATGGCGGACCCATTATCCAGGGATTTTTGTGACAACTTAAAATGCATGTTCCTAGATGATGTGAAGAAACATCTAATGGGGCGGGTCAGACCTATCATTGGACCAAATGTTGGTGGGTGTTGGCGTGGCGACGCTTTGGCCAACGTTGGCGTTGTGGAGCCGAGTTTGTTTTTTTTTGAGTAGACAGACTGAATCATTTTAAAGTTTTATGTTAAAACATGGATAGATTAAAAACGTTTGGTAGGGATCGCGACCACCATACACATAGTAATAAAATAAAAATCTTCGCAGTGATTTTCTTTTGGGTATTGGTAATGGTATTGGTACAGTCAGTCAGTCACACACAAATTTGTTTTTATATATTCACTAATATGTTTAACATCTGGCTGGCTTCCTGTAACGGCGAACTTATTTATTTTTGGTTCTAACTATATCACGTAAAATGCCTTCAAAATATAATAATTATATAGGACTAACTAAGTTTATTTCTTTGTTTATGAAACGATTTGGATAATTCTTTTTTTGTTGGATACGGAATACATCAAGGGTGGTTTCATTTTAATTTCATTGGCATTGGACCTTCAACTTCGCAGATACACCAGGGTACTCTTCAAAATCATTGTAGTTGGTTTACTTTTTTTGTAAAAAAAATAATGATTTAGTTACGATGAAGCCTACATGGATACGTACGGAGCCCTCGATCGGCTGCAGTACGGGGATTGCTTCTCGGAGAACGTGGCTGCCGAGTCCACCAGGGTGCAGGGTTCCACCACCAGCTCGCTCGATGAGAGGATCTCGCAAGCACTTCAGAACTCTGGTACGCAACTATATAATTTTGGTTTAATATATAATGATATATACTTAGTTTCAGTTGGACTTAATTCTCTGTCCTTAATAATTGTGTCCCTGTATTTATTTATTTATTAAACCGAATACCCGATTTTTTCAGTTCTCAGTGAGTTAACGAAAGAGCCAGACGACACGGAAACAGACAAGGACGGACCCGAAAAAGGAATACTAATCACGTATGTATTATGTAGTAATTTTTTGGTATTTACTTTTGATAATTCAAATATACGATTTTGGTTAACCTCTCAACTTTCAAAGCTGTAAGCTGTTAAATGCAATTTGCGTAAAAACAAATTTTATTGGACAAAAAAAGTCTCGAAAAATTGGTATTAATGCCGTCTTTGGGAGCTAAAGTGTTTCAAAGCCAAATATGTATTTTTTATGAGAAATCAACACTCCTTACGTGATAGTAAATGTAGTCCAGAAAAGCGTCAAAAAAACCTTTACGTAGATGGACCAATTAGCCCAAAAGGAAGATGCATAAACACTGGCTGATGTCAAAAAAGAGACTCGACCAAGCGAGTTATTATGACGTTTAACATCGCGTATGGTGGTTTGTATTACAAGTATCTGATCTATAATAGTACATTATTGCAAAGGCCGTGAAATAGGCAATTGCAGGTCGAGTATGAGTTTGAAGGCGGAGCCGTAGAGGAGGACTTCACTAATACGAGACAGGCAATTGCCATTTCCGCCGAGGCATATATAGTGCTTTTCTCAAACATGCATGGAAATATTGTCATTATTTTCGGAAAAAGAACACGCGAAGTATCGTATTTACGGATAAAGAAACTCAAAACCATTGCAGAAGCGTTTTTTGAATTTGGAACATTACAACCCTCCAGCAATGTTGTATGAAACGGCGTGCTGGGGTTATTAAACAGTCTTTGAATGGATCTTTTTTATCATCTTGGCATGTCCGTAAATTCAATACTTCGCGTGTTCTTTTTTTGAAACTAATGACATGAATGTCATGACTGGTTTACTATCAGGAGACAGCACGTCTCGGCAACTCGATCTTAAGTTAAGCTCGGAGTATAGTTCCCCGAAAGGTCTCCCGACATGGGAGTTTTATTGATAAAATATGTTTTGTTTAGTAAACCTGTGGTGACGTACGAAAACGTCCGTGCGAATAAACGCGTCAGTTTCGCAGACGGATACAAACCTGGCCAGGACTCTGACGTCGAGGAACCGCCGGTGAAGAAGGTGAGTTTTTTTTTATTGTTCATTTGCATTCTTTTGTATAATCAGATTTTTTTTAAATAATAACTTACCAATATATGCAAGAGAAAAGAGAGTAAGCCACCAGTGCGTTTTTTGTAGTTTTGAAGTGACGATGTTTGATTGGAAATTGTAACACGCCAGTTGTTCGAGATAAACCGGCGCCTATGAGGATTGGATGGCAATCCGATACGTTCACACTCGTGCGTCGATTTTTATCTGTATACCCGCTTTTTTTATTGTACCTTTTTTTAGTAAACCACGTCAAGTTACACCTGCGCTCGTTTTTATTATAAAACTACCAAAATTATATTAACCTGGGCTAAGATTAAGCCCGTACACCAATGTTACAAGAGTCGGCTTCTCTACCAGCACGTCATATTAATAAGAATTGTCGATATGATTATCGAATCCGTACTAATGACTCGGTCAGCTGAGTGGGGATAGCAACAGGTATGTTCTATGACCGCATTCACTTTATAAGCAGGCAACGACCGGTTTGAAGTCATTCTGAGATATCGGTTAGTGAAGACCTCAGTTAAAAAGTTAACTACAAATAATCACTGTTCTTGATTTTCTCGCGGTGAATTTAACTGAATTTAAAGAAACTCGCTCTTTCACCTGAACACATCTATAGTTGCTTGGCGAAAGATTTTCAACTTAAGGGATGGTAGCCAGCCAGGTGGGTGTTAGAAATGCCCTACCACCTGGTTTCTTCACGATGTGGTCACACAACGGAAACTCGGGATTCGAACATACGTCGAACGACGTGGTGTCCGCTGTTGCATAGCCAACATAGCTCAGTGATCGGTTTGTGAGCAAAGTTCTCTGATATTAGTTGAGTTGTATGAAGTAGGAGATCATTGTGTGAGTGAGATGGAACGCGATCATAATCAGAGATGGTCCTCCCCCCAAGGATCTTCACTGGATCCGATCTTCATTCCTTAGAATCCATTCGAATCCAGCCACTTCAGCAATTTAATCCTTTGATCTATGTCGATAACCGATTTCTCTGTCTGATTACATCTCTTCGGATTACGGATATGGAAATTTTACAATCAAAGGTGATTTGAACTATATTGAGAACACTACCATTGCAGAGGAAGAAGGTCCGCCGCGTGGGCTGCGCGTGGCCGTGTCCCGCGTCGCACCCGGACCACGTGCCGCTGTGGGACGCGCTGCCGCCCCCGCCCCCTCCGCCCGGCTCACCACCCTCGGCGCACCGTCACCAGCCCCAACCAGTCAATACTAAATTCGGTAATATACAATTTATATAAATAAATTATTGAGGTTTGCCGTTGTACTTAGTCCTTACTAAAACAAATCGTTTTATTAACCCGTAGTAATTCCATAATATGACTAGTGCGTTGCCGACGTTAAACTCCCGTTTCCCAAGAAGCTCTTGAAACCCTACTCACCGCAGAATACAACATAATGATCTTCTGTAGGGTGGAGGGTGTTCCACCAGTCGGACTGCCCCAAGTAGAAAGAAATCTTTAAAGATTGAAAGGTAGAGGTGTACTAATTGTATTGATTTATTTTATTTATTAATCATTATTGTACACCATTAGTTACATACACAATTTTATGATTAGTACAAGGGCAACCTTATAGCTAAAAACAATCTCAATGTACACCGACAGTTCACCCTCGCCGGGCATGTTTTTAGGTCCCACGTAATAGGGGTCAAGTCTATTACCATTAATCGGGCGTAAAGCCAAACTCCGAGCTGCCACTGAGAATTGCATAGAAGAAACCCAGCAACACTACTCGACCTGGAAATCGAACCCAGGACTTCGAGCATAGCTATCGTGATTACGACCACTAGGCTAATGAGGCATTATCTTCTAAGCTAATTTAATTATATTGTATAGTCCATTTCTTTGAAATGAATCGAAAATGTCAACAAACTCGCAACTGAGCAATTTCTCTTCTACTTACTTCACTTATTGAGTTTGAAATCACTTTACAATTTACTACACATTACTACTACATATTTACTATACATTAAGTTTTTTTTCGAAATTTTAAGTTTGTCAATCTTAAACAGTATCATCGATGGAGAAAATCGTGTTGTCATATTATACAACAAATCGAATCTATAGAACTCATTGTAAAACATCGATTTACAATAATTTGGAGGAAAAAATTATGTGGTTGGTAGTTGGATATTTAAAAGCACGACAAAACAATGTAAGAGAAGATTTTTACACTTCGAGAACAATTTAAAAAAAAATGATCTAAGATCCAACATATGAAGGCAAACGTCAGTTCAACCTCACCAAAAGGTCTACAAGCAACAGGCGTACTGCGTATTACCGCGTAATTCATGTACTATGGAAAAAAATGTGACGTCTTCAAATGTTGTTATTATATTTCAATGTAGTTTTTAAGAATTATTTTTTGAATGTTTATAGTTTTTAGGGGTATAAGTTTTGGTTTTTGGAGATATATTATTGTCATAAGAGTTGGCAATATACCCTGAACTATAAATCCCTCACTATTATATCTATGGAATTGGTCACGTGACTAGTTTGTTTACTTTCCCATTGTTTTCGAAGAAATGGACTATATCTAATAATTGTTGATATAAATTTTTTTTTTCAGATCCAAGCGTGTCGTTACTCAACTTCATGCCACCAGAGCCTCCACCTGGCATCCTTACGTTCTAGAACGAACTGTTTACATAAGTGTAAATAAATATACGAAATATATAAGCTTCGATTTCTATAAAAGACTATTATTTAGTTCTCCGAATCATGAGGGTAGATTTAGCAGAGATAAAAAAAATATGTTTGAAGCGGTAAGGAATTATGAACTAACAATAACAAGTAACAACTTGTATCCTTGGTACTCTATAGGTAAGTTATGGATTTGGTCATATATTTATATTAATAAATGTGTAGTTCTTTATATGTATTTTTTCCATATTTATCTATTAGTTATAATATGACATTAAATTTTCTTTTGTCCGTCCGATTGTATGCCCGGATTTAATTCAAAACGGGTTACATATTTTTGTGAAATTTTGTACATTACCCAATAAAAATTGCCAGTAATAACTCTTAGAAATCATAAAAATAATTTCAAAAATACTATTTTTTTATTAATTCCTAATCGATTTTGATGAAATGTTATAAACGGATAGAGCATAGTCATTCCATACGTGATAGGCTATAAAAATTGTTAATAACATACATACCATCACGCCTTTATTCTCCGAAGGGTTAGGCAGAGGTGTACTAATGTACACCCACAGTTCGCCGAGTATGTTTTTTAGGTCCCATGTAATAGGGGGCGAGCCTATTGCCATTAATCGGGCACGAAGCAAAACTCCGAGCTGCTACTGAGAATTTCATAGGAAAAACCCAATAACACTTTGCTCGACCTGGGAATCGAACCCAGGACCTCGATCATAGCAGTCACGCTTACGACCACTAGGCTAACGAGGCATTCAATATTATGAATATTAATAAAAGTAAGAAACAGTAGTAAATTACTGGGCTTCGAATATAGAGTTCTCAATGTTCATATTAGTAATCCTCAGATATTAGAGAAAATTGGCTGAGGGTGAATCGCAGATACCTTATATATCTCGGCCCTTTGCTAGATATACCTACCTATCTTTTGTAAGGACCAATGTTCCGCACCACTCCAATATAGGTAGAACATGCAAATCTTGTTCCGTGAAAATTTGGACATATATTCAAAGGTTCTTCTTCGCTGTTTAGGAGTAATATAAGGCAGTAATGAGGCTGCTGAGAAACGGCAAATAACTTGCAAAAATTAGCCTTTGCTCTATATCGTTTTTTATTCCCACGGAGTAATATGATATTTCATGTGTTGCTAGTTTATTGTCGGAGAAAAACCATTCCGATTATTAAATACACATACGCATGGTCCACTCCTTCCTCCCAGGAGGAGGGGAACGTGCATATGGGTATATGTTAGTTAGTTCGAATTCTCGTAGGATTAGGGAATTAGTTAGATCGCGACCTTTTCGCATTCGCGACGACCGCCCGAGCCGAGGTTCGGTCACTCTGGCACCCTCGTGCGGGTCGTCACAAACTTTCGCGGCTGAGTGCCCTAAGCGCTCGCCCCCAAGTCCGGTGAAGCTGTAAAAGCCGCAGCGGCTCTGTTTTAGGATAGGGCCCCTAAGGCTAACAGTGTAGTCAGTTCAAAAAAAAAAAAAAATTATTGTCTTTTTATAATAGTGATCGCAAACTCGTACATACGTATGAGTTATTTATTACACCTATTAATGTTTTTTTTTCTTTTCTAAAATAATTGGAATAAAATGGCCGTCTCTTGATTGATCCCTCGTTTGTTTCACTATGCTTTCAATGTTTAAGGTTGTATGTTGAAGTCTTCAGTCTGTTTTCTGATATCTGTTAAAATATCTAATCAATGACAATATTTTATGTAAGTACCTAACTACACTCATCAAAAAAGTCTAAGCAACATGTACTAATTTAAATTTTAAGATGGTTCTTCACATTATAACGTTGTATTTTATTTTTAAAATAATATCTTTAGGGTTCTATGATGTAAAAATAACAGCTGTTGTCTTTATAAGTTCTTTTAATAATAGAAATGAACAATATTAGAATATACTGTAGAAACTAAGATACATAAGAAACTAAAGAAAATGTATTTATTGTGAAAGAATAGAACAATTTAATACAAAGTATGGGCTCCTCTGCTATTCAGAACTTGTCGGCAACGATTATTCATTGAATTAATGAGACTGTTTATGTCATCTTGCGGTATTCGCTCCAATCCCAATGGAATTGTAGCAAATCCTTCAGCTGTTGGGTTGTTGTCGCTCCGTCTAAGTCCTTCAAAACACGTCTCTGGAGCATGCCCCATGCGTGCTCGATGGGGTTGAGATCTGGCGATTGTGCAGGCCAGGGCAATACCCGGATGTTCTCCGTTGCAAAGTATTCACTGGTTCGCCGAGCTGTATGTGAACGCGCATTGTCATGCATTAACCTAAAATCGGAGCCAAATGTTTGTGCAAATGGGTAGACATAAGGTCTGAGAATATCCTCAATGTAATTTTCAGCATCCATGTTTCCATTTACAAAAACGAGCTCAGTTCGCCTGTTCTTCATAATACCCGCCCATAACATAACTGTTGAGCCGCTGTATGGATGAACTTCCTGAACGCACCTGAGCCTTTCAGTATTTCCAGGCCGACGATACACTCGCACCCTTCTTGTATCAGGCTTAAACCCGAATCGCGACTCATCGGAAAACATAATTTTATCTCATTGTTCCTGCGTCCATGTTATGCGTTCTCTAAACCATTCATATCGACGAGCGCGATTCCCGTGACGTATCGGTGGGCATCTGATTGGGCGTCGAGCTCGTAGACCGTACTCATGCAGTCGATTTCGCACAGTTTGAGGACTTACATCAACACCACTTGAAATTTGTAGCCTCAAACTTATCTCTCGAGCGGTTAACATCGGCTGGCGTCTTGCAGTCAGTTGTATGTACCGGTCTTGCCGAGTGGTTGTACTCCTTTTACAGCCTGGATGCTGTTCAGCGGGTTCTCCTGTATTATTGTAGCGCTGCCAAAGACGACAAATAACACTTCTATGAATACCAAAATGTCGAGATACCTGAGATTGATTACTTCCCGCTTGCAACATCCCTACAGCTCTTTGCATTTCATCTGCCATCAAATGACGTCGCTTCATGACGTAAAGAATATCTAACAATTCAATTTTGTCGCTAACTTTATTTAAATGGTTGGTAAAATTATAAAATCAAGACTAAACGTAGCAATTAAAACGCACTTAAATTCAAACAAATTCGCAGTCATTTGAATTTTATGAAAAAACAAAACATCATCAAAAATTTTTTTTACAACCAGCCAGTATGTCATCAATAATAAAAAAGTTTACTTACCTACGCACTTTGTTTGAGTAAATATTTAGAAATTAATTAATATAAATGGAAAAATTTGTAATATCACGCATGTTGCTTAGACTTTTTTGATGTGTGTACATTTACTTAAATTTTGTTACCCACTCGGTACTCTCTCAGGCCCGTAATTTACAATCGGCACCTAGCAATTTACCTATACCTACTGCGTTTTTTATTCTCACGGAGTAAATTGACAATCTCTAATGTCAAGCTTGAAGATAATGTTTACACATTTATTTTTGTAGAGTTGTACTACCGTATATTTTACAGTACAATTATTTGAATCGTAAGATTTTAAGTCCTTAATTGATGGTTAATAGAAATATTTTGTTAGTAATATTACATTATTAAGGAATCAAAGATAACGCTTCGGTTGGCCCGCGAGGGATGCGAATTCGTGTTCCTTATTCGGTCTTCACATTTGAGGGGTTCAATATTTTTTTAATAAAAAATATATATTATCTTATACGGTTTTACAACTAATACCGATTGGTGAGGTGTCATTATTTTAAAAACACACTAAAGTAGCAACACATAAAATGTCATTTTAATGCGTAGAAATGAAAAATGCACTATAGGAGTTGAAAAACTCTCACCATTAACACATCTTTGGTATAATTTAATTATTAATTTCGTTAATTCGAACAAACGACTTTGACTCAAGTTTTAGACACACAAGGGTATTCCGATTTTAGTGTTGAAAAAGGAGAAACAATAAAACTACAATATTTAAAAACAATAAAATAGATTTTCATTTACTGTGAGACGAAAAATACAACAATGGGACTTATCAGCTAAAATGGTTAGTAGTGGCAGACTGTCGTGTCAAAACAATTGCTTGTTAGGTATGTATGTAGGGGTCGCGAGGCTCGCTATACTGCGGCCGTGTCCCCGCGCCCCCACACTACACCATTCATAGACTCCTAATTATTTATGTCTTTCATCGGGAAACTCGTGGTAACGAATATCAAAGAAATAAAATAGTATATTATATATAATACACAAAACGATACCTTGATTCCTCTATAATCACTGAAACCATGACTAATTTTATTTTATTTGAACATTGTGAAGTTTCAATAGTTTTAAGTAACGTTTTTTTAAAAGGCTTTATTGATTCGAAGCTAATACTTAATTACTTACAAGATAGTTGTCGCGGCACTCGTCTGTCTCTGTACAGTGTACATATCTCTGAACGCATCTACAAACTCGTACCTCATAAATAAAACATAACAACTCTCAAATAGCGCTACTATGAAACGTTCTATACAAAATTGAACATTGCCGATTTACTATGTCGTTTTGACTTGATTTTTAATACTAAAAACAATTGGGCGTCGAGCGGTCGGCCGCTCTCGTGCGACTGTCGCGGTATCATCCCATTCCATCTCATCTCGTCACTAAGTCGATTAAGTACATGTCTTACGTTATAAGTCGAAAATGCCACTGCTGCGATACTAAGTCGCCTATCTGTGTACGTGCGCGTGCGCCGGCCGGTCGCGCGCCGACGTCACGGACGGACGGCCGGACGGTGCGCACGCGCGTTCACTATTGCTCATAGAGAAAAAATTCCGAAATCAATTCGTTACACCATAGACTATAATCTTGTTTAATAAACTTGAAGTATTATCAATAATCAATAAGTACATTATAATAATTGAATAATTAGTATTTTGTTTCATAAGAGACTAGCATTACAAATAAATACCTTCAGCTATACAATTTTAATGTTTTTTTTATTTCTATTTTTTTTTTAACATTTTGAAGATGTTCAATGTTGGACTACGTGCGTTTCCACACAAGAACGTTGTCGGCGGTTCTTGTGGAGAAACGCCTCGGCTGATGCGTCTACGCTTCGAGATATGACTTAATATATACTTAGATTTAAGGGAAAAGGTCGTAAAAACAAAAAAAAAGTTACAGATTTTTTATAACAAACACCTTAACTAATAGTTCAATAATTTAGTTGAAGTATATTATATGCGGGAGGGTGGAAGGGCGGAGCGGTGCGCGGGGCCGGTAATATCACTTGCGCGCGCGCATCATGCTACACACAGCATTGTCTACGCGCTACAACGAAACAACTTTGTACAAAAGGACGAGCGGGCTGGCCGCTCCGCCCCTAACCGTCGCCCTAACCTCACGCAACATGTCTTTGACAAAAGCAATATAAAACATTTCATTCCGTGTGAAACATGACACATACCATGCGATTTTTTTTCTTTTTCAAAAAACACGTCCATTCGCTCACCCCTGCGCTTATATCTAAAATTAATCATTAGACAATAATTTTTTTTAATTTGTTCAACAGACGCGCGCGACGCAACGCAATGCACGCGTATAATAATAATAATAAAATATTTTTTTCAAAACAATCGAATAATTAAACACACTAGTTAACAATATAACTTATGGCTCAAAGTACGCGGCGTGCGGTACCGGGTACCGGGTACCGGGCACGCCCACAGACATACACGTTCTAAATCAAATACCGAAACTTGATCATCATCCTCGTTTACAAAATATTTAAATTTATACACAATCGTTTCAGCATTACAAATACATTGGAGCGATGGCAGCGTAACGTTTCGCGTGACTTATAATACTGTTGGCGTATGGCGGCAACGGCTGCGGCTGTGTTACACCGCCGTCTCCGTGTGGCTGTGGCTGGAGAGACGCTCGACGTCGATGTCATGTGGCGCGAGGGCGTCGCGCGCACCCCCCTCCCCGCAGTCGACGCTCGACGAGTGAGAGAACCGTTTCGAGAGCGCCGTCTGCTTGCGTAGCGCCTCGGCGAGCGCCGCGTCTGCGAGAGAACCGCGCGAGTCGAGCCCCTGCCGGAACGCGTTCACGACGCGGATCTGCGCCACGCACACACAACAATGATCACGTTATCCAAGTCACTACAAACGCCCGGCGCACACGCAAGGCATCCGTGTCACTCTGACCCCTTTCATTTTTTCTTATGTAGACCAAGACTGCCCAATTAATTTTAGATGTGGGCTATAATTTTGATTTCATGTCAGGTGCTTACAAATAAAGAGATATTTCAAACAAACAAAAAGCAAAAACACCTAATTTAATAATAACGAAAACACGCGTGTAGGTGGGCCAATTCAAATACGTTGGAAGGTCATTTTCTGCCTACGGGCCTGGGTTTGGGCAGCCTTGATGGAAAATAAAAACCACAGTTTTATGTTAATTTAAAAAATAATATATATGATGTTATAAAAGGTACTTCAATTGAATTATAAAAAAGGTGCAATTTATATAGTACAGTCAGAGCAACAGGAATGCTGTGACATGGCGACACGTGCGGTCGCTCCCTCGGGACCCGGATTGACGTTCGCAGCGGGTTGACCGATGGGCGTGTCGCGCTGGGCGAATTTTACAAAAAAATATTTCAAATGTACATAAATGTAAGCACACCGAGCCATTAAAAGGAGGCAAGAAAGCGTTAGGTAATTCAAAATTCCAGTCACAGGTTAAGAGAACGTAGGGGGCGCGAGGCAGGAAGTGGGAGGCGCGTCCCATCAGTCCCATGCCATGCAGTATGCAGTGAGACCGGCGCGGCAGGGAGTGATAGGGGCGGCAGGGGGCGCTCACGGTCCCTCTTACCGCTCTGAATACAGACATGTCGTCTTCATGTTGGAACGTCCGCGTCAGTGCCATTGTTGGTGAGTGCTCTGCTTTCGAACATGCAATCCACCGGACATTCGACTCTGTGACTGCATTTCATTCACCTGAACTATGTGAGCTACGCGCGACCAAAGCTCTATTGGGGCTGAGACCTACACAGTACATTAACTAAGCAACATCGATGTACCCACACTCTCCCGAGTCCCGAAATTCCAAGCAAGCTGACAGAAACCCTGCCCTTAACAACCCTTTTCCTTGTACATGTCGACGCGAAGCGGTTACTATCTAAATACTCCTTTATGCTTAAAACTATACCATAAAAATGATTGTTTGATGTAAGCGTTATGACGAATACCTGGCGTTTATCTACACGGAACCCCACTGTTTAATAATATAAAGTGCAAAATATGATGCAAATAAATAAAATAAAAAAAATACAATAATAATTGTGTTACAGCGAAAATAAATTTGAAGCTTTTGCCGAAAGCGTTTTTCCTCTATAGAAATGTTTTTACATTATCATTTCTGCTAACTTTGGCGCTTGTATTTATAATGTATAATCCTCCTTTAAAGAATCGAGTTAATTTTTTTTTATAAATATGATTTTCACTTAGGACAGCAAATAAGCAGTTATCTCAAATCAGACATTTTCATTAAGTATAATGGTAAAATAGGCTACAGTCGAGCAAAATGAGAATTATTTAAGATATTAATCAGCACACGACTTAATTTTATTTTTCGATATTGACGAAACATTGGTGCGTATAAAATAGCGCATGCATTTGGAGACGTGCACGTTAGAACAATATAAAATACATGCGATAAACAATGGCCGAGTAATTCCACGAACGTATTTACAAATATACAATGGAAGTAAGCGGCCAATGTTCAAACAACATACAACATTAATTTGGGAATAGTTGAGCCGAGAAAGTATGTAAGGTATAGAAAGATAGACAGAGTACAGTATAATAAACATCTGAACATATAAAAAACAAAAATGTTAACATAAATATAGATAAACATAAAAATAATATTAAATAAAAAATAGATGTGATTGAAACATCGTTATGTCTCATAAATAGGAATCTTACAGCTTGATCGGTGGACGTCTTGCTGTACGGCACGGGTATCAACCGTTCTTGTAACTCTCCACCTATCACCTTCCGTGTGCAATTGGGTATTCATGGAAAAGAAAATAAAAACGAGAGCATGAAGTAAAAGACTAACAAGTGTACAAGACATAATGGAGTGAGAGAGAAAGAAAGAGATATAGCACGGCCGGCCGTACGCTTCACAATAATATATATACTTTTAAATACATTGCATACTGCAGTGTCGACTGTTCAACTTTCAATTTATATAACTAATTTTAAAAGATTATAATTTGAATTTTTAATTAATTATTCCGTTATAATTTGTTTAAAAAAAGTAATAGTCACTTTTAGAACAATGTTCGACACAACGGCATTTTTTTTTAATTTACAATAAAATACATAAAGACAGAGTAGAAGTATTTTGGGGATATAGACGAAGCGGTGCGCCTCGCGAAGCAATGGAAGATATTGTAGAAAAAATAATAAATTAAAAATAAAATACACTTCAATAAAATAAAAAATAAAAAGTAATACATAAACGCAGGGTTTATCCAATCGGGTTTACCTTAAAAAGCACATAATGGGGCAGTGCACTTATATACTACAATATATATATTTGTATATATATTCCATCCAGGGCTCCGTTATATACTGAATATATATAACAAAAAAGAAAACTTAAATTATAAAAATCAATATTCATACATCGATCAAACATTGAACAAGTCTCCTACGTCCTGTTAAGATTTTTTTGTGTTTACGTGTTTGGTGTGTGTGTACATTTGTATGTTTGGACGGCACACGTGTGTGTCTGAACTGTATCATGCGTCTAAACTAGTGAAGCACACACAATATAGTTGTATAAACGCTGTCGCTCACATACCAGATATCTATATCGACTATAGATCTATAAGCTACTGCTATTTTACAAAGCACACATTATTATATGAAACACTGTGATAATCGCAAATTAAATATGATGTACCCCTAAACATCGAAAACGTTTGTAGACATCGTTTTTATTTTATTTTGTAGCTAAGCGTTTAACGTCTAAGTAATATATATTAGTCATTGCATATATGGCTACAATTATTTAAAAAAAAGTAGAATCGTGTACTTACACGTGTATGTAAGAAGTTATACTTTTTTGAATAGTCACACTCGATTTTATTCGATGCATAAAAACGAGGTTTTTTTTTTTTAATACTTAAAGTTATCATTCGGATTTTGCCACCTGGCACTTAGAAAAAATGTTCCTTTCGCTCTAACCCAGAGCAAGCACTGGTGTAGATGTCTTGTTATAATGTGCATAGCACCGTTAAAATTCCCTCATAAATTTTCCATAACGCGTATTTATAACTTCAAACATAATCAGTAGTCAAAATGGAGTCATATATGCGAAGACTTTTCAATACTTCCATGCCAGAGTATATTGTGTTACTAAATAATCTACTCGTATATACCGAGGAGCGTGTAAGCGCTAAGCGAGTTCTAACATTGATCTAATTCGTACGACATACAGCGACCAATGTTGGCCTCAGGCCGTCAACAACAAACATTTGGACCAACATCGAAACATTAACATCACTTCCCGTGACTGCCAGTTACCTTTATAGTGCAGCTCTCCCAAACGTGGCACGGTTGGGTAAAATGAATAAAACTTTGGAGTATAGGTACTTTATTACTAATTTTTAAGAGAAAGACACAAGAAGCATTAGAATCAACAGATAGTTTAGGTCCACTATAAACACTTGACGGTATGGGATCATGCGTTTTAGTTATATATTTTTTTAAAGTGACTTCCACTTTTAGGCAATTTACCACCTACTACTATAAGCGTTATCGTTTTAAATTTATATCAATTAATTTAATTTCTTCAGATCTAAATTATTGAAGTATACACAGAGAGAAATTTTATTATAATTTGTATATATTATACCATTTTTCTAAAGTTTAACACGTGGGTAGCAGGCAAGGAGTTAAATATCACTACACGATGTGCATTTAATATACGCTATAAATTATTTTCATTATATTATAAACATTAAAGTATAAATAATTTCACCACAGACTTTTATGTTCTTCGATAATTAAATTTGCTTGATATCCATAGACTAACAAATTTTAAATGAAAATTAAATAAAACTAATATTAAAATAAGAACAGAAATACTGGATGGCGGTTTGTATATGTGTAGAGTGTAAAAATGTAAGGTTATGAGGGTAGGTACTGTTTAATTGAAAAAAAAAAAATCAATACCTTCATAATTCAATAAATATTTTTATGATTAATTTTTATTTGCATGCATTCTTTTCGACAGTAATGCAAATAAGAGCGCTACCTACTCTCGCTAAATTTCTTACCTTAACTAAAAATAATAATTAAAAAATTAAACATCAATTGGTTTAACGATCCTTTGCTATATAATTTTTCTTGAAACCAAACACATAATTTAAAAATTAAGGGCGTAAAAGAAGTCTAAATGTTATAAACGGCAAGAGCAGACGTTTTTACAAAACTGAACAGTATACATGGTTATTATTATATAGAAGTTATCAATAACACGATGAAAAGATTTTTTTAAATCAACTGATCAACACATGTATACAGTCGCGTAAGTATTCTTAAACACTGAAATACTAAACATTACCAATACACGATCGACATACACTCTAAGATATAGCATTCTTCCTTAAACAAAAAAAAAAACAAAAATAAAACACAAAAAAATAGCAAGCAAATTTAAATATCACCTTATCATTAACATGTACAAAAGCACTTCAGTAGCACATACTGTGACTTTGCTATAATTGTTCCGACTTTTTTTTTGTCATTGTTGTTTAAATAATAAGTATATAAAAATGGCACACAATATTGTATTTATTTTTATATGAAAATATTTATACGTAGTAAAAAAACCTTAATTTTTTTTTTATTACACTCATTAAATTGGTAGTTTTGACATGAAATTATTTTATTTACAAAGAGGCGTCTTTTTTACAAATTTTCATAAAAAATTATACTTTTCCAAAAATCCTCTCTTTAATAATCTGCCATAAATATCTAAACCATCATTAAATGGTGCACCATAATTTAATATTTATTTTAAATCTAATAAATATATTTTTGCAAATCTATTTTTTCCATTAACCTAATAAGTGTATCTAATGTTACATTATTTTGCAATTTGAATTTTGAAATACATATTTAGTTAAAGGCAGTTTTTATTTTGTAAAGCAAATTTAATTCTGTGCGTTGTTAACGTATATATATTTTAATAGGGTTTTGTTTCAAAACGCGCGCGTATATTTGTGCAAGTATTTGCAAATTGTATACAATTTATTGATATAGAATTTATATTTACTTTTTTTCTTTTTATCTATATAAAATCGAATATTAAAGTTTTATTTCGCGTTTTTGTTTGTAATTTCTTCTCGTTTGTATATACATAAAAGCGAATATTTACGATTTTATTTCTCGTTTTTCTTTGTAATTTCTTCTCTTTTGTATATATAAAAGCGAATATTTATAATTTTATTTCGCGTTTTTGTTTGTAATTTCTTCTTTTTTTTTATAGGTATATATAAAAATGTGACGAATATTTTAATCATCGCTTTGTAGCGATACGGGACTGAGCGCTGGCAGCGAGCTCCCACCGGATTGCACGCTGATCCTTCGGTGCTCCGCCAAATAATTATTGACAAATATCCTGCGGCCGGCCAATATGTCCGCCTTTTGCTGGAAAACAATATCACGGACTGTCAATCAACCGCCCTAGATAATGTCCGCAACTAAGTGCTACGCAATCATATTCATCTAACAAAACTGCTCTGTCATTCAAGTCCCAATGTAAAATGCAGTTCCGACATTTCCCTATAGTTTTTAGAAAAAAAAATTAAAGCAGTTTCGTTTTGTCCTATAATTATTAATTAGGATAAAGGGGCATTCACACTAGCTGGGTCTGGGGTTCGAGGGCATCCAGTAGCAAGTACTTAATTAAAATGTATTAAATGAATAAATTTAACAAATCCTTGTGAAAACTACAACTACGAATCAAAAAAAAAAAAAATTTAGAAAAATCCGGTATGTGAGCTATACCACAACAATGTAGTTAGTACTCGTGAATATGGAATCCATAATTCCTTGTGACTTTAACCGAGGTACAAAATAAAATATCAGCTTTTGTTAAATAAATATTTTTATTAAAATTAACTTTTATTAGAACGTTACTTCTTAGTGCCGGTTAAGTATGTATTTATAACAAAGTTTACATTGGAAATCAAGTATAACTTAAAAAATTAAAAATAAATCAAACTTATACAATAAGTACTACCATACACAACCGAGTTAAATAAAGTAAAAATCAAGTGATTTTTTTTTTATTATATATTTTTTATGAGCTAAATGACCTAATTTTGGTGTAATAGTGGAGTTTCAAATATTCGTTTTTTTTTTAAATATTTTTTTTTATATTTCTTTATTTTATGCGCTTACTAACTATAATAATGTGGGGTAAGTATGTTTATTATTGTGGTAGTGAGTGAAAACTTTCTGTATATATAGACAGCTGTTCGCCTAACTGGCTTTTGACAGCATTACTGTAATTGAATCATAAATAAATTTAATAGTTTTTGAATATAAATAAAATTCGCTCATAAATACCACCACGAGACTCTGATAATATAATATGAATGTATTATGAGAATATTATCAGAAACTCTAACAATTTGACAATATACTAATAAAAAAAATGAACATCAATAATAATTAAAGAATAGAAAATGTGCATACATACTCACAGACATTTTTCTACATGCATAACACTGTAAGCGATCATACTGTAAATGCGAAGCAAAATTATTTAAAAGGAAAGAAAAAAATACATATCATATTAAAAACAACAAAAGTAACAAAGTTTGTGCCAAAAATATACATTTTTCTTCAATATATACTCAGTACTTACAATCTAAACGGTGCGGCCATTTTTGCTGTGTGCGACGTCACAAAATGGCCGCTTAAGATCTCACCTTACAGATCGGTGTTCGTTAGCTTATAATTGTAAATCAACGAAAATAAAAACAAATATATCATATATCGATTTGAATCGTTCCATCGTGACGAGTATGTACCGAAGTTAGGACGTGATCGTGCACAAGTTATCGATATACCGTTCGTTGATTACAAGGCGACTAAGTGAACCGTGTAAATTTCCAATTATTAGCGTAAAATTAAAGCAAAATAAAAAATATTGCCACTATACTACACAAAAGTACTATGCAAAAAAAAAATGCGGAGCCAGCACCGTACGCGTGATAGAAGTAAAACTTCTCAAAAAAAGGACACGCGGATAGCCTAATTTGTATATTAGGCGTACAATGTATTGCTGTCTTTCTCCTTCTCTCTCATGTAACGAAATGCGCATAAACGTGACGCATGCTAGAAATTTGATTCTCCAACCCAATTATCGAATCGCCGCCTAAGAAGTTTCACTTCCAAAAAGTCTTTCACTATTCAGACGGAAAATAAGTTTCCATATATAGATTAACTAAAGTCGGTATCGATTAAATGTCACTTGGTCGCCCTTTAATGAATGTAACGGTAACCATGCTCTACCACTATGACATTACTCGTTTAGTGTACCTACTTCTTTATCCGGAATCTAAAATACTTACAAACGTACTCTCTCCCTATGCGAGTCAGACCTACCACTTACCGTCAACATCTGAAATAGAGCGGTTATGCTAAGAACTGGCGGCCCCCACCATAACAATAATACGTATGCCGACTGGCGAAAGAAAATGCTATGGAATTTGCTTCAAATTTTATTAAATGTAAATATAGTTTTCGTAACATTCGCAAAACATAGTTAATCGTTATAATTATACAATTTTGTTTTTGTTTCTTATAGCGCTTCTTTAATATTCTCTATAGTGAAGCTTTTGAGTGTCCTATTCATACTAAACTTTAGGCGTATGTTATATATCTTTTTATATTCGAAATAATTATTTAATTAATTTACCTATATATCTAATTGATATATTATTAAAGTTACAGAGACAGATCTAAGTTCATCCCGGTTTTAAGTAAGAAAACAGGGGTTAAGTGGTCCCAAAATTTACTATGAAACAAAACACAAGCTGCAAAACAAAGTACCCTCAGTTTATAGAGAAAATATTTTATAGCTCCTAACAAACTACTTACAGAAAAAAGTTATGTAGAGAAAGTTTAAAAATTTACTTTTAGTAAAATCTCAAAGTCCGAAGATTTAAAGTTACTTTTTTTTATAAATGAGTTCTTTTTCTCATATATCGTTCCATATATACCTATATAAAATATCACTGATCCGATATACATAAAAAGAGGTTTTAGGGAAAAAAATCTAACCTATTTACAAATACGTTCGTCTCTAAAATAGCAGCGTTCATTCATCATATTTTTAATAAAGTTCGTTAGAAACACTCGTTTAACCTACGTATATATGAAAAAGGGGTCCCGATATTAAGATATGCGCTATCGTCAATTTTAAGAATATACGATCACTTGTCTATCGAAAATCTTAACAGCACGAAACTTTAACAGAGTACAAAACATTAAATTAAGACGCAGAGACGCGTGCGCGAGCGCGTGCACCGCGACAGCAGGCACAATCCGGTCTACGAACCTAACATCGGGCCTCCATACTGTACGAGCGTTATTTCTATATAAACTATCTAACGCTAATCAACATTTATGAACACTTAACCATTCCTTTAACGTTTCAAATATTACATTTCGAGATATCGTAAGTGAATTTCGAAAATCGTGCAGATTAGAGTTCGTGTTTTCGCGGCGAAGCGTCGAGATTGCGCGGGAGATTACAGTTTTTATTAAGTACGTTGATGTCGGGCGCGTGAAGGTGTGTATTAGGGGTCGAGGGGCGGTGCGGTGCGGGGAAACGTGCGTCTCAGAATATGGTGGTCTCAGTGCGGGTCGCGGGCGGCACGTCGTCCGCGTCGATGTACGCGATGTCCTGGGGCGGGGCGCGCAGTCGGGACCGCAGCCCGGCCGCTGAGTGCGCCGACAGCCGCTCTTCGAGATCCTCCAGCGTCGACTTGAACGCGCGTACCACGCGCAGCTGCAACAACACAACGGCGGTCGCGCCCTACTACACAACCCGCTCTCTACGCTACCACACCCGCTATACCCGCTGCGAGCCGCGTGCCGCACCGCCGCACCTGACGCACACGCCCGCGTTACCGACGACACGACAGAGTGTGGTGTGGAAGTTCCTTCTCGATAGTTTGTCTGTATTCAGAGTTGCGCGCCTCCGTCCTGCGATCGCGTCTAGTACACGCGTTCCGATGAACAGTGAACGCGATACTCAACTCGAAAGAGTGTGTGCTTAGTTAGGATCGGACGAGACCGTGCCAAAATAAGATACGTGTAAAACAGAACGATGTTTTATATAAGGAGTGGGCGAGTACTACAGCCAAAACAGACGTGTGGGGATAGATGCAAAACAGACGAAAAATGGATCTAATAAATGCTCTAAGTAATCGATCGACAACACTCCTCGTAACAACAAACAGTAGCAACATCACTAAAAAAAGAAAAGAAAAAAGGAACGTTTGTGTGAATGTGTAAATTCAAAAATCTGAATAACGAGAACGTTTGAGGAAGTGTAAAAAAAGCAGAACGGAGTGTAGTCGATCTCGGCGGGAGACAGTTGTCGAGAGGAACACACTACGCGCTAGGGGGGGGGGGGGTGAGGGGGCGGGGTGCGGGTACCGTCAGCGTCCGTCGCACGCAGCGCGCAGTCAGCCGCCGCGCCCGCCACTACACTTCAGTCTCGAGGACGGGCCGGGGTTGCCAACAACATCTCTCAACGACGCGCGGCTCCACGCCCCATTCGACACCGTCCTACGTGCGCATACGCAGCCCTAGCTTTACAACTGCCGCGGTAGCCACACATGGTACGATGCTCATATAGTTTGATGTCATCAGTTCTTACTAAAAGTTTTCTATTACTAATTTATAAAACCAAAATATGGCGTTTGATAATAGTATTGCGTACATTAGTAACTTATTACTTGTTCAGAATATCTTAAGGGGCTTATTTTAAAAGTTTGTTAAATGGAAATTAGTTAATTAAATATAAAATTCAATCAAAATAAAGAAAAACCGGATGACATTGTAAATATTACATATAAAAGTTTTTTTTTTGCGAGAGTATCCATTTTAAAGTTTACACCCTTCAAGACAGTGTTTACCGTGTGCGGAAGAATTTTTTTTGCATTTTTTTGCCCAATCTAAAATACTTTTAGTATTGATGACGTCAAACAACGAAATAATCCTCAGTGTAGAAATCGTTCCATGTCTGTCCTAGCGGGCAGGCCGATACAGAAAAAATATACCATATTGTTATAGAGAAAAGAACAAAAGAAAACAACCGAAATATAAACGTGTATCGTGTATTCTGATATCGTGTATGTGGGCCGGTGTGATACGAATATGATGACTCCGGAAGGCCAAAAAAGATGAAAATATACAAATGAAAAAAAAAGGTATATGTATATATAATCATCAAAAAAAAAACGAAAATGGAAGACAGAGTCTAGGTATTTGCTAACCAGATGACTTACCTACTAAACTACACCTATACAATGTAGGATTTCGCCTAGTTTTTAGGACGAGGGTGCACTAAGAAAGAATACGAACTAATTTAACCTCACAATCGGGCATTTATTTATATTAAAATAATTTCATTTATCAAATTCCATAATCTATGGTGGTGGCACGCTATTTAAACTCATTTTGGTTTATTTAAACACACACAAAATAAAATAAATTTTAACCCGATGCTTAAACTAACATGCCATTTTGTTATTATATTATTATTTATTTTGTTAAAACATCTAATTACGGGAGCCAAGGAGGAAAAACGATTCACTTTTATTAATTTGTTTTTAAATAAATAATTGTGAAAATATCGATTTCTTCTAAAATAATATATTAAATTATTATCATATTACATACCATGTTTAAAGGGATATTTGCACAATTAAATAATTGACAACAAATGTTAAACTGAAATTGGATTACTTTTGCGGATTTTTGTTATTATTTTTTAAAGAAACAAATACGTTGAACATTTTATAACAGTCTACGTATACTCACCGCAGCCGCAGGATCGCTTACTGAGCATCAACTATATACATTTTACAATAATAATGGACACATCTACAAGCCTAACGCAAAATAACACAATAAAGGCAACTTTTCCAATGCAAATGCAACTACAGACGACCGCTCTCGGTGCCCAGCTTGACGCTTGTACCCACCTGACTGACAACACAACCCCGACACATCACACAACTAAGGGGACAAACATTCACAAAAAAAAAAACAATAAGAAAAACAAAAACAAAAAAAAAAACAAAAAACATTGACAACACAACGGCAAAGGAAATGGGGGGTACGATACCGAAATAGGGTTAAGAATCTTGTTAGTACTAATGCGAGCACGCGGCATGCCCTTGCTACGAGTGTATGACATCTAATGTAGTTTTTTTTTTAAAAGAAAAATCCACTCCACACTCAAGTGACACGTTCATTTGTATAGCAGTAACTGAACACAATCCGGTTTAAATGAAAATAAAACAAAAAAAAATAGTACATTTAACAGTGAATGAATTGTTACTGCTTTAAGTACATCGGTAACGCGTGTTAGTACGCCGTGCGGCCCTGTGCCAACATCAGGTATTCCCAACATGTACGGCGTAACAGAGCTTTGGGTTGCTTGGATGAGCAGCGAGGATTCAACGGGTTGGCGATTCACAAGCAAAAATACTATTCTTTAAATTATAAATAAATAAAAAACAGACAAAAAAACACAAATTTAAATTAAAAAGTAGCCAGAAAAAAAACAAACAGTCAGTATGACTAAGAGATAAAAAAAAGAGAGAACAGAGATAGAGATAGTCATATTCATACCGCGGTGTACATGTGTATAAAATTATTATTACAATCGGTACCTCTAGGTGAGAGGGGGGTAGTCATAGTAACTGTTTGAAGGTAAAATATGAGGGATAAGTAACATCTTCACAGCCTACAGAGCATGCGAATTACAGGGCGAGTAAGGTAAACGGGAAGGGAAGAGGGATGGTCAGTACAGTCCATTTAGGTATTAAAAAAGTTTGAAAATAATACTTTTTTTAAACCCGTGAAGCGTCTGTTTGTATTCGATGCTGCAGAGCATGCAGGCGTTATTCGCGTTTGAGAAAAAAAATCTAGTGTCGCAACGGTACTGTGCCGGTTTCATGACATAAGAGGAAGGCAGAAAAATAAAGAGCAAGATAGCAATATTTTAGAAGATTAATAAAAAGTACTGTAATCGAATACTTTAAAAGAAAATAAAAATGTCATGAAACCAGGTACACACTAGTTAAAAAAAAAATGTTTTTTTTTTGGAAATAAAATTTTCTACTAAAAAAAAGTTTTGTTCGGTTGCTAATTTAAGTTTTATTTTCTCAAAATTATCTAGAATATTGACTGTTTTTTCAAAAGCTACCAAAATCAGTGACCGAACAAGAAGTAAAACTACGTTAGTAATGGGCCGAAAAAAAAACTATTAGCGTAATTACTACTACTCATTACTATGTAGTGTTTCTCTGTATAGGTATAAAAATAACTTCTCGAACAAGAAACAGAAGTATAGGAGAAAAACGGAAAAAAGGAGGAAAGAAACATTTGAAAAAGAGAAAATTAAAATAATACCAAAACAAAAAAATAAAAACAAAAAAATGTTCCAGTAAACTCATTACGAATGTTCCAGTTTTAAATTTATCATTCGAGATAAAATCTATTTTATTACCTTAAATAAAACTAATCTTATCTTTTATATCCTAAAAAGTAATTCCGTTTAATTTGTACCGAGACATGAATCGGCGTATCTCTACTATTCCTATGAAAGTTAAAAAATGAATAGTTTGAAGAAAAAAAAACTGTATTATTTCGATCTGTATGCAAAAATAGTATAGTATGAATAATTATGATTTTCGATAACTTAGCGTTAGGATGCCCAAGGTATCCGCAGTGTTGCTACGTAGACTTTGCTGTGTTTATGGGGTTTTTAAATCTATGACAGCTGGAGACTCAAAACACGAACGGTAATTTCTATCACTTGTATATTTTTCCACTTTATGTATATTTCTGTTTTATCCAGCTACAGTATCAATCAAATTATTTGATTTTATGAAACATAGTATACAGTACAATTTTTTTATTATATATACTTCTAAATCTGTTGCTTATTTTTTTTTAAATTATATAATCATGAAAATAACCACAGATTGTTTTTGGCAATCATATAAAATATTATCAATTTTTATTTATATATATGCAAAACAATTTATAACATCTCAAAAAGAAATTATATTTAAGGGGAAAAAAAATTCTCGTCAAGGCCACATAAAAATATAATTTTCCAATGACTTTAAAACTGTAATACTTTTTATTTCAATGGACAAAGGACTCTATTTGAAACGTATAATTCCTACATTAGCCCAAAATAATTGAAATTTAACGTTGAGTAATTAAATAAAGAAGATTTTTTTTTTTTTTTGTTTTCGATAAAAAATATATAAATCACTTTATGAAACCACAGCGAATCCCTCCAGAAGCTAATACAACGCTATTATAGTATTGGCTCTTTTTTTTTCTTTATTTATAAAACGAACAAATTGGATATGGGTATGTTAAAGAAACTACTTATAAAACACGAATGATGTAAAAAAAAATACCGTATTTTAGAACATTATAAATTTTAGGTTCATTTCAGTCGCTTTCAAATATACATAATTTAATTTTGACAGTTTGTTTATTTATACAATTTTATTACATTTCTTATTCGATAAAACACGGGCGAATATTATTATTTAATATTCGACGATACGTTACGATTAAATATTTTTTTCAAATAAAAAAAAGGGTTTTTTTTGTTTGTTTTAGTATCCAAGTTATTCGTTATTTATAGGCCCCACCTTACCCAACACAGACCCGAATATCCTAGCCTGCGGTATTTCCTCACTACAGTGCATACCTGGGTTTGGAGTCTCGTGAGGCCTCTGATCCATAGGATCTGGCCGGCGCGGGGCTTCTTATCCAAGTCTGCGTCGTAGTCCGGCCCCGGCTGGATGGTCTCGTGGTCCGGCTGACCTCGGCCCCAACTGATAGTGCAATGTGTACGGGTGTTTATAGTTTGTTAACGAGACGTCGTACCCACGGTGCGCGTTCTCGCGACACGAGTTCACACGAACGTACCGTCGGAACAGTATTTTATCGAAACCCAAATAGTTTTTGTCCGTTATAAAAACACACCGAGGGAACCAAAGCTTAAGTGCTGAGGTTATGTGTCAAAACGAACGAAATATTATTAAAAGTATTTGTACAATTTACAAAAGTGCAAAAAAATGCATTTATCGATTATCGATACCGTTGATATCGATAGACAAAACTACTAATTTACTTGACATCACAAATATTTGAGAAGAAGAAGTTCACAGTGATAATAAGGAGCCACTGTTAGCGGTATACTTACGTGAGTGTCTTGGGTATCTTTCTAGTTGGTACTGTAGTGACGAGTTGTCCCCAAACGAGTGTCCCCGCGCCGAAGAATAAGCACCAAAGCCATTGGTCTAACGATAGTCCTGCCGTGCTGAACGCCATGCCTCCGAACTGGATAATTATAACCTGAAATATCCATAAGACATCACTTATTAAATGCTATTCCATATCGCTTTCTCCGTGTCTTTCAACAGTTAAGTCAAGGTAGCTCAATTAAGTTTAGAGGCGGCCCATAATTTCGAATCTATGTTAGCTACAGCCATGATAGATTCAGATATAATTTTTACCCGACTGCTAAAAAGGAGGGTTACGTGTTTCAAGCGTATGTATGTCTATTTCTTCGCCATGTTTTGTAGCCTAAACGGCTTCATGAATTGTAACATAGGTTGTATAATATTTAAGTACGACGTTTGGGTAACGGAAATTGTTTTTTTTTTTTTTTTTTTTGTTTCCTTTTATATTTTATAAAACCCAGGTAGCAGTCAAGCATACGGGTCGCTGATAGTAAGCGATCTCTAGCACGCTACCGACAATGAACCCCCTACTTCAAAAAGCTCTGGAAACCCTACTCACCACAGGAACACAACACTAGGTAATTTGGCAGCGTTTTTCTGAGTTTAATAATAGTTAAATTAGTTAATAAGAAGTTTTAGCGCCGAGATCTAACATTTGGTGGGCGGCACAGCGAATGATCACGCAAGTAATAATAAATAATTTAATAGGGTATATAAATAAACATTACTTCAATCAAATTAAAATAATGTAACTGTTAAATTATTTTTACACAAAACATTTGGCCGTCACGGGAAACCCCGCGCCCTGCAGATGTAAAACCTCTTTGTTACTGTGTACTATATATAGATGAATATGTTTATTTTATTATTATGTGTAGGGTGGTCGCGATCCCTACCAACCGCTTTTAATCTATATATGGTTTAATATGAAATATTGAACTGATCCAGTTTGTCTATAAAAAAAAGGACTCGGCTCTACACCACCAACGTTGGGAAAAGCTTGCCACGCCAACATCCGCCAACATTGGGCCAAACAATCGGTCTGAATCGCCGCATTAGATGTTTCACATCAGAAAGTCAGTAAAATAAATTAACATTATTATTATTAATGTCTAACTTCATCGTGTCGCACTGACGTTACACGATGCGCGTGAAGCTCGGTAAGTTTATCCACTATTAGACCGGCCGCACACGTCTGGTTTCCTTATTAGGTATTCGAATCAGGAATTCCGATTCTCATCGGGAATATTTTATTACAAGTATTACGTCAGGACTTTTTTCCGTATGGAACAGAAGTACGTGTGCGCCATGTTGTAAGATTTATATGGAATTCTTGATTCGGTAACCTTATAATGAAACCTGACATGTGATAAGAAAACAAGACCATTTTCTGACTTCGATGAGTTTGAAGTCGAAGGTCCAATACCAATGAAATTAAAATGGAACCTCCCTTGAAGTATCCCTTTACCAAAGAAAAAAAATTATGTGTGTGTGTACCAGAGTACACAGGTAAGAAGTGAAACTTCTTTACGACATATCATTTTTCTACTATTTGCAACTTCACGAAAATGGGGTAGTTATGGCTTAAGCCTTAAGAAAAACAATTTTTTCCGTATTAAATTAAAGCTATTTTATTATTATAGACATGCATACAATTAATGAGTAATTTATTTTATCATTGTTCTTATTATAATATCATTGCTATTGTTATATTTCATCAATAATGATAGCATCATTATTACTATTGTTGTCATTATTAAATATTTTTGTAATTAATGGCTTGTGGTAGCTAAAATATGAAATATATGTTTTACATTCTACATATTAATATTTATTTCATAACTTAATAAAAATAATTCAAAGCAGATATTTAATGACTTAATCAATTACACAAGTTATGAATAAATAATTGGAATTATCTTTTCAAAGGAATACAATTATATGATGACAGTTAATCTTGTAGAAATGCAACGATTTTATAAAATTAAAAATGAATAAATAAATCATTAAAAACGAATAATTAAAAAAGATGTACGTATACATATTTTTATTTTCCAATCGTGTTTTGTTTTATTTTGAAATTATTATTTAATTTATATTTTTTATTGTTTTTAGAATTAATAATGTTCACTAGATTTACAGTCATATTTATTAATACTTGCTAATTTTAACAGATTTATATACATTCACTGATACTTACAATCAAAAAGTGAGGTTAACCTCAAATAAATATTAAAATCATGCTCATACGTGTTGAATTTATAAAACGAAATATATAATCACTCTCACTTTTCTTGTAAATTCACTTAAATTTGAATAAGTCTTTTTATTTTATCACTTTCAAATTAATATATTGTTATTCTTATTTCAAACCAAACTTCAAAACTAATATATTGTTGTTATTATTATAATATATTACATTATATTCTTTACGTCACTATACTAAACTTTGATAAAAAAGATGACGCGTAACGGAAAAATGTGACGCGTAACGAAAAAATGTTACACTAAATTTTTTTCCAACCCCGATAAAGAAGTTTCACTTCAAAAAGAATCACCTAAATCGTTTCACAAACAAAGAAATGATGGTTGAACATCCGTAAACAAAAATACATTCGAAATGAGAACTTCTCCTTTTTTTGAAGTCGATTAAAAAATGATGATTAATATTATCACATACCTGTGAAAGCGCAGTTCCGATCCATATAGAATAGAAGATGGGGTTCGTGAAGAGTCCTTGGAAGACGTTCCGCTGGCCGTGTATCTTCCTCGCGTTGATCTCGTTGAACAGCGTCATCATGACGAACGTGTTGAAGATGATCGTGAAATGCTGCGTGGGCTCCGCACCAATAGGCTGGTATCGCCCCGACGGGATATCCAATATTCTATCACCTGTGATCAGATATTTGATAATATTTTATAGTCCATACAATTTTTAACAAAAAAGAAAACAAACTTCAATGATTTTGTAGAGTTCTCTGGTGTATCTTGGAAGTTGAAGGTCCAATGACAATGAAATTTATATGAAACCAATGGGACCTTGAGGTATCTCCTTTGCAAAGATAAAAGAATCGCCCAAATCGGTTAATAAACAAAGAAATTATGGCTGAACAATGAACATCCATAAAAAAAATGGAATCACCTCCACCTTTTTTAAAATTGGTTAAAAAAGGAAAATACAGTGGAATTTGATATATGGGTTAATCACCTATTTTACCCACACTTTGCTAATCCTGCGCATGACGTCATTCGTGTGTAAATGAACGTTACCTAACTGGTGCGTTGATCTTACATCTCTTGTTTCCTTATATTTTTATGTGTTTATTTAGTACCGACTCCACGTATGACGTCACGCGCTCTATACGGTTATATAAAAATTTATACGTTTAGATGTTATTTTACGTACTTATAATAATGCGTTATTTATGTGAAATTATAGTTTCCTAGCTTTATAAATCCATAAAGATTAATAAATAATTAACGATTTTAGAAAATTTTGTCTGTTTGCCTATTGCATCTAAGATTATTAGGCACAACGAGAAATTTTAATGTTCTTAAAATCTTACCCTTCTATGAAAGTTCATGGTAACTCAGGATACGAAATATTCGTTCAGAATACTGTATGATATTGATTATCGTGTGTAATACAAAATAGCAATAGGGCAAAACACTTTAACCCTAATAAGCTCTTATTATAATATTGGTTAACATACCGACAAACAATAGAGTGAATATAATGAAGAGTTGGTAGATCGCCTGCCCGAGGATGTTCTTCATCATGGTGCGGCTGATCAGCGCCTTGGTCCGTCCGTAGGGCTTGCGTAGCAGCAGGTCCGGCGTGGGCATCTCCGTGGCCAGCGCGAGGGACGCGAGCGTGTCCATTATCAAGTTCACCCATAACATTTGCACCGCCTGCAAACCATAAGTAAATAATGTAAACAACAATCGATGTAAAATTACGTGCACGCTCTGGGTGGGATTTTAAAAATAGTGATGTCCACTAATCGTTACTAATCGTAAAACCACACGAGATATTGCTCATGTAGATAAGTTTAAAAAAAATCGTTAAAGGTGAAGGAAAGGAAAGTACTTTTGTTAATTTGTAAGTAGTTTTTCATATTATGTTCATTTTATAGTTTCATAATATATGCAAAAACAAATGAGTCATCGGTTGTGTTAAAATATTAAATAATACAAGATATTTCAATAAATAAATATTTAAAAAAAATAAAGAAAGTAAACTAAACGGTATCACAACAATACAAAAATTTATGTGGCAACATTATTTTCTTTGACATTAGTGATTGACAATTTTCTTCACTGGGATTAAAAACTGAGTATAATCCGTAACGAAACATTCGGACACAATAATATTAAAATGTATGCATACGTAATATTACGTACGCATGTGGGTACGTTCGTGTACGTACCTTAAGCGGGCTGTCCTGTATCGCGCACGCGCCGGTGAAGGCCACAATGACGGCGACCACGTTGACGGTCAGCTGGAACTGTAGGAACTTGGCGATCGAATCGTAAACGTTACGGCCCCACATCACAGCCTTCACGATCGACGAGAAGTTGTCATCTGTGAGGATGATGTCGGAAGCCTCCTTCGCGACGTCCGTTCCGGCGATACCCTGTTGCGATGATTAGAAATCATTTGAAATTTGACTGCTAGCTAGTTCTTTGTTTTTCTTATTAACTTAAGTCCCAAGTAAATCAATTTAATTAGGTATTAGTAATTAAAGTATTTTTTTTATAAGCTTTTTTTTAAACTTTGTTAGTATGGGTCAATTCTTGCAACTGAATTTTAAAATAGTTACCCCCAACCCTATGAACTGAAATTTTGCATACATGTTTAATTTGGACGAGAATGCATGGTTAGAGTTAAGTGAAGTCATTCTAAGTCCAATATGGCAAACTCCCAAAGATGGCGAGACATTATTAGTTACCATGATATGTGTATCAAATGAAGGGTTTGCAGAGAAGAGTACGAAAAAAATAATTTATAAAAGGTATTTTTTTAAATAAGCTTTTATTTCACATTTCAATACTTTTAAAAGTAGCGCAAATAAAAAAGGGATAAAGGGAAATTTAAGTTAAATAAATTTACTATTCGTTACAAGCTTTTAAAATTCTTGAAATATTTAATAAAAGCTTTTTTAGTAAAAGATTTGTTTATTTTTCGTCGGTACTAAGGAACCTAATAAAACGATAAATTAAAAATGTTGATAAAAAATTAAGGGGCGATATGGCGTTGCCACAAAAATACTTTTTAGAAATAAATATATTATTTATTTAAGACTGGCCCCGCTCCAGCTTTGTACGGATACAAGTTACAAAGTTTTGTGTTTAAAAAAAGCCTGATTTAAGAGTTTATCCCTATAATATTGATAGGTCATAATCATAACATTATAACTGCCTCATTAGCCTAGTGGTCTAAACGCGATTTGTATGGTCGAGGGTCCTAGATTCGATTCCCTGGGCGAGGAAAGTGTTATTGGGGTTTTCTACGAAATTCCCACTATCAGCTCGGAGTTTTGGCACATTGAGAGGGACATTCTACCTTGAACCGTGGAAGATTAACGCTGTTGGATAATGAAGACCTCAGTCAATAAATCAACTACAAATAAACACAGTACCTGGGTGCCGTATCACTGAGCGTCTTGCTGCGTATTACAATATATTAAAAAAAAAAAAACTTGTGAGGTTAGGGTTACTGACCATAGCGAAACCGACGTCGGCTTTCTTGAGCGCGGGTCCGTCGTTGGTACCGTCTCCGGTGACGGCGACCACTTCCCTGGTGTCGAACGCTTTCGACTCGATCATTCCTTTCACGAGCGTATACTTGTCTGTCGGTGAGGATCGCGCCAGTACGCGTAGCTTCGGCCACACCTTGTCCACCAGATGCTGTTGAACCTGCGAATAGACAATTAACATCTATAGGCAGGCCGACCGCTATAAGCGCGACACTCCTCATGGTTTGCGGGACGCGAGACGGCGGGTGATATACACGGTATTGAAATAATAGGTACCTTGCATGTTATAGAAACTATGGCAGATGTCTATTGATAAATAAAATAATTAATACACATTATGTTGTTTTCTTTATTAAAATTGTACAGAAGAAACTACTAATAATAAACAAAAATTGTACGGTAATCTTTAAACGCGGTTAAAGTAAAAGTTCTTTAAATTTACTAGTAAATATTGACAATATAATTTACTCAGAATGAGTCAAACTATTACTTTAGATTGACTGCATAGTCTGTATACATTTAAAAAAAAAAAACGGAACGTCTGTAATTCCATTTTGATAAACAAATGATCTCATGTGTAGCAGTCACAAAAATAAAAACGCGAGTACCTCACGTCAAACGTCTATTGCTGCCAACGGTGGACAATAGACTAGCTTATTGGTCGATTATGTACCCCTCCCGATAGTAAATATTGACAATATAATTTACTCAAAATGCGTCAAACTATTTTGGCCGACCACAAGGACAGCATTTGAAGTGAGGCTGCTCGCTCAGTCAGTGCACTGGTAATGCCTATAATCTGTATCTGTATTTATATATATATATATATATAAAAATACCTCTCCGTTAGTATCCCTTATTCTGCTGTTGAACTCCTTGCCTTCGAGTATCAGGAAGTCGTCAGTCGGTTTGATTATCCCGCACTTGATGGCTATAGAGCGCGCCGTGTTCACATTATCTCCTGTCACCATGCGCACCGTGATTCCAGCCTTCTGGCACTTTCTAATCGCCTCCGGTACCTGGACATACACAGTACCATTAAATCTGTTTGTGTGAATGTTTGTCCAACAATCACGCTCAAACTGCTCGACGGGTTCTGATAAAATTTAACATAAATGTCCATTATTACATTGTAGTATAGGAAGGATACTTTATTATAGATGGACCAGTACTATATAGGACCCCATCAAGCCGGTTTTACTAACAAAAGGTGGATAATTAGGTGAACGATAATGATGTCGGTAAATGACTCCCTCTATGTAGACCCACAAAAATATTATTGAAAGTGAAGATGTTATGGTTATTTAAACTTCCTTTTCTTTCATATATATATATATGTGGAATAATATTTAGAATAATATGTTTTGTTATTTGTAATTCATATGTTTTTTACGCTTACCTTTTTGAAGTTGGTATTATTGAGTTTTTCTAAAGTAGCAACACTAGATAGCTGTCAAAAAAGATTTTACGATGTACGGTGTTTACTTTTTCGTGCGATATTAATTAAAGAAATATCGACAAGTTCCAAGTCATTTCACTCGCCAATATCCCACATATATATTATGTATATTCTTCCACTTTACATGACATGAGGACATCACAACATTATTAAAACTAGGTACTTAGCTAGTGATCTTTTTTACACGCCCGTCCATCCGGTGTTGCCACCTACCTCCATAGAAAAATGGCTTGGCGCCACAAGTTTACAAATAAATTTTAAAAAAGCCAAATCCGATCGAATTTCTTGTTGGCTTTTCTCGATTAATACGATGTTTTTCGAATCGGAATTAACGTGAAGTCCGTTCTGAGAGATTATTCAATAAAGTATTTTTGATTTATGTGAAGAGAGATGTTGGCAGGGTCGAGGTAGTAGGTCACTATACTACACAGTACACTAAATGAAACAGTACGTTGTCTGGGTAGTATTTTTAAAATAATTACATACAGCCGCTCGGTAGATAAACACGCACCAGGGTTGCCCTCTGATTGTGGTTATTGGATTACGTTACATATTTTTGATAATGGTGTGATAAATTGCCATTATTATTATTATTACACCAAAATATATTACTGAATATTTTGTAAATTTTAATTGAAATTATTTCTACTTGAATTTTTTTTCTATTTTCAAAAGTGTTTGTGAGTAAGTAACAAGGGAATGCAATTTTTTATTTTTTATTTGTACTCTTTGCATTGCTTAGTAATCAAATAGCTTAAATAAATAAAAAACAATTTTAAATTCTAGGAAGTAGATAATATAATATTTCGTCATTAGTAATTTCGGCGCTCTCGCGACTATTGTGAATCGAAGTTCACCGAGATTTCGAAGTACGTCGTTACGGCCGTTTGTATAAAGACGTGATATTACTTAGTATATTGTACTGTGACTGCGCCGCTACGTCATGCAATTGCACGGGTTTCCTTTCCCCGCCCCCGCCAACGTCTGTCGGAAACATAGGACGGTCGCAAACGAACTTGTACTACTATAGTATAAATAATTGCACGTACCTCTGGTCTTACTGGGTCCTCGATACCGACTACGCACAAGCAAGTCAGGTTGTTCACGATGTTATCTTCGTCGTCCCAATTCGGCTCTTGGTCTATATGCACCTGAGGATATCATAAAATCATATGCATTAGGGATTATGAATGAAATAAAGTTTTCTTAAACATGAGCACCGGCAGCAGGGTGCAAGGGGGTGTGCTGGCACCCCAGTATGGGGAAAGAAAATACATATAGAAGACAGATTTTATTATTAGTGAGTTTACTACATACATACATCATGCCTGTATCCCCGAAGTGTTATGGCAAAGGTGTTAGTACACCTTTACACCACACCCACGCACAGTTCGCCGGGTATATTTTTAGGTCCCATATAATTAGGGGGCGAGTCTATTGCCATTAATCAGGCACAAAGCCAAACTCCGAGATACTATTGAAAATTTCATAGAAAAACACAACAACACATTTGCTCGACCTGGGGGAATCGAACCCAAGACCTCGAGAATCGCAGTCGCACTTACGACCACTAGGCTAACGAGGCAGTTACCATTTGACTAAAAACTTAAGGCATCTAGGTAGTTGTCCATATTTGTACAACGGGTGGGCCGCATTTCTACAGAGTCCGCTCAATAGGCACAGGGGGCCACTATTTCCGTAATTTGTAATTTAAAAAAAATAAAGTCATGGTTAAATCACCTGGTTGATTTCCGCCTTGCCGGGAACGAAATCCCGGTACGCCACGGATATGGTCCTTAGGCCATCGCAGGCCATTGGCTCTATCACTTGCCTAACTAACCGATCTTGCATGTCTCGTGTGAACTTCTCCAGTCTGCCTTCGTGTCCGTATATGAATGCACATCTGTTAAAAAAGATAATTGATTTACTTTAAAGAGTAAAAAATCACAATGTACCAAATAGTTTTAAAACAAAATAAAGACGTAACCATACTGTAGTCACAAATAAATATATAATGTAGTTGAAAATAATCTTGCTAATATTTATATTTTTAAATTAATAAATAAGATCGTATATTTTATGCTGTTATTTATGTCAAACGAAACACCCTATAATAGCGGATGACGTCATTCGTGTGTAAACGAACGTTACCCAATTAGTGTGTTGAGTTAACACCTGTTGTTTCCTTATAATTTTCTGTGTTCATTTGGTTTAAACTGATCCCACGTGTGACGCCACGCACTCTGCGGTATCGTGTGCGCGGAAATTTATGTTTACGTTTAGATGTTCCTTTAAGTACTTACAATGAGTTTTTATGTGACTTTATTAATAATAAAAAAAAAAAAATCAAAACTCAATATTTTATTGAAATAACTAGCTGATTGCTTTTTGCTCATTATAGAATGTAATTAATTTAAGTAATAGCTGTCATTTCAGTTAGAAAGATTGTTAACAGATGGCACCTCTTACATGTTACTTGACTATATTATTTTCATAGGTACTGTCATCAACAGATTTTTTAAATCAATAGCGAGAAACATAAGCTTCAAAATAATGTTTCAATCGTTAAATTCCATGAACAATTAAGGGAGATATTGCGCTGACACAAAATACATCTTTGACAAATAATATAAAGAGACTTTTGAATGCATTAAACCACGTACAGAATCCCAAATAGCATCTTTATTCGCACAACATGGTAGGATCACTTACTTTTTGAGAACGATCTCGGAGGCGCCCTTGGTGTAAAGTCGATATCCGCCCTTGTGCGGTATGATGGTTGACATGCTCTTGCGTACGGAATTGAACGTGTAGACCTTAGTCAGCGACTCCTCGGGATGCCTTTCGCGGACCGCGTCGTAGCTCTGTCCCAACCCGACGACGAAACCGAGGAGGGCGCATTCAGTCTTGTTGCCAACTTGCATGGGTGGACCGGTCGGATCTTGATTCGGCTGGTGGACGTTACGACATAAAAACTTATTACTGGTGATATAAGACTATGTGATAGAAATTTGAGAGAATGCTATAGCAGAAATAGCTAAATATAGGCTTCAAAATGGTAAATATAAATTAATTATGTTTGGTACATTACGGCTGGTTCATAATACAAATTTGCCTTTTTGAAGCTGATATTTTTTACTTGTGAAATAAGTTATTACGGGCAGAATGTTCCATGTTACTTAAAAACTATTACGTCTCATAGCAGTACTCTTTCTACTTTCCACTGTGTAGCCAAACATGACATAGCACCACTATATTGTATTTTGTCGGAAAAACCAATTTCTTGTGAAACAGTGATAGCTAAGTGGTAGCGTATACGGACATCGCGTTGATCGACGTGAGTTTGAATCCCTGCAATGAGCCGGAAGTTTTTCGGTGAAGGAAAACACATACTTTTTTTAATTACCACCTGGCTAACTATCACTTTTCCTATAGCTAACCCAGTCCCCCCACAGGGCTAAGCGTGTTACGATATTGAGCCAAATCATCACGTAACATCAGATAAGATTGTTGACAAACGTTAAACCTAAAAAGAAGCCAAATCACCTGTAAGACATGTAGAAGACAGGTCACAATGTCTCGCCAGCTCTAAGGATTATTAGAAGATTTGAAAACTTACCATGATCCTAGATGTAAACGCGCTGTTGACAGACATGCCTTCGATCATGGTCTCGGCAACCTCCTGCGGTATGTCTCGGTAGTTGGGCGTGACCTTGCACAGTTTCTCGCAGATGTAGGATTGTACGACAGTCATTCGATTTGTGGTTAGAGTACCGGTTTTGTCGGAACAGATAGCCGTGGCGTTGCCCATCGTCTCGCAAGCGTCCAAATGCCTCACCAGGTTGTTGTCTTTCATCATTTTCTATAAAATAACCATTATTAACCCTATGCTGTGAAAAAAGTGCTTGAACAATTTTAATGTTTTATACATGTCATAGACTACAAAAAAAACTCGATAGTGCTTTTAGTAATCACAAAATATGAATAATAATAAAATTGTACAAGATGAAAATAATTACTACGTAATAAACGTGTGTGGAGTCGCGGGTACAGCTAGTTAATAATAAAATCAAATTAACCTTTTGGCCCCCTTACCTCACAAAAATGTACTTAAAATTGGTATATATGTTATTAAGTACTAGCTGTGCCCTACGGTTTTACCCGTGTTAATTTTATACGACAAACATCCTCAACGCACCCGTGAAGGCTTTTTTTTATACTTTGTGTGTAAAACTGTCGTCATTTTTATGAGGAATAAATTAATTTTTCAAATTATAATATAGCCTATGTTAGTCGCTGATACTGTAGCTTTATATTAGTGAAAGGATTTTTAAAATCGGTCCAGTTGTTTTTGAGTTTATCCATTATAAACAAAAAATCAAATCTTTCCTCTTTATAATACTGGTATAGACTTATACTACTATTATAGAGAGCTAAACATTGTTTAACTACCTCTTTAGCCTAGTGGTCGTAAGTGCGACTGCTATGAACGAGGTCCTGGGTTCAAATCCCAGGTCGAGCAAAGTGTTATTGGGTTTTTCCTATGAAATTCTCAGTAGCAGCTCGGTGTTTAGTTTCGTGCCCGATTATCGTCAATAGTCTCGCCCCCTATTACATGGGACCTAAAAACGTACCCGGTGAACAGTGGGTGTACATTAGTACACCTCTGCATAACCCTTCGGGGAATACAGGCGTGATGGTATGTTTTTTTAAATGTAAACTTTGTACGTAGTAATCTCTGATACTACTGAACAGATTATAAAAATAGAAGGCTACGTTCTCCCTGACTGACATAGGCTATATTGTATACTTTTTATTTTTAAAAGACTTAAAAAAAAATAAGGTTGTCAATTCAAATGTATTTTTTACCGATGTTCAAACATAACTACTTTGCTTATTAACCGATACGGATGATTATTTTTTCGATGGAAAAGGAATACCTAAAAGGTGGTCCTATTTTAATTTCCCTGGCATTGGTTCTTCGATTTTGAAGACACACCGAGGGAACTTTTTCGTTAAAAATTGTCTTGTATATTGTAAGAAGCAGTGGATCACGGTTTCACCAATCGGTGTTCAATTTATTGGACCAATTGTACAATGAGCCGCCGCCAATGCGCCCCCATGTAGCCTATTTTGTACTTGCGTACAGTTTGACACATTTCTTGACGTTCATGTTTACTTCTTTGCTCTTTAGGGCCGTACCGTAAAGTTAGATAGCCTTATAACCTTCCTCAATAAATATACTATAAAATGCAAAAAGAATTTCTCATATCTGACGGCAGTTGCAGAGCTTAGCGCGTTAAAAAAACCTTCGAGCTTTAAAGTCACGTTAGCTTTAAATATACGTTTCAAAATTACCCAATTTGATTGGAGAATCGTAGTTACCAACCAATTTGGTACACCCCTATCATCTCTCAATCCCTCATATACCAACTGCATCTTACCTCGCGCGCGCACCGGCAAGAAAACCGTTGCCGAAATAAAATACATATAAAGAAAATCAAAACTGAGAATTGGGTGGTTTCCAGGTATCCTGACCCTGACTTCATCGAAACTGGTGAGCGAATGCAATATTAAAAAAACAGAAAAGCTTTTTAATTGTTTATTGTTTAAACACGCTAATCTCTGGAACCACTAGTCAAATTCGAAAAATTATTTTTGTATATAATAACCAGATTCACGAGGAATAGTATTATAGGCTTTCTAACATTAGGATACCACTTTCAGTTAGCCTTAAATATTGATTTTTGTTAAATAAGTCGGAAATGGAAGCCCTCCCGAACTGCTTTATCCGGGTGCACTGGCGTAATGGTTAATGATAGGTAAATACAATGTTCTAGAAAAAATGGGTCTTTAGTATATCTAAAAAAAGTCGGCGACAATAAGGAATATTGCGATTTTTTTAACATTAAAAATTGATTTACGATCATTATATTTAAGCATGGCATATTAATCCTTACAAACAAAAGTTACTTCATCGTAAAGGCAATTTTATGAAGTTCATTTTTGCCCTTTAAATTATGTTATTTGGACAAATAGTTTAAGACATAATGAAAAAATTAAAATAATTTGTACTTGCGTTCCCGCAATTTACTAATTATTAACAATTACCTTATTACTAACAATTTTACTATGATGGGCTACACGGGTGTGTTGTCGGCGTAGTTGTGATATATTCAGGACACATACCTTGACGGAATAAGCCAGAGACAGTGTGACAGCGAGAGGCAATCCTTCAGGAACTGCCACGACCAGCACCGTGACACCGATGATGAGATGTTTAACGAGGTTGTTAATGTACGTCGCCTTCCACGTTTTCTCTTCCTGTACGAACGTCCGAACGCAGAACTGGATGACCAGGATTATCACCGTCAGCACTGCTATTGTCGAGCCGGCGTATCCGATCTGTTGATTATATCGGACGTCTTTACAGGTTATATTATCTGATGATAAATATAATAGGATAGGATAGGCCACCTGAAAAAATTGTTGTAAATAATCATCATCAACCAATTTTTTTTTGTGAAATAATGTTGATTTATGTTTTTAAGATCGTGTATTTTGTGCTGTTCTTCATGTCAAACGAAACACCAATAATAGCGCATGATGTCATTCGTGTGTAAGTGAACGTTACCCAATTGGTGCGTCGAGCTGACATCTTGTGTTTCCTTATAATTTTCTGGGTTTATTTAGTACTGATCTCACGTATCACGTAACGCGCTCTGCGGTATCGTGTGCACAACAATTTAAAAATGTAGACGTTTAAAAGACTTTATTTAAACTTTAATGCGTTATTTATTTATTTAAAATAATTTTTTTTAGCTTTGTAAATCTATGATAAATCTACTTAACAATTTTTTGAAACATAAAAATATTCAATTAAGCGATACACGTGAACAGTAGTATATCACGCTGGCTTATCCCAAGGCTTCTTAATACGCAAGCGCACATAAATGTACAAAGAGGAGACCGAAATAATAAGAAACACTGTATAATTTGTTCTATGTCATTCTCTCGCAGGCTAAAACCTATATATTTCTTTGTTTGACTCTTTTTAGTGTCGCTGTTTCTTTCATCCAATTTCAAATCACAACGGTGCTAAAGAAGTTTTCACTTCAATAACCAGAAGCATGTATTTTAACTTGCCACAAAAACTCACTGGCCAGTTTTAATAAGGGAGCCACAATCATGCTAAAACTTTGTTTGAAGTCTGAACATTAGAAAAATATTCTATCCAAGCGTCATTGGTATAAAAATACATGTTTTAATGAAATAAGAAGATGACTATAGGGTTTTTTTACCTGTATAGCGAGTTTGGTCAGTTTTGCTTGCAGCACGGACTTTTCCTTCTTGTGCGACGTTTCAACTGGCGGTTTGTCAGAAGCCGGCGCGGGTACGTGGTTATCGTCGGGCCTCGCGTGGTTCGCGCCGTGGCTGTTGCCCGACGCTGGCAGTGTTGCGTCCTCCTCACCTGGTTTGTAAACGGAAACGTCAATGGATTACTAGGTAAGCAAGCTTCGACGTTTTATGTTATTTAGTTGCAAGTTTTTGTAGTTGTAATGAATAGGTTAAGTCGATGTAAGTGCATATTTATAAATGGCTTTTTAGTTATTATATTGTAAGGCAGTTGTAAGAGAATGATAAACCATTGAGATCTAAAGAGAGAAGGGATAACATTATATGTGTAATATTTAATGTATTATATTTAGTTATCAAATGAAATGTAAGTTACGGATATGAGATTTCGGATCTGGTTGTGGATATATTATTTAATCAGGTTTCGGTTATTGATGCGGATATAAAATGATTTCTGATATTCGATGGTTTCTGATAATTTCAGTTATGCCTATTACATTTATGAAAGAAATGTATTTAGTGGGAAAATAAGCGTTATTAAAAGTTTTTTTAGTGAATAATAATTTTTATTCTAGATTAATTTTTAAGTTATTTTTTTGTACTCAACGGTGTCTCATTCAGCTCTTCCTAAGCGAAATGTTTCAATAGGGTTATGGTTTCGATAATTTCAAATTGAGTTACAGAGTTCCATAACAAACCTTGTTTTAAAGTAGTTGTGATAAATACATTTTTATAAAGACAAAAATTAGTACTAAATTTTTCCTTAATAGAAAATATTAAAGTTATGTTAAATTAATTAAATGATTATGATGAAAACCATTATAAAAATAAGAGTATAGTGAATACTAGCTTGTGTATATGATGAAGAAGAATTGCCATATTTTTATTAGCTTTTTACTGAAACATTTATTATCATAGCAGCTAATCGTAAATAGAAAAAACATGGAATGCAATATTTTTATAAAACCCCTTTATGTTCATCTTAATATAGGCTGATTTCTGTTATTTTTTATGTATATAATTATCTACAATTTACTAAGAAATTACTTAGTTATATCGAGTTCATTATTTCCTCCAAAACATTAGTAAAAATGCCCTCAGTATCATATTTTTACATTAATTTTATAAATTTACCATTTTTTGTCATAACCACTAATAATAATGTCTGTTTGTTTTATTATACTTAAAAACATTATATGATGATTTTAAATATAAGTAGAAATTTAATTTTATGTACCTGTTATATGAAATATGTCAGCGTTATGCAATTTAACACAAAATTAATGTAGTACTCGCAATTTATGTGTTATAAAGCATTAAGAAGAAAAAAATTGTTAGTTGAAAATACGACATATGCTGAAATACTCGTACATGGTAATCAAAACAGAAACAAAAAAGATGCTATTAAGATGCAGAAAGACATAATATATAACATAAGAAGACAATTATGTGATAAACTTGTAAATTAATATACACATATTAATTATAAAATTAGATCATCGAATGCAGTCTAAAGTTACTCGTGAAATCTAAAAGTAGTACCTAATAATTTGTGGTAAAATGATAGAAAAAAGAGAAAAAGGCCCAGTACACTTAAGGTCAGGTTAATACTACTGAATAAAATCCAACACAAGCATATAAGCGACAAAACCAACACCAAAGGCACCCCATTACAATATACTTAGGCGTTTTCGAAGTTACACTTCTTTTGGCGCGTGTAGTAGAGGTTAACATTGAGAATTGGGCACGCATCACGTAACGGAAGTGCGACTTGATGAAATTAACCATTTTATTGACTTTTTCGTAATTGTATAAAAAATATTTCACGATACATAAAGTAAGTAGTATAGTATAGGAAGTAAGTGAGATATACATTGCAATAGGATTTAATAATGTATATGCCGTCGTTGCCTATAATTAGGGTCACATTTGATTAAAATATTGTACTGCATAAAGTTTTTTAAAGATGATGTGTTGATGTTTATTCTGTTAGAGACCTATATAAATAAATAAAATAAAATAAACTAATATATTAGTTTTTATTACAATAATGTTTATTTATAAGACTTTATTATTAATCACATAAGGTTTAATGTAAATAGATGGCGCCATCAGTAGTGTTTTCTTTAAAAATAAGGAACTGGTATGAAAATCTACTTACTAGACATAGTTAGGACTTCTTTCTGAGTTAGTATTTATTATTTTGTGTATTGGATACAAGCCCGGTGACACTGGTAAAAGCCTTCTGTGGCTTCAAGGCCCTTACGGCTAACAGTGTAGTCAGACCGAAAAAAGAAATACATTCATTCTTGTTTCCAACGTGGTACAAAGATACTAAAATACTGTAACTCAGCTAAATTAAGTGAACTCTGTATGTAATTATTCCCGGCTAGTAAAAGCGACCAAATTAAAATAATGTTTATTCATACAACATAAAATTATTTTTCAACAATTGAAAAAGTCAGTAGAATGTGTTCCCAATATTGTCGTTTTTTTTTTACGCCAAAGTAGTATAACTTCTTTCGTGCATACATAAGTACACACAATTTTTTTATTAACCCTGGCCCCGAGTGTACTACACAGGTAAAAGCGGGATTTAGCACAGGATATTTACTTACCGGACAAACTCTTGCGTTGTGTTCCTTTTCGTTGCTGCTTTTTAGCCTCTACTTGCGTCAATTTCGTCCATATCCAATAGAATTATGTCATACAAGCATACACGAATATGACAACGATCCGATACAGTTTTTTAAATTTGTATACATCATGCAGTCAACACGACATTTACACGATGCAGTTCGAATGTGTATGTTTTCGTTTTAAATATTGTTTTTTTTTTTTTATTATTTTTGTTCATCGGCGAATTGGAGGTGGGCGTGCAGCAGGCCGGGTCGGGGGGTGGAGAAAAAAAAATTGGATGTCATTGAACGGGTCACACTATAATGTATGAGGCACTATATCTATAGGGTTTTCTCAAGGATACTTTAAGCATTTGTGACTTTGCGACCGAAACCATTTTCCATGGCCACAATTGCTTAAATTTTATTGACAATATGACATAATCTTTACTTTTTGAAACGAAAGAGATTATTTTTTTTATTGAAGACGATTTGTCACATATTTGTGTAACGACAAATTTTGAATGTAACATAAATATAACATGCTCCCACAAGACATTACAGGCTATTAGTCAAACATTTAACACACGGACAACGTATAACAATAATGGTAATTACGAAAATATCATAGAAATAAATAACTTAACAAATAAATATTGTATTTCTTTGAATTTTATATCATCAATAAATAAAATAATCTCGACTCTTCAGAGATGAAACTGGTAAAAAATCGTATATTTTTCTCAATTTTTAAAAATAACAGTAATTATCAACTGTCGTCTTACAATAAATTGTGTTTTTACCAATTTCATCTATATACGTTTTGCCACCCCGTAAGGGGGTAAATTAGGCGCCCTGACGTAGTAACGGACTTGACATTTCACTTAATGTTCACACTAAAGTACTCAACAAAGCAAATTTTTTATACCATGCTCATTTAAGAAATATTAAGATTTCTATCAAAAATAATTTAAACATATACTTACATATAAACAAACAAAATTGTCAACAATACTGTGGTAATTTGGACAAATATAGTGTACTAAGCCCACTTTTCATTATAATTTTAAACATCCAAGTCTTTATATTTCGATTAATGAGCCAAGTAAAAATGCGACTAGAACTGCAGGACAAATTAATTTGCTGTATGCGGGATACCTTTTTTTGACACAAGAAAAACTAACTTAAATTTTTATTTCAACTATAATACTAAATTAGTTATATTACGAAGTAGTTTTTATATTTAATCTATCTTCTATTTATAAAAGGATAACTAACTGACTGATTGACATATCAACGCACAGTCCAAACTAGTGGGGCTGAGACCGTGGAGTATGTGGGTTCCTTTTACACTGTAGGCGAGCACTAAGGAAATATTTTTAGAAATTCAACCCCTAAAAATTGTGAACAGGGGGTGAACAGTTTGTATTAAAATCCATAATTTTTGAAGATTTATACATGAAAATTGGTATTTTGCAATTCAGTTAGAAATAGGCCTTAAAAATATAATATAATGGGACATAACTGAAGTAAAACGCGAGCGAAACCAACGGAAAAGCGCTAGTTATTGCATATAATGCAATTTCAACATAGCATCTCCTATACAATACTGGCAGTGTCCATGGCTGCGCTCGCGTGGAATACAGAATGCCGCGCCGTAGATCAGGCACACGCGCGAATCCTGCTACCCTAGCTCTCGGTTATTTTAAAGTCAAAAATGCTTATTGTGGGTGATTCTTAGAATATGGACACATGCTATCGCTGACTTTATTGTAGTTCTTTTTAAGATCTACAATTATGTTTTACATTAATTTCATATATATCCTATCGTTTACTCAACGTAAGCCATTTAATCGACCCAAAAGGAAAAATCGATAGGTAAGTCAACAAAAAAGGCATCCCTCAGCAACATCATGACAAGGAGAGACGGGCACGATATAACTAGTGCTACCGCAACCTTTAACAACACGCTTCACAAATTATATATGAATTACTGACCTTTCTTCATTTGCTTGATCTCCTTCTCCTGACTGTCGACGGCCGCGCCTAGCAGCGTGAATATGATACCGGCCTGAGAGTTCACGCCCACAGCTGTCACCAGCATCTTGCCAGAACCTGTAATACCCCGTGATGACGTATTTATTTGTACAGCCATACTAATCACACAGTAAATTATCTTGTATTCCAAGTGAATTCGAGATTGCTTATGGCTTAACCATAATTTTTATAGAAAAGGGGATTGATTTTTGAAGGGGTTGAAAGTCGAAGATATTTTTTGTAATCCAGTTTACTTTTCGACAGCGTACTCCCTGGTTACAGCATGTATTCGTGAAAGCCTTTATAAGCAATATAAATCATAATTATCTCGGTGATGTACGAGTCGAGTGCATTCAACATTTCGACGTGAATTTGTCAACGTTAGAATTTTCTTTAGATTTGGTTCAGGTAGATAAACGTAAATTATTTATTTATTTAATTTGAAGAAGAAAATACAGTAAGCTTCATCCACATTTCCATAAAAATATGTCAATTATCTAGTATGTCATTTAAATATACATAGGTCAAGAAGTATTTCTCTAAAGTTTGCCCGGCTTGCTTCTACAGTCAAGTTGAAATACCTGTCACCATGTACCTATTCATCTTTCCGGCAGCTGCACTAGAGATCCAGTTATCATCGTGTGACCACCTTTGATCACATCGTCACTTAACATCTCGTGTGTCACATCACAGTTAAACCTATAAGGCAAATAAAGAAGAGCAAAGGCAATAATAAAAGTCAGCTATGAATAATAGGATATTCAAAGTTGATTCATACCTTCCATGACGTGTGTACCGGATAGCACCATGGGATCAAAAGACTCTCCCTTCTTGACATGGTCCGATTCGCCCGTCAGTGATGATTCGTCGATCTGCAAACACAAAAAAGATTTTATTATGAATTTATTTATTTACTTTCTTCACTGCAACGGTAAGGACAAAATTCATTTTGTCGAATCACCAATGTTTAAAATTGAATTGGTCGGAGAAGTTTGTTGTTAAGCTTTATCTAAGAAAAATTATTTAATTCACTGGTTTCAGTTATTATTTGCTTTACAGACTCAACTGGGTCTAACCACCGTAGTTTAGAAGTGATGTGCCAATTTCATTCCTTTTCTTCTCAGTTTCGTTTTTCAATTCCGAGGGTAGTTTATGAATGTTAACTATTTAGAAGCAGTCCTGGATAATCAATTTAAAAATTCATCCATTACGTTCACAAGGAAAATAATTGTTTGTTGGCAATTTTGGGAAAATTGCAACAACGTAAGCCTTGTAGCGTGTGTTCAATTCACAATTACTAGCAAATTGTTATTTATATGTTGATTTTCGAAATTTTTCTTTAACTTTATGCTTTTATAGCTGCAATTACGTATTTATTACTAAAATCCTTAGCGCTTTCAACTTTCCCTAGTCAAAAGAGCTTTGTCTCCGTACAATAAATGTGTTACATGTTATAATACGTGTACGTACATACTGGCGCCTATCAGAATAAATATTAAATAAAATGACATCATCTTTAAAGAATTTACTTAAGCCGTAACTTTTAATTCCCCAGTCAAAGACGTACGTAAATATTGGTGCATGATAAAAATGCGGCACTTACCTAATTACTTGGGTATTTATCATTACTTCATTGCTATTAACGAGTTGATGTGTACTGGCCTTATCTACTTACTCAATCTAGACTTGCTTATTTTCAAGGTGAGAAATTATTTTTAATACTTTAAGGACGGTTATATTGCTAATATTAGAACAATTTTTAAATATGTAAGTATATGGTGTATTTTTTGGGTTTCCTTCGTTACTTTGAGGTATAGGAAATATTTCCATCCGTATGCGTCCGACATTTCATTCAGTAAATTCGGAAGAAGAGAATTTGTCTGTCAATTATGCGAACGAATTTCTTTACTTATAACTGTTCTTAGAATGAAAAAGTTCCTTTCATCAGTAAAGTACCTTTTTTATAGTAGCGAGACAAAGTGACTGAAAAGTGCCTGATGGTAAGCACAGTACAATCCAAAAACAGTAGCAGCCACTAAGATATCAACGATTCTTCACAAGCCACCGTTGTTGTACTGGCCTGCGTAAATGGAAACTGGGTATGCACCGGTTGATTCCGAAACGCATCGCGCATATGCGAAATAATGTGACGGATAATACACCATATGCATACCAGACCAACCCGCTATCGCAATTTCCTCGTTTGTTACTCAGTAGGGTGCACCACGCGCAGGTAACTTGGTTTGGGTGCCTCAAGTCTTAAGAAATTATTTGAATTTCTGGCCTTTCCCCGTCATGCTTTCCATGAACTTTTAAACAAAATTCTATCAAAAATGGCTTCAATTTGTATATATTTTTATAACCTACACTGAATTCGAGAGGTAGAGGGCACACAGAAATTCCTTTGGAGATTCTAGTCTACTTGGGACAGTCCGACTGGTGGAATACCTCTACCCTACAGAAGATCGCAGCCAAATAACCTAGTGTTGTGTTTCTGCTATGAGTAAAGTTTCCACAGCTCATTGGGAAAAAGGGGGGTTTATAGAGCAGGGTGTAAAGCACAGATAAATTTCTTTCTACTTGGGGCTGTTCGACTGGTGGAATACCTTGCACCCTACAGAAGATCACAACCAAATAACCTTGTGTTTTGTTCCTTGGGATATAATACGGTAGCCGCTTTCCCCCAAGCGGGCCGCATGTTTGTTTGTCACCTTAGTTATATAAAAAAAACTAAACTGCATAAACAAAATACATTATCGACGGAATGGCGTAAATTAAAATTACAGCCACAACACCGATAACCTAATAAACCCATATCATGATATTATCGGCTTGATTATCCAAGTTATGCGCGGCCAGGAGGAACAACTATGACGCACGGCACGCACTATCAACAAATCGGATAACGGCCGTATATAGAAATTATTGCTACCTGTCAACAATTAATAAAACTTATTGACATACAAACCGGATAAATTTATACGCGTGTATGACGAAACAACTTGTTATGGCTACGGTGGGGCTATATTTAACTTTACACAACGATAAGTTTATTGTTAGCTGTTGCACATTATGCATATTATTACGATGTAAGATGAACTTTCATTGCGTTTTATTAAAACCGTGTTTCAAAATGAGAAGCCGAATGTAGCATGGGAAATCATCAGCACATAAAAGAGACGATATACAAAAGTGAAATACTTTAGCGGGAATTTGGATCAATCAACAAGTGTACCCATAATTTGGAGAGGTTAGATACCTAAGGTTTTTTCGAAAAAAATTACCGTTTATTCTGATCAAAGGCCCTATCAAAGGGCACTGCCATTACACCCATGCGGGCGAAGATAAACACAACGGGGGATTCTGTCAAAATTCCTAAAAGTTTATTATTTGGTTGGGTTATTGGGTTTTTTCCGACGAAATTCTCAGTAGAAGCTCGGAGTTTGGCTTTGTACCCGATTAATGGCAATAGGCTCGCCCCCTATTACATGGGACGTAAAAAACATACTCGGCGAACTGTGGGTGTATTATTACACCTCTGCCTAACCCTTCGGGGAATACAGGCGTGATGGTATCTTATGTTATGTTACTTAGTGTATGAATTTTGCAAGGGACACAACTAAGAGTTCTTTGTTTTGCAAAAGCGTTTTGCCTTATTTCTATTTTGCATTACACACGATAAACCAGGTATATCATGGTATCTTTTTCTATAATAAAATTTAACAGGAAGTGACAAGTAAAAGTTCATTTATAATGAAAGTTGCTTTTGTCTTCGAGCAGGAATATTTTGTATGGAACGGATATTTCATATCCTGAGTTACCATGAAGTATCATAGAAACAAAAGATTTTTGAGGACGTAATCAAGTTGTTCGTTGTGCCTATAAGATAAGATTGCGATGTTACTTTTGTGTTCATGATTATTATCAATTAATAAGTAGATACATATTTATAATAATTACTAGCGTTCGCCCTAAGGTCGAAATTCGACCAGTGACTTTTTAATCATAGACTATTTCCTGTTTGACATTTGCAGTATCCATGAACCTAAACAATGAGTATTATCTACATTACTTGCTGTCACTTTTCGTTGAGTGACAATGTCAATATTTTGGGGGTTCTAAGTTCAATGGCACTGGTCGGGTTAGGATTCGCAGTATTAATTTATTGAAGTTAATATATTAGTAACAGATATTACAGATAGATTTTAGCTTTCTGCAATCCTTCTCCGTATAAACTTTAAGCATGTCAAAAACCAGTCTTCCGTGCACGCAATACGCTTAAAAAGGGGTATAAAGTTTTTTCTTCACGTATTAATATAATGATGATATGTCAGGGAAAGCACAATGTATGGCTAAGTGGGTTACTTCTACTATTATTCGCCTTCGTTTGAGCCATGATGTATGCTCTCCTGTTTTCCTCAAATACATATCCGTGACCACTCTCTGTGTGAGTACGGTCATGACAAGGGATCCGCGGATCACATATTGTTTAATTGCCCGAAACTATCTTGTTCCTTATATGATCTTCTTCCTTGTAATATTCCTTGTCCTACTAATGTCAATACATTACTTACAATGATGTGTATTCTACTTTTATTGAAATATTTAGTGTCTTTATTTATCGTAATAATATAAAATTATAATGTGTCCTTTGTTCATGTCTATATAGATTATAGTTATGCTTTTTATTTATATGTTTAACAACAGTAGTTTTATATTATCCCTGCAGTTCTCATAACAAGTATTATGTATAAATTTGTGACTGCTTTATGTTGTGTCAATGTGTCCTTTTTATGAGTTATTCTACAGTGCACCGAACATTTGGAAACTAAATTATATTACGTTTAGTTTTGACATTGGTAAAATTACCTGCATAGGTAGAAAGCCAAAATTAAAATTAAAAGTTTAATGATCCATTTATACAACCAACCGGACCGACAAACGACATTAGAAGTGGAGAAGGAAAGTGTTTACTTTTCAAATGACGAAACAGATCATTCGCACGATGATAAGTAAAACCAAAGTCCAACCCTTTCCATGGCGACCGATCGACTAGTATGCCGGATGCAATGGAGAGGAGGCCTATAAACAACAGTGTAACTTATTTAAGAACGGGAGAAGTAAAGTGTTTATTTTTCAAATGACAAAACAGAAATCATTCGCACCATATCATAAGTAAAACGTTCGACCATAACATTCGAAGTCCAACCCTTTCCATGGCGACCGATCAGCTAGTATGCCGGATGCAATGGAGAGGAGGCTTATAAACAACAGTGTAACTTATTTAAGAACGGGAGAAGTAAAGTGTTTATTTTTCAAATGATAAAACAGAAATCATTCGCACCATATCATAAGTAAAACGTTCGACCATAACATTCGAAGTCCAACCCTTTCCATGGCGACCGATCAGCTAGTATGCCGGATGCAATGGAGAGGAGGCTTATAAACAACAGTGTAACTTATTTAAGAACGGGAGAAGTAAAGTGTTTATTTTTCAAATGATAAAACAGAAATCATTCGCACCATATCATAAGTAAAACGCTCGACCATAACATTCCAAGTCCAACCCTTTCCATGGCGACCGATCAGCTAGTATGCCGGATGCAATGGAGAGGAGGCTTATAAACAACAGTGTAACTTATTTAAGAACGGGAGAAGTAAAGTGTTTATTTTTCAAATGATAAAACAGAAATCATTCGCACCATATCATAAGTAAAACGCTCGACCATAACATTCCAAGTCCAACCCTTTCCATGGCGACCGATCAGCTAGTATGCCGGATGCAATGGAGAGGAGGCCTATAAAAAATAGTGTAACTTATTTAGATTGATATAGTGGATCATACCTTGAGGTCGTTACTCTGTAACAGTATGCCGTCAGCGGGGAGTAAATCACCGTACTTTATCTGGCATATGTCCCCGACGACGATCTCGCTGATTGGTATCTGATTGACCTCGCTGCCCCGGATTACCGCGAACTTGTGTTCGCCTTCTATCCGAGACTGGAGCCCTCTGGAATATTTCACAAATACTCAAGTGTTGTTATTTCTCGTTGTGCTTTGCCAGCAATTGGTAATTGGCAGTTAACTGCTTGTATGGAACCTATAGACCTATGGGTAACCAATAAGCCTTACTATTGAGCCGAGAGTTAATTGTCAGTGTGTGTCTTGGTGTTAAATATCTTTTAAGTATGTATATCAGTTGTTTAGTTACCAGAATATAAGTTTTGCTTAGTATGGAATTAAAGAGTCGCGAGTGAAATTGTGTCTCCATATTTATTGATTGTTAAATCTTCTAGTGACATTTGAAGACTTTTTCAATCGATTTTATAGATTGCCGGAGTATTTTGTTGTATGAATTCATCTCGAGGGGCGTTTATGTTACTAGCACTACTACTTAGCTCATTCTCGACTATTACAATCTTAAATCATCAAACCTCTTATAACGATTGATAAAAATTTATTTCATGTTATTAATTTAATGTTCAAGTAAAAAGGCAGGCTCTATTTCAAGTCGGGATAATAGCAGACAATTTCTTTTGAGATTTATCTCTAATTGGGTCAGTCCGACTCATGGAATACCTTAAACCAAATAATCTTGTGTTGTGTTCCTGCGGTGAGTAGGGTTTCTAGAGTCTTGGGATAATAGTCAATACAGAGTTAGGGCTTTTGAAGAAATTTCTCTCTAATTGGGTCAGTCCGACTGGTGGAATACCTCCACCCTACAGAAGATCGCGACTGAATAATCTTGTGCTTGTGTTCCTGCGGTGAGTGAAGTTTCCAGAGCTCCTTGGGAAAAGGGGGTTCATAGAGAGGTAGAGCACAGAGAAATTTCTTTGAAGACTTCTCTTTATCCTGGGCAGTCGGTTTGGTGGAATACCTCCATTATGTTATAGAAGATCGTAGCCAAACAGGCTAGTATTGTGTTCCTGCGGTGAATAGGATTTCGAGAGCTCTTTGGGGTTAAGGTCGGCAACGTGTTAGTGATACAATATGGTATTAAACGTCCTTAGTCTACGTAGCCGCTTACCATCAGCCAGGTTGTATACTTGTTTGCCTCGTTCGTTGTATATAAAAAAGGCACGAGGAAAAGGAGTTCATTTTTCCATATTTAAAACAGGATATTTTTTAAATTATTTTAGAATTTTTGTTCCTACATCTGCTGCGCAAAAAGTTATATAGGATTGTATATATAGAAAACGATGTCATTTAAATATTATTTCATTGAGTCCTGCATTTAACTAGTAAGAGAATAGGAATAAAATTATAAAAAAAAAAGAGCTTAAGCGACTTCATATTTACCTGAATTGTCTTTCTTTCGTGTAATCGTTGAACGCTGTGACTATGACGACGACTATGACGGATATTAAAATGGCTAGACCCTCGATCCATTGGTAGTGACCTTCTTCCTCATCCAAATGTGCTGGAATACACATACACGCATTCATATATCAATTGAAATATCATTGTTTTAGAATTAGGTACACACGCCACACAGTGTGTATAGATTTTTCGTGCTTTATTCCTAAATATAAAAGATGTGAAAGTGAATCATTTTTAAATATAATTCTTTTTAAATTATGTTGGTTAAATCTTATTAAAAAAAAACATGTTCAGTATTTCTTTACTTTTAAATTACCCCTAGCTAGATCATAATGAGACATGACTATGCAAAGTTATATTTCTATAAAAAGATCAAATTAATCTTTACAAGACCCTGAAATTTGCATTATCATAAATGTAATTAAATTATGTAATTTTTTTTATTTAACAATAATCATAAAATTTAAAATCATATGGGATTATTTTACTTTCATGATAAATTTAAACGACGCGTAACCGTAAGCAGAATTCTACTACTTTTTGTTAGAATAAAATGTCAAGTATGATGTGATGATGTTCCGTGTGCAACCCGGCAATTAATTTGAACAAACTTTTTTATATATTTTTACAAGTGTATGAAAGTGTTCTAAAGCTGCATTATATCTACAATTGAAAGGATGTGTGAAAGGGGTGGCTGATGTGCAATGTGTTTTTTATTTATAAGAGGATTAGTTTGTCTTTATTAGAATCTAATTTGCAAAAGTTTAAGCATATTCAGAATTAATCCATTTGTCCATCAGTCCATGTAATGCAATTCGGAAGTAATTTTAACAATAGCTTTAAACGTTAAAATGATTGTGTCCCAGTAATCAATATTCAATAAACACCACGGTATGCCACACGCTGTCCCAGTCATACTAATGACCGGTGGATTACGTGCGAGTGGAACGAAGGACCGTATTACGGGAGTTAACGGTTACTCGCCACCGTATCAAGCATAACACTGGGTTGATAATGGACACTGGTTTACTGTAATGGTGGTTATGAACATAGGCAATGGATGAATTAATTATAATATTCACGCCCTGCATCTGCTTTAATGGACAGATGTTAAAGACTATTATGCTCATGATAGAATTAGAACTACATAATTGTAATAAATCCAGTACCTATAGATTTTTTTTAACTCAAGTTATTACTTAGACTAGTAGCAAATCCTTGCCTTTATCATTTAAAAGGAATCTGCTTAAAAGTTTACAGGAACAGAAATACACAGAACTCTGTCTAATTATAATACAGAAGCGTTAATTAATAATGGACAAAAACCATTAATTATTATGGTCGAACAAAATGATACAAGACCTAATACTTTTGAGGACACTATAAATTGGACAAAAAAAGTGAGAAATTATTTTAGTCAGAAAATGTCTGCAATGTTTTCACAGCGCTTTAGTACATAATGTTATACAACCATATTTCACTTATTTAAAAATTATTCCAACAATCTAAATGTGCAAAAACGCTTCCATTCGATAGTCGTATGTAAAATTATCGAATTTTAATATGCTATCGTTCGAACGATTTCCTGTACAGTTAATTATGCAGATGTGTTAATTTCAGTTCAGTGAACGCCGATCGGCACGTAATCTGATCAATTTCATTATTTATTTGGTATCACGAGTTCTCGGATGTAATCCGTGTAATAAAAACTACTCGAATTTAGATTTCAATTTCGAAATTAAATTCTGGTTAAACATTGTCAAGGTATTTTGTAGAATTTTGATTGCAATAAACTGTACATTGAACAACTTTCATTATTATAACGTTATCATTTATCTTCAGTATATAAGCATTTAAGGGTATATAACTTTATATAATATTAATTAATAAACTACATATATTTTTAAACAGTTTTGTTTAAATAATCATTTGTAATTGACGATAATAATTTTAATTTAAAAGATCAGTGAAATATTAACACTTAACTTAAAATAAAATTGCACAAAATTAACTAAAGAAAAGGTAAAGTACAAAGGAGCAAATTGAGAAGTAATAGGTTAGCGTAGTATGGGCACGTAATGAGAAGAGATGAAAGTTATATAACTAGAAGAGTGCTAAGTATGAATGTGGACAGACATGGGAGTAGAAAGAAGATCGATCAAAGTATGGATGGATTATATGAGGAGGATATGTGTATTAAAGGTCTGAATACTGAAATGTCAGCTAATAGAGAATAGTGGAAAAGATTTTCCATTTGTACCAACTCTACTAAAGGGTAAAGGTAAGAAGAAGAAAATAAACATAAATGACTTTACATATATGTGCATAAATTATTCAGTAATTTTATTTAGTGGTTCACGATGCTGGGAGAGCAAGCACTCAACATGTGATCGTAGAAAAAAATATGATATGAGATATGTATTTAACATTAATATCACATTGAGCTCTACAAAATCACTGGACATTTTCAACTATTATCACATGTTTCATATAAATACAAAAGCGAAAGGACGCACTTACGAAGGGTAGAGTTATTAACAGTCGAGAAACCATATGGAGCACTAGCTACACGGTTATAAGAATCATTTAGTAACTAAACCAATCACATATATGTATAACCACGGTTTCCAAAATCGAATGATTATTTGTAATTGAATATTTATTGTACATAAAAGTGATAACGATTCGATGTAACAAACCGTGGTAAACTGTACAACATATAGAAACTCCTAAAAATTACTAAATAAATACAGATTTAGTCGCAATTAAACAAAATTCTCTATAACATTTGCAGGTCACGACTTGAGCTTATCTACTAAAACGAGCAGTGGTTTCATTTATTATCTTATATTCTTACCAGGATCATCTACGATTCCAAATTGTTATCGAAAAGAGAAAATAATTGTATTAATACGCCGATTCTGTAATGGAACTATATCGAAGTACATGCACAAAAATAAACTAATGTATACCGTAAATTATAACTGAAATCTCATCACAACATAAGGTACTGTTGAAGAAAATACACATAGCTAAAATAACGATAACATCATAATTACAAATTCTGATCGTTTCACCTAAAACGCTCTTCAAAAAATCATAATATATGTACCTATATCAAATTAATTTAATAAAATTTCCTTAAACTGATTTTATGAGGAAATTGTTTTCATTTTTATATTGAAAGCAACTTTGCATGGAAGAGAGCGTTAATATTGAAAACTTTAGTTGTAGAAGAAAATATCCATATGTTATGTGTCACCACGTGTCATGAGATTCGTGATCGATAAATCTATCATTTACATCACATGCTTTCTGTTATTTAAATCTTACTGTAGTAGTTACGAATTTCTTACTGTTCAATGCAATCTACTGTTAGATGACGAGATATTGATTTTAATATAGACAATTTAAAGTAAGCAAATATATAAAATAATTGCGAGTCAAAACGTACCACTATCATCTGGGTCTTCTGGTGGTTTGTAAAAACTCAACCCTAAAGAAACAACGGCAGCGACTTCCAAGATAATAAGTGTGACATCCTGGAGCGCCTCCCATACTAAAGTTAGGAAAGTCTTGGGTGGCTTCGGCGGGATCAGGTTCGAACCGAACACTTCGCGCCTGTGCTGCAAATCCGCTTTCGAACCGCTAAGACCTGGGGACAAATCAAAATCAAAAATTAACATTTCAAACAACAATTTTTAAAAATGTGTATACTTCCATTGTCTAGGGAATGATCTAAAAATAATATTGACATTGATAGGGAGAACAACCCTGAAGAAGACATTACAAACGAACGAGATCTGTGACTTTAATTACAAACAAACACTAAAAAAGCGTCTTCGAATACGTTTGAAGATTCTTTTTTGTTATACGTGTTCTTATTTCCTTTGAAGCGTTCCTAATTCAGTGAAACATATTAATGTTGTGATAAATTTGGCTATTGATGAGTAAGCAATTTAGGTGAGCGTAGTTTCTCACGTATTACTTCCATCAATCAACATTAATATAGTTTCATTCATAATATATAAACATGAACGTACTGAGGGATAAAATTACACACACCCATCCGTGAAGCAGAACTAGTCCACAAACACTATAATTTAAGTAAAAGAATGAACTGGTCGATTGAATCAAAGTGTGAAACATTAAATGAAATATTTTATTAGGTGAGAATGTGCATACATATTTATAATCTTTAACGAAAATCAATTTTATATTCATCGTTTGAAGGTGCATTTTAGATTTCCAATTTACATTGTATGAATCTCAAGTTATAACAGTTCATCTCAACTGTAATTTCAAGATAAGCGCCTAAGTGAATCTTTATTAACTAGGAGTTATATCAAGAGGTGAATAAAATGAGGTCGAAAATATATTTAAGGAAAATATTTTATTTCGAGGCGTAGTAACATCGATGAGGAAGTTACCTATAAATTCCAAGGTACCGCCATATACAAACAACAAAAAATGAGACAATAGCGTGATCATTAACGAACAATGTATTCCTGAAAGGTAATAAACACGTCTTCATACTTTGAATAAGTATTATAGGAATTTTAAGTTTTTGTGTAAATTTTAATAAAACTATAAAAACGTTTTACAATGTGATTAGTTAAAAAAGGAACTTAGTAATTCCCATTAGTCACCTCACAGCTTATAGTAAAGTGTAAATGTTAATGCCATTTAACAGCAATTTCCAGCCTTAAATTTTTGAACACTTTATTTATAGCAATATCTCTATCCAAAATCTCAGATTAAATAAATAGAGTTAAGGTTTGCAAAAGCATCCTAAGAACTGGCAATTTACAATGTTCTTTTGAAAGATGATTCTATTTATGATTAATGAGTAGTATCTACTTATGTAATCTAATTTCCTTGATTAGCAAAGCTGCCCGTGTAATAATAGTTCAGAATTCAAATCTCTTGATTGACAGATGGTGTTTTAGTTTTTTTTGCTATCGGAGCATCGAACTCGACGTACTCACTTTTATGAATCACATAAATATATTTACGAGTGTCGATGCGATAGTCGCTGTTACTTTTTTATGATGCACATTGAATGATACAGACTAAAAGGATTCATACAATATTGTCTGCTAAATCCCTTTCCGATAATTACAACTGCTACAAGATTTACAAAAGATAATCAAAATTGTAAACTCCGTTTACTTTGAAACAATAACAATGTTTAAATTTTTACTTGTAAATTTTTAAGAACCAAATTCCATTATAATCCATTAATTACCCTTGATCAATTTCATGATAAATAAGTTTTCCTTTATATTTCCAATTTAAGACCGTCAAAGCGGTGTTTTTATTTTAGTGCTGTTTTGGCATCTTAATTGAAAGGGTTCCGGATACCTGGAACATAATATAACACTTAACATAATATGTTAGGCTTGTTTTTTGACAAATTGTCCGAGTATTTATTGTATCAAAACTACAATTTTCTACAAACATCATAATGAAAATCTTGAGCTAAATCTAACTTTATATTATACATAATATTTACTAAACGTTCGGAAAAACAAATTGAGTTTAACTATTAAGAAGAAGAAGGTAGAAATTCTTGGTTATATTTTACGAAATATAAAATCTATGATAACATGATAAGTTTTTTTTTTGCAATGACGGGACCGTCTTTCCCTGTTCACAAAATTGGATCTTACAATTTACAAAATAAATTCTTTTTTACATAAGAAGGGGAGAGAGGGCTTCTGGGAGATGATAAAATATAAAGGACTTTTAACGTGGTACGGCGACATTTGCTCTCACTGTATTAGTAATTCAAATTTGGGTCGCCCGTTATATTGAAAACAAATTGTTTGTTTATGTGTGTTCGGGTGGTTTTTCTGCACTTAATATTATGAGATGTAGTTTATGTAAATTATTGTAAAAGGTTGTATAAACACTGATTTTGAAAGTAAGATATTAATCGATCTGCCTATTCGTATAAAACATATCCTACATTCTTGCAAATGAATTTCATAATTTCTGTCAATGAGTCTTTAAGTTTATAAATTATAATATATTATAAATAGTTTGAAATATTTTGTACCCTTGAAAATTAATTCTTAACAGTAAAAATATTTTCATGGTCTTTCCAATTATGAATATTTGCAACAGCGAAATTAATACATTTAAAGCAGTAAATTCAAAGAATGATTTAATATGACAAAAACAATCGTTCGTGTCTAAAGGTGTCGAGCAATGGGTTTTTTTGTAAAACTGAATGGGTGTCTACGCCTGAATTGGTGCCTCAACCGCGTTCCGCCATAGACACGCAATTGTTAGTTATGTTTATTTAGTCGTAGAGAAATAAAAGAATCTAATTTAATGCTATAATTTTTTACACATCTGTTACTTCATTCTTTAAGATTATATTTTATGAAGTATTGGATTTTTTAAAGCTTCATTGCACATCAGCGAGCTCATGCTGGACTTACTGCTAAAAAGCATTCTTTATCAGTATTCCAAGGGTCGTCAAGAAAGATATGCGAGTTTTGCTTAATGTTTATTTAGTGAGATCTGTCAATTATTTCATACAATTTTACATTTTCGATTGATGAAAGTCGGAAATCTACTCTTTATAGTTTACATTGAACGTGTTCGAATAAATCTTAACAAGATATGTCGCATGAAAGCGTAGAATTACATATGAAATTGTTTGAGAAAACGATAAAAAGATAGAACTCTTGATCTCTCGAATGACGCTAGAGTTTCAAGGTTTAAAATGCAGTTACGAGCGCCGGTAATATATTAATTTATCAAATGAAGGTTCTCACGGCAACAAATTTTCAGCCTTGCAGTGTTGTAGCAAGCCAGAGCACTAGTATAAAAGTTTTTTAAACCCGATTTTAATAAATAAAATTAATTATTTTTAATTTAGTAAATAAATAAAATTTTAATTTGTTTTAATCAATAACTATCATCCTTTCAAATGTATCACTGTAATTTCCTGTAATATAAAATTCTCTCAGAATGGCTGCTACAAAGTTGTCAGTGCCTTGACTAGTTTACGCCATCGGTCAAGTATTCGTCCTCCTTGTCCACTAACCGTCAGTTTTCCAGGATTTTCTGGATGTCTTCGAACGATATGACCTGAGAAGCAGTGAATCTTTTAGGAAAAAAGGTCCGTTGGTAGTCCAGTGTCGATTTGAAGTTACTCTTAACTGATTTATTGGTTTTCTTAGGAACACTTTTCGATTTTTTTTTGTTTCTGAAGTTCAAATTGTCCATGATCCAGAATCATACAGCGTTAATAAAATGGGACCAGCAAAAATACTACATCCCGAATAATTTTAGAAACTGTTATAAATACAGAGTAGACATAAAAATGTATTAATTCATCAAAGAGATCAAACGTGAATCATGTCTACGAATGTTTTTCACAAATACCATTTAAACGACCTCTACTATTGGCCCGTTCAGTTATCGCCGACGTAACGTTAGTAGTAAAACGTGTTCCAATGTATTAAGTGAAAAGTTTATTCATGCCCGTTCACGAATGTGTGTACAAAGGTATGATGTAATTAATACTTCTTTAGAGTAAAAAAAAATGATATCCGGCGCGGCGCGGCGCGGCGTGCCAATGACATGATGAAGTTAGCCATTAAAGGTAAATTCATTTTACTGACTTTCAAGACACATTTTTCTTTAAGTTATTTTAATATTATTTCTTTTTGTGCGTATGACTTCGTCTGCGAAATCTTAAATCAAATAAATCCATAGTTGTAGTTTACTATAAATGATTGCAACAATAGGATTTTTTTTTTTAATTTGACATAAACAGCCGTGTCTTTTGATCGCATTGAGTTAGAAATTTGATTTTTTCACAGCTTGAAGGGATTATAGACCCGAGTTTTTGATATTAATTTCAAGTTGATATCTCCACGCACTCCTAAGAAAAAGGGTCTTGACCGACAGACAGACAGACGGACGGACAACGAAGTGATCCTATAAGGGTTCCTTTTGAGGTACGGAACCCTAGAAATAAGTTAAGTATATTGTATATTAAATATATTTCAAAATATGGTACTGTAAAACTTTTAGTTTATATACCCAAATAAAAAAATAATATTATACATTGTTATACACATTTTTAGTATAATTTGTAAACTATTAAACATCTAGCAACACTTTTTATGAACTTCTGATTCCTGTTCCATGAGTGCATTTTAAAAAAGAGGTCATGTATAATATATCGGCGCATAAATTTCTCTACAATGAATCCAAGCACTAATAGTTAAACCAATAGTACATTATACAGAAGACGTGCCACATACATATCTGTAAGATTACGAGGTTCTTATATAAGAAAAATAGATATCTTGTAAAACCACCAACTTTTCGCATCTATACGCAATTAACATTTATCTTTATAGTCCTTTCCATCAAGAAGATCAGTGTTGAGTGGGAATTGAATGTGTATTTTAAAAGTAACAGCGGACTTGAAAGGTAATTTTGATAAAATTAATTCAATTTCTGATGTGATCTTTACGATATTATGTTGCAAATCGTGGTAGGAGTTATTGTCGACAATCTGAAATATACCTGAGTTAAAATGTTTACACAAACAATATTATTGTGAATAAATAAGTCAAACTGAATAAAACATTACATATTTTAAAACATGATTGTACGATATACATAATATAGTGACTGAATATTACACATGTGATATTACATCTTTTTGCTATTCAATTATGAATATTCTCGAGTTATGGGATACTGAATATAATATCATTATTTATTACTTTATTTTATTTATTTACCATACTAAGATATTTACACAAGAGTTGCTGAAATTAATGCCACATAAACCTTTAAGGTTTGTGTGTGACACTTACAATACGTTGTCGGATATACAAAAATATAAACATTAACCTGGTACAAGCACATAGATCACCATCTATCAGAACCAAGAATTCACAATTCTGATAAAAAATGTTCCTTCAACACATATTTCTTATTTTGACTAGTTATAATACTGCGAACGGAGGTAGGCAAAGAATTTATTAGTCGAGTAATTAAGTAAGCACTCGTCCGACTTCCGTAGCAATTATTTGCTGAGAGGGTAGTTAGTTTCTTATTCGCTACTTGACGAGTGTATACAGAATGATCTATTTTATTTTGGATTTCTAAGTTAAAATATTGTTCTTTTAACATGTTAATTTTACTTTGTTATATACTGGAAGAGTTGTACAGAATTTAAAAAGATCACTTAAAAAGATCAATCTGAGATTTATCGTTTGGTGTAATTATTGACTTTAGTACTCTTAACTTGAAGTTTGTAGATTTTATTTAGGTAAGTTTTATATGTACGACCATAGCTAGATATACCGTAAGACACTACCGAGTCAAACAATCAATTGTAAAGTAATAAACGAGTATTGTAAGTAAGGCGGTTTTTTATTATATAAAATTTGGCTAAAATGGCACGCAATTTATCACACACACGTTCTATGTGTGGACCCCAGTTAAATTTATCGTTAATAACTAATCCCAGGTAAAGTTGCGTTGAAACTTGATCAATTATTGGGCATTTTGAGTCACAAAATATTGGATTTTTATGTAAACACGCGTGGGTGTGGCCCACTATTTTAGATAGGCTCTTGTCACATTTTAGATAGGGTGATTTTATATGCATCAGTTTCGTTTTTTGGGCATTCAGTACATGTACTTCATCATGGCACCACTTACATAACCTATTGAAGTCGTTTTGTAGGTGTAAAGATATTGATTGAACGTCTTTTCCTGACATAAGAATACAGGTGTCATCAGCAAACTGGAATGCGGTGCAATTCTGAAGTATATTCGTCATATTATTAACATATGCCAAGAAATGCAGGGGTCCACACACAGATCCTTGTGCTGTACCATGAGTAATTGGAAAAACATCACTAAGACAATCAGCAATTTGGACTTGATATTTCCTATTATCGAGATAATTAAAACACCACGCAAGTAAAGGACCTCTTAGGCCAGAGATTTCTAATTAATTACCGGTGTAGTATATAATAAGCCTATGTTTTCGAACATAGAACTGATGTGAATATCCAAAAACTAAAGTATACTTAGAAAATTTCATACAACTGGCGAACAAAAGATACTCTAACTTCTTACTATTGCGACCAGGTTTACCGAATCATTTTAAACAAAATAAACTACCTACCTATAGTATAAAGTATTTTATGAATTATGGTGCATTTTAGCGTTATTCTTCCGATTGAGTGATATTAAAAAAAAATTTTTTTCAATCAATAAAAAAGTATCTTTTTAAATACTCACATCCTCAAATCAAATCATAACTGCATCAATAATTAGTAATATACGATAAGATAGAATGATCATGACTTACAAGATTTGTATTCATAATATTTCTTTATGTATGTATATAATATGTTTCAATGATGATTATAATAAGTAAAACTATGTTAGCTCATTTTAGTTTTTTTTTTCTTTAATTTGCATTACTTATAATGGTAGTTTTTTTCTCTCAAAATAACACTGATTAATTCGGCTGGTATGCTGTGGAACTTTGTTAATAGTTAAAGTATAAGGGATAAAAGTTAATGTAATTTTGTCGAATTTGGATATGCTCCGAGGGGGCTGGCATAAACCAACTGTAAAAGACCCTTATATAAAGAGAAAGAAGTCGTTGATTAAACGGAAGAAAATGCCTTGTGGCATTAACTTTCCCAATGTATGACATCAGTGATATTTCATTCATGAATTTAAAAGAGGGAAGGCATAAGAGTTTTAAGAGTCACATAGAAGTTAATTTAAATTTTAATTCATCAATTACATTTATCAAACGGACCTTGAAATAAAACAAGTTTTACCAATACTAATTCTAAATTCGTCCATAGATTAAAATTCAAATTAACTATCCTAAGAATGGTTGCTCACCATCAACCGACTTAGTGAATGGAAGAACCGGAAACTTAATAATGTAATCTATACTTATAAATATTAAGAGGGTTCATTGAACGGAATAAAATGTATAATTAATAATACATTAGAATTCTTCAACCGGTTGTGATGGTTCGCACTTAACTCCCTTCCTGTAATATGGGTTCCGTAGGTCGAAAATACACTAGGTGTATCTACGATCACAATAAGGGTTTCCAGCCTTGGAACTCGGATTTCCGGAGCTAACATTATTCAAAGGCGGTACATCAAAAGTTTTAAAACCGTGAACGCTGCTAAAACAGTGTAATTAGTACATATGTATTAGTAGATTTTTTTGAATAATAGCACGGTATTGTGACGGCTCTATATCGTATGGTAAGCACAGTTCAATCCAAAAACGACGCCCACCGCAAAACCAGCATTCCATCGCTGGTTGAGTTGTCATGTCGGCCTTGTAATCTTCTCGATAACTGAATATAACACAGGCTGATCTCGAAACACGACAAACCAAAAATGAGTCCATGAAGGGTTTTCACCATGTGCATGATGGTCGTGAATCAGTCGAGTTCTGATCTCTACCACCTCGCTTAGATGAATCAATACACGCCTAAACATGCGACTATGGCGCAGTATTCCCACATTAAGCACTTTTTAGTTAGATATGGCTACATTTTGAGACTTGGCAGCTACCAAAAAATATATCGGTAGCTAAATAATTTAGCCAATTTTTGTAGCTACTTTCATATTAATGTACTTAGTACTAGTCGTAGTAGTAATTTAATACTTTGAAAATAAAGTTTAATTTCAGACTCAATACATTCGCATAAAAAATAAATAAGTAATTCAATACCCCTTTTTGTTATTTACAGATAGGTACTTTCTATGTTTAGCCAATTTTAGCTACTTTTGTAAATTCAGATTTCCTAAATCTAGCAACATTCTCGATGCGGTTTAGCTACTAGAACTTTTACCGAAGTACCAACACTGCTATGGCGAATGTTCCACCTGGTGTATGGGTATATTATATTCTCAGAACGTATTACAAAACTCACTTTTGTGATCCTTAAATAAATAAATTACAAACCTAATGAACTTCAATGAAGTCAAAACCGAGAAATATAACAAAAGATTTGATAAAGCTCGGCACCACACGCCAGTTACGGTTGTTTATATAGTGCCATTTCAATACATCATTAGAAGAAAATACACCAACTTATCTACGAGACTGATGTTAGATAAAATAACGTGGCTCATTGAATGATGTTGACGTACGACAGAAAGCCCAATGTGTGTCCGGGCTATTCATGTCAAAAACATCCTAAATACCTTTTTCTGTTACGCGTTCAGGGGTGACAATTGTTTTTATATAGAATAATATATTTTATCAAAACAAATGCAAGTAGACGAAAAATATTGTATTCTATAGAAAAATGGTTAATAACAGATTTCAGATAACTGATAAAATTGAACTAGCTGACCCGTGTGAATATCTCTCACATGATATACAATAATGTAAACGATCTAACTACTACCCGTGCGCGATAAGTTGAGACTCGCCTTGAATGCACCCTCCGCCCGCTCCCCTGTAACTTCCCCTCAAGCTCCTGTGTTGTACTGTAGGCAACGCCATTTTTTTAAATGTCTTAGTCTCGTACTGGCTTACGTCACGCTACGACAACGCTCGTTAATAGTTTAATAACTAATGAGTTACTGCTATATTTTATTGTTATTTTTTGTGTTAAGTTTATTGTTATAATGAAGGGTAAAACTTTACATAGTGGAGAGAGAAATCTCGTGTTAAATGTGTTGGACTTTTTTGAAAACGAAAAACGGAACAAACAGTTGTGTTTACCTGTTGATCAGGCAGTAAAAAGAACCAGTATGGCAACGGGAGTTTCGAAAGCCACGTTGCTGAGGATCAAAAGTGTAGCCAAACGCTTACGAACTGTCTGTTACCTGTTATTGATAAAGCCATTTTACTGTTACATAGAGACCAGCGCAGTTCCATAAGGCCTATAAGTGCGAGCGAGAGGTCTGATAAAAAATATTTATGACTCAGTTCGCACGCTTGTAATAGCTCAAGTATAATAAATATAAGGCGGCGCAGTTCCGAGTACAACAATCACTACATTAAAAAAAATAGCAGAGACGAAGGCGCGGGTGGAAACTTGTGATATTTTTTTGTGCACAGTACACCCATGCTTCTGTGGCGTCACCGCCCCCAGGTCTCAACTTGTACGAGTAGTAACAGCTATCATGTTAATGTTATTAATACAGATTGTTAACAGATGGCAACTCCTACGTATTAGTCGACGGCAATACTAATGCTTTTAAACAAAACTACTAATTTTAAACAATTTGTCTATTTTTCGTCAATAGCAGGAAACACGCTTTAAATAATAATGTTTGAATAAATCATTTGAATAAAATATTCAGAGAGATCTGGCTTTGCCATAAAAAACATTTTAAGAAATAATATATAGAAGAGATACTAAATATTAATAATAACAGGACGACAGACTTCGAACTCGAGTCAGGAAAAGGTCAAGTAGGAAAAAATAAGTTTATGAAGAAATCAGAGAAAAACTCATAATTCGTGTCAGTGAAACGAACCAGAAATAAAACTAGGGAAACGTGAGGGCTGTTGAGAAAAACAAAACACACGCGATATAATAAATCGAGCAAATGAAATGCAATAGGCTCATAAAACACGCTGCATTTGACGACTTCTTTATACACTCAAAGTATTATACAGATTGCTTGGTGCAGTAGTAGTAAGTCCTATCGAGCCGACAGTCATGGGTTCGATCCCCGTTCATGACATCAATAGATACTATTCCTAGTGCTTTTTTATCTATACAATATTTATGAAATTAGTATTAAAATGATGTTTTTATTATTGATTTTGATAAAGAATGAAAGAGAGATATGGAATTACCACAAAAAAAATCTTTGAGAGATAGTAATTGGTTGAGGTTATATATCTTTGTTTACCACTTGCAGATAGATGATTTTGACATCTGTTCTCAAATTCCACGATATACATAAAAAAGCTCTTCAAAACTTTTTTAACATTCAATTTCATCGCACCGATTACTATTATCAAACTTTTGATAAGGATAACTATAACACGCACGTGTTTGCAAATATTTGTCAAACATTCGACAGACGCTGAGAAGGGCCTTGACCCAATACGACGGCCTTGGGGTTAACCCGGTAGATGGTAATCAAGTTCCTACTACCAGTAATGTTATAGATTGGCAGGTTGCGTGCCATGTATTTTTATTCGATGAAATATTATATTTTGTTTACTACTACGTCTTTTGTGGTTAGAAATGTTTTCATCGCTGCCATTTCTATAAAAGTATACATGGTTTTTTTACAGCAGTGAGGCAAAGTGACGGAACTTTACCTGATAGCAAGAATAATACAATCCGAAAACAACGGTCACTACCGAGAGATTGGCAATCCGTCGCTTTCATGCCCGCCTGCGAGCTTCTTGGTAGCTGGATATACACTGACTAATTCCGAATCTAAAAGAGAGTCACTGTGTCGGGTTATTATCATGTGCATGGAGGTCACGACCCAGTCGGGTACAGATTGATTTATGAATATACAATACACTGACTACTACTACTAACGCGATAAGCCTAACCGTGCCACCATAGTGGGTGTTACACCTGGTGAATAGTGGGCGTTATAGGCGGTGTATAGCAGATGTTACAACTAGTGTATTGCGGATGTTACACCTGGTGAATGATGGGCGTTACAGGTGGTGTATAGCGGATGTTACAACTGGTGTATGGCGGGTTTTACAGCTGTTGTATAACGGGTGTTACACCTAATGTAAGGTGGTCACGATCTAGTCCGACACAATTTTCGTGTATTACAACCAACCAGAATTGTTATTAAAAAAAAAGGATACTCAGATTACCAACAGCATCCACTGAAATTTGTTTTCGATATCGACTGCGACAAGAAAGGCATAAGAAATTGGGACTTTAGGCGATAAGTGAAAAGAACCAGTACTTTTCCTATTACATATATAATGTTTGAACATTGTGATTAAAGCTTTGATAACCAATTTAGCTGTATTTGCCCACGTACCAAAATACCTGGGCCTAAAAATACATTAATGCACTTTCTGTGACATATTTTATGGTCTATTTTTACCGGGGTCGACCACCCAATTATATTGTCTTGCCGCTATTCAGAAATATATAGTGACAAAAAATCTTACGTCTGACTATACTAAAGACTGAACGAAGTCGCAAGTTTGAAGCAATGATGACTCTGTGATATCGCGAATGGGCACCGCGTTAATCGACGTCAGATCGAATCCCTACAATAAACCCGAGCCTTCGGTGATGAATGTAAAACGTCGGGACGAAATCATAGTATGGTGGTGGCTAGATACCAAACTTCATGAAAATCTGTCGCCAAGTAACCTATAGGTGGTATATTCCGGCAAATGCATTAGCTAAGCATAGCGTGTTACCATCTTTGGCCATATCGTCACTTAACATCAGAATAATAAATGAGATTAAAACATAACAATGCGGATTAAAGCCAGCATGCAAGCTGGTAATTTTTTTTTTGAAATATGAATTAAGCCTATTATCTACAATTTCGCCAATGTCAAATGTGAAATACAATGACAATACACGTTTTAAGAGTTTAGTTGCACATCGTTCGGTGTACTATTAAAACTAATCAAGTACGTCATTGAGAGCAATTTCATTGCATTCAGTCACATGAGTTGTAGGAAAGATATTTAAAAAAAATTTGTTATCGAACAATTGACGAATCGACAAAGTGCGTTAATACCGGCCATATTTACAACGGATATGAAACAACGATAACGACAGCTAAGGGGAAACTTTACCGGATTACTGATAGTAATATTATTTCTTTATTTATTATTTAAATATAATAATATACAAACATATAACATGCCATCTAATAATGAGTATAATTTGAGCTCGGTAAACTTACGCAAATCCAAATGATGAAAGTTGGTATATGAAATCGCTATATATAGCAATGCTAAGCTTAGGGAGAAGACGGCGTTTAAGCACTACTACCGGATTACTCCGTCTTGGGGATCGGAGAGAGACTCTCAACTTGTAGGGTGGTGGATACGCTTCATTGATACACTTCTGATTAATTCTCTTGTCTTGGTTCTGTTTTTAAACGATAATGTACTTAAAATCAATCGTGATAAAGTTGTTTTTCCGAGAGAGTATAAAATAAGAAGATCCGATTACGTCAGCAGTTTACGATCGATGCAATTGGAGATATCGCGTCGAAGTTAAACACACCAAAGAGATTCAATTCTACAGAACTAAGACTATTAAAAATACATTTTTATATAAAAACGTAATGTTTATCGAAACTCTAGGATAATAATAGTAATAATACCAGCCTGTAATTGTCCCACTGTTGGGCAATGAAGCCTATACGTGAGGGATGGCACTGGTTAAATTAGTACGCCAGTACGGAACGTATTGGCGATTTCAAACGCCAAGAAATCAACAGTTCTATGTCGTTCCAAAAATACAGTTTCACTATAAGAACATTTCAGGATTCCTCGCTATGTTTTCCTCCACCGTCACCCGATAATGTTACCAATCTAAATTAGTAAATGTGAGTAATCGAATTCATGAAACTGTACCTACCTATATTTCTTAACAGTTGCGCCCGCGTGGACTACAGAATGCCGTCGGTAGGGCACACGCGCAAATCGCGGTACACCCCCCTCCCCCTCCCTCCCGGGTATTTTAAAACCTAATTCTTTTTTCTAAAATAAAAGCAGCCTCAGTTACTCCTTATTAACATCAGCTACTCGCCAGTGACAGTCCGGTCAAAATCGGTCCAACCCTTTCGGCGATTACCCGGAACAATCAGACAGTCAATTTTAAAAATTGTTGTTTTGTTTAAGTACCGTATATAATTTTCTATGCGTTTAGTAAAAAGCTATTATTTTGACATCACAAACAGACACTTCAATTTCATTTCTTTGTATAATGATTTTAACATTTTTAACTATTTGCACGCAATCAATGATGGAAACAACAGTTGACAATTGGCAACCGTTCCTGCGTTTAATATCTTTGATGTTATAACATCAAGGATAGTAAATGGTAATGGCTTTCCCATGGCCGGCGCTATTGATATTCTATTTCCGTGGCGGCGACTAAATGTTCTATGTCACTACTTACATAGCTTCTTTGCGATATTGATTATTTTACACGACCCTTACCGTATGAACATGCATGTGACCTTGAATACAACTGCGACACAAACGATAACAGCCTCCAACTTATCTTTCGAAAGTTGTTTCTGGAATTAGGGATGAGCTATAATAGGTAAAAAAAGAAACCTGTTCTAGAGAAATAACACATCCAAAAAAAATGTTATATTACGATAATTGAAAGAGCAAAGAGATTGTTCCACGTTATTTGTTTGTATCTCTCTCTCTCTAACAAAGTAAATATCCTTAAGCTTGAATAGAGAAGAGCGCGTTCCAAACTGAAACACTTTATTTATTTGTCACACAGCAATATGTGGAACAGGTACGTAGTATTTAGTAACAGCCTTTTAAATTTACAGGTTCCAAACTGTTACACGTAAGCAACTGTTTTTTGTTTTAAAGTGTTCCGATAAATAAATACGCTACACTCCCTCCTTGGAATTAGCCGTATTATTACAATAAGCGTCAACCCTGATCAACTTTGCAAAATGCTGCTTTCGCATCTCCGGTGTCAACTGACGTCATTGCAATCCTACACTTTTGTTTACGAACGTATGACTACATGTGAAGTTTTTTTTGGTATGAAATAGCAGACAAGCATTTACTCCACATAGTGTACCTACGCATTTTTTTCTTGGAGATATAACGTATCTAATTGTTTATTTATGGGAAAAAATAAAGGAAGAAAAAAATAAAACGGAATAGAAACATATTGTTCGATGCTTTTAGCACAAGCTAAAACTTTTTTGTTGTCTTTGAAAATTGCAAAGCTAGTTTCACAATAAAATTTTTGATTTTAATCAACAAAATAACTCATTGATAACATGTTTGTCTGTCTCTATTTCGCCACTTCAGATTCATTACCGTAAAAACTCTCTCAGTAAAAGTTAAAGTGGCTGGAACAGAGAGTAAATAAGAAAATATATACTCGTACACATATACTTTTTTATATTTGCTATGCTATTAGCATTGTTAAGTATATATTGCCGTTTTCCAACAGTGTTTTTCTCTAAAATTTATGCGTCACATAAAATCTGCTAACAATTTTCAGGACAATTAAACAATAGGTTTATCAAACATCTTTTTAGTGTTATACATTTTGCTACACAATGTGCGTGCGAATGAATGGTGACAATTCATTCTTTTTTTTTTTATAACGCTCCTAAACAATTATATCTTCAAAGAGGAAACATTTTTCGTACTGTGTAATAGAAAACATTGTTTTAGATAAAACTAGGAGTTAATAATAACAATAATTGTAATTACGCAAATGATATAACTGACAGGATATAAACAATTGAAGTTAATATTAGCGAGTCGCATCAGCGGGTGATAATTTTGTTGGGGCCGCTCATGTAGCCCATTTGAATTAAAGCTAATATAACAGCTAGAATTACAAACACAGCTGCTTTCCTCTCACAGCAAATATATTATCAAAATTACGAACAAACGGTAAAATTACTATGTCGCGGTGGTAGATCAATCGTGCGAGATCGGTTCGTGATCATAGTATAAAATCCGAGAACTTACCTACATCAATCGATATGTTTTTTCCAATAGGGAATGACTAAAGCTACCTGAAGGAGACGAAGATCATGTTAACCTTCTATGTGGCGCCAAATTCCGTAAAGAACAGTGTCTATACGATTATACGTTTGGAATAGTTGATAATTGTTTACCTGGGACAAACTATTTACTTAGGTAGATCCAATTTCGAGAAAGAGGTCAATCGTCGAATCCAACTCGGCTGGGCAGCATTTGGGCAGCTATGTAACGACTTCTCGTTCAAGATACCGCAGTGTCTCAAGACGAAAGTATTTACCAGTGATTATATATAGTGCTGAGACAGGGTCACTAACTATTGTCCTCAGAAGATAGCTCAACATCACTCAAAGGGCAATGGAGAGGGCTATGCTCGGAGTTTATCTGCGTGATCGAATCAGAAATAAGGAGATCCGCAGGAGAACCAAATTCATCGAAGTAGTCCTAAGAATAGCTAGACTTAAGTGGCAGTGGACGGGCCCTACATGGAACGGAACGGATGGCCGATGGGGCCAAAGACGTTGCGTGGGCAGATAGCAGACCCGCCACAAGATGGTGCGACGACCTGATAAAGGTTCCGGGAAGCCGTTGGATACGGACAGCACTAGACGTCTTTCGGCTGAAATGATGACGATAATAAAAGCTACTTGCCGACAATTAATAAACAGGATAAACTGCAGCTGACATAGGAAACGTGTTGGTGTAGATGTTAACCGATCACAAAAGTTTAGAACTGTATAGTTTCGTATTTCCTCACTGGAAGGCGGAGAAAATTTCTCAAGTTCATCTTTCCTCATGTTGTTTTCATTACCGTAATCCGCTAAACATTACTAACTGAATTCAAATTAATGTACTTTACGATAATTCGCATTAGACGATACATCTCGGGAGCGCGAACCAAAGGATATCCCATCGACATTCCGCTTATGTAACTAAATACGACTGCCACGTTTTGCATATATAGTAAATAATATTACGTAAGAACAATTTAAAGTAAACAATATTTAGTAAAGAAACGTTGAACTTTATCGTTATGGCACGCTTCCAGTACACTCATAAACTAACCCCTAAGTATATAACATATTATGGGTGAAAAGCGTTCACTTATCTGTGCAGGAAATCGCATAAAACGTTGTCCGACGCTTCGCACAAATGCGATGCAAAATTATCGAGTTCTAGCGATAAGAACCTCGGTTGCCTTATATTAGGATTTTTTTTAATAGTTATATTTTAAGCAATTCGCAATTTTCCTATCCTGCGCTCGCATGGACTACGAAATGCAGTTGATCGGGCACACGCGCGAACCAGCTATTCGCTCCCGGTTATTATAAAGATAAAAAATGCTTATTGTTGGTGATCCTTATAAGATAGATATACGCTCTCCCTGACTTTTTATATGTCTTTTTAACATCTACAATTATGTAGTACATTCATTTCATATATCACCATAAACCAGTTAAGCGTCGGAATTAATCCATCATGACCAGTAATTTTTATTTGCGCAGAACCCTAATTCCATTTCTAAAATAAAGCCTAATTTACTCCTTATAACATCAGCTATCTGCAATTGAAAGTCCTGTCAACATCTTGTCCCATCGTTTCGGATATAACCCGGAAAAAACAAATGGTGTCTTTGTTATAATTACTGTATATATTTTCATAAGCTATTATTTTGACCTTACAGACTCTTCAATTTTATTAATTGTTTATATAGATTACCCACGACGATAAATATCTCCCATACATCGTTACCTATAAAGCGACCTTAAGATTTACGACTTGTGAATCCCGGTGATCCGTCACGGAATGAGATCGCGAAGTGTTGCCATCCGTTCTGATGCGTCAGTTTTATTGGGAACGTAAACCACCGCCCGGCGCCCCGGGGAACGATCCCTCGACCGGTATACGTACTACAAGTCGAGCCAGTTAACTTGACACCTCGTTTGGAGAGACGGCGATTAACCGGTGTAGTAGGTTTATCCGGTTTCTATTTATGCAGGCTGGTATGATAACGGTGACTATCGTATAGCGATGGGTTGTCGATCTCTCGGTGGTCGGCACTGTTTTTGAATTGTACTGTGCTTAAAACATAAGACACAGTTTTTTTTTTTTTTGATATCTGGTTTTTAACTATCTCAGTACTTTTTCTTCTCAGGGATAAACAGGGACGCGATTTACCATTGATTTTTGGCCCACCTGATGCTTGTTATACCATAGGTATTAATTGGCGCGTTGCTGACCTTGAACCCCCTATGTCAAGGAGTTCTGGAAAACCTACTTACTGCAGGAGCACAACACAAGGTTATTTGGTCGTGATCTTCTGTAGGTACATCATTCGGGCTGCCCCAAGTAGAGAGAAATCTCCAAAGAAATTTATCTGTGTCATACCTCTCTTAAAACTGGTATGTGTGAAGTATCATTGCTATATATTTACCTTAAAGCCGAGCTGAAAGGTGTGGTTGGCAACACCACGCTGACACACGAAGCGTTTCGACTTAATCCTCAAGGGTAGTAACCTACTTAAAACCACGTATGTGTGGTATTTAGGTTTGGATGATTGAGAACGCATTTAGATATCTATACTATAAATTACGTGTACTTCATATTTAATACTAGCAAACCGGCCTCCTTATTACGTATTTCGCAATAGCAAAGCCATAGCAGAAATCGGTAAATATTGGCTTAGAAATAGCAAATGCTTATTATGTAACACCTATAATGTACCAAACACAATCTGCTTTTGCCATTTCGAAGCAAATATTAACAGATTTCTGCTATCGCTTTGCTATAATACGTAATAAGGGGACCGGTCACCGGTTTCTCTATTCATAGGGAACATACATACAAACATAGATTTTTATATATAAAAAGAAGAAGAAGAAGATTATAAAGCTAAACTTATAGTGTTTTTTTTTTACTTTATTTGTTTGAACGCGCTAATCTCTAGAACTAACAGTCAGATATGAAAAAATATTTTTGTATTTTAATGTTTATTTATTGAGGAAGGTTATATGCTATATGACATCACGCTAAGACCCTTAGGAGCGGAGCAATTACCATACAAAGTGTAGGAAAGGAAGTACAGTGAGCGTGAATGAAGTACCTAATAGTGCAAGAGGCCGAATGCATCTTTGCTGCCGGATCAGACCCGAAAAAATGAAACGCGAGTGAACCTTCGGGCACGGGTAGTTATAATTTAAAAAAAAAACCTTATTTGTCTAGAGAACCTTGTAAATAGATCAAATTATTTGTAAAGTGTGTCGTAGTAGAAAAAGTCATAAGCTCTGCTAAATACCACTACTATAAGTACAAAACGGAATCCACTGTCCCCACAAATGGGCATCTGTTCAACTGGCAACATTAATAGAACGTAAATAAAATATTACAGAATACTTCTGGTATAAAATATTCATGAGATAATATTAGCAACTAGTCTATTTCAGAGGCCGCCCTATCCGCAATGGCTGTACTATTGAAAAATAGACGGTATAGCTCTAAGAACGGCCGGGGTCGATGACCGTGTATAATCTTATTTGAGCGCCACTTCATTTTAGGGTTGTCAGATTTATGTAAACATTTACATAAAAGTGGATTGAACACATTTGTCACTAAACAACGTTTTCATATTTAGGTCTTATACTAAATAACAATTAAGTAAATTCTGATATTCTTCTTTAAATCAATTTCAAAAAATGTGTACGATCTTTGTCTCAACTGGCTATTTCTTTGACCATAATTATTTACCTCAGAGTTTACTAAAACCATAGATTGACTGAAAAACCTACAACACACGATCGACGAACTTGTTTTAAAAAAAAAAACAACTTTTTCCAATGACAAGCAACAATCGTGCTATTAAATGAAACAATTATCACAAACGTAATTAAACGTTCAACATAACAATAATTTCATACGATCATGCGATTAATTGGATCATTCAATTAGCCCTACAAATTCACTTTACTGCGAACTAGCTATTAACTAACAAGGTTTAGTCGAATTATTAACTCCTTAATACCATCACGGCATCATTTCGTGCAGTTTTATACAATAATAAACTTAATTTAGTTATTTAGAAATAGATTTATTGTCTAGGCCTTCGGTCTAGGCACTTCGAGGGAAAGCGTTATTATACACAGTGTATCTCGTTTATGCGCAATAAAATTAACATTAACATAAAAACTGATCTGTTATGTATGAGATGTCTATGTGTGCACTGTCGCACTCCGCACGGCCCTATGTATATCGTTCCACGTATACAGTCAGTGAGCTACCGGTTACGCGTTGTTTCACTCGTCCTAGCCCGCATACTTAACATGATCAAAACTGGTTGGCGTTATACCTAAACGACTTACGCCCGCCATACATACTATGGTCTACCGAAAAAGTTTACCTGTGCAAGTGAGCCTGCGAAGGTCAACCCCACGTCGCGTCGCGTCGTAGCTTGTATGGGCACGTACCTACAGTATATACGTGCCTACAGTAGGGTGCCATTAAAAATACGATTTTGCACCGGTTGCCTGCGCAGGTTTAAAAAACTGCACAGGATTATTCCAATACGGTAGACTGTAGCGTGTGCCCAGCTTTAACTTATAAATATACAAGTAAATGACACAGTATTTTTAAATCGTTACTTATTGTATAGATAAAAACGTTAACAGAGATAAATTAGGAAACACATTTTTTAGGCAATTAACTACTACTGATGCCACACATTACAGATATATCATAAATAAAAAACATCTCTAATACTTAACAACCCTATTCTATTTCTATCGAACGTTAGTGTAATCTTCCTTTCCACAGACTGTACCTATGTATAGCGAATGATACGCTTGTGTTTTAGTGATCAAGAGGTTTTGATACTTTAATAAAGGTTGATGAACACATGGGTTGGCTTAAACAACATGGGTTGTTGTAACGCCTTATGTCTTCTTGATTTTATTATTCTTGTCTCAAATCTCGGACAGCCATTGTCATTGCTAACTGACTCATCCTTTTTTAAGAACCATTGAACTAAATATCAATAATGTATATTAACAAGTAAATTTTTAACAAAACAGAAAACCATCTTCAATGATTTTGAGGAGTTCTCTGGTGTATATTTTATGTAAAATGTTCAATGCCAATGAAATTAAAGTGGAACCCACCCTTGAGATATCCCCTAACCAACAAAAAAGAATTTTCCAAATCGGTTCATAAACAAAGAAGTTATGGCCGGAACATCCATTAAAAAAAACATTCGAATTAAGTAACCTTTACTAACTACGAATTAACTAACCTCCATCTTTTGTTGAAGTAAATTTAAAAACAATTACTAATCAAAATTACACTTCGTCCAATTTTAAATGTAACAAAGTGTCTGGTCCATGCGGGAGTTGGTACATATTTCCATGTACGCACTGCCTACTTATAAGTAACAACTATTATGATATGGCTATGTGGGAATATATTATTTATGCTGCCTTCGATATTAAATGCAATATCAAACACCTGTGTAGAGGAATTCCTGAAATCTGATATAAGGATGGGGTCGGTCGGTCGGGTTTTAAGAGAATATTTTTTAAATAGAAGACCTCTTTGCACTTGCTTTGCTTCAATCTCGTGCCGTGCTGATGAGAACACCTCTTCTCAATTTAACTGCAATAGCGGAGACTATTAGAGAAAATAATGATGATTTTGTCAAGTTTATTAAAAAAAAAAAGTTTCGCTCTTTTAGAAATGCCAACAAAAATGGCGCGGACTTTTGATAATTATGTTAATACGAAATACATAACTAATTAATTAAAATATTGTAAACGATAATGATAATATTGTGATACAATGTGTAAACACAGAGTCCGCTTAAAATATATCATATTCAGCGACTGGAATAGTTTCCGCTATCCTTAAATAAATTTCAAGCTAATATCAACCTTAAATACACTGGGCTAAGACTATTAGTATAAATCCAACTGTTGGTAGTGGTCAGTGTACGAGCTATATTTGTCTGACCGATTCGCAGCCATGCAAATAAAACAACATTATTTGAAAATTTAAACAGTTGTCAACTGTGGAACGTGTAGGGTTTTCCAATATAATTTGAATGACAATTTTAATATCCAATATAGAAAACGGATTATGTATAATGTATATTTGTCGATAAAATAATTCATATAAGCAGCAAGAAATTGACAACCATGAAACACTAACCCAGGTGAATTTGAAAGTAAATCGATTTCACTAGTTGGTGCTGAAACTGACGAAAAGAAACTAAAGGCAAAGTATTAATGGGATTGCATCTTAAAAACAGTCTATGAGAAAAATATAGCTCATTGCTTTTAGGCACTTAAACTGGTTAACAAAAAGGTATGCGAAAATAATTATTTGTAATCGTTAGGATTTTTTTACTATTTGTGTAATGTTTGAAATGTAATTAATTAATTACATTTTATTTGGTGGTAAGACTCGCCAATTGTCCCCGACTGGATTGTGACCATATACTAGGTTTGTACCACTATAGTAGCGTTACGGAATCAGCCAATGTACCTATATCCCATAATCAACACTGCCATCATGCAGACTATGGTAACGGTAAAGAGAGAAGAGGATAGTTATTAAGATCGAATAGGGGTAGTGAATTCGACAGATCGCGTTGTTGAATATCTGGTAACAGCCCAAGACGAGGTTCGGCCACTTGGCACTCTTGAGCATGTTGCCACGCTTTCCCGGCTGAGTGTCTCAAGCGCTCGCCCCCAGGCCCGGTGAAGCTGTAAAAACCGTCTGAGGCTTCAGGACCTTTATAGCTAACAGTACAGTCAGATCCAAAAAAAAATTACGTTGCCGAGACACTTGAAAGCCGGTATAACAGCGTCGACCGTCGATGGATAGCAGATCTCTTGGAGGTCGCCGTTGTTTTTGGATTGTACTGTGTTTACCAGCAGGTACAATACCGTCACATTGCCGTGAAAATTAAAAAGAAAAAAAATATACGATCTATATCCAACTGACTTTTCAAGAATCTATTGCCTGAAATAGATAAGGATTTATAAACAGCACCAGCGCAAAACGAAATCTTTTGAAACTAGAAATACATTTCCACAAAAAAAAACATATTCAACATTTTTAAACTCACACAATAAAATTTATCAATGAAATTTTATGATAGCGAAAAACAATTTATAATTATTACAATTAACTCAGGTGACATCCTTAACTACTCTACAATTAGCAAGCTGAAGAGGTTGATTAATGGTGTATCACGATAGTTTTATCATGTGTCTGCCCACACTAGAGCTGTTTCATCAACATCAGGGCTCCGATGAAGTACTGTTTCAACAGTTACCTAACATTCGATCAACGGGCAGACGTCCAAATAATATCAAATGTTTGACAAACACTAGTAAACATACCCCCCTTATAAATAGAATGCTATCATGGTTTGCTTCCTTGAAGCCCTATTTTGCAGATCAGCACCGTCAATTTTTTTTTAAATTCACGACGTTCTTTATCTTCGGAACAAGCCACCTGTCTGTTATTAAACTAGTATAGGCTAGCAATACTGTTTGAGAATTCTATTAAAGATTGGCCATGAGATTCATCGGTACTACAACATAATATGCCTTTTAGACTACTTTCATTTAATAAAAAGAATCCTAGTTTTTTTAAATTGACAATTTCTTTTTTATGACTATCTCGGCAAAATGATTGTGCAGCACCTGATGCTTCGTACGGTGCTGTTCAAAAACAACGGAGGGCGAAAAAAAAAAAAAAACAACAATTTATATGGAGATTTACTTAATATTATTAGATCGGATTTTTCTACTATTGAAATCTAAAATCATAATTCTTTTAGTACTTAAGCGTAGGCGATGATGGTATTCGGTTCCTAAAAAAAATTAAAAAAAATTGCTACCAAATACTTAATGGGTAATTGCATATAAAATATCATCTTAAAATATATACTAGATCAAAATGCTATATGTATTGAGAGAATTTTCTTCATTCACGCAAACAATTATTTCTTAACTTTAGCATTAGTATCTTTAAATAGCTTGACATTACAGTTACCAACGAATGCTGCAATAATTAGTTTAATACCAGCCTGGTCCCACGTCACCAGCTGATGACGTAACGTCACGAGACACGGGTCGCCGAGGAATTTCCACCGCCCACATAACAAGGGCTGGGAAATTTTTATTTTTACGTGTAAGCACCAAATTCGGTTGTTTACGACACGATCATAATAGTGAAGAGATTTATTATCGTCTAACTGAATAAAGCGGGGAAGTGGAGCATTGTGCTTTTAAAATTATTAATATAACCAGTCTGTTACCATTGTTGGGAAAACCTTTTCACGAGTAAGTTTTGCAAAACTTGTTTTTTTATCTTTATAGATTAAATACAATCTTGGCTACAATCTATAGCACGCTAAGCCCAGTGAAAGTCTGGCTCTCAAATGCAGCTGCCAGAAAACATCAATTGGTGCTTGGCAACAGATTTTCAACGGTGGTAGCTAGTTGGACGGGTTTTAGAACAAGCCCTAGCACCATGCTATTGGTTTTATTTAATGAAAAATATATTTCAAAAGCAAGCTGTCATGTTGACCTTTAAGCCTCTCAGTAACTGAATTACTGATCCCGAAATGCTACAATTCAAAATATAGTCATTGTGACGAATTCATTAACATGCCTAAGGTGGTCGCCGACCTGTCGGGCACAGGTCGCTACTGCCCCGCTTGATTATTGGATATACTCCGACTAATCCCGGAACGTGACAAAGTTAAGCGTGCCATTATTGGGGATGTTACACCTGATGGCCACTTTTTATGTTTGAAACGTAAATGTATACTTCTAACACGAACCACACCACATCCAGCTCGAAGGACCACATAAATTAACCCTATAACTCTTCAACTGAGTATATATACAAGAACCCGACTACAACCGTTGGTCAGCTGCCCGCCAGACATAGCATCCGTCTGGTCGGACGATCCTCCCTTTACAATAGTTCTTCTACAAAAGTAATTGCCATCGTCTGAAGTACTGACATAAATCGTAGCTTAACTATTATCTTTTTAACGGACTTGCAAAAAAAGGACTTCCTCCATTCGAATATATATTTTTTATGGATGTTCAGCTATAACTTTTTTGGTTATTAACCTATTTGGATGATTCCTACTTCGTTGGAAAGGGTGATTCAATTTTAATTTCATTGGCACTGGACTTTCGATTTCGAAGATGCACGGTACACGATGGTACTCCTCAAAATCATTGAAGTTGATTTTATTTTTATTAAAAATTGTCTTGTTCTATGTATGTCCTTTTATTGGAGATAGCTCCAAATTCTCGTGTCAAAATCAAAGACGTTTAATTGAAGGAACACGGAGTTGAAAAATTTTGGCAATGCACACTTGGATAATGTTTTCGGCAGACTTTTAAATATCGAAACACAACATAAATATATAATATGTACACATGTTGGTGGTAAGGCAGCGGGAGTAAGATAACATTAAGCGAAGATGGAGTACGCATGTAAAGAGCAGTAATGTCTACTAAAGTTGTCAATTTAAAATAGGCAAGGTACCATTTTACCTAATAAAGAATTACTTATGATTATAAAACTAGCAGTGTGTATGTAATTGGAAACGCATACAAAAGCTTGTTTGCTTGCGTTTTATATAGATTTTATTCCGTGTACTTATGCTTGAAGAATTACAATTAAACCTTGTCTTCACTAATTGTAAAGTTCATGAAAGAAGTTAATAGGAAAGAGAGAAAGTATCATATTTTGGTGGTAAGTGTTGACAGTATGACACTATGTAGGAATTTACTTAAGATGACTTGATTCATGGAGAAAGGTAGTTGTAAATCTACCCCAGGTTACAAAAATGTTATATAGAATCGCAAAATTGGCTTTCAAGATTTGAAAACATGTATATTGTTTCGAAATATGGGATTTTCATGAGGCTTCATCGTCGTAATGCGACACACCCATTTTCAAGAAGAAAAAGCTAATAATAATTATTTTGTCTGGTTTAAATTAAATTCGGCATTGTATAGGAAATTTCGTTATAAGATCTGTTATAAAATAATGATTAACTAGAATTTAATACAGCTAAGTATTATTACAAAAGACTGAGAGCTGCAATTGTAAAATGAAATATAACTAAGTAACGCTATTTGAATAAAATAATCAATTACTATTATACTACTCATGTTGATAATGTTTAAAATTGACCAGTAAAGATAGAATAAAATGAACACAGGAAAGGACATCACAAAATCAACTTCACCCATGCTAATCCTAAAATGTCACAATTTGTTCCGTCAGCAAATTCCTTTAATCTCATAACCCTGGTGTCAACTGTAGCGGCCAAGCTTTCGAGAGCTTTTCCAATGCCCCCTTATGCATGGCTTAAACGCGATGGAAACGGAAGGGACTGAACTGCGGTGACTGTTCGTAACTCGGTCACGTTATAATGGCATCGGGGTTTGTCAAAGGTCTGACAGAAGTTAGAGGCAGAAATATATTCGTAGAAATATGTATATGACGATAGCAAGTGAAATCTTGCTCAGCAAACTTCTCAGAATATCGCTTTTATATTTTTTAACGAAATAATGTTTTTTTTTTTTTCTACTGATCAAATGACTATGCACCGGAGTTTCCATTTTAAGATTATCCACAAAATATGGTTCCAATGGACCTTAATTTAATTAATTAAGAAACGTATAATTGTTACTCAAAAAACTCCCAAATACAAGTTACTTCTAGTTAATATGTTCCAAAAAAAAGCAATTATAAATTATTATTTTAAATGTGAATAGTTCGTTTGCGAGCGATAATTGGACTAGGTGAAAATACAAAAACATTAAAACCTAAGTTCTAAATAAGTTACTACAGGCTAAATTAATACACAAAATAATAATTTATATACAAATATATTTTAACATGACGCATTTGTTTTATGCTTTGTGATATGAACGTACAAATTAATTGTACCACGATGTTTTATATATACACGTTCGTAACTTTGTTTGTTAACTTTGCTTCGAAATCTCATTACATTTTCATATATGCAATAACCGATATGAAAACTGTCAATGACAAGTGAATGAACGGCACCAGACAGCCTTTCTGACAGTTTCGAGTGACGCTGAACAAATAAACACTCATCAAAATTCATGAAAACACTGTAAAGCTTAGCACATATTTATACTGTCAACAGAACGGTCACTTTGGTGATAGCAATGAAAAATACATGGTTTTTCATAATACCGTAACTGCGACCATGATTATTATTAATACTATAGTTATTGGATTATTTAAACAGAAAAATGGTTTGCGAGTCAAATATGTAAAACAATGAATTCATATGAAATGAAAATGATATAATAGAATAAATCTATGTTAAATAGAATGATTGGAAAGTGGTGAAATATTATTATTGCATTTGCTTTACTTTTCTACCGAAAAATATATCTTTAAGACCTCTTTAAGGCATGCTCCATAACACAAACATGGATCTTAATAAAACTATAAAATTTCAACATTCAGTAATTAAAATAACTAGAAGAAATTTAAGTTACATAACCGAATACCTACAACCATACATTGTACCCCATCCATTATCTACAAATTTAAAGACAAATGTTTTCAGATGGTGTCGTAAATAAATCAGATACGAGGGGCACGCAAAATGGCCACTAGTAGCGGGCGCCGTTAGCAGTAAATGTACTCCGTTTAGCTGGCATTGCTCCCTAGTCGATACTCTGGGAGACGCCAGAAAAATTACACGTCTGGGAGACAACAACGGCACATAGCTAGCACGGTTTATCAAGGTTTCTCGTAACAACAACTAGAATAGAATATCTGGTAATGTGTTTTTGTTATTCGTGCAGACGAAAATTAAATGAGGTAGAAAGAAATACATTGTCCTGGTATTGAAGGACATTTGTATTCTTTATTAGGATAGGAAATCAAATAATTAATATTATATATATAGTATCTACTTATTGCGAAAACCGTTTAGATATGAAAATCCATTTATCTTTTACTATATAGAAAAAAAAAAAACTTTTTCTGCATTCAAAACTGTTTTGTCATCTTATTTTTTAAATAAATAAAATAAAGTTTCTATATATGTATTTAAAAAATACAAAAATATCACACTCAACTTAACTCTTAAATGATATACAAGATTTTATTGTTAAGAAGTTTATAACTACATACTTAAATTTAATTTAATATTGCTTTTCATTTAAAAAGTATCGCATAAGTATATTTTATTTTCTGGATTCTATTTTTGTTTTCAAGCTTGTCGTCGACTTTAGTTTTTGGTAATCTATTTTGTGTTCTGAGCAAAATGTATCTCTAAATGTAAATGAGAGGGTTCTCATCGTACTCGTTGTTACATTTGGTTATTTCAAAGGTTGCACGTACGTTACGTAAGGTAACGCGGGTCTTGGTATCATAGTTAAGTTAAACTTAAAGTTACTGTATTGAGTTGCAATTGCCAAATCCACCTTATCGATAGAAATGAAGGAGCCGAAGATGATGGAAAAGTTTACTCCGCGTGATCATCATGATTTATTTTGTTGTTTGAAAAAGAATAAAAACTTATCCACGTCCAAAAAGACCAGAATATTGATAAGCTGCAAAATTCAGAGCCTTGCAAATTTAGCACGAAAAGAGCTCCAAATAAATGTTACATCTACCTAATTACACGAATAATGCACTCAAATGTATCTAATAACGAACACGCATAGAAGTTATGGAAACAATACTCCAATCGCAATCGCCTAACAATGTTCGTAATTTTAAGTTACGACTCATAATTAGTTTTGGCTCTGAAATTTTATCTTTCAAAGCAAAACATTATACATTTGGTCGTCGCGTAAATAAATTATTTATTTTGTGTTAAAAAAACATGGTTTATAAAGAAATCAGTTAGCGTACTCGTGCGTTTCTCGGCAGTGACCTCGCAGTAGCTTTCGATAGCATGAACCGTCTGTTTCGAACGCTTCCAACCTATTTCAGTCCACCGTCGGACGAAGCCACGCTCTGAAACAATGAACCGAGCGCGGAAGAACAGGACAGGTATACATCCAGGTATTAAGATGGAGCGGGACGCGAACACGGGCAGGCGTCATACAGGGATCACGTATAGTACCCGCTGCGTTCTATTTCTGAACGTCGCAAAACATGTCTCGGAATTCGTTTCTGTGTCTGGGAACATCAGAAATCATGTGACTAATGATCTACGAGATAAAACTCTGTCGACTCACGTTAGTGCACAATTCAGAAAAGATTACATTGGGGTTCAAATTCATAAAAAAAAAAAAAACAGGAAAGAATAAACTGCGAGGGGTTTTTTTTAACAATGACCTGAGCATCGGATGAATTAAAGCATTAAGAACAATCGATATTCTTGCGAAGCCCTGTGAAATGAGTAATGAAGTCATGGTTGGAGATAGTTATGAATCCAGGTTTACTGTCCGTTTTATTAAGCAATCAATCATGAAGATTAATTTGAGAGACATAAAAATAAGCTGTACCCACTGATATGTTTTTGATTTCACACTGCTTTTGTAGGTTAACAATGCATATTTTCAAATAGTATTAAGGTAAAGCAAGTAATTACAAAGTATACTGAACAACTACGTTACGCGAAATATTACGTAAAGCGTAATATTGCATGAATATCGTTTTTACATTCTTCTCTAACCCTGATATCTACCCATACGTGTAAACAAGACAAAAATAGCGTGATTGTTTCGTACTGTTTACAGTACAGACCACATTAACCTGCAACAGCTGTAAATAAAATGATGTAGCACCTCAATAACACGGGCTTGTGTAACGTATATTGGGTGAACATTTTGGTTATTTGTTTTAGACGTTTTGGAGTAAGCCGGTCGTCCGTCTTTCGTTAAACTAAGGTTTATTTTAATCTTCATATTAATATTGTGCACGAAAATACCTGTGAGCGTTCAATCATAAAACGTATGTACCTGGTTTGTTTCTGTTGCGAAGGAGTTTAAAGTTTCGTTTTGGGTATACAGTTTACGCTTTATGTTTCCGTTGGCGCGATCGTTGCCTAATGGATGTGTGAGTGTTCGGACGAGTGCTCCATCATCATATTATATGTATCCATAATTCCTAAATTCTGCCGGGGCATAAACACACATACCAATTGATTGATTAACTTCGGGACATATAACAAAATAGTATAGACCTTTGTTGTCACAATTAATTTCATTCATAACAAAACATATCGAGAAATTTCACAAATCTTATACTAAATTATTATATTTACTAGGTTACATATAACATATATAACCTACATAATAAGAAAACAACGTCAGAGCGAGCAACTAATGAGAAAGTACAACATTAATGAGTTTATCTATTGATAACTGTCGAGCGTAAATCATTGGCTAATAAAGGTATAAAACCAGATAAGATAGATATACTATTGGAAAGCTAGACAGCGTCAATAAACAAACTACTTCGGGAGAAACTCGGGGACAAAACTCGATGCTACGTTTAAACGTTTTATGTAAGAGGCGAAATGAAAACTGTGGATAAAGAAAGTGGAATTATTCTGTTACTAGAAGGTCTGAAAAACTCACTTAGAAGGGATGGTGACTCGTTTCGAGAGAGAGAGATAGTGGCTAGGTGACGTCACAGTAAAGATTGATTTGAACGCGAATATCGAGACCGGAACAAAACCGGCGGCGCCGCAGAGTGGACAGCCAGACATAAATTACTGGTTTATTTGTGAGTTCAACGGTGACCGACCCTCTTATATTCGGTATAATAACTTTGAAATATTATGTTGCTTGTGTCACTTTTCGCATTATTTTTGCATTTAGTTCTTAATCAAACTTGGATACGACATTTTATCTTTAATTCCAGTATGAATACCTTTTATTTTCGAAGATTAATTTTTTATTTTTAAATGGGTAATTGTTTAAAACTCAAACACATTTGTTTGATATGACACTAAAACGGCGTATACTTTTTACTCTTACACAAGGATGTAATCCTATTGTTCCATAATTAGTATACAGAATCAATTTGGCATGTTATCACAATTTACTGAACACCAAACTCATTGAAAAATTCACTGAACTCAAAACTGTGAACAAAGGACATAACACAATTACTCAATTTTATAAAAAGTTAAAAGTAAAACTCTTACAATTTGTTATATCGTCAAGGGAAATTAACTTCTTAAAATTGTAAAATTTTTTATCCAAACAAAAAAGAATATTTAAAAAAAAAACCTATTTAGGAATAATTAAAATTTTCTTTTTATGCGCATTAAAAATAAAGAAATAAAAATTTATAAAGTTTGCTTTAAAATATCATCTAAAATATTATTATTAAATTTAAAAAAAAAAAATATATGAAGCTTTACATTTGATAATAAACAATATTCTTTATTACATTTATTATTTAATGACTTTGGATAAAAATACCAAGAGTAAAAAGTAAAGAGTTAATCCAGAAATGTTACTTAACCAATTGTACTCAAGACTGGCAGAACCTATTTTTATTTTCATACAGCACACTACATATAATAAAAACTGATGAACCGAATTTATCCTTGACACAAAAGATTAAGAATAACTGTGCTGTAAGCTCCCCGCCGTCCCCCGCACCTCTAATCAAACATGATGCCCCTCGTAATCGCAACAAACTTATTGAAAACAAAATCTGTGACGGAGATCTCAAAGGTGCCGCTCGCCTTTTGTTCTCCAACGACGTGCTATCACCAGATACCCCTGACACCTTCATGCCTTACGGACAAAACATCCTCCAGCTCCAGTAAACCCATATTTTGTCGACCCACCAACAGCAAGGCAAACATGCCTTCAAATTCAAAACAAAGATGTTACTGATGCAATTTTATCTTTTAAACCAGGTTCGGCTGCAGGTTTGGATGGAATCTCACCCCAACATTTGAAAGACTTAACTTCACATTCTGTGGGTGAGCAGGCGAGCAACTTGTAAATTCGATCACTAAATTAATCAACTTTATGTATTCCGGTAATATCAATCCAGAAATTGTTTCCATTCTTTTCGGCGCAAACCTCATTGCCCTCACTAAAAAGGACGGAGGGGTGAGACCAATTGCTGTTGGATCAACACTACGACGTCTGGCCTCCAAAATTGCTGTTCGACATATTTTACCAAAATTAAATTCGGAATTTGAACCCGTACAGTTAGGCTTCGGTGTAAAAGGAGGGTGTGAGGCAGCCGTCCATGCCCTACGCTCTTTCCTAACTTACGGACAGCCTGACTTGTTGCTCAAAATTGATGTCAAAAATGCATTCAATTCGGTAAATAGGGATACCCTGCTGACGGAAATAAAACAACATATACCTGAAATATACAATTATCTTCTTCTCAGTTACGCTAACCCAACAAAATTGTTATATCGTTCTAATGAACTGTCCTCGGAAGTAGGTTGTCAACAGGGTGATCCCTTTGGGCCTGCAATTTTTAGTTTGGCTATAAATCCGATAATCAAAACTTTAAATTCTAAATTCAACGTTTGGTATTTGGACGACGGAACCCTAGGAGGTGATGTGGATACTGTGTTTTCGGACCTTTTTTTAATCAAAAATAAATTTGAAGCCATTGGTTTGGAACTTAATTTTAGCAAATGCGAACTTTTTATAAATAACTGCGACTTAAATTTAAATGACGTAAAACAAAAATTTAATATTTTGGCTCCAAATATTAAGATAGTAAACAGTAATTCCCTTTACTTTTTAGGTTCTCCAATTTTTGATAAATCTTTTTCTGAATTTTTGAATATTTCAATTACTAAATTCCAAAATTCTGCTGCCCGTCTCCTTGAAATTAGTCCACATTATGCACTTTGCATCTTAAAATTCTGTCTTTTCGTCCCTAAATTTACATATGTGCTCCGTTGCTGCTCCTTTTGGAATCACCCAGATCTTTTGACACAAGTAGATGATTTAATCAAAATTACCTTAGAATCGATTCTTAATATGCAGCTGCACGAGCAATCTTGGACCCAAGCATCCTTACCCATCCGTTATGGTGGTTTAGGGATTCGCAAAATTTCCAGTGTCGCTTTACCAGCCTTCCTATCTTCTGTCCATAGTTCAGCAAATCTCATAAGTAAAATTTTAAGGGTATCCCCTTCATACTTTGAGATTGCTGGCTTAGAAGAAGCTAGAAACGCTTTCTTAATTGCATGCCCAGGTCAAAATTTTCCAGTTTCTCCAAATTCACAGAGGAGCTGGGACGACATAAACTGCAAATTGATTTATGATAATATTTTGAGCTGTAGTACGGGTTCGGCGCGTGCTAGGCTTTTGGCCGTGGGTGCGCATGAGGCCGGCTACTGGCTTCAAGCGTATCCTTCGTCAAATACAGGAACATTTCTTGAACCTGACACGCTCCGAATCGCAACCTGTCTACGGCTTGGGGTTCCGGTCTGCGTTCCTCATAAATGTCCCTGTGGCAGTGATGTCGACAAGCTAGGACATCACGGACTGTCATGTCAAAAAAGTGCAGGCCGCTTCTCGAGACATCCGCACTTAACGATATCATACGCCGGTCACTTGCCACCGTCAACGTTCCAAGTTTACTTGAGCTGACTGGTATTGCAAGAGACGATGGCAAGAGACCGGACGGTATGAGTTTGGTTCCATGGAAGATGGGCCGGGTGCTAGTATGGGATGCAACCTGTTCAGACACGCTGGCCCCTTCCCATCTACTTGGAACCAGCAACAGAGCTGGTGTGGCTTGTGAGGCGGCTGAAAAAGCTAAGGCATGCAAATATAGGGGTCTGGGCTCTGAATATGATTTTGTCCCATTCGGCGTCGAGACCCTTGGCCCGTGGGGTCCTAGCGCTACAAGGCTTTTTAAGGAAATAGTAAAAAGGGTAGTCGACATCACAGGAGACCGAAGAGCTGGCAGCTACCTCGGACAAAGAATTAGTCTAGCTATTCAAAGGGGGAACGCTGCCAGTATCTTCGGAACCTTGCCTAAACGGACTCCTTTTCATAATATATTTTAATCTGTAGTTATGTATGTACATTTCAAAATTACTCTTGGTATTTTTATCTAATAAACAATATTTATATTTCCACTTTGTGTTTTGTACTCGCATAGTATAATTAGGTAGCACTCTACCACGGACGTGATGATAGAGCCAATTAGCTCTAGTTATGCAAAATAAATTCATAAAACAGAGGTCAACGCTCAAACTCAGTGTAGATGCTTCGATCGAGACATCAGAAATAACAAATTTATCACTCATTGCTCATACATGAACATTAAAGCATAATGGTTTCTGCTTGGCCGATCAGTGTTTACGATTCATAATGAAACATAATTAAGTATATTGTACCTAACTTACTACCTATCTACTTATCAATAAAATTGTAGTCGTATCTGAAATTCTAGAGTTGTATAATTATTAGAATATACTTTAATCAAAGTTTCTTAAAATAAACAGATAGTATATGAAATGACAAAAAATTCAGAATTCTAATTGACAGTGCGTTTCATATTACATAGGTTCCTCCAAACATAACCCAAAGATACATTTAACCAAGCAAGCGTGACAACGACGATTGTCATTGTTGTTGGGTTGTACGGTGCTTACCACCAAGGTATAGTGCTACGATATTGATAGCATATGACTCAAAATTGATTAAATATCATAGTCCAACAAACATTTTATATTATATCAGATGATATTAGAAACATATTAATGTATTTCTGTTTGGGCCAAATAGTTCGTGGTTGTAAGGGTTTCTTATCATGGTAAAAGTTGGTTAAGAGCTCGCTCAAATTACGGGTACAGTTGTTGTATTGATCATCAGTGTGTGTGAACCTCGGCTGTCCGCACCGCGGTGTGAAGTAAGTAAGTACTCTGATGGGTCGTAAGTCGAGTTCACTTCTGCCGTAGTTTTTGTTGGTTTATATTATAAGAAAACTTTGCCGTTTAACTTTAACTGTATTAATTGTGTTGTAAATACGGTGAAAAGGATTATATATCAGTGAAGCGACTGGATGAAAGTTTTCGAGTGTGGATTTGCGATTGAGAGACGAGATTCGCCGGCCGGCTGCGTGAATACCTACCTACTTGGTGCAGCGCTAAGAAACATCGCAGGTGAGTGGGCTTAGATGCGTAATTTTTGCTAGAATAGGTGAATCCGCAACCATGTATAACAACAGTACGCTCAGAACCCCAGGCGTCTGAACTGGGAATACTTTGCCCAGGTATAATTAGTATACCATCCGGCGATCGGTAATTTAGCCGGTGACCGGTACAATTTCCATGTAGTCTCGGAATGGATCTTGAGTAATCATGTTTGCATAAAAGGAGTCCGCATTCAAACTATGCAGACGCAAATATAAATACGTTGTATATTTTCAACGCAAATAAAATTTCATTATGAAAAAGGAGACGTGCTACGTGTGAGTTTTCTGTTACTGGTATTGTTGGCATATTCGTTTCATATTATAAAGGTTGCGAATTCTTATATACTAACTGATCTGTACGAATATTTTGCACATTATATAATGTTAAAACAATCTACTCGTAACAGCTGTCATGTTAGTTACACGGACTGCTAGTAGATGGTGTCTTCAATATATTTTCATTAGCTTCAACAGATGAGATTTGTAATGAAAAAGTTGTAGTCTTTTTTTATGAAGAATTAACGGAGATATGACTTTGCACGAAAAAAATATTTATGAGACGGTTCTGCGCTTTCGCTTTTAGGTATTTATCTAACACGGTGCGAGTAATTAATGCCTTTACACATTGTACTGGAACTACTGACCTTTAGGGATATACGTATGGGCACAGTGGGTTAGCAATTTAGGTGACAGGACTATTTGCTACGCAGTCATTGTCGGCGAACTAACTTGTCCAACCCGGCTCTGTTTATTGTGCTCATGACACTTATTCTATTTATTTACAGTATAAATAGCTTCTATCTTATTTTTCGTAAAGTTATTGTACGCCTAACTATATAATATATTTAATAATGCTCTTGATGAATACCTCTCCTTTATCTTCTTTCTTTCTTTTTTTCTTTTATCTCCTTTATGTGGTCCTGGTAATTCCATTTATATTATTACTGTCCAATCTCACTGGTTTTATAATTTAAAAGTTTATTTAAATAAAAATAATAACTTAACATATAAGAAAGACCTTTCAATATATTATGCCAATGGTATTTCCTAAACGAATGTCACACAATAAAGGAATTCGTAATGAGTTAATAGAGAATAAATTAATCCCGGTTGTTACTCATGCCTATTTATAAACTATCACACACGATCCTGACAGGCAACAAGCGCTGGTCAATCACGTCCTTAAGTGACATCATCGTTCCGTCGTTACATTCAAGTCACAGCGTTCTGCTTCACGGCTTCGCGATCACGTCATCATTTTATATATCATTTCTTGCATTGGTACTAAATATACCTAACCAACTAAACCACAATTAACGTGTGGATGAAGTTGTACGAAAATTACGAAGGCAAAGTTAACATGCCTTTGTTAATTTATTATCTTATAACTTAAAACCAGAATTTATCCGGATCGTTTTGTAGATTCAAATTTATTAAATACTAGCAAACCCGGCCACGCGTTGCTGTGCCGTTTTAGAGTCCATAGGGAGCATTGATCCGATCGCTGCCAAACTTTACAGGATCACCCGCTGGGTTTATGTGTATATTGTCTGAAAATTTCATCAAAAAAACTCTCCAGCAGTTTTGGAGTCCATAGGGAACATAACTACACATGCAAACATCATTTTTTTTTTAAATAACAAGAAGAAAAAGATACATTTATCAAAGAACCAATATTTAGTATTTTATTGGATGGAATTCTGAAAAAGAACCGAAGAGTACAAAACCAAAATTAAGCTGTTAATCCAAATTCTTACACTAAGCAACTAAGTTTGATTTATACCGACAAATCATCGTACAACATTACATCATCGATGATGCAGTGTCGTTAACTATATGGCGTCTCACTGACCACATCTAAGAAATGACGCCAAGATGCGTCAATTTAAAGTGATATATTTTGAGCAAACAGACTGTTTTTCCGGTAACCTGCTTTAGAAATACTCTTGAGAAATGCTTACGAGAAACTTAGAAATTGCTTTAATAAGAATATTCTATTTTTCTCAAGTATATTTTTATAGAAACTACACCACCGAATTTTATGATTCTTCTACTGATGTAATTAATATCTACATATAACGAAAACTTTTAGTATAAAAAATTAAGGTACCATTTATCGACACGTGATTAAATATAAGGGAAAGAATGGATAAATAAATATATTAGATTTTTCGGCTTTTTATAAATTGAACCTATTGAACTTAATATATAAATGCGAGACCCGTAGTTTACAAAATAACAATATATCTAAAAATCGTGCTTCAATTAATAAAAATGTCCGAATATAGAAGTGATTTGATTTGATTGAATTAATGAATATAAAACAATCCATATAACAACATAACATAATTTAATGACGTATGATGATAATAATTTCTCACCAAAGATGGCTTTATGGAACTAAACTTATGACTCATTCGTAAATACGCCATAAAAAACATCAAGATCTTGTTTATTCAAAGAAATACAAGTTCTGACTCAAAAATCATGAGCTTCGTAAAATAGTTAGATACATTAATCCTTCATTAAGTGATATAGTCAGAATGTGTTAACGTATGAACGCATTCGTAAGTGTTTTACTATAATCATGAATACCTTTCAATAATACAGTCATATTTACAGGTAACAAAGTGCCAACTACTATCTCATTTTACAATATATTTTTTAATTCATCTGATTCAGTAAATATTGACGAATTTGGTATGTATGTCCGAGCCTTCTGAAATTACTATTTTACATTTACATTTTCGAGGTCTAAACGACTTAACAACAAAAAGCTAATGGATTTATATAAGTTTATTAAATTATACTATTAAACTAATTATATTATTAAATTATTAAACTATTTTTAACAAAAATGAAAATCAACTTCAATTATTTATGAAGAGTTCCCTGGTGTATTTTCGAAGTCAAAGGTTCAATGCCAAGGAAATTAAAATGGGACCACCCTTGAAGTATCCTGCGGAACATCCATAAAAAATATACGAGCGAATTGAGAATCTCCTCTTTGTTTTGAAGTCAGTTAAAATCAGAAAGCATTCACCAAATATGGCAGTGTTAATGAAGTAATCAAACTTCTCCCAGTTAACCATCCTCACTGCAAGAAGAGCACGTGCAGTGATCTATCTCTAAGTAAGCATTAATAGGAGAGAGACCTATCTAAAATTCGCCTGTAGTAGATACCACTTTAATTGGAAAATTCAATTACATATTAAATAGAGTAATTATAACATTTCCGAACATCCCGGTTGAATAAGCGACTCCATTATTATCATATTATAAAGGCACATAACAATTTGAACACAAATTAGTATACACTGGCCGCGGTGGCCGGCGTGAATGTAAACATGGCTAATGCACGCGATAAGTTGCAACAAACAACATTTTTACGTTGCATATATATTACGTTTATTCCAAACTGAGCCTTGAGTTTAATAGTAATGTGACCGTAAATCGAAGTCTCGTTTCATTCTAAAATATATTTAGTTTTTTTTTTTTCTCTATAGTTTGTTGACGATGCGCTGTGTTGATTTTGACTTCATGTTTATCATTATCAGTGTTTCTCTTTATGTATTTAAGTAATGTGTACATCGAGCTCACATAATTCACTTCATATACGAGTAAACACACACATTCTTCTACAATACGGTGATTATTGGGATAATATAAATTTAATTGCAGACGGTACTTTTAGTCATACGTAACGAGTTTAACCACTGTAATTTTTTTTTTAATCGTTTTGCAGGTTTATCGTTATGGCTACAATATAACCTGACCTTAAGTGACGATGTGATCCAAGATAATACGCTAAGTTTAGTGGAAGATTGGCTCTCAAGTGCAGCTGTCGGTACACATCTATCGATGCTTGGCGACAAATTGTCAACTTGTCGGTGGTAGCTAGCCAGATGGACACTAGAAAAAGCCCTACCAACTTGCTATGGTTTCACCACTATGTTTTCCTTCACCGGGCGCTCAGGCACATTGCAGGGATTTGAACTCACGTCGATCGACGCGGTGTCCGTACACGCTAGCACCGAGCCACGATTGCTTTATTGTATTGGTGAATAGTGATTATTTCCTTTCCACATTGGTTTAAAATCAACATTCGCTGCTGATGGTCCCAAAATCGATACCAAACAAACCAAATAAAATTTGGGTTAAGGCAACTTTGGCCTTCAGAGTGTTTGAGTTAGGAAGCCTCTTTTTAACTATCTGATATGGAACGCAACTGCTGATTAAATTCTGTTAGAAAATACAAAGGAGCCAAGAATCCTAAGTAAGTAAACACTTGCTCTGAACAGGATACTATGACTAACCCTCGTGACACTGTTAGAAGAGTTACTTACACTCGTACTCCATAAAATATCCTTATTTTAAGAACCATTAAAAAGATGCTCAACCTGCGTTAAATGGAAATAGGCAGTCTCTTTTAATTTATGTATCGACAGTGCGTATTTCGATAATAATCACTGACGTTGAATGTCATCATTTTCGTTAATAATATAAAGTTCCAGTCATAATTGTTTGTGACGCTAAAAGTGGTCTGAAGTTCTGACGTTCGGTTGTGGTAGATGATACTTTATAACAATGGCTTCTAAATAAGGAAATCCATTTTAAAATTATTGACATTTACCTACTAATAATAATAAATAGTCACATACAAATGAATACATGGCTTACCTATGAAAAACTGGTGTTTTCTTTTAAATTATACTAGCTGTTAGATTCATCGATCTCAAGAGTATAGACTGAGGAGTTTAAATGAGCTTTAGATATTAGAAAAAAGGCTATTATCAATAACTTTGGTAAAAAGATATTTGGTTTTAAAATATATTTTTATATACATAGCTTGTATTTCCCAATTATTTTCTTTTGACACGTGCCTCGCCACTGCACTAATGCATCTACCATTTTATATTAAAAAATAGAGAAATCTTTTAAATGTCCGCAAACTTGATTGACTTTCAATGTACTCTGCAGGTTCACACATCGAGCGCGCCTCACAGTAATTGACTAACGTAACAAGGTGCCAACCCAGCGTGTGGTACGAAAAAAACTAAGCCAAGCCAAGGTACTATCGGCCATTATTAATTTATTGGCATTAAAAAAGTTTCAGGCTTGATAAATGATCAGTCAGCCTTGGTCGGGTTACCGATACGTGTGCGACCTTGTTCAAGAACCCATTTATTCGAGACAGGACTGATTTATTTTTCCACGATGTCTTTTAATAACGCCGTAACCTTTCTTCTTCTGATGTTTTTATTAAAAGTTTTGTTTGAGTCGTTTCTTTTATATTTTTGTTTTGCATTTATTTTATTTTTTTGAATGGAACATAAATTCGGTAAAGTTGACCTGACCTTTATAGTATCGATTTAGGGCAAGGGCGAATACGTTTGCTCAGGTTGCATAATCAATTCAGTGAACCTTCTTATATGTAGGTAAGAATGCTAAAATGAATATTACATATCATGGCATCCCATATTGTGAAAAGTCTTCATTTATTCTTCTTAATATTTTATGTTTCGAATGCTTTCAAATAAACTTACGCCCTTTACAGATTATGAATTTACCTGTTCACTTACTGCCGTGTACGTACTAACTTATTATATTTTCCATCGAATTACTTCATCATTATCGTCCAATGTTTAATCACTTATGCACCAATACCTGTTATTACTGTCATTAGTGCTATACCGTTCCGCCGACCTTTCAACCAAAGTTATCAATCTCTCATAATACTTAGTCAGTGGAATAACATCAGTGTGAAACAATAGGGATGAATGCTAGCTCCGGCTGTCAGAGGGTTCGAGAGTACGCGGCATCATTTGTATAAGCTGTCAGATGCAGGCATATGAGGGGTGGTTGGAGTGCGATGACGTCATAGGCTCGATTGCTTTCTGGGCATACAATGCCTGTACGACCTTCGATCGGAAATTTATTATGTCGATACATTCTATGTATTCTTTTATATAAATAAAAATGATATATAATGTACTGTTCAGTTTAACATATCGTATATGTAATCAATAGTATTATATGTAAAAACCATGTTTGAGATAATCGCTTTTTGAATGTTTGAAAATTCATTACTGCATAACTTACGGTTCAAAATGTCCTAAATTGTACTATAATTAACTTATTAAACGTACATTACAATATATATTATAATTAATGTAGTTTTTAAACGAGATTTTTTTTTGAGATCATTGGGGATCTCAAACATTGTTTTTGAACATACATAATACCATATTTTTTGGGATGTGCGAATTATGTATATTAGAAATATGCAATAATATCAACTATTGAAAAAATATTAACAATAGTATTATACACAAAACGTGTACTCAAAAATAATAACTTTAATATATAAGTACAACGATAGAGGTTTGCCGTTGTGCGCGCATCACGCAAAAACTTTTGAATAATCTCAGATCAAATCACTTTTGTTTTAATCCTTAACTAATTTAAGACCTTATTTAAAAAAAAATCACGATATTTTCATTCAATATAAAGTTATTAAAGTTTTAAGACAGTGCTATTTTTATAAGCACTACACTTGCATCGTTGTGTTTCTTGTCGTGGTGTCAATATGATAAATACCAGACGAAGTGATGGGTATCAGCTAATAAACAAATAAATTAACTCGAAATGGACTAAAGTACCATTAGCGATAACGTAATAACCCTCTAGTATCATTGTTAGAAATGACTCCGAGAACACCGCTACCGCATCGTCCCTGGATCGCCGCTAATGCGATTTGCGTTACCTCGGTATCTTGATCCGGACCAGTTTCGTCAAGTTTTAAAGTCTTAGACGGAAACTGGCCGCGACTTAGTCGGAACAACTTTGCCGTATCGCTTTATTATAAGCCTAAGAGATATTCCAGACACATTTTCATTTAATCCAGATTACAAAAACTTATCTTTAACAGTATTTTGGTGCATTAATACATTAAATTATGATAAAAATTGGCCAGAAACCCTAAAAAAATATTCCAGACCACGGAAGCGATTGAATTGATTTCTACTGCTTGCGTCCTAGTTTGCAGGTTAGATATTACAAATGTATCATCACCGTTTGTCAATGACATAGGATTATGTTAAGAAGTTGAATTCAATCTATTGTTCTGTTTTACCGACATTCCGCTCTTTAATATTCGAGCGAAGTATGAATCAATATTTGTTGGGCAAGCGCACTCCATCGTCAGGCTGGTTTTCACTTTCAATCAGCTGTGATTGAGGTCGAGCTACAGTTTAACTAAAATACTTTAGTGTCTATATAATTCTATAGTCGTTGTGGTCAGGCCAATATCCACCTAGAGAAGCTTCCACAGCTTTAATTAAAGATGATAGAAAACTTGAAAGTCAATTTATTTCCGGTCATCGTACATCCTATCGTAGTTATTATTATTGTAAAAATTCTGTTCGAATTCAATTTCATTTATTTCACTCATTCTTATTATAACACAGGGTTCGCATCAATCGAAGCGTCGAAACGTCTAACATAATTTATTTATTCTTAAATAGTCTCTTTCAATTCGGTGATAATGTTTGAAATAAAAAGATTTCAAATTCAGAAAAGTGTAAATCGACACCATTGTGAAATTTCAAATTTAAATAACATTGGATAAAATATTAAATATTCTGCGATACTTATTTCTTTTAAATTAAAAAGAGGGTGACACGTTGAAAGTGAATCTACAAATTCCTGCCTTAATTGTTATCATAGGATATTACATATTGGCCTGAAAACTGGATTCTTTTGCCCCATCAACCGGATCGATGTTGAATATTTCAAACTAAACGGGTGGTGTGAGACAATGAGTCGTTTTTGACATCTGTACGGGCAAAGAAGTACTTATACTTTTGTTCCTGATAGTCATATGGAAAGCTTTTTACTATCGTTTTCACTATCAATCAGTACGTCGCCGCGTCGTTGCATAAGCACTTGTTTACGTTTATACTCGAAAAAGTTGCACTAAAGAATTTCATGACATGTTCCATTACATCACCTGTATTTGTGTATTCTAGTCACAACTCCATTGATCTGACCACTGTAATCACAATGTTCCTTGCACATTTTGGCAGTGTTCCACGCGTTAATACATTCAAGAGGATGTTTAATTTAGACGTACGCTTAAAACTTGTTCCGAGTCCCGTAGATAAGCCGCGGAATGATATACTGCAAATATAAAGACGTTATTTTGCTTTAAACGGATAATTTTCATGTGTATTGTTTACATACAATTGAAGTTAGTCAGTCAAGCGAGTGACAGTGTGTTTTATCAAAATTTGGCCTTCGATACGACAATGAAAAATATTTTTTACATTTATTGAGATAAAGATGCAATCAGGTTGATTGGAATAGGAGCGGCTGCATTTTTATTGAGATATCGCCGAATAAAAATTTCATGCAGCATTTCCCGATGTATTCAATATGATAATAATGTTCATTCAACGATAAAGCGAAGCTCTTATAGCAAGCAATATCAATGCAAATTTCTGTGATGTATTTGTTTTTGTATAATGAAGCTATTGCATAGTAATATTTCTTAGTAATATTATAATCATGAAAAATGAAGCTTATTTTAATCAACTGCAATTGTTTTCATAAGGCTAGTGATAAATATAACTTTTAAATATAAAAAATCAATACTAATTGGAAAATTACAAAATCAGTTCAAACATAAAATTTCTATGCAATGGTTCATTAGGTTACGCCCACACCACGCATTTCTGGTAGATTACGTTTCGGGTAAGCTTTTCTCTGGGAGCCAGGTGAGATACCTATTTGATTTTGGCTAATGAAACACCTTTTTTGACAATGTAAGGGCTAGCCAAACTGATGACAATACTTATCATAGTGTCGCAAAACGTATCATGAACTATGTGCGCATATCCTCTTAAGTTGCCCACATCTGCTGACTTTAGTCATTCATTTTATATTATTTGCGTCTCTCGTTAATGATGTCGATGTAAAAGTGTTTCATTTTATGGTACACAAGTATGTGTCATGTCCTTTTATGCATCTCGTGATCTCGTTAGTCACACTTTGCTCATCAAAATGTAATTAGTGACGACGTAAATACATAGTGACTGGTGGCGAAATATGTAATTTAGTGAGATAGGATTCTTGATATGGCAAATTTTTTGGCAGATATTTCACATTTCACTGATTTATAGATTCGCAGAGGACGTGAATTCCAATCGCCATGAACCTGTTTTGTAATTTTTCCTTTGGTTCTCTGGTACGAGTTATAGAAACTTGGAAAATTGGAGAATGTCAACGACACGCACTCAATGTATTAGGGATTTTATGACCACCGAGATGCTCTATAGTGATGGACACCGGTGAAGTAATGAGAACGCAACAGGTTCAGTTGTATTTTTACGTAAAATATGTATTATATCAAGTTACTAAACCTTACATTTCTAAAAACAAAAATACGTTATCAGGTTAAAATTAACTGTTCGAAAAAAAAAGGAATTTAAGTCATTAATAAAAATATGTTATCCCTTATCTACTACGCCTTTTACGTCAGGGTAATAAATTCAGAGCGATAAATTTGTCGTTACTAAAATTAATCAATATTATTTCAGTAAGTGTTGCAGGAACATATTGTTTAAGAATTTTTCGGTCTAACTATACTTGAAAAGGACGATTCCAGAACAAAACTAGTTAAAAATGTAGGCAATAAAAATTGTAAACAACGAGCAGCACATGACCAGAGTAGATCTTGAACTGCGACTGCGGAAACACTATTGCCACATTTATTTTTGCTGCTATGTTGCTATTCATTTTGACTGGCAAGCCGCACTGCCACACAAGGCGTTCGGACTCAGTTCTCATGGGTAGCAACATATTATTGACTGGCCTCAGGACAGCAGCATCCTTTTTGAGATTGGCAGTGCATAACTACAGGCTGCAGTGATCTATCATCAGGTGAACTGTAAGTCAGTTTCCAAATACATTCTATAATAATACGATCAAAGTATCGTAGCAGTAAATGGCAGTACTAAACATCCCCAAAAGCTTGACATAAAAGAAACTGGTGGTATAACGTTACCTTCATTTCAAGATAATATAATATCGGTTTTTGAAATCGCAGGAGTCACGCCCGCAGGGAGATCTAATGCATAAACATAATATTATATATCTTTAACAATACAATACGCCCTTCCTTTACATTATTAACCAATAGCAGTTCGGCACTTGATACCAGATTGTCAATAAAATTAAAGATAAACAATTTCAATCAGAATCGTATCCTCTTTTTTATTACAATAATAAAATCTAGATTAATACGCTTATCGTTAGACGTCATGTGAATTTTTATAGAAACGATAAAAGTCCTAATTGCAAAGAATAATTAAATATTTAGATACCACTAATCATTTTAATGGTCCATTTACTATTGTTGATCGATAAATTTCGATTTAAAAATAAATATAATACGTAAGAAATTATAAAGATCATTTCTAAAGGTAAGCTATTGATGATAGTGATGAATATGTGACGGATGAATTTATTTTTTCTTTGAAATCTATGTTTAACGTAAAGTTTTTCACATGAATGAGCAGCCTCAATAGTGTTGATTGAACTATATTTAATTAATTAATTTCATTTACTGTTCAATTTAAAGTATTTTTTTCCTCGACTAATCGTTTTCATAGATTTTGTTTAAAATAGCTAGCAACTACTATACCGATGTCAGCTCTTCAGATAGACAATCTCGAAGATATTGCCCTATGATAATTAAAACTGTACATCAAAGGGAATGTCGTACTATCTCCTAATAATCTAGTATGCCATGATAATTCAACTGTTAAAGGGAATGTCGTAATTATAAACATTTTCGCGAGATTAAGAAAACCTTACATTGGTATAGTAGTCAAGCGTTAATTTTAACGTTATTATCGTTTAAAAAACAGCTTAATTAACTTTACCTCGGTTTGTCAAAAAAGGTTTGCGTGATTACACAAAATGATAGTCGAGTTTTGTTTGAACTCACTCAATTATATTTTAAACGTCGTTTTAGTTTTGTTACAAATCTAAATTGTTGGTTAGTTTAAGTGGCAACGCAATTATTAGGAACTGAATTTGAAAGTTATAATATTTAATAAATACCTATTGACTTGTAATATTAATTTAATAATAATATTTGTCTTATTGTGATTCTGACATCTTGGCAAACGTAGTGTAGGACGCTCTCAAACCAGATGCAGCGAGGACATGCGGAAGACTGATGCAAACGACTGTATGCGGAAAGCCGAAGTTCGGATCCGGAGATGTCATGTCCAGCATTGGTCTGGTAAAAGCTGATGATGATGATGATTCTAATGATATTTGACACATTAAATAATTGAAAAGGATTTTCCTTACGGTGACATCCTCTGCTTGTAGTTTTACTTTTCTGAACTTTATTGACTAAACTGATTGAACGTTTAATAGTTCAAATAAATAAAAAGTGTACCCCGGGACTAAAAGTATTTTTTCGAGTAAGAATTTATAAATAAATGTAATTTAACTACAATAAAATAAATAAGGTTCGTCCGAAGCAATCGTAGATTATTATCGAGCCTTTTGCTGAGCAAAATAGATAAGTTGAGACGATAATGTCACAGGGATGGGACTCGATACTGTGTAATAAGTATAACATATTTATTGATATCGAATTGACTATTTCAATCGTGTTTAGAGACAGGGTAGAAATTACCTACTTGTATCGATTTATGTGAAATGAAGTTTGACCTCGATATCGCTTGGATAGCTTTTCTCCCGGTATCTCGCATCGCCGATCGCGTTTGTAAGATACGATACGACTATTTAGATATTTAGATCGTTCATCAGTTTCATAAAATAAAGGTTTCAATTAATTTCAAATATAATATGTTTGGCAAAATCAAGGTCAATTAGTACATTAAGCATCCTTTCTTGTAACTATAATCTTAAAAGTTTTTTCCCCACGCACATAAAGAAATTCGCGTTCACGGTACTTTACCGTTCTTAAAAAAATTACGGACGTATCTACATACGTGTACATTTTATACGCAATCTTGGCAGTTAGGGACGAAGCATCCCTGGGCAAACGAGAGACACGTCCCAGAGTTATCTCTGAGGGATTTACCCACGTCAGCGTGCAACCGAATGTGGTTAACTTAACTATAGTATGTTAGGTAACGGGTGGATTACGGGAAGAAAAGTTTTTGAAGTTGTAACAGTTGAGGCCGATTTTTTCAATCTTCAGATATTGATGATATTTGAGGAATAATTTTGACGTTTTGACGGTGAATTATGGTATAAATTAAAATTATGAAATCTTAAATTATGATGAGGCAAGTTTAACAACATCTGTTCGAAAAATAAAAGAATTTAATATTTATGTATAAATACCACAAAACCTACTAAAAAGATTAATAGCGTAAACACACTATGCCACTAAATTCGATTAATCAAGATTGTAGATATCATTGTCGTGAAATAATAAAGACATCCGAAAACAGACATTGCTTTCTATATTCTGTGTAAAGGCAAAAATTCCACATGGGTTTAAAGTAAAAAAAGTATTAAGTCGACAACACAAGAAATATTAATCATGAAACAAGGACACTGGTGTGTTTTTATATAATATATAATGTTAATTTTATTTAGGAACTTTTATCGCCGAAGATATGCCAGTCACACGATACATTGTTACAAACATAGAAATACAGGATTACAATGAATAAAGCTATAAACCAACTAAACAATACAGAAGTTATTAAGCAACGCAATATAATTCACGACGCAACACTACAAGACATTGAAGCGAAAGCCATTAATGATTTTATCGAAGGTATAACCGGAGATGTAACGAATATAAACCATGGCATAAGTTCGTAAACTTTGACGATAAATATCAAATTGATAAAGAGGCCTTTACAAACTGTTGAAACTTAAATTTGTTCGCGAAGATCACCTTGTTTCAAAAATAGCACTCCTATCTTTTGAGGAACATCATGGAAGGGAAACTAAAGGGAAGTACATTTCAACGAAGAAAAAACAATATTTTTTGTGTACTTCCTTGGTGCCCTATATTTCTTACTTTGTTACAATTTCGTATTATATGAGTAGTCAAAGAAATGAAAATTTCCAGTTCACGAAAAGTAGTTTCGAGGAAGGAGAAAACTCTGCCGCCAGTTTTGATAATTATTTTTAAACTAACTTATGGAGGACAAACAGAAGAAGTAATGAATTCGAACGTAACAACAGAATTTACAATGTCAGTACGTGGGTACTGAATCTTTGCCAAAACAGCGAAAAATTATGATGTGACTATATAAAATCACCATTTCTATCCTATTTCCATTTCAGATCTTTAAAAAGATACATGACATTATAAATGACATAGCGACAAGATACCGTTTGTAAATAATAAGCGATACGTCAAAATCAGGGATGTTATGAACGTCATGTTTTAGACATTCATGAATGCGAATGCGGATGCGAATGTTTAAAATGCAAACGTACGAATACGAATTGTCAGAAAATGCATGAAATAATCTGAGTATGGCCTTAATTGTTATTGGTATTAAAGTTTAAATTACAATAAAATTAAATATATAATTATTATAATAAAATTTCGATGGCGGCAAATTAGATTTGAAAAATAATAATTTTACTTTTTTCCCGAAAGGCGATTTCTCGGCAGCTCGTATATAAGTCCCGCTATATTAATAATTACTCACTCAGTACACTGACAGATGGAGTACTGAGATACTTGCAAGCAATAACTGCAAATTTGAAATATTTACGTATGTTTTTCAACCAGTACAAAGGGTTTTCCTTTTAAATATACTTTCAATTCAGCTTTGATTTCACACAGCAGCATATCTTCTGGTCCACATAGCAGATCGGAGGCTTCATCGCTTGAGGTATTCAAGACCACTTGCAATGCACTCGCATACGCATTAAACGATGCGAATGCGCCTGTTAAAGCGAAAGTTTGAAATGATGCGAATCTTTCGCATTACGAATGCGAAAATTCGTAAACATCCCTAGTCAAAATAAAATATGTATTATCAAGGGACAATCGAGGGCAAAGTTTCACATTACCCGGAATAATGCGTGACCTCCGACGACAAATTTCTAAAGTAGAAATGGGAGTAAAGTCCTTAAGGCATACTTGATTGACGGTACTTTTGTCAACAAAAGTAAAGAATTATAATGAATTAAACAAACTCAGCCAGTTTCAAATTTCCCTTAAATTTGGAACACTTGAATGTAAAATAATATAAAATACAACATCTGTAATATAAATAAAGTTGTGCAAGTTGAATTGAGGAAGAATATTGTATCATGGAAAATATACAAAGTTTCTCCAAAAACATTGTGAATAATTCAAGCTAATTTGTATTATATTTTTAATGCCGTATTAATAGACTTTAGTGATGCCAATGAGAACTTAATTTTTTATAATCAGAAAACTTATTTATAGTAAGTAAGTTAGGACAGGGCTTCTTAACTTTTGTCATTCACGACCCCATTTATGATTGTGAGTTTCTTGACGACCCCATACAAATATAAAAGAAAAATAAATTAATATTTTTTGATGATTTAATTATGAGGTAACAATATACATATACATATGAAAATATATAGTTTTAGAATTCGTTTTGAAACATACAAAAATCTAAAATTAAAAATTGCACAAAAAATTATAAAACTCTAGTGATGTTATAAAATGATATATATAAATCTTTGACATTAAAATCTCTCGCGACCGCAGAATTTTGCTACGCGACCCACTGAGGGGTCGCGACCCATAGTTTAAGAAGCCCTGAGTTAGGACTTTACAATACAACACGATGATGCGTCCATCGAAGTAGGCTCGAACCCTATAATAAACTTGAGTCTCATATGAATAGAACATCGTGGTGAAACCATGGCATGGTGGTAGGTATTCTTTAGTGCTGACCTGTCTAACAATCCACCATCAAGTTGACAATCTTTTTCTAGAAATTTATAGGTGTTTTCTTCCCGCAGATAAGCTTGAGAGCCTGTCCCTTAGGGTTAGCGTGTTAGCATCTTGGGCTCCATCGGGTGAGATTGTAATTAACATACAAATTGATAAAAAAAACTGCACAATGAGTGCAAAAATTGTCAACAAAAGTCTTGACTGCAACAAAACATACGACTAAAAAAATATTTTTCTATTTCTGCTTTTTATCTGATTCCCAAACGTCGTACTTAAATATTAATAGTCTATGTCACTCCCATAATTAAGACGAATCCAACTATACCTCGTATGCTAAAATCCATGAAGCCGTTTAGGCTACAGAGCGTGCCAAAGAAATAAACGTACATTGCATACATACACATCATAAAAACATAACCCTCCTTTTTCGCTGTCGGGCAAAAATAATGACATGTCATAAAATTTTCTTAATTAACTTATGATGACTGAGCTTTATGGAATATGGATATTGTAGCTGACCCGTGCGAATATTTCGCACATTATAGAATATAAGCAATGTAACTAATATCTGTCATGTAAGTTATGAATAATATATGACGATTCAAATAAATTTTCAGTAGCATCAATAAATGCCATTCCTAATGAAACAGTTTTTAAATTATTTATTTTAATGAAAACATTAATTAAACATAAGCTTTAAAATTATGTTTGAATCATACATTTTGATGAAGAATTAACAGAGATATGGCCGATGGCGTTGCTAGGAAAAAAACCTTTGAGGAATAATATACATTATGCATTCCTAAATAAATATACAACAAACTGACGTCAAACAGCGTCTCTGCTGAATAAAGCTCCAATGATCCCTATCGAATAGTAATACAAAAATGTATACAGACCGTCTGTGGGTGATGTGTAAAGCTTCTTGCAAATATCCTGCGGCCCTCCGAGCGCGTTGATCTTGGCCATGCCCTCGGCGCCGCGCGACTCCATCAGCTCGCGCAGCTGCCGCAGGGAGACGCCATATTGCGCCGGCCGCCCCTCCACGGTGGCCATGGTGCCGGGCTCGCGGCCGCCGCCCGCACCAAGCCCGACAACCCTCTAGCTCTGAAACAAAAATAAACAACATTATATTTACATTACATCTATAAAGTCAAAATCTACAGATTATTAAGACATTCTTAGAAAAATTCCTACATGGCTAAGCAAGGAACTTTTTTTTTCGTAGCACGGTGACTACACTGTACCTGATTGTGAATACAGAGCAATCCAATAACATGGGTAAATACCACGGGATTTACAATCCATCGTCAATAATCGCTGTTATGCCGTCCTGCTCAAATGTCTCTTCACGTTATGTTTGAAGGACTCCATGTTTTAGCATGGAGGGAGCACACTGGCCGGGAGACAATTCCACGGTTTCACAGTGCGGCAAAGATAAGACGTAGCAAATTTCTTTGTTCGTGCCGAGATGAAGGTTACCGTAAAGTTGTGACTCTGAGGTCTAGCGCGTGTAGTTTGTTATGAAAAGGAGAAGTTAAAATTAAGTTGAACAGGTCTTCACAACACTCGCCAAGATACAGATGGTAAAACACGCTCAGTGAGGTAATATCTCGGAACAGCTGAAGCGGCTCTAAGAACTTATTAACAACGTCTGCATCATTTATAATGCGCATTGCCCGCCACTACAACCTTTCCGAGCCTTGGAAGAAGTATTTTTCGGATCCATGCCAAATATGCTAACAGTATACCATATAAAAGCCGCTCTTGTGCCTTGTAAAGCAGACACAGCTGCTACTAACTACACTATGCCACATCGCGGAAAAACCTACCAGACATCCTACTATCCCAATCGATGTATTTATAAAAGTAATCACATAAACCTTTTCATAACAGACTTATTTACAGCCGATCATGAATAAATAATAAATTTGTTCTGTCATCTTCAATATTTCATTATAAGGGACGAAATATAGCGAGATACCGATGTTTTTATTACGACGGCACATTTTATCGAGCGTCGATAAATTATTTACGGCGCTATGAAACTTTCCGTCGGGTGCACTTTAATACGGAGCACATTGACGGTGCATAATTAAACAAGGGAGATTCACACACTCGCACATTCGCACTCAGGCTGAAATACATAGTGATTAAAGATATAGTAATCATTCGGTAAATTGGCGACCATATCGGTATCACACTATAATTAGAAAAGAGGTGGTCTCTTAATTTGAGCTGCCATGTTACACCTTTAAGCACGCTATGTCACAATTTTCCAATAACTACAGCAACGTTTCGGCCAACTGTCATGTGAAGTGTGATGGGAATTTAACATATAGACAAAATAAGAGCTAAGTAAGTGCATTAGAAAAGAATTGGATATAAGCAATAACATAAAACACAGTCTAAAAGAATATTTACAATACCACTTAATTGAAATTAATCATAACCAAAAAACGACTCGCATGTTATGAATTGTTGTTGGTTAACTTTTAAAGATTTAGCGTTGTGTAGCGAGCGCGCAGAATCTGACAGAGATGAGCACTTCGCCGACCTAATTGCTGCCCGTTCAATGGTACTCAACCCGGATGTCGATGGCAACCCGCGCCGGACTTATCCCTTTCAAACCAACATTTTAAATCAACTCTATGATCCATCTAACAAAAAACTAGTAATAATTGTTTACTGTTGTTTAACATAGCTTTGAAAAACAATATTTTGCTAGCTTGATAAAGAGTGTAATAACTATTTACGCATAACTACCAACACCGCATCGATAAGAGTGGTAGAAAACAAGTTTCTACGGCAGAATAACTCCCATCACGCCTACTTTAGTCGCAAAGCCGTAATGCTCGCGCTGCTGTGTTCTGGTCAGAACGATGCGGTTGGCAACAAACACTTGCACACGAGACATTCAGAATTCAATCTTTAATTGCATCGATACATTATCATTGGCCTCAGTTAAGATAACCACATAAAATCAGGTGGACAGCATATCAGTTTATTACTTAAAGTAAAAAGTAAACGTAACCCATTCCTAAACAATCAAAATTCAGATTGTTTTTAACTTTTAAATGTGTTTGGAAAAGTCTTTATCATATGTTCTCTTATACACACTTCACGCAAATACCTACTTAACACAATTTGTTTTTTAATTTTACCAACATCTAAAAGGTTATTCACACACGTCTTACATTAAAGACGTGGCCCTTCATTGGCCACATTTGCCCTTCCAGCTTGATTTCAAAACATTATTCTCAGACAATATTAAATGGAAATCAAATACAATTAAAAAAAATGACTTGTCTGAAAAGTATAAAGAAAAAAATTTAATGAAATATGTGTATTAAATAAATGAAATTTTTTTTTATTTATTAAGAATACAGAAAGCTTCAACCATAAATTAGGTAGTATCCGAATAATACCAGCGGGTGGTGCTACAAACAACCCTAACATTGTAAATTCGTCATAATATTTCAAAATATAGACAAGGGAATGAATGTAGTGAAAACAATTATGATGCTAATGAAAGTTTTACAATCAGTGCTCGTGTACGAAATCACCACCGTTATATTTTCTATTAAACAAATTAATTTTTTATTAAGCAAAAGAGTTAAAAAAATATATTAACGCTGCTATGTTCACCGTAAATGCCAGCAGCAGTCTTACGTCCTTATTCGGATGTCCTCGAAGTTATAATACAATATGCAAGCCCACATTAAACGAGAACAAAAAGAGTGTAAGCATTGAAATAAGGCAAGCTGATCGTAATGCGTCTCCGACAGCAGAGACAGCGACGACCCCAATGATACCTATTTTGGAGCAGCAGACCCTATTTGGAAAGTTGCTGTTCGAGACTTTTGAGTTTGAGTTGTTTTGTAACATATGAAGCAAATTCAGAGATACCTTCTAGAAACATGAAACATAATTATATAAATATGTTATTTGTCGATAAATTGCATTTAAAATCCAACATTTTAAAGCATACCTTTAAAGAAAATATTACATCAGAACGAATTATTGACTGATCATTAAATTATGCAACTAATATAATATCAGAATAAGATCAGAGAAGGCAAGATATAGGTAATAAAAGAGATTAACTTAAAGAGAAATAATATCTTGACGTGTAGCATATGTGGGTAGATGTTTAGCGTCTAAATTGAATACCATAGCCATATACATGCACCCCACCGAAGTGACAGAAATAAAGGATGCAGTCGGCAAGATATTTGAAGACTAAGTGATACAACCATCTTGGCATTCCATGGATTCACCGTGCGGGTGCCGGGTCTATCGTGTGGCAGAGAAAGGGAAACACGAGCAGCCTCCGGGTCTTGCGACCCAGGTGTAGGTTTAAGGGGCCGCCTTATGATGTACTTCAGCGCTCACCTTTACTGCCTGCGGTAGCCTCCCTGCCAAGCCAGATTTGGTAAGAGCTTGTTGATGCTGCTTTAGATACCCGTTGTAAAATATTACTTACAGCAGTTCTCGGCAGGTCGAGGTCTTTTAGCAAGTTATAGAGAGATTTTGCTGGAATACCTCTTGCTCCCACTTCTATCGCATATAAGTTAACCACATAGCGGTTTTAGTTAGCTCATTACATAGATCGTAATATTTATTCATTTTTATTGCGTGGTCTTTAGGTATATTACTTTCCCACGGTACAGTAAGCGGTACAAGAACTATACGTTTGATTTCTTGAGAATAAAGAAATATGTTTGGTCTGGATGACAAAACACCAACATCCTCTGAGATTTTATGTTTTTCATATGTGTCCACTAAAATAGTCTAATCAGGTGCAGAACCTATGATTGAGAAGGGCTTACTTTTAAGCATTTACTGTTGAGCCTTCTTTTATAAAGTTAATTTGTCTCCTGTTAATGGTCAATCCTTTTTGAGCTCTAGCTACTGAAAGACTTACTGCTTCACGTATGATTTGAAGTACTCTGTCATGGCAACGTGAGTAGTGATTGCATTCCATAAATAATATAAAAGTCCATAAAATTAATCCACATTTTTATCATAAATGACTTGCTTCATCATATAGCCCTCCGACACATGATACGCGCAGTTTTCAAAAGTAATATACAACTTTAAAAAAAAAATCTATCACAATGTCTTGACTGAAGTTCTTAAAATAAATATTTTTTTCCTATTATGATCATCTTTTGATGCATTGAGAGCTGCCTACACGAGCTGTTAATATATTCCATTAACAAACACATAGCTAACGAAAAAAGGAATTTGTAATCTGTGAAAGGAAACAATAACTTCCGCTCGAACCGACCTCTAATGTTGTTCATAAAATACGAGGATACGCACCCCGACTTTTGATTGTGTATTCAGATCAGTTTACGAGGCGCTTAACCCTGTCTTTTTGACATTCTTGGCTCTGACAATCTCGTTACCGGCGTCTGCTAAGAAATGCAAATGAGTTCACATAATATTAATTTAATTGTTATTACTTATTTGCATTTTCAGCTTTCGCGACATGCATTTTTAAATTGCTTTTTTACTTTGACTAAACAAATAGATAATTTTACTTAATATAAAATTACACTTAATTCATTCAATGATTTTTTTCAATTGTATATAATTTATAAGCTTACAACATAAACGATTAAAAAATGCATCCTAAGAAAAACTGATGTTAAAAGCCCCATATTATGTAGTATGCATTTTAGATTTGCCATAAAACTGCTTGGATAGCTCAGTCCAAAGGAGCCACTATCTTGCTATAGGTTTCTTTGAATTTTGAAAATTAGAAAAATATTGTATCCATTTGACAATGTCAAAATTGTGTTTAAATACACTCTGCTATTCAATAAGATGAAGTTTCAGATACCACAGGTTCTTTAAATAATAACACAGTAAAATAATAAGCGAAACATTATACGCAACCGCAGAACTAGAATGCAGAATTAGATACGGAATCGCCCGGATAAAGTGTGCTCGAAGCGGTACTATCGTATTTCAGAGACATTACACGTTGTAGGAGCACGGAGTGGCTCGTGAAAACGTGTTATAACAACGACCGATGTTCTTAAATTATGTATGACACTGCAGTAAACCGGCAGATGACTTTATTGGATCGTAAACTCGGATAATGGCTTTTGCAGGTGTGTACTACAAGCCGTTAGCACGACGACAATGAAGAAATCGGTCACGTAGCATTAAGTGGATTAGAATCAAAAGCTTTTATACAAACATTGTAACAATGTTTTGTATTTTATTAATTATAAATTTAATTATGTCAGATACATTTTTCATTTCAAAATGAAAGTATAATTACATTAATAACGAATCAATATATAGACTCGATTATTTATTTATTGCTGTACATTCGGAAAACCTCTCGAGTCCAGAAAAAAAAAAATAGCCCATACTAAAGTGAGTTTTATAAGAGTCGGATGGATAAAATGAGAAGAAAAAGTGCCATCGTCTTGATTTCGTTTCACTATTCTTCAATTGCCAATATTTTACTCATTCTTCTGTTTAGACAAAACAATTATAACCAACGAAAAGAAGAACTCTATAGGAGAACTTTTATTAAAGCTGACATCATTTATACATAAATGAGGTCGGGCTACAATACAGCAAAGATTTTTTGTCATAGTAATAGAATAATGAATTGTAATTGGGGTTATAAATGGAATACCAGAAGAAACAAACGTGCTTCTATTCCACAACAATGAAATGGAGATGGCATTTATAGCATAAAGAGGATAGCAGTTTTATCTGAGGCCAGTCACCTATAGTTAACAATCCTCAGAATTAATTTGGAAGATCTCATGTGCGATTATATGTTGCCAAGCACACTCTTCCGAACATAACACATTAGCGCAAACGCTACTTCTTTACGGCAGAAATACTGGTTGGGAATTCTAACTAGTTAATAAAACTAGCATAAGCGTAAGTTATAATAAGAATGCACTGGATACTTTTCCTTCCTCTTGCCCTTATCCGACGCTAACGGTGATCTGAACAACAGGTTATCCTCTTGAACTCTCCTCTATTAGCTATAATTCCTAACACAATCCATTCACACCTTCTCTCTATACATCCTTCCACCCTTATATTTAATACTCTTTTAATTACATGACCTTCATCCCTCTTAATAGCATGCCCATGCCATGGTAACTAGGAACCCGCTATTGTCAGAATGTTATCCTAACTGTACGTATTCATTAGTTTTGCAAAAATAAATGCTTCACCCCCCTTTTAATGTCGCAGCCGTTCTTAGGACGTTTATCAGTCAACGAGAGCCGACAAGTAGGTCAATCAACGCAAACTTGGCACCAATTCGCAAATAATCTTGATTGAAAGTGCTCCTAATCGTTCACAGCATAATCTATGAACTCAGCTTAAACTTAGTTTTGTCAGTATATGATTAATTACTAAATCATGTAAGCCAGTGACGAATTTCCTATAACTATTTGGTATGAAATTTTATATTAGGTACTAGCGGTTGGTTCTGGTTTCGTTAAATAGCAATTTGATTACAATTAACAGCTTTTACAAGGTACGTGATTAATAATCGTGGAGCAATATTTGATCATATGGAAATAAATAATAAATCTGTATTTTATAGCTTATCAAATTTTAAGCCGAAAGTAAACGTTTAATTTAAACAAAATATATATGTATATCAAAAATCGTTTCCACTGACGGCATTATAAGTTAGACAATAACAGAATCCATTTGGATAATGTCTCTGAAACTTTTAACAAAACACTAAATGATCTATTACGTAACAATAAATGAATAGAACCTCGACCAGCCTACAGTTAATAACCGGAGTTTGTGAAAGCCGCAGGTGTGCCTGAGATACTACCCCAGTAAAATCACGCGATGCGCCCGTACATCGTAACTATTGGAGGCGTCGTCATGTAATTTATCAATGTTTTTCATCGGCAAGGCAAATGGCCTTATCAATTACACACCGCCGTTCAGCATTAATCAGCGGGGTAGGTGCTTTTTACTGCTATTGTACATAAAAGAGGTTCCTTTATGCAAACTTTCTTAAAGGGTAGATTCATTCAAAATGTCAAATTGTACCAATTGGTAGGCACTTTATAAATATGTGTGATCAACCTCTTTGAATGTTACTAACAAAACACCAATTTCATTTTAATTCATATTCATTCAACATAGAGCCAAACGCAATAGTGACATTTTCGCCTGATGTTAATTCACAATGCGGCCTTGGATGGTAACACGCTAAGCCTAGAGGAGTATTTTTTTAAATTCTTATTAAAATATTAACTGGATTAAATTAACACAAAATGAATAATTTTATTTATCTCTCTTAAGTTATATAATACGAGGACTGCGAGAACATTAGTGCAGAATTTAAAAAATCATGAATTTAATTAAGCGAATACAGTTTAGACTGTTAACCAGACTCCAAAAAATGCTGAAGAATCTAAAGTTCATCTGTCGGAACTCTCCTATAAGTGCTTGGAGACAGAGTTTCAACTTGAGAGTGGTGGTAGCTAACCAAGCGACAATTGGAAAATGCCCTACCACCATGATATGGTTTTATCACTACGTTTTCCTTCATCGAAAGATCAGGCTCATACAATAATAATTGAACCTACGCCGATCGACGGGGTGTCCAAGTAAGTTACCACTGAACCATCATCAATTCAGAACTTGGTAGCTTAAACGGCACTGTAAAAAGTATGACAACTTGCTTCTGTGTTATTTTTGGGAAAAAGTTATCAAATGTAAAGGAGAGAATCATGTTATTTGGAAAGTTTAAATCATTTCATTTTTTTAAATCTCATTAATTACTATTACAGATTGGTTTTCAAATATGACAAGTTAAAGTATACTGGCCCTCGTCTTAAGTACCGTTATACAACCGACCTTCAGCGTATCTCATGTATATACGAAAACTAATTTACGTATAGATTAATTTGCGTGTACGTCGTTTTTTACTGTACATTTTAACAATTAATGTTACGTTACATTAAAAGGAACATTTCAGCATCAACCTCCGAGATATTCCGAGAAAAACAACTAAAACTTAATAAGCCAGATATAACCAATAACATGAATTGAAACATTGAAGATACTTGATAAGAATGCCTAATGATGTAATTATTTTGTTTAATGAAAACGGATGCACAAGATTGGAAGTTATAATTGCTCAGTCGTAGCGTGTTCAAACAGCGCGTCTTTTCACGTACCTAGGTTCGAATCCTACGATGATCTTAGGCTCATTGTACCATTTTCAAGTTAAAAATAAGTGACAAAACAACACCTATGGGTAGTGTGTTCTGGCAGGTCACTTGCAAAAAATAAAAGTTAAATTTGAATATTTGTTAACCATAATAAAAACGCAAAGCATACAGTTTTTGATCAAAGTTTAGTAGAAATTCTTAATCCTCTACGAAGGTCTTGTTACGAAAAGTCATTGAGAATTCTAAAGTTGTAATAAAACAACAAAAAAATCGGTAATAAAAAAAGCATAAGAAATCTCGATTAAATAACTTAACTGTCCAAATTATACCCATTCATTTCGTGGTATATTTACATGTATCCATACTAACGTTCATAACAACCCACAAGTTCGAACCATCATTAAAACTTCAATCAAAGGAAGCATTGTGAACACGTCAAGCCGATGTATTGACTTGAATCGCTGACGTCACGTCCGGGAAACGAACGGGACTAGGAAACGTGGAGACACGAAGCAACCAAGTTTAAAAAATTTTGAACCGTACATAAGGTTAACTATAAATTAAATCGTTAGAACTTAACATTTTATAATGAAGTAACTATCAATTACGTTAAGTCATCAAGTATGATAGCTTGAATGTAGCGTGAATTAGGATAGGAGTGTTAAAATGATACAAATTCGCGTGATATAATATAAAGATACTCTCTAAAAAGGATAATCACGTTTATATCGACAATAACATTCAGAACAAAACACTGTAAAGCAGAATACATAAGCGTTTACAAAAGCAATGCATTAAATTATTCAATAACGTCAGATACACTAGTCGGTTTATTATTGATTCTACAAAGCTGACACGGGGCCAAAAGTTGATAATGTTTAGGAAAAGGAGATAGCTTAGTTATAACACAACAAAAAAAAGATGGCTTTAGCAATTCATATAAATGTGCCCGCCAACTATTATTAAACTATCTTTAACTGAAGAGTTTTTATATATCTATCTATTTTTTACATATGAATCTATCATAGCTGTTATATAACTAGTATTATTTCGCTGTATGGCCCACCAGCAAACAATGATTCGAAATTATGACCCGCCTTCTAAAACTAATTGGGCAGCCTTGGTTTATAGTTTCCTCAATCAACTATATACCTAAATCCACTCGACAACATCCAGTTATTATATATGTAATAAAGTAAAAGTACATTAATATACTTACTTCTACTTCGTAGAACTAATACGGATGTGACAAGACATAAACGTAAGTATATTCGACGATCAGAATTCACAGTGCGTCCAATTCAGTCGGTATCCAAAAATCGAGACGAAGGGAAACGTGGAAGTATTTATAATTCAGATCCCGTGCGCCGGCATCGGCACCTTTATCTTGAGAAATGTTCAAAGGTACATAAAGCTAATGCCTCCGCAGTTTACAAAGTACTCGAGTTGGAAAAACACATTGGGGAGCGTTCAGTGTTCCACAAATCACTGCTCTGTTAAAACACTGCCTTGGAAACGAAACAAAATATATAACATACTATTTCATTTCTGTTTGCTAATAATTAAAAGAATTTTGACTCATCAAAGTCATCTCGAACCGTGAGAAAATATTCAACATATAAAAATTTATATTGCATAAAACACTGTTGATTCTTCGAGAGTCCATTAGTTCCGGTAAATAAAATTTAATTCAACATATCGAACTGTTACGAAATAAAGACATTAAAAAAAGCTATGTACCGTTGGTTTTAGGTGGCAGTTTTCAAGCCCGGTGAAGATGTAAAAGCCGTCAGAGGCTGCAGGGCACTTATGACTAAAGTTATTGTTCGAAAAAAAAGGTGGCAGTTTTATTTCATTACAAATTTGGAGCTAAAGTACTATTCGTTGAAAGAAAAGACCGCTGCAAAATCACTATTGAACAATCGATAGTCGAGCATTAACTTTGTTACATTTTAAAAGGAAGATACACAATTTGTTTGAAAGAAATCCCAGCAGATCCCAATGCAACAAATCCGAAGAGTTCACGCGAATAAATTGAAAGTAAGAAATTCTTTAGCACCGTTGTGATTTGAAACTCGATGAAACGTAAAAGCGACACTAAAAAGGACAAACATAAATTTATAAGATTAAGCCTGCGAGAGAATGAGATTGAATACATTAACATTATATTCGATTAATGCAAGTCCTGATATTGACGACTAATATCGTCGTCGAATAGTCCTAGCGGTGTAACGATCAAACTGTTGTATGTACAGTAATTATTTTATCCGAAATTCCTTTGCTAGTTACCGGTCGTTATTAACCTTTATGAAATAAACGTTAAAAGTGTTAAATAAGTAAGAATAATAATCAAATAAGTAAGAATAATAATCAGGATCGGAAGAGTCAACATCGATCGGAAGATGGTTCGTTGAGGGGCGAAACACGTGTCTTCGATTGTGGTCGTTTTACGTGTCTTCGATTGTGGTCGTTTCACGTCTGATTTGCAACATAGTTTTTCATGTATAAATTTTTATTTTTATTTGTTTTAACACTTTTGACTTTTATTCCTTATAGGTTAATAACGATCGGGTCGTTTCGGTCATCTCTTTCTTTTTCCTTTAACTAAGAAACACTTCACTTTTTGATGTTTCTTCTATTTTACGAGTAATTTCAAATATAACCTTTTCATATTCTCTCCTTAACAATAAAAACAAAGCTTTTCTTGCAGAAAGACTAAGCAACTTTTAATCTCTTTCAAGTGGAACTAGCAAAGAAATTTCGGATAAATTAATTACGATGGATTTCCACAAAGTAACGTCTACGTCAATTGTTTTTTTTTTTTTACAAAACAATCAATGCTACTGGATTTTCAAGCCACCAATATTTAATAAACACTAACGAAACCAAAGTGGTACTGATACAATTTTTAATATTTAAGAGTACGAAAACCTACCACGTAAATAATATAATATAATAAAGAAAGCTATCAAAATGTCAGGACATAATACGCAACCGATGTACCACGCAAGCGGGAACTGGAATGAGGGTGATCGTTTATTCAAGACACGACCGCAGCCGCTTTGACGTTGTCACCGCTAATCAGTGTATCTCATGACCTGCTATGGTAACGTGTTGCAACGTAATGGGAAACTGAAGATAGGAAATTATGCCGGTTAGTTAGCACTAACGTATTTACAAAATGAATGTATATTGGCGTAATCGACATTTCTCAATAGTGCATATTGTAATAGAATTTATAATTTATTTAGAGCAAAATGACTACAATAATTACTCTGGTAGTTAAAATACAAACCAAAATTAAATAGGCCCACTATAAACGATGGAAACGCGTTAAAAAGGTAACTTTAAAATTGAGGTTACTCGCAAATAGATGATTTCAAAACAATTGCAGACATAGAATTCTAGCCAAGTAGTGTTTCCATGAATCTAATGCAGGAAGTCGTAACAATTAACAAACGTTACAACTTTTAAATGGTTTTAATAATATTAAACCAACGGAACAAACATAAAACTCCGTTAAATTACGCGAAATAAAGGACTTAAACGTGGAGGTACCAAAGTAATAATTAACGCTAATGAAAACAACGTCAATAAAGATTTGTGTTATACGAATCTTTTATAAGATTAAGAAATACCTATTATGAAAATGTAGCTTTATTTAAAAAGCCTTGAAAGTGATGAGAACAATATATGAAATGAAACAATATTCATAGAACTGTTCGGTTTAAAGAAATATATTATTCAAAAGAATATTGTTCACTTAATGGGAATTAAATCAATATTTGTTACAATTTATAAATCTTAAAACATACAGCGATTTAAAAAAGCAAAAAAACATCAGATGGATTGATTGCCAAATATTAACATTAATAATGTAAATAGAGTAAAAAAAGGAAATAAATCTATATCACTTAAAATAAATATTTATCTTTTCAGTATATTCTTAATCTTGCTTTAAATAGGTTCAGCGATTCACTTTTTCTCAATTCTTTAGTTAATTTATTAAACAGTGTAGCTCCCACAAATTTCATGTTTTGAATACCATACTTAGATACGGTCAATTATCGAGAAACCAGCTTTGTGGAATAGCGAGATAAAATTACAAAATTATCAAGGAATACTGAACGAGGAAATTCTGGCACACACGGCGTTACACAATAACACTATAAAGATTCCGCACACGTGCTAGTCGAGTTAAATAGACTCCAAGTAATCAGGACTTGTGCCGAACGAGTTTGGCTGACCAGATTACACTACATTCGGTATTCTGATTAGATTTCTTCTTATGTCTTTTATAGATCGAGACTAATTTGTTGTAGAGATGTGTTAGGACTCGACGTTGTTGTTTTGTGTATAATCTCGAATGATGCTGGATAGTGACGTAACTGGGTGTCATAGAATACAAGATTTCCCAATTCATTACAAATAGAGTTGATTTTTGCTTGGTAAATATCCACTTCATTTAGTCTGCGATAATCTTGTGAAAATTAGCAATTATTTATAATTTATTCGTAATTAAGTGTTTGTTTATAAATAATTTTAATTTCAATTTGCCTTAATGCCTACATACAACATATAGGTGTGTACATTTCACTGTGGATGCATCGGTTGCGGTTTCGCCTAAATATAATCTTGTTGCATTGATCTTCTTAGTTCTTAAGCCGTGTCTCAAATGACGTAAATGTGAACATGGTTATTAAATTTTATAAAATTTATAGTAAGAGATCAAATGTAATTAATACATTGAGGTAATAAGTACTAGAAATGATGTAAATGTAAACATGGTTTTTAAATTTTATAAAATTTATAGTAATGAAACAAATGTAATTAATACATTGCGGTAATAAGTACTAGATACTAGAGACGACGCCTCAACCAAATTGTTTGAAACACACGTTAGTATGCATACACTTGCATTCACAGTCTGTATCGGGCACTTGTTGCGATTACACATTTAAGTGCTAAATTTTACTTCATAAATATGTCTTCGCATGCACTTTGATACTGTTTATACAATTCGAGAAACAAAAGGAAAAGTCAAGGAGTGACATTTCTTGAGTAAGTTCAATGTACTAAAGCACGCGTGCCCGTGCCCAGCAGTATCAAGTGGAGCACATTTTTTGTTCGTAATAGCTGTTCTATTTAATACGTAGTACGTAATACCTCAATGGTGTAAACGTAGTTAAATAGAAGCAATACATTCCATATTTTTTCAAAGACATTTCTTCGAATAAACCTGTGGTCACCACCATACAATATTATCATAAAATCCAATGCAGACTAACAGTATAAAAATATTACTTTACTAGCTTCTGCCTACGACTTCGTCTGCGTAGACTTCATAATTGTGAACAGAGAGAAATTAAAAATATGTCATTTAACGGGATAAAAATTATCCTATGTGTTAATCCAGATTATAAACTGTGTGACAAATTTCAGCAGTTTTTTCACATTTGTAATATTATTATATTAGTAGGACACATAAATAGGTAGATATAAATTAATTGAACTCGACAGGAATAAATGAAGATAACTTCATTAAAATTCCTACCATCGTTAATCCGAAAGTAAATCAACTTACGTTACGGTGTGAAAAAATGTAACCCTCAAAATGGCAAACTGAAGTACGATTAATTAACCGACGATGGAAACAAGAATGGGCCCTGTTTTAATTACATTAAATCCAGTACAAAATGCGAAAAGAGGGTATCGGGAAGCGAGCCACGAGGTGTTAATGACTTTTGAAAATTGCTTCTCTCCGTCATAAAAGTACTTGAGCAATTAATTACACGTTCAAATGATGATATTTAAATATCTATCTACGCTTATTAAACAGTTAAGAATCTGAACTAAATAAAGTAAAGTACCTATAATTAAAATATTTAAAAACATTATTTCAATTTATTCCGATTCTTTATTTCGCAGTATACCAAGTCACCATAGTAATTTCCGCGACCGATCTTTCGCCGTAACTGCAGCACGACTGTGGATTCCGATCCTATCAACATCCAACTGGCCAACTCTCGGGATTCCTTCAAGTATTCGCTACGTAAGTTTTACTTGGAGAATTTGAATATCGGCAAGATATTTTTTAAACTAAATATTATACACTTGCATATATCTACCTCTGACTCCCCTGGGAGACAGGTAGATAATTATTTTTAGCATTAGGTCCTCCAATTGTATTTGTATAAAGAATATAAAATATATATCACGAATTTTAAACTTTATTACTCAATATAGGTCAAATCAGACAAGTTATACAAATTAGTACAATTAAATTAGAAAAGTAAATAAAAATCGGCCAAGTGCGACACGGAAGAAACTTGTAAGTGTGTAAATACTTCGTACATCAAGGGAAACGAGCCTCGAAAAAAAAAAATTGTTACATACATATAGAAACTGGATTGAAGGACCAACTTAACTTGCTGTTGGAAATATTAAGAATGAACGACACAGGTCGCGGTTAGTTTATCAACAGCAAAAATTTTAAACGCAAAAAAATATTGCGATGGTTACATCCTCCTTTAGTTAACAACACGGTTTTAGGACTTTTCCTTTACTTGTGCTATAAGACATTGATTGCTTCTTGCCAAATTTCATGATTGTAGGTCAACGGGAAGTATCATATATGTTTTGATACTCTTGCGAGCACTGTCAAAATATTCGAGATAAACGGAAGTATCTTTTGATTGCGTTGAATTAGAAGTTTGATTTTATCAGAGCTCAAGGGATTGAAGACCAGGTATTTGATATTATTTTCTACTTGATTCCTCCACGCGTTCCTGAGAAAAAGAGTCTTGACATGCAGACAACATAGTGATCCTATAAGGGTTCTTTTATTCCTTATGACGTACGGAACCCTAAAAACTAATAATAGTAAATACGTTTACTGAAAATAGTAAATCACCATATTTATAATGATATACAGAGTCGATTGTTTTAGGTCGATCAACAATATAGTTAATTAGTGGTCCCCCGAGGCTCCGAACGCGTTTATTTTGCAATAAATACTTTCGTCTCGTAATTTTATTTTTACTCATATTAATGACAAATATTATAGCCTAACAACTGAAAAATTATGTAAGCTTCCCGTGTAAAAAAAATTATAAAAATCGGTGAGGCGTTTTTGAGTTAATCCTCATATTCGTGATCAGTTTCAAAAGATGTCTATCAGCAAATTTAAACAAAATTACATTTACCAGAACTACAAATTCATTAATATAGATTACAAATCGATTTATTTGAAACTTTTTAAATGTAACACAACACTAAAGTCGTAACATCTAACCGTACAGTAATAGACCTGGCCGCATCTCCGAGTCTTTTATCGTGAAAAACTAAATCACCGGCCGTGCTATCGAGGCCTAACATTGACATTTTTTTATTGAAACACCATTATAAAATCCGTTAGTATAACTGTACATAGTGTTGCGACGAGTTTGTAGGGCGAGCGTGAGTTACCTTACAATCACTCTACGCGAGAAATATTTTATCCATCGCTTAATTTCCATGTCAGTATTGAAACACGGTAAATTTAACTTGAGCAAATAAGACCTAGTATGAAAAAATATTATGTTATTTTTGAATAATATGTACTCCGGTACTTTCGTAAGTACCTGGAGTATTCACTGACGCGTGTTGATACGTAAAAGTATAAGAAACCCGTTTTATTATTCTCGGTTTAGGTTGCTGAAAACTGTCTAAAAACGGATCTGCTTGCGTTTATTACGTAGTAGTTATTTACCAGCATCTAGTACCAGCAAATCATTTGCATTCATTATAATATAAAATTGAATAGCAAATAAATAGCATTCAGGAATAGTGTTATCTTCCTATTAGTGAAAGCATTTTCAGAATCGTATCAGTACTTCCAGAGATTACTTCCTACGAAGAGACTTTACCTTTTTATAATAGTAGTATAGATAAAAATGAATTCCTAACGAATTCACACATCACACAAACTTGACAGTCTTAAATATTCAAACAACACAAGAACAACCCTCGCGCCCCCGGCCCGTAGTGGTAGGTAGAGGCGTTGACAAATCAAATTTACATATCGATATGACATGTGCAAATCATTGCCAGCCCCTCCCTATTGAGAAATACAATCAAATTTTACTCGTGTTACGTCCCGCAACAATTTGACCCTAAAAAGTGAGACAGCAACAAAGGAGTTTCTCGAACTTTCGAGAAAAATCGTCGTACCGTGACGCATCTAACATGGCCTTTTTATGCGACTCTTTTATTAGTAGCCACGAATGTTTTTTACTTGGAAGAATAATTTAAAAGCGACATTTTCTTTCCACGTTTGCACACATCGCTGTTGTTCGTGGAACATTTTATTTCTGATGCAAAATAATACTTTGTTCTAAGAAGGGTGGAAATGAAATGAGTTAACTGTGAAAACGCCAGCGAAAATGTGTCATTTTTTTGTACTTTCATTTTTTTGGTAAAGAAACATTCAAGGCATTTATGATGCTTCGCTGTTTCGAGAGCGTATTTATATTTTCTTACCCGTAACTTATTTGCTCTTAAAAAGTTTTTAGCTTACGTTCCAGCATAGGTAAAAATAACATATCTTTATATACATATATTAATTACAAAAACCTAGGTATGCTGTGTTTAATAATTACTCTATATGGTATCCAAAAAATAATCTCATATATAAATAAAATGATAGAGGTTTACTGTTGTGCGCGCATCACACAAGAACTACTGAATAGATTTTGATCATTTTTTTTTTATTTACTCCTTAGATTATTGGTTCTTATCTAAAAAAAAAACTATATCTTCATTCAATGAAAAGTTCTTAAAGTTTTTAAAAACTACAATTTTTATAAACACTGCGCTTTCAGCGATGTGTTTTCTTGTCCTGGAGAAGTGGGGATACAGCCTTTATGAGCGATTCTTTAGTCAAAAACAAATTTAAAAATCTAAAACAATGGCATATTAACCCAACCCTATCTGGATCAACATTTAATCGAAGTACTATTTTCACTGTAAAGTTTCGTACTAAACAAAACTCGAGAATAGTCACGAAAAGCGGCTTCGCTGGAGCCCCAGCAATATCCACTCGGCACGAGCGCTGCCCCAATAGCAAGCTTCCAGTAGTGTGCGCTTAATTGATTGCAGTCCCGTTTGCCAGGGGAGATGGAACCGCAAATGTGTCCCGGTAATGTAGCTTGCTTTGAATTACGTGAACTAACTCAACATGGTGAGAGATTTTAGAGAGGTACAAGTTCGATTAGTAATTATAAATTCAGTGAATCTTCATTTTTGAATGTAAGATGATTTTTAATATTAACGGTGTCAGAGTTAAAATGTACTGTTCTAAGTATGTAATCTAATAATATCATCAGTAAGCAGTGTATTGCATTTTTATATATTTAGATTGTGGCGTCTCCTAGTCTATTAGAATTGGGTCTTCACTTCGTTATACTTTATATACCAAAATTAGCTTGTAATCGTGATAAGATTATATAATATAATAAAGCGGAAATTTTGCAGAATCTTTTTTTATTTGTTTGTTTAAACACGATAATCTCTGGAAATACCAGTCGGATTCGAAAAACTCTTTTTTTTTATATGATAGTCAGACTCATGCGGTATAGAGGTAGTAGTATAGGCTAGAGTTCCCAGCTAGCCTTAAATATTGATTTTTGTTACGGAAGTCGGGAAGACGAAGCCCTCGCGGACCGCTTTATCAGCGTGCGCTGGCTTAATGGTTAATTATAGGTAAGGTAAGGTAGGTAATACAATGTTCTACAAAAATATTAGTCATCAGTATATCTAAAAAAATTCAGTGATAGCATATATCAATCTCTTATACATAAACCCACAATAAGGTAAGTTGCAATTTTTTTTTTGTTAAAGAATTAAAATTAATTTATGAGCATTATTTTTAAGCAAGGCATATTAATCTTTACGAACAAAAGTTACTTCATCATAAGGACAATTTAATGAAGATAAACTTTGTCTTTTAAAGCATGTTATTTGGACGCATAGTTAGAGAGATAATGCAAAATTTAAAAAATTCAACACTCGGCTCGAGTCTATGTCTATAGTAGTGGCGCGAACGAGCCGTTAGACACCGCGATGTGACCATCTGGCCGCTCGATAAAAGTGTTATCTAACTGAGTATCATAAATCATCAAGACAGTACAAATTTAAAATATCAAACGATGTATTTAAGAGTAGGGATCGCAATATAGTGAGATGTTTCATATGAAAATCTTTATAAAAAAGTATTTTATAAGAAATATCATGAATAAACCACCTATTACAATGGATGTGGTATTCCCAGGTGGATTGCTGCAAGTGATATTCACATAAAATAAAAAAGAAATTCCTAAATATTTTCAGTGCTATGATTTTCTTTCAACTTTAATAATTTACAAGCTAAACTCAATGTGGTAGCCAATTAAAGAAGGTAAACAGTTCCTCATAGTATTTTAATGAAGTAATTGTATATTAGAATGAAATCTAAAAAAAACCAACCCGTTTGATAGCACCAAATAAGACTCAATAAAATCTTAATCAGTATACTAGGTATGCACTTTGCAGTCTAAAACAAATGTTTGCTTAAAGAATGCAAAAGCATTTTGAGCTTTCCAATTTTTATTATGATTTCATTTGGTAATAAAATGAATGCATAGTACGGATAAATTATTGTACGAATACTTGAGTCTCGTGCGAAATGTTTTGAATCAGCCTAATGATATTTTCGATGTTGTTGTTACGATGTGTATTTGACGCGCGGAAGATTGATAGCCGTGGAAGTTAATTGGATTTTGTGATAAGACAAGAGTCATAGTAACTACTTACAAAGCCAATAACCGCGTATAACATACACGCATAATGTTTCGCGCATCAGACCGCTCATTTTTAAGTTAAGAGTAATGCCATCTAATAAAGATTCCAATAATTCATCGTAACAATGCGATGTAACGCATTAATTTCAAGTATCTGCCATTAACTTCTCCTGCAGTCGAATTTATGTTTTATGAAAGGATTCTGTTTACTATATTAATAAAGCTCCACAATACGAGGACAATAAATATCAATATAAATCAGTAACCGTAGTACATAATAATAATTCTTTTATATTACTTATGTCATGACGTGATACGTAAGCATATAATGCTTACACGCCCGTAAATGTTTTAATATTTGTAGTATAATTTCTAACATCGAGAAATCTATTAGAGTTCTGTATCGTTCACCTTTGATGACAGTATCACTAGAACAGTTCTCCAAGGATCAGATTTCATCGCAATGATTCCCTTTACCGCAGTCGATGATAATACCAATTAAATTCAAATAAGAATGTATCTCTGTACTGAGGAATTCCTCAAGACATGCCGAAACTCGAAACAGGAGATATCGATTCGCCATTTACTATTCTAACCGTTCGACAATCACAACTTTCTTTATTATTTTTTTATTCACTTCAGTCGGTGCATAATTTTGTAAAATGCTTTTTCTATAAGCGAAAAAGATAAATAATTCAAGTAATCACATGAGAAATAAATACAAAGGAATGCTTAAATAATGTATTATTTTAAGTTTTGATTAACTTTAAAAATTACAATTTTATGTAATGAAGGTTTAATCGGAGACTGTTGTCGATGCCGTGCAAATGGAAACTTGTTAATGCACTTACCCAACTGTGTGGCATTTAATTCGATTTGCGGGAGCCTCGACGAGGCCTGACCGTGGCCATCACAGTAACAAGGTCTCGTTTTATTTTAATGTGTTAATAATAATCATTTATAAATACCTTGTAATTATAAAAACACATCTTTAAATAATATAAATATATATAAAAGAAAATTTCATTTACAACTTGATAGAGCATGGTTTATAATTAAAAAGAAGAGGTTAAATTAAAATGAATCAACAAATTTTTTGAAAATATTACTATCACCTAATTAGCAGAAGAATAATAAAGTCGATCGATAACAAAACCGAATTAATTAATGCAGCCATAATCAAATCCAATTATCATTATTCAGAGTTAGCACAAAGTAGATTAAAAACTGGTAAAAAATTTCACGATAAAATTATATGTAAAACAAAAAAAATGAAACCACTTAAACAACGAACGAACCCGATAAACATAAAATCCCGGAAGACAGTAACTAGCCCATTTATATAAAGAAATGCCCTCTAATCTGATCTCAAGGGATGTCAAAATATAAAACTTTAACAAAGCAAGTTTAAGTAAACACACCTATCTTTCCAAGATTTCTTCGCAATTTTAAAATGATGGACCACTTGGAATACTTGTAGCAATAAATCTTTCAATACTACAACGTACTTTTGAGAATAATAATGTCCAATAAATCATTTTAAGTAATTAATAGACTATTAAATAAAAAAGCATTGGAAAATATATCTATATATTAATATGCGAGAAGAAAACTTCCGACTCCTTTTTAAGCATATTGCGCATACGGATGACAGATTTGGCACGTTTAAAGTTTATATTACGAAAGAATGGTGAAAGCTAAAATTTATAAATAATATGTGTTACTAATACATTAAATTATAATACTGCGAAAACTAATCCGAAAAGTGCCATTGAACTGAGGACCTCCCAAACATTGACATTGACACTCAGTCAAAAGTGAGAGAAAGTGATATAATATTCATTGTTTACGTTAATTCCGTAAATGTCAAATCGATAATTATATTATAGTACATAATCAAACAGTCCCAATGGTCGAAACCGCTAGTATATTTAACTATTTGAAATAATAGTTTGTATTGGCTTTACCTGCCACTACATAAAAATATGTTTTCCAACTACAACCGTGTATCTCCAGAACTTCTACTTTCAGTTGCATTGTGTGACAAAGAAAGGAGCGGATAGATGTCGATAACGGCTGTCAGTTGCATGCAACTTCTGACATAGAACAAGCCCGTACAATAGACATTGTAGATGATAGTTAACAATTTTCTTGAATTCCAACAGTTTCAAAATCTTGATACAATAATCTCATCAAACCATAAAATGTAAAAAATTGCCAATTCTCGTAAAACGGTTCTTTCATTACAAAAAGTTGTGAGATCTCATATAAAACCAAATCAGTTATTTTGGTTAGTGTCTACAAGCACCTATTCAACAATTCAAGACTAGCGATAATTCGTAAATTCTGGGATATAATAAAATTACTTCAGGTATATTGGCAATATACTCAGTTATATATGTATTCTTGATCTCTAAAAATTCAAACTTCTTGCTTTATACACAACGAAGTTACAGGGGGGTCAAAAGTGCCGTGAGTCGCTTCGAGAAAAGAATGGTACGGCCGTGCCTTGTGCTCGACTTGACCTGCCGTGCCCTCAGATAACAGCTTAAAATAAAATATCCACAAAAGGTTATAATACCATGCTCTCGATATAATATATTGATAATAAATATTTTTTCTCAAACATGCATGAACTATTGTCATTATTTTCGAAAAAAGAACACGCGAAGTATTGAATTTACGGACATGCCAAGATGATAAAAAAGATCCATTCAAAGACTGTTTAATAACCCCAGCACGCCGTTTCATACAACATTGCTGGAGCGTTGTAATGTTCCAAATTCAAAAACGATCCTGCAAAATGGATTTGATTTTCTTTGTCCGTAAATTCGATACTTCGCGTATTCTTTTTTCGAAAATAATGACAATATTTCCATGCATGTTTCAGAAAAGCACTATATATGCCCAGGCGGAAATGGCAATTGCCTATTTCACGGCCTTTGCAATAATGTACTATTATTACGACGAGTACAGCTCGAGTGGGTCGCGACCACCATGCAGATGGTAAAAATCCCGTCATATACTGATTCGCATATGAGCGTCGCGATTTGGAATCAACCGGTGTATATACGGTTTCCATTTATGCAAGCCGGTATAACCACGGCGTCTTGCTATGGATTATTGGTATCTCGAAGGTCGCCACAGTTTTCGGATTATTCTGTACTAACCATTAGGAACAGTTCGGTCACTTTAATGTGCTACCATAAAAAAGTACGTCATCACCCTATGTATGGCTTATTTGTTAAAAAATCATTAAATATACATACCACGAGTGCGTGTCGCACCCGTCTTTCCGCCGCAGTATATGGCTCCCTATTATGCTGCAGTTTGCGACCTGAAACCAAAGAATACCAACAATCAGTATAAGATCTGTAGGTTCCTAAAATAATAAAGGGTACTTTACATTGTTAAATAAAAAATACGCAAATAAAAGTCAGTAAAATTAATTTACATTATTGTCATTGATGGCTCACTCACAAACGGCATCGAGTTTGAAGTCTGAGAAGAGACCTTACCTCCTTGTGCATTCTATCATTTGTATAATGGGTTGTGTTCCGAGGAATTGTTCGAAATGGTGCTGACGGCTACTTTCCAACATTTCACCGTTTGCCATCGGCAGAGAGTTCACCCTCACACATTGGAGCCTAAATGGTCGCAGGCAGTCCGGTTTCAGAGGACTTTCCTTCCGCGAAAGCTCCAAATGTGGAGTGAGCTCCCAACTGAGATTTTCCCAGGGGTCTATAATATTTTGTTCTTCGAAATATAAGTGAACAGGATTTTTAAAGGGTCGGCAAAGAGCGTGTGATGCTTCTGGTGTGTGTTGCAAGCGTCCATAGGCTGCGATAAGCGCTTACCATCAGGTGGACTGCATGCTTTTTTCTACTATATATCATTAAAAGGAGGTAAACTTTACTATGAGAGGAGTGCATAGATAAATCTCTTTGGAAATTTCTCTCTACTTGGGGCAGTCCGACTGGTGGAATACCTCCACCCTACAGAAGATCGCAGCCAAATAAACTAGTGTCGGGTTACTGCGATAAGTAGTTTCCAGAGCTCCAAGGCTCTAGGTTCGCAACGCGCTAGTGATACCTATGGTGTCACAAGCATCCATTAGCTACGGTAGACGTTTACCATCAGGCGAGTCGTACGCTTGTGATACATACGTCAGGCACAGCGGTCAACATTATCTAAATATACAAATAGAATTCTATTTAAACCAAGTATAAGAATTTATTTGCGCAGTCAAAGTTATTCCAGCGAGAAATCCTAGCGACTACGACTTCCGAAACAAGTCTAGACTGAAACCATTAGCTCGGAGCCAGTCACATTAACTATTACTACGACGTTTATAATCTTCACATAAATTGCATTTAGATTTATTTCTCAGTTTTATATAATTAAAGAAAGACATTATTCTGATTTGGAAGATAAAAAGAGCTTCATTACTGCCTCAGAAAAAATACGATATCTTTAAAATCTTACTTAACATGTGGATTAAGATCTACAACATTACTAATTAAGGCAAATTAGATATAATATGCATTTAACAATGAATTGTTTTCAACACTCTTGTGATGTCATATTTAACCACACTTCACCAAAGCTTAGTTCATCAATGCAAATGATAACGAAGAATTAATATAATAGTCCAAAGAATAAATTGTAATTGAATCAGTAGCAACACAACTGAATGCTGTAAACTATAGTCTTAGATTGGCTTAGCGAGCTTGCAATTTAGCCTAGCTACCGCATTGGCTTATACACATCGAAACAGGCACGGGTTAATTATTGTAGTTACTGTACTATATCTCTCCAAGGCATTTCGGATTAAATTAAACTGGATGTTGTTTACCATTTACGAGTACATTGCTTTAGTTACAGTCTTGTAATTTGAGATAACGAAATAAATAGATATCAATGTTACTTTACAGGTGATGGCAGTTGGAGAGTTGGTATGCTCTCTAGAGATGGCTCATATTGTGGAAAATAGAATGTAAAGCGATGAGATGGACTGAGAAAATCATTAAAATCTCGGGATGTATTTACACGTGATAAACATAGGATCATCGATGATAGCACAAAAATAGAATGATTTACTTAAAAAAACATTGTTGTACCATTCTTTGTATTTGAACATTCTTTATCATGTATATAATTAAGATTCTAACTACTTACTGAAACTAAATATGTACGTATATGCAATTTATGTGGTTAATGATTGCTAGATATATAAACGAGAGTCAGATTGCTATAAGGCTCTTAACAATTAATAAAACATCCACCTTAGATCATTAATTCATAAACTCAACAAACTTCTGATTTGAATTTCCCCGACATAATAAATGAATGTATTAATAATAACTCCAATTAAATGTTTTCAAAGTTTAACAAGACCCATTATAAGTTAAAACAAGCCTACTTCTAGACTTTACAAAAGTTAAGAAATTAAGTCGAAATGAACTCGTTGATGTTATCGTTGGTAACCAAAATAACTCAATACTGCGGAACGCTGTGCACACAAGAGGAGAGGCTAAAAGGGCCGTTCAAAGAACCAATAAGGTAAGCGCCTTGGGTACGGAGTGGCTAGGCAAATATTTGTCGAATGTCTTGCTCTGACGTATTACACTATAGCATATAGGCTATATTTGACGAACTCTTACTGGGATAATTATAAATTGGAACATTTAACACAGCACTTTATTTTTGATAAGTTACAACTTTTTGTTTTAACCAATATACGCTACTATAACTTGTTGGTTACTTGAACTAAACATACGTGATGTGTTCGACATGCAAAAGTTTCGAGACGTTGAATGTGTACACTTAAGTGGTAACGTAGGTATCAAAAAAACTTGACAAAACCATCTTCAGACTTCACAGTTATAGTATGAAATCTAGTTTAGAATGTATCGTGTATGACAAGATATCCAAAAGTCAGATGGCCTTAGTCGTAGAAAAGAGGATGCGGTATATATGAAAGCAGATGACCGATTATAGAAGATGATTACGGTGAGATTGAGTAAATAAAATTGAGAGTCATATAGCACCAGAAGATCGTAACCAAATGGCAGATAGGCACAGATAAATTTCTTAGGAGATTTCTCTATACTTGGGGCAGCTCGGTTGTTGGAATGCCTCCATCCTACAGAATATAGCAGCCAAATAACCTAGTGTTGTATTCCTTCGATAAGTAGGGTTTCCAGAACTCCTTGGGGTGAGGGGTTTAAGGTCGGCAACACGCTAATGACACCTGGTGTTACAAGCGTCCATAGGCTATGGTAGCAGCTTACCATGAGGCGGGCCGTATGCTTGTTTGACACCTGTGTTGTATATAAAAATAAAATTGAAACGTCATTATTATTATTTTTTTAATTCAACCTATAAATATTAGTGTTTATCTTCAAAGTAGAAAGAAATTATATTTCTTATAATTGATTTTTATACTACCTATCTACTAAATAACTTCATTTATTTTGTTAACCTTCAAAATTCTTATCAAAGTACTAAGAAATATGTAGTGCAGCATTTACAACTATTTACCCATATACTTTATTAAATTCATCTGGATATCAGTTAACTATCAGTAACTAGGAAACCCAAATATTGTCCTTTTAAATAAAAGATAAATAAATCAGTCATTGATCTACTTCCTAGTTTTTGTTAAGTACTTGTAAGCGTCAACGTCAATACCTAATCTAAAGTTAAATTGACTATCTTTCAGAAGGTTAGTTGAAAGCCACCCTAGTGTATTAAAGCCTACAGTTTAAGTAGTTTAATTTAGACCGACTCAAACAGAACAAAAGAAATCACGGCGAATTTTGTGGTAAAATTAAGATTTTTTTTAATGTAAAAATGTTAGTATATTTTATTAATTGATTTGCGACTTTAATTAACAGTCCTTTAAAATCAACCCCGCACACACTATGCTCGGAGGAAAATATTATAATAGAATAGAACAATTGAATATGTTTCCTTCAATATAATTTTAATTTCCCATACTTATTTATGGATATTATTAGGTCAACGTTAATTAGAAATGGAAATTATTAAAATTGTTGACTTGTTATATGCGCACAATAATAATATGTGATTATATTAAATATATATTTGCTTATCATTAGAGTGATAAGAAGGCTTTGTACATTTATATGTGCTATAACTTCGATTTATATATAGGTAATCTATACATTTATAAGTGACACTCATCACGAGGTCACCGAAACTATAAGTCTAATTGACTTAGTTTAGCTACTTCTTTCGCGATGTGGACGCTCATTAAGAACCCATTTTACTCAAAACCTATGAAAAATTCAAAACGGGTGGAACCGTGGGTCACAGCTTGTATATTATTATATAATTGTGTGTATAATATCAATCATCAAACATAAGCTCCACTAAGTTTGACTACTGTATCTATTTTAGTATTTTCTACCTCCTTTAAGCAAGTATTCGCTACATTTATCTCGAGAGCGTCTTACACCATGTTTTTCATTCCAACAATTGACGATTATCTGAAAGATGTGGTTGGTTCTTAGGCACTTTTAAACGTTTTTTTTTTGTATTTATGTCTGTTCCTGTACCACTTTCATCCGTGACTGAAGCGGACTCGCTTGTTCCTTGTTTCTGGTTACTGGTCACAAGAAAACCACGTAAAAAACTTCAATATCATGTTACGTAACTACTAAAGTGAATGCGTTGTACAGGCCTCCAACTGTATTACATAATCATGCGCAAGAACAACTTTACCTAGTAAAAGACTAAAAAACGTAAATAATATTAACGTTAAAAAATCTGCAAAATGTTATTGTGATACATATTTAGAAATAATACTGAATATTTCTAAAGATCTATTTATATTTTACGTAAAAACGCTATCAATAATACTAAACTGAATTCTCAAATATACTTTTTAAATTCACTATAGACTTAACTTTATCACCACAATATCATCTCATATTAAGTAACGTTGTGGCCCAAGATGGTGACACGCTAAACCTGTATCACCCTTACGACGGACTAGCCAGACGGGCATTAGAAAAAGCCCTACCGCCATGCTATGGTTTCATTACGATGTTTTCCGTCACCGAAAGCTCAGGCTCATTGCACGGATTAAAACTCACGTCGATCGGCACGGTTTTCCAACACGCTACCACTGTACCTATCATTGCTCCAATCTGCTTCTCAATGAAAGATTTGGTCAACTGAATAAAAAAATACAAATCATTTTTCCAATTCACAAGGCCAATGTAAATATAGTAGGAACATAAATGTCAGCAATATCATACTCAAGCATTAAATTGTTAATACAAAAGATAACAAGTGACAAGGAAGACTTTATCGTATTAAGCAGAATGTAAAGTCCAAACAAACAATTGCTTCCTAGATCTCGCTTAACACCATTCGGGGGATATATTTTTAGTTTAAACATGACAAAGCTAGGCAATAAAACACTTTAACAGCGCACGCTGAATGAATCACATCTACAGCAGTTTTACTTCCAGAGGCTCACGTTGATGATATCATTGTCATGAGTCTGAATTTAGAATTACATCTACAGATTGTACTCCATGTTGAATAAGGTGCAATCTGGATTTTTAGCTGTTATTCTTAAATTAATCTCAAATAACAGACTTCATTCAATTGGCAAATCTCCTGGCAAAACTAAAAACTTATTACACGGCCCCTTATACTTCATTACAAGTTTAAGCTGCTGCTAAAACACGAATAACACGATAGAGAGTACACACTTTTCTAAATTTACTTTTAGTTGACTATTGTTGAGTTATTTAATTTTTACTTTTAGAGAAAGGAAAACACTGCTCTTACTATTTAATAAACTAAAAACACATTTAATATATATATACGTAAATATTATACTTTAGTACCTAATTGGTATAGAATGTTTTTAGATTATGGAGGAATTCCCTTGCGAACGTTATATAATTATACAGAATTGTCAATGCACAAGACAATTTTCAATAAAAATGAAAACCAATTTCAATGATTCTGAGAAGTTCCCTCCCTCAAAGTCGAAGGTCCAATACCAATGAAATTACAATGGGACCTCCTTGAGGTATCTTCTTTCTAAAGAAATAAGAATCATCTAACTCGGTTCATCAACAAAGAAGATATGCCTAAACATCCATAAAAATTGAATTGAGAACCTCCTCTTTTTGAAGTCAGTTAAAAAGAAAACCATCCAGCGAATTACCCAAGCAAATATCACATGAAAAAGGGGTTATTTGGACTTTATCTGATCGATTGAAAAAAAAAAAATGAATAACACACCTCCAAAATGTATTTAAAATTTCTTACGGTTGTTACAGCGGACACAAATTCTAAACTGTGTTAAGACTAACAATTCCAAATAAGACAAAAATTCAAAACGTCCTTGTGAAATTGTCAATCAGAATTGTGAATTGTAACAGATCATGTTTATTTGAAACTAGTTGATACCCACGACATCGTCTGTGGTGTATATTATATTAATACCAAGACATGAAGCACATCGCTGACCGCGTAGTGCTTGTAGAAATTGTAGTTTCTTAAAACATTAATAACTTTTTTGAATATTGATATCGTGTTTTTAAGGAGTAAAACAGAAAAACATCATAATTTATCCAGTAGTATTTGCGTGATGCACCCACAACGCTAAACCTCAATCATTTTATTTATATGGATGTAATTTAACGTAATATTATTTTCAGATTCAATCAGACAATCATTCAGTTTATTAATGTAACAGTAGATTTTAATCTGAGCACTGAAGCCTCCAAATATCTCACGGAACCGTTCAGTGGTTACTATAACTGGTCCAATTCACTTAAACTTACCTTATTGTAAGAGACGCCGTTGTACAAAGAAATATAACAAGCCGAAACGCGTTTTATTTAAAGTTTTTTTATCTCACAATACGTTAGCACCGATTGCGTAAATTACGGCCATGGCTACGATTATATCGGCAATCTGTTGTCGACTTACGATCTGGCCAACTATATGCACAAATGAATCAGGCCTGCAGCAATGGGAAGGGTCGGTGATGTCACTGTTATGACGTCATCGCGGCTGGTCCAATAACTCCGTCAGTCACATCATCACAGGTCAAATTGATTAATGAGTTCAAAGAATATTTCACTCGATATGTAATTCGTTTATTTCGTAGCTAGTTCAAACTACAAAATTATATCTAGACTAGTCTATCGGCGGCGCCACACTTGGGCTTATTTAACACAAACAATAAGCCTAGTTCGATAACTGTATGACCTCTCAGACAAATAGATGCGATACGATCGAAGCCTAAGACGTATTCGGATGACTCACATCACTCGATACCCGCCCTTGTTGGCTCAACTTATAATGATTACTATATGTCTGGATTTGCGGCGACAGTCAGGCGACTGTCTGTAGAAATATAAATGGCGCTGGAATTTTTTCCTGTAAACGGGATTCCGTTGCCAAGTCCCTTAAAATATTACCTACGTTATGATAAAAGAAATGTATCCATAAGAATTTGAAGTTAAAACATACCTGGAAGAATCACGAGAGCAGTAACAAGGAAAGATAGTGTACAGTACGGGAAGCACGAAGAGATGTCCTTAGAAAAGCCTTTTATCTCCATATCACTTTACTGGGGCACCTAATTGTCCTCGATAGTGGCGCACCTCGAACATCGCTAAAAGCGACGAAATTGCTTTCAGGCATAAAATCTGTCACCTAATTTATCAGGCACTTGACTCATAATTGGTTGTGAATTTTCGCGCGGTAGTATCAGAGGGGCACACATTATATTATGAAATAGTAACGGAGACACGTGCTATCGCGGCAGAGAAGGACGGATTCACTGAACGTCCTTGGCGAGGGGGAGCGCGGGGCGCCTGCGGCATCAGACGCTTCAATCATCCCCGGGGGGATAAAGACGGGAAAACGGGTGTACCATTTACAAGAGCGAGAGAAACGAAGCCGTGCTATTGACCGGCCGGTAGACCACGCCCACCCGGGCGAGACACGAGCGCCCCTGATGCTCCAAGTGAAAATCGACTATCGTCCCGGGCACACGCGACTACGGATGTTTCAGCTGCATCAAGGTTAGATTCACGTACCTTACAAGTCATGCAGTTCCCGTGACAGGCGAACACTACAAACCGGCAAACGTGACTCGTTTGCGGCTAACTGTTAAGTGCCCGCACTGAACAAAAATCTATAAAGCTAGATCGTACGGTTCGATATACAGACTTGGCACGGAAACAATATAGGTTGCCAGAAAAGGACGTCAGCAGACGCGAGGGGGAGCGGGAAGAATAATCGACATGAGTCGGGACAGCCGACATGGAATGTTATTTTAATTAAGCACAAAATACTTTTTCATTTACTTTATAGATATAAAATGGAGTTTATTATAAAAGAATGAAACAAATAAGAAACTATTTTCTTCAAACGTGATTGGCGAAAACCGAAATTCTTATACTCTTACGTAACTCAAATAAATTAACGTTATTCATATTCGAACTACTTCCCTATTGGATTGTAAAGCACGTTTTCGTATTGTTGAAACAATATACTAATACTTAAATAAGTCGAGAGAACACGACACATTTAAATACAATGTTTACCGTTATATTTATGGGTCATAAAAGTTGCGTAAGTTCTACCTTCCTTACGACCGGGGTATGTTACCCGCCTTAAATATAATGTAACCATGTATTAATGGAAAAACGTCTAAATTTTAATTTAGTTAATGTTGCTTTTTTAATTAAAGTACGTTTACGAGTAAAATTTACTACACGTCCAACATACAAATAATATTATTATGGACACTTACGCACCGTTCAAGGAAAAACGATTGTGTACTTTTTTATTGCAGCTTTTTTATAACATGTTTTTCAAGCGATTTAAGAATTTGCTTACTAAAAATACATAAGATAATCTCATCAGCCCAATGAAGAACTAAATCTTCATCGTTTTAGTCCTTGGGCATTTGAAAATTGATTTTCTTCCTACAGACCATAATGTAAGTCCTCTAAAATAATGCAATTGTTCTCTCCATTGTGAATCATGGGCTCACTTCTTCTCGATAATTAAAATTCTAACTGTCTAGAACATTTGATCGATCTTATTAGGCAAGGTGGAAACACAAGAATCCGAAGTTTAAGCTGTTCCATTAGTGAAATAACGTGGCAATACATGACTACCACCACAACTCTGCCAAGGGTAAAACAGCTAAAGAAGTATATTAATAAAAAATATATATATTATAACCTTATAAGAGTGCTAAGCAACATGAATTTTTTAAGTATTCTAATGTGTTTCGATTTTTACATAGGGAATTATGTAAGCGCAACGTTAGTATTTGCATCTTTGACCTCATCACTTATGTCTATAGCTTAATTTACATACTTTTCAAAATAAACAGAAAGCTGTACTAACTACCCTTTGCAGTATTTACGCATTCAAACGACAACAGACATATATCTAGTTAGTTACTAAATATTTATTTAATATGTTTCGACTTGGCAACAATACGAGAACTCGATGGTAACAATCAAACTGATTATTTATTGGCTATAATATATCGGTTCTGCGTATCATTTCATACGGGTTATTATTTTTTGGCGATATCGGATGTGGGTCACGGATGTATTCGAATTCGATTCACGGGGAAACGTGTGGTTGGCTGTGCACGTGAAGTTCGCCTCACAACGTATACTAGATGCAATTCATTACAAACGAAATAATTTGGTTATAATGATCAAGCTAAGCTCAAGTCCGGTGAAGCTGTAAAAGCCGCAGCGGCTCTGTTTTTGGATAGGGCCCCTAAGGTTAACAATGTAGTCAGTTCAAAAAAAAAACATGCAAGCTAATCATGCTTAAAAATAGATTAATCAGAAAAACTAAATACTTATATGTTGCATATAGTTTAGTTTAGTATAGCTAAGATAAATCCGCGGAACTGCATGCATGGCAACACCCCAAGCTGAAGATCGGCCTCTTTAGAACCCTTGCACATATTGTCTCGGCTGAGTGCCTTCAATGCTCATCACAAAGTACAGTGAAGCAATTAAAGCCCTTCAGGCATTAGTCAGGTCGAAATATAATAACAATATAGATGTATTCAGATAACGCGTGAAAAACGTAATTCACGAACAATACGCTCCTGGTGTGACGATGATCTTTAAAACAAAACAATAGAAGCAAAAACTCATTTTAATTTAAAACTTACAACACGTTACAACGTTTTGCTTAATCATATTGTCCTAATCTACGAAACTTATATTTCTGTATTTTCTCACTAGATGGCATTACTCAAGATTCTTGCTATGAATAAGTTATCTAGGAGAACAAAAGTTCTTTATGATTTTCATGCAAAAAGGGCAAATGATCTTTATTATTCCCCGTTATGATATAATATTATTTATTTCTAGGTATGTAATGATACCGATACTATATATCGGCCGATATATCGATATCACCGATTATTGTTTTATCAACCGACATCTAAAAATTCGAAAAGCGCGCAAAGCAACCATATTACCCTTTAGTGGTGCTAGCGGCGACATTGCCTTCTTTTAATCATTATTCATTTCAGTCATTCATTCTTTTATTAATATTATAATTAAATGCCGTATATTAAAAAGATTATTACCTGTTTTGTGCATAAATGAAACACATACAACCACCCAATAAACCTTATCCAACACCAGTCGGGTAACAACGTGTTGGAGCTTACATACCTCATTATTTATTTTATTTATTACTAAACTTTCGATATCGGTATCGCCGCTATTCACTACAATAATCGGTAAAGTATCTGCAAAATTATGTATGGTTACGTCCCTACGTATTTCATTTTAAACAATATCAATACCTATTTATTAACGATGAGAAATTAATTACATTTAAATTAATTAAAAACAGGTGGCCGTCACGAGACGCCCGACAGATGTCAACACGACAACCCAAAAAAAAATCATTTTGAAGATTTTTATTTTATTACTATGTGTATGGTAGTCGCGATCTCTACCAACCGCTTTTAATCTATACATATTTTAACATGAAACTTTGAAATGGTCCAGTCTGTCTATTAAAAAAAAACTAACTCGGCTCCACATCGCCAACGACGCGACCAAAGCGTTCCCATGCCAAAAGCCTCCAACATTGTGGCCAACAACTGTAATGACCTGCCGTATTGAAAAGAATGAAAGGGAAAGCAGCAGAACTGGCAAGGTAGGCGAATACCTACGGGAACCGAGAACGATAGACTAAACGGGTGCGTTGGCGGTGCGGCGCGGTGGAGAGTGCGATGGTCGAATAAACTTAACAAGGGTGAAACTGTGTGAAACTACTAGAATGTATATGAAATTGCTCAGTTATAAGCTTAACTACAACTGCTTTAAGTTTTGCGTATATTGTCTTAAACAATTTTTTTAAGTAATTTATAAAAGGGAGCGTTACAATATAGTTCTAGTATCTGCAGTAAAAAACAAATCAATTTTTAACAAAAAAGAAAACCAACTTCAATGATTTTGAAGAGTTTCTTCGTATATCTTGGAAGTTGAAGGTCCAATGCTTATGAAATTAAAATGGAACCACCCTTGAAGTATCCAATACCCAATAAAAAAAAAGAATCCCCAAATCGGTTTGTAAACATCCATACAAAAATATATACATTCGAATTGAGTAACCAACCTCCAGTCTTTTGTTGAAGTCGAATATAAAAGAAAAAAAAACCCTCAGTAACCAGAAAAGTTTCTTGCTCTCATATTAAAATAACGATAAATATATAGGACCGCTTTTAATAATAACTGAGTTTAAAAAAATTAAATAAAAAAATCCACAACCATAAAACGACACTCAGAAAACATTTTTATTACAATACAACTGGAACAAAGTTTTTATTAAGGGCCCTCGACAAATCCAGCCCGAACAATATTCTATATCAGAATTTTACAGAGCTACTGCCTTAATTTGAATTCGGGAAAAATATTTAACGATGCCATCAATTTAATAGGAAACCCTTTTAAAGTCATGTCAAAAGTTTTGAGTATTCGAGACACGCGAAACGACGGCCGAGTGTACTTAATTAGTTTAGAATAACAGTTAAAACGCTCAAGTTGTAAGCCAACGCCTTGCTGATAGAAATATTCACGAGATCTTTACGATGTGACATGACGGTGGATTTACGAGGGGCGACAACGCTGTGAATCTTACTAGAAGCGGCACTGAATAATACCTTTGGGTTGTATTTTATTATAACCAGCGAACTCCCTAAGGTCGAAATTCGACCAGCGACTTTTTAATAATAGACTTTTTTTTTGTTTGACATTTGCAGTATTCATGAACCTAAACAATGAGTATTATCTACATCACTTGTTGTCCCTTTTCGTTGAGTGACAATGTCAATATTTTGGGGGGTCAAAGTTCAATAGCACTGGTCAAGTTAGGATTCGCATTATCTATTTATTTTATATAATATATTAGTAACAGATATTATAGATAAATTTTAGCTTTCTGCACTCTTTCTCCATATAAACTTTAACCATGCCAAAGCTCTTGCTTCACGTATTAATTATATAGATTTGCTATTTCGTGTTTTTATTTTTTTGTAACGAAGTTACTTATCGCGAAGTGGAAGCGAAACTGAAAAAGAGTCTATAAAATTAATAAAATTGAAGTATCTGATTGTAATGTCAAAGTAACAGTTTTTTTACTAAATGCATATGAAAATATATACGATTTCCATAACAAAAACCCCATTTTTTAAAAAGATTATCTTTTTTCCGATAATCTCCGAAACGGTTGGACCGACTTTGACGGGACTTTCACAGGCAGATAGCTGATTATATGGAGCAACTTAGGCTATTTCTATTTTAGAAAAAGAATAGAGGTTTCGCGCAAATAAAATAAAAACTGGTCTTGGTGAATCAATCCAGGCGTTTAAATGACTACGCTAAGTTAACCATAAGAGATATATCAAATGAATGTACTACATAATAATAGATATTAAAAATACCTAAAAGTCGTCAAGAGCATATTATGTCTATCTTATAAGGATCGGGAGCGGAGTATGATTCGTGCGTGTGCCCGATTAACGGCATTTTGTAGTCCAAATGAGCGCAGCCGCGGGCACAGCTATTATAGATATAATATATAAGATTTAAAAAACTATGTTAGTCGTGGAATAGGCTAAGCTGTGTTATGACCAGATTTCTACGCACTGTTGTATGTACAGTACGAGTGGTCGATGATTAGATTCAGAGTCCCGCTGATCTGACTATCGCTGTAAGCTTCACTGAACTTTGTGGCGAAGACAGTAGACGCTCGCAAAAAAATTAGCCTTACCGGAAAAAAGAAAAATAAAAGAAAATTGCTAGAAAAAGATACAAGGGCGCGTTGGTATTTCCATACCGAACAAGTTTCGAAATTTTGTGAATTTATTTTAATTCTGAAATTTTCAAACAAACGATTTGGCAAGTTAAAGAATATTGAATTATAAATCTCACCGCATTAAAAAGTCAAAAAAGATATAAATTTGGATAGGCGGTCTTGATTCTTACGAAACTTAGGTATTTTTTTTTTTATCTGTGAAAAAATTTCTTCTTACACAATGATTTTATAAGCTTTTTACATGTAATATCATTGTTCTTAGCTATTAGATATAGATAGTAATTATAATATTTTCCTGCAAAGGCACTCGGTGGTAAAGTTTGAATGGGATACATTAATTAATACGTTATTGTTGAACCCAATTAACGAGATTTAAGCACTTAAGTGTGCTTTATTAAATTGTAATTTTATCTACGCAAATTTGTTCTCATAAATTAAGTACGTTATTTTGTACGATTCGTTGATTAGTTACAATAGACATTTATATGAAATAAATGTATAAAACTTAGTCTACGCGAGCTAAGCCATGGGCGGAAAGCTAGTATTTAATATACAAGGTTGAAAGACATCGTGACGCAGTGGCAGTAAGCCATTCGCGGGTTCGATTCCCGCATACGACTGCAATTTGTATGTAATGAGCATAATATTGTCAGTTGTATTTCTGGAAGTTATCTTTCTATACATGTATGTGTACATATTTTTCTTTGCTTAGTTTGGAATTGAATGGTCTTAACTAACAATTCATTTCTGGCCACACGTAAACGAAGCAAGTGTTACAGATTGAGGTGCCGAGTTCCGTCCCGCGCCAACCGATACACAATAGCGAGATCGCGTGTCAAACAATTCAATAAGCGTCCTCCACAGACTCATTCACATCGAGTTAAGATCCTGTCGGTTGTTATAGTTCTAAATTGATCCGCCGAAGCCATCTTGTCCACCTCTCAGATATAGCTAGATTTATAGCTATGCTATAAATTTATTTCAATATTATTTTAAATTGTAAGAGATTGTTTTTCATTTATTTTTTTGTTTGCACGTCATATTAAAAAATATACTATAAGTTTTGGAAAATCGTGTCTATTTGATTATGGAATCCGAATAATAAATGAATATTCGAACTATTAACCCGTACTGTTGACTGGGGGCGATAGCAACAGCGTGATAAGTGACAGCAGGCAACGACTGGATTGGAGATATTCTCGCTTGAGCTGAGGGATACTTGTAGACCTACGACAAAGACTTCCTAAATGTCACTTAGATGACAATCTAGCTCTGCATTACACTGAACTATTATCAGTCACATCTGACTGTTTTTTTGCTTGTGATAAGTCTATTTATTGATGAAATATATAGGCTATCTAAAATCACTCCACGACGTTTAGGAGCGAAATAATTACCATACAAAAGTACGCTAAGCGAGAATGAAGTAAACGTGTTGGCGGGCAGAGTGTGGGTGAGTTGGCCGCACGTCGAATACAAAATAATTAAACGCGAGTAAAACCGCGTGGCATAGTTAGTAAATATTATATTAAAAAAAATACCATGCCATGAACTTTATTTGCGTTCGTGGTGATAAAAAAAAAATTACTCAACTGATTTTGAAAACGTCACTGGTGGATTCCGTGTCATTTGCATTCGTGCGTTGGCAAAATTTTATTGCGCTATGCAAGCAGATGCATACATATTTATCAGTTAATTAAGCCAACATTATTAACTGCATTAATTATTTCGACATTGACAATTCAATTTAACGTGTAATGCCTTCGATAAATAATACACAGAGAACATTAATTTGTACGAGTATTTATCTATATATTAAATACGTGAAGCAAAAGCTTTCTACCTATTTTTAAGCGTATTGCGTGCGCGGATGACTGTGAGATTTGGCATGGTTAAAGTTTATATGGAGAAGGAGTGCAGAAAGCTAAAATTTATCCATAATATCTCTTATTAATAATATATTAAATTAATACTGCGAATCCTAACCCGACAAGTGCCACTGAACTTAGACCCCCCAAAATATTGACATTGTCACTCAACGAAAAGTGACAGCAAGTGATGTAGATAATACTCATTGTTTAGGTTCATGAATACTGCAAATGTCAAACAGAAAGTAGCTGGTCGAATTTTGACCTCAGGGCGATAGCTAGTATTGATTATTTTATGATATTTTGTATTTGCATGTAAATCAATCATAAATGCTAGTTACTTATAAAGATTATTATTTATATCTTCTGTTTATGACTTTAATACTCAAATTATGATAACTTTATCATAATGTTTCTTCAATAAATAAATTTCTGTTATACAGACTGGAAAAACCGAACGGGACATGGACAAGGAAACTTTCTTTTGTTTTAAAAAATGATAATATCCGCATTCACAGATTTTTTAAAGGCTTATCTGTACTGAGGATCGACCCATTAAAAAATATAAAAAATAAATAAAACAGACACGCATTATGTTATTACACCAATCGATAGGGTGATAATGATAAGGATAAAATCTCCTGAATAAACATTGTATCTTAACAATTAAAGGAGTCCATGAAATTTAACAATGCTTGCATATCGAACTAACATGAAAGACGCGTAGGTACATGTACATTGAATTTGCATATTTATACCTACAGGCGATAATAATGAAAATTGTTGTTTTTATACATTTTAACAAATTAACTGATAATGTGCTCGAAAATAGATCCATTTTCATGTATACACAGATTATGGCAGCATTGTATTTTTTTACCGAATCAACAAAAAACGTGAGGTTGTTCAATTCGAATGTATTTTTTTTTTTTATTGTGTCCAGCCATAATTTCTTTGATTATGAGGATGATTATTTTTTGTTGGATAGGTAATAACTAAAGTGTGGTCCCATTTTAATTTCATTGGGGAATCTTCAAAATCATTGAAGTTGGATTTCTTTAATTGTATTGTATTGTACACGAGTATGACTGGTGATTAATTCTTCAGCAGCTCAGCAGCAGCAAAAGCAGAGTTGTCTAAACTTACTGGCTGTGGACGTTGTATGGGTATCCTCAGACTACCAACGTTTAATAAATTTCCTACGATTCACAATAACTTTTTTCTAGACGATATTTCTCTATACGAATACCTCTCGCCATACCACTGTGGAGATAATGTGCGACTTTTGTGGTTTTAAAAGCAAGCTTGTGTTATATTATAATTAATTTATCCGAATTTTCTTTGCTACTTCCGCCTTAAACAGATTAACAGTTGTTTCGTCTTTCTGCATTAAAAAAACATTTGCTATCAATTGTTAAGGTGAATCTGAAAATGTTAAATCTGAAAGTAATCGTGTAAAAGAAGAAAAATCAAAAAGTGAATTACTGATTAATTATGAAAATTAATAACTAGCTGTGCTCGCGGCTCCGCTCGCGTGTACTACGGAATGTCGTTATTACGGTGACCCGGTTTGCACCCACAGAGTTCGTCCGCCGGATATTTTAAAGATAAAAATGCCTTTTATTTTATTTACGCAGAACCCTAATTATTTTTCTAAAATAAAAGTAATCTTTACAACATCAGCTATTTGCCAGTGAAAGTCCCTTCAAAATCTGTGCAACCGTTTCGGAGATTAGCCGGAACAAACAAACAAAAATTTAAAAAATTGTTTTTTTTGTTATTAGTACCGTATATACTTTCATAACAATATATGCATTTATTAAAAAGCTGATATTTTGACATTACAAACAGACACTACAATTTTATTTATTTGTATAGATAACCAAACAAGTCAATTAATTAGTCTAAAATTCATAATCTCTCTACATATTATCATTGTATATTACTTGATCGAATAGAATTATTATCAACCACAGTATCATCTCTGGTAGAATTAGCCCCAGCCACCGTGCCAAAGTTTACAATGCTAGATTGAAAAGCAACTTGTGTTTAACTAATCGTTGATGTTTGAATCACATTTCGCAAAGTTCCGACTTCGCTATTAATATACCTGTTGTTTTGCAGAATTACCTAGCGATGACGTAAGTGACCTTCTTTAGATAATAATAAATCTTTATTTCGCATCATAAAATGTCCAATTAAATTGAAACTGGACGAGTGTTACAAACAATACGGCGAATTCCGTGTTCTACATTTTTCGAGACGAGACATTACAAAATCTACACCCTACGGCTAGAACCTCATTGGCGTAGCAAATTTTACGATATTCATCATTTCTAATTTATCACTGCATATATCCAAATATGTTTAGTGTTTGTTCAGTTGTAGATGCTTGTTTATCCGAAATCTTTATTGCGTCCGTTGTCAAATTCGACACAAGAATTTCCCGATTTTCCTCTGCAATACATCGAAACATTACATCCCACTTTTTATATGGCAAAAGAGTGAGATAAAAGTTTATCTTGAATATTGAGAAATTGAGATGTCTAATCAGGATAATATAATTTCAAACTGTCAATATGAGTTGTATGCGTTCACGTATTGGTCCTTTTCGTTGTTGGAGTGTGTAAGTTTCTGTGTTTTTTATTATTTAATATACTACGAAAGTTGTGACGAAGGAGTGTCTGTCTATGCAGAAAAATAGCGCAATTACGCTGGATGTTGAAATCATAAAACGTTTTTTTAACGTACATGGCCGCTTAAAAATTCGCACTGGCAACATTGACATGGAATAAATGTCAGAGCTAGCGGAACATTGGAGCCCGTTCGTAATAACATTCTTCACAATTCTTTACAAAACAAAAATATGTTACCTCAGCTAAACTGTTTTTAACTTTTAGGTTAATTTGTTTAATGTGTTATATATTGGTTTTTGTTGCCTGAACTAAACCAATTTTAACTATTAGGTTTATTTGTTTAATAGTAGTCGTGTGCGCTTCCACGTGTATTAACTTTTAACTAATTTTAATGTAATTAATAAATGGGGGGGTGAGGGTATCTGTACCTGGCCGGGTTGCAAGTTTACGACCACCGTGCACTTTGTGATAAGCCAATCACAGTAAATATATTTTCGTTTCACATATTTTAGGATTTACCAGTGTAGAGAAAGCGCGGAGAGGATTGCAGGCTGGAATGACAGTGACGAGCGGCGACGGATTACCGATCCCTCAATGGTCACCATTGTTTTTGATTGTACTCTGCTTACCATCAGGAACAGTGCTTTCACTTTTCTGTGCTACTATAAAAAAAATTGTACTGGAAGTTTATTTACTCCGGGTGTGTAACAGCAAATACGTGAATCGCTTCCATTGTGGTTAAATACGCTTAAGTCGAGAGGAGACCTTTACCCATTACTGTCATTTACGGCCTTTTTAAATAACCTATCTATCCGTTGTTTCAGTTATTAAATCTATCCTTATGTACTTACTTTGTTTCAATAACCTATCAATGGATAGTATTTCGTATCTACATATATCCATAACCTATAGCTTGGATAGATAGAGGGAAGCCGATACCTGTTTTAGTTAAAGATAGTTATTACTTATATAGTACAAATATGTACTAATCAGAGATCGTGATCTCAGATAGGTTTTTCAAAACGGCCGTTAGAGAGATACGCGTAAAATATTTTACAATAACATTTACTACATTCATGTTAGAATTAACACCTGATTTAAATCGTTCATCGCCATTTCTATTACGTAGTATATACTTCGAATTTATTTTTATCACAAAATTTATTTATTCACATCGGCTATCACTTTGCTTCTAAATTATTTTCAGTACGAAATTCTTCTTTGAAATTTACTACCGGAAATATACAGCCGAAATTAATATAAAACCTATATACATAAAAGTAGTTTGCTTTCTCGGTAACGACTTCCACAATTTAGATGAAACTTTGTATTTAGATAACGTTTTACATTTCAAGATTACTAGATAGGTGTTTTTTTTATTGTTGTAAAACACCGAGCGCATTCCGCTCTCCCAGTTATCGAACATTAAATAAAACTCAAGAAATGAAGACCATTTTTTTTTAACGCGCTATGCTACAAAAACTGACAGTCAGATTACAATTATTAAAAAAAATATTTACATAATTAACCAGTTTATTGAACCTTCACACTACAACAACCCTATCGTATCGTCAAGCAATCTGGCAAGTCGTAAGCAAATACGGGAAGTGAAACCATGGGACACAGCTAGTAAATAAATATACTCCAAAGCTATTTTTAATATTACAACCGACGACATGCAACAGACGTGTACTTCACAAGTCGCCAGTTAAAATTACGATCGTGAACCCAATAAAGCATTTGATGTGAAGTTTTTATAGTATGTTGTGTTAAGACTGGAAGATATTTTTTTAAAGTTGATAAACCTCTCGGCGCCTTTAGTAGTGAGTAAAATTGAGAACTGCGCGTGTATCATGTGACCAAAGGGTGAAGTGATGAATTTGGGTAACAGAGAGGTGTTATAAGTGTAACATGTGTATCTGTGTGTCTGTCGGTGGCATCGTGAGTGTTCTTAACTATGACTCAAGAAAATCAGTTCAGCCGTTTGAAGATGTGAGCATCTTCCACAGGTCTGATTGAGTCGAGATTTGGTATTCTGTTTCTTTAATGATATTAGAAAAACCTTCACCTGGTGCTGCAACGCCATCTGGAATCCGTAGGATACCTAACTCCTCACCAACTTACAGCTAAGATATCGTATTTAGGCTCATTGAACGGTCTCAATGAATAGGTTACTTGTATGATGGGGTTTATTGAATTTTAATTTTACCTTTTATTCATTCTTTTTTTTAATATGTTTTCGTGAAGGTTCGCGTAATATGGGCTGGGCTTTTAAGTCAGTCAATCGCGAATCAATCCCTCTCGAAGCTATTGCTGCGATACACAGTAATTATTCTAATAACAAACAAAAGAGACTCACCTCGTCAGGAGCGGGCGGTGACCTTGACCTTGCCCCGTCGAACTGGACTGTAGATTGTGAAGTATGTGTGTGTAGAGTAAACTGTGTGTGCAGCCTCAAATCCCACAGAACACTATCACGCAAGCAATCTGTTCATCAAAACCCTCCTGAGACACCAACTCAAAGTTATACAATGCAAAAACTTCAACCACCGTAGATCACATATATCTCAGCGCTAGCCGAACGTCCGGAATGACGTAGCGCGTACAAAACAAACAAACGCGAGTTTACGGCCAAATCACGAAGTAGTCTGGCCTACATGCCAGCAGAGCCGTCGGACGAAGCTAGGGGGGACGGGGCGTCGCAGCGCTTATACAATTCGCCAATCACAGCGATCGCGGCATCGGACGATGCGGCGAATGAATTTGTATTCCAAACAATATGTAAATTTTACATTTCAAACTTTATTTTAATGAAGTTAATATGTTTATTTATAGGTACCTACACCGTTAAATTATTTTTACACAATTAATAAACAAGTCAGTTAATTAATTTAAATCATTGTTATTGATGGCTAACTTTATGTTGCATAAAATTTTTGCAGTTAAGTCTTTCTGTTTTAACCTCTAAACCACCACAAGCAGTAAAACTGGGAGAATGTGCTTTATCCACTGAATGGAAACTTATTCGTTGGTCATCATCATTCTTATTATATGATTCGAACCTACATCGATCGACGCGGTGTCCGGAAACGCTACCGCTGAACAATCAAGTGCTACAATAGCACTAATGGTATACATAACGGTAGTGGCAGTCGTTACGGTTAATACGGTGAAAGGTGGCTTAAAATTCTTCGTATAGCGATATTGCCGCACACGCAACCACAACGAGATTCGAGACGATATATACATATATATACGAAGCGGTTATATAGAATTCCAGTTGGATATCGTGTTTCTTTTTTAATTCTAAAACATATACTCCTACTTATATCGAATTAGAAAACTGTTAAAATAAATACAAATGAATAAACATGCATTCAACAATTTCATGCATTTAATTCCAAACTAAACAAAGCTTGTATTATGGCCAAAAATAACTGTTCATCACATGAGGGTCAGTCATTCATGACCGGGGATCAAACCACGACCTCACGGCTCTATACTAGGCGTTGCTGTGACTTAGACTAATCTATTAACAATTAATAAAAGGTTTATTTTTGCGATTTCTAAAAGTATTATTAAAAATTTCAACAAGTTTATCGTGTGCAAAATTTCATAAAAATCGGTCACGCCGCTTTTGAGTTAAATCCGTGCCATACAAACAGACAAGCAAAAAAAATTAAGGGTCTTTTTCTTGATCAGAGTCCTATATATACAGGATATCAATAGGAAAATTAAAAAAAAAAATACATGTACAGACAGAAACCACAGATGTATTAATATAGATTGCAAATAATCTTTTTATATATTAAACATATCTAAATTCAACAAATTCATGAACATAAAAATAAACTAATCAAGTGTAACAAATACGAAAACAAATTCCAGCTAATTCCGATAAAAATTATTCACCAAACGTACACCGCGAAGACGTGATTCAGAATTCACAAGGCACGCTCGCGAAATTCCATTACCACATATTCCGAAATGTAAGTATGTAAGTGTAGGTATATGGGAAACGACAAAATACAAAATATCCAGGGAGTTTATCCACAAATATCTCATCTCTATATTATATCTACAAAATTCAACGCGCCACGGCGCAAGTTTACAGCTACAAACAGTAATATATGAAATCCAGAAGCTATGATGGCTCTGTTCGAATCCTTTCAATGTGCCTGAACTTTTCGTGAAAAGAAAAACATTATGTTGAAACCACAGCGTAGGGATAGGGCTTTTTTAGGCCTCCTCAAGTTGAAAATCCGCTGCCAAGAACCTATAGGTATAAAGCTTTACACTGCCGAGATGAAAATGCTTAGGTGGTCTGGAGGTTTAACGAGACTAGACAAAGTACGAAACGAGCATATAAGTGGTAATTTAAAAGTCACCCCTATTACAGAGAAACTAAACGAGAGCCGTATCAGATGGTATGATCACGTGATGCCAAGAGACGAGGAGCATATAGTGAAGAAAGCATTGCAACTACCTGAATATAAGAGAGGTAGAGAACGACCTCCGGTTACGTTGTGGACTAGCATGACGAACCTCCTATTGGAGGGAGAACTGCCGGACCCGACAACCCAGGAAAGATTGGCGTCAAAAATTAGGAGAACCGACCCCATCTAAAGTGGGATAGAGCTAGGAAGCAGAAACACCTATAGGTGTGTTCCGGCAGCTGGTGCAGCTGCACTAGAGTGCCAGTTTCCTCACTAGGTTTAGCGTATTACTATCTTGAGCTGCATCGTCACTTCACATCATGTTATTTTGGGGCTAAACGCTAAAAACCTATAAAGAATATTAATGCAAACTGTTTGCCATACGTCCCGTATATACGGAAATGTCACCCCATTTCAATAACGAGTTCCTTATTGGTATTTGTTCATTTTAATCCCATTTGTTACCAAAATCAAAATCTATGTTAAAATATGACTGGACTTGATTAAAGTTTAATTGTTTATTTTATGACTAACTGTGCGCGCGGCTTCGCTCACGCGGACTACAGAATGCCATCGATCGGGTACACACACGCGCGAATCTAGCTCCCCCGCTCCCGGCTATTTTAAATACAAAAATGCTTATTGTGGGTGTTCCTTAGAAGATAGACATATATATACTCTCGCTGACTTTTTTGTACGTTTTTTTAATGTCTACAATTATGTAGTACCTACTTTAGTTTGATACATCACTTGTGGTTTACTCAGCGTAAGCCATTTAAGCGCCTGAATTCATTCATGCATTATCTTGTTAAATAAAAATAGCCTAAGTTACTCCTTATAACATCAGCTACCTACACTACCCGATTTTTTAAGTAGGCATATATTCATCTTACTCTGTGATAAAGCGTCCTTATTATGGCAACCCTAATTATCATCGAACACCAGACGAGGGATATGAAAATAACCAGCATAAATCAATCTCGGATAAGACGCGCCTCGTTTTTTATAAAACATCATCTTCCAACCAAACAAAAAAATGTTTAATGATGCGGGGATTCGATCCCAAGAATTGATATATCAATTACTATCAATTATCGATTTTTGAACCATCAGCAGATGAATTAAAATAATAAATTTTATACTTCTTAATTATATAGGAGTAGGTAGAGGAAGACCAAAGAAGGTAAATTTTCTGTGAAGTGACTTAATAGAGAAGAGTGGTAGAGAAATAATATGGGCAAGAAGTAAATTAAATTAAAAAACTGAAACGACTCATACGCCATCCATTGTAAGCTAATTATACTAATACAGAACTTTCACGGGTGCGCGCATCTTTTCATCGTAATCGGACGCTTGTTTTAGGAACGCAAACAAACAAATAAGTATCCATTTTTTATATATAATATCGGATACATATCCAGTACCGGATATTTTTTTATTACCTGACTGCGAAAAAGGAGGGTTATGTTTATAGAGCGTATATACGTATGTCTATTTCTTTAGCACGCTCTGTAGCTGAAACGGCTTGATGGATTTTAGCATACGAGGTGTCGTTAGATTCGTCTTAATTGTGGAAGTTACATAGGCTTTATAATATTTAAGTACGAGATCTGTAAATCAAATAAAAAGCAAAGCTTGGATGTTAACGAAATCCAATAAGCAGTAATGAAAAACAGTTATTATTTACGGGATGCCATTCAAAAAGTGTACCTCCGGGGCGGGCTAGTTTAATCGCAGGCCCATTAGATCCCGCCTACGTTTTATTAAACCATTGTATAACTCACGATAGAATCGAGAATTTGTGTTGGCTCGGGACTAACTTGTTTTACCTAGCGTTAGTAGTGTTTGGACAAGCGTACTGATGGAGATCTGGAATGCTTTTGAAATGTTTACGCTTTTTACGTATGCACATTACACGTTAGGGATATTCTGAATTGTTTTGTATAGCCGGAGTCGATTGTACCTGTTGTGTTCTTTTTTTTTTATTTATGACCACGAGTTGTAATCCGGACAGGAGGCAAATTTATAAAAAAAAAAAAAAAAAAAATTGTCACTTATATTCTTTATTGCACAAAAAGTACAAACGGAGGACTTAATGCTAAAAAGCAAGAGAAAGGTATACGCAGGGTGTGCATAATATATAGTTTAAAAAAACTAGCCAATATTCAATTGCTTCAAGTAAAACCTACGTAGCGAATACTTGAAGGAATCCTGAGAGTTAGCCAGTTGGATGTTGATAGGATCGGAATTCCAGTCGTGCTGCTGTTACGGCGAAAGATCGTTCGCGGAAATTAATATGATGACTTGGTATACCGAGAATTTAAGAATCAGAAGATCTTAGCTGTCTATTGTGTATATTCGCGAGAGATTGAAAGTGTTTTTAAATATTTAGGGGATTTGGGATTATATTAAGTACGGAGAAAAAGTAGACAAAGTATTCTTACATTCCTACGTATAGTAGTAATTTTAGCAGATCCTTGTGTTTCTAATTTAACAATTTATTTGTATTCATCAACGTTTCTACTACAACCGAAAATCAGCGCTGTTGCAATTCAGAACAGTGGCATCCAGCTTATGTTGAGTTGTACGCCCTATGTAGTGGACGACTACCATCGCACAGGGTGTATTACATTTATTTTATTTTTTAAATTAAATTATTAATGTAACTTTTGTGTTATATTGTATATTTTGTCTGTAAAAAACTGTGTGTCCGTATTTTCACAGCAATAAATTCAATAAATATATTTTCTTTCTTTCTAGGAATGCAGCTATTGGATTTATGAAAGACCAGCAACCGCTCGTGGCTTCATTCTTTATTATTATAATATAAAATTAAAACAGAATTAAATATAAAATGCGCCTCCCAATGAAAACGTAGATTTGTATCAGTGTAAAAATTAAAAAAAACCGCATTAGCAGTTAGAGAGATGATTTCCTACAAACAAAGTTTTTATCTCTTTTATAATAATATATAGGTAATACCTACCGAAATCCAAATGTTATCGTATTTCAAAAACTACAGCTTCCAAGTACAAGATACTCAGGTAAAACTTTATAATTTGTTGTTGCGACGACACGCTGTGGACTTCGCGCAAACACGAGCGAGTAACTGGTTCTAAAAAACGGTTTTCGAAATTTACTACATCCGCAGACGCGTGCGCTCACGCTCCGGTCAGTGACGTCACGCATAGCTATTCAACCGCACTGGTTCTATTAAAATATACAATTTGATAACAACTTTGTCAAACATCAAACAATTTTTTTTTTAATTTCGCAATATATTGGTTACGTTGGAACTTTTGTATTTAGTAGAATGCTGGCAGTGTATTTATATTAATTACTCTATATAATTAAACAAAAATGAAATGATTTTCGTTCGTGAGTGAATAAGCGTACTTGAGAAATGTTGGACCGATTCGAAAATTCTAGAAATCTATAAGTAGTTTTTCTATTGGATATTTTACGAACTGAAGACCCATATTTCAGGATTCTTACAATGAATATGCATAATTCTTTTATTTATTTCTCTAGCTGTGCCCGCAACTTCGCTCACGTGGACTACAGTATGCTGTCACACACGGGAAACGAGCTACGTCCGCTCCCGGTTATTTGCTTATTGTGGGTGATCCTTAGAAGATATACACATATGTTGTTAATGACTTTTTGTAGGTTTTTCTAATATCCTAATATCTACAATTGTGTAGTAATTTAATTTGATATATTTCTTAGGGTTAACTCAGCGTATGCCATTTTAAGTGCCCCAACTGATTCACCATAACGTTTTTTTAATTGTGCGGAACCCTTATTCTTTTTCTAAGTTGCTATCTACCAGTGTAAGTACCGTCAAAATCAACCGTTTCGCAGATTACCCGGAACAAACTGACAGACAGACAAAAAATTTAATAATTGGTGTTTTGTTATATGTACTGTATATATTTTCATATACATTTAGTAAAAATCTGTTCTTTTTTGTCATTACAAACAGACATTTGAACTTCAATAATTTCCTGTTTAGATAGATTATTTATTTATTTAATTTTCTCCACTTTAATGTTAACATTCCACACAGTACGATAGTACAAAAAAATTTATCAGAGAACACCACTTTTCGGACGTAAAATCCGTGAGATTGGTTTTGTTCATATCAGATGTAAGCCTGTCTCCCGGACCTTAATGTTGAACCGATTGACATCGCATTCATCAACATCGGATGAATAGTTTAGGCGCTACGGTGGAACATACGTAAATACAAACATACATAGATTACTATTATAAACAATCCTACCATTTTTTTTAGCTTTACCGTCGTCGTATAGTGAAAGATGACGTCTCATACTACTTACCCCGCTCAAGATACTCCGTTATCTTAGCCCAACGAATTAAAATTGTATCGTATTACCCAAGGAAACGGTAAAGATTACATCACTCCATTTCCATTTACGAAGAAGGTGCTTCGTGGATTTTATCGCGACTTTAAGTGAAGATTTTCTTTAGAGTACCGTGGCTAATGTACGTTATAATACTAAAATGCTTTAAAAAAACATTTTGTTGTATGTACCGTATATACTTTCATATACACTTAGTAAAAAAAAACTGTTATTTTGATATTACAAACAGACACTTCAATTTCATTAATTGTATAGATGAACAATAATAATTTACATAAGTTTCCTGACTTTTACTTTTTTTAATTGTCTAAAAATTATTTAACCTTGTATAAACAAACATTAATTTAATTTGATTAAATACAATACAACGTTAAAATAGTTCTTACACATTTAAAAAAAATTAAAAACCCGTGAAATTAATTCACATTATCATCATTATGGTAAACCTTCATCAACTCACGCTTCCGTCACATGGACCGCGCGCGTCTCTCAATTTTACCCCGTACTAAACGCGACAAAAGAAATATAACAACAAGAGGCATTTGTTAAACTTCAATGATTTTGAAGAGTTTCCTTGTGTATCTTCAAAGTTGAAGGTCCAAGGCCAATGAAATTAAAATGGGACCACCCTTGAGGCATCCCCTATCCAACAAAGAAATAATCATCCAAATCGGTTCATAAACAAAACCTACGAGAACAAATAAATAACCGTGATAATATGCGTACAGATGATACAGGATGCTTAATACTTCGACCGTGTAAAAAAATGTACAACTACCTCCAAAATCAAAATAAATTTTCAGCTGAAACTTTGAGTATCTTGTCCCAGTGGCGCGTAATAGTAAACTACCATTAAATTATATAGAACGGCTGAAAATATATTACATGAAAGTAAACTTTACAACATCTGGTTATGTATGTTGACATATTCTGTTATTTCCAAATTTTATCCAAGACAGTCAAATTTTCTCTTTGGCGCTAAGACTTGTGAGCCAGTTGACAATTGGCAACATCACGTGGATTATTATTGTTATTATATTTACTGCGCCAAGCAGAATCCAAAAAGAATGGCGACCACCGAGAGATCGGCAACCCATACGACAGTCGTAGCTGTTAAAGCCTCACGACATTGGCTGATCCCGAAACGCAACAAACAAAAGTAACTGTGAAGGGTGCACAGTCTGGTACAGATTACAGATGCCTACGTTCCCGCTTGATTACTGGATATAAATTCAAACAGGACACGCCTACGCGAGCTTCAAAAATAACTGATCTTCATACTATCTTAGAGGTTCATCATTAAATACTGACTTGATACTGACTACTGGGGTAAATCATTACTTAGTGCTCACCTACAGCGTAAAATGAACCTACATGCAATTTTTTATGGTCCTAGCTTCAAAAGTTTGGGCTGCACCAACGTACGTACACATCAACATGTGTCAGTTAATCGGTAATTAATCCTTTTATATAGATGACAACAAATACCTGTTTAAAGTCTTCGACAACATGATAAATGTCACGACACTTGGAAACTGCAGTTTTTCACGTTATAAAACTTTACGATAGTTGGTGAAGAAGGTTTCGCACCGCCGACCCAGCCGGCGATAACTACCGAGAGATAGCTCGTTAAATTTATGAATAGACAATAATGAAGTTTTAATTTAGTTACTCGTCCGAGATAACTATGTGAAATGTTATCGTGTCATCAGGAACGTTGTCAGAATGCGTTTTGGAAGGTTCTCAGAAATAAAAAGAAACGAAATTAATCACAGCTGTGTTCCATGGTTTCCTCCAAGTTAAATTTATTTGATCAACTGTTCATTGCGGCACCGCCTATCGTGGTACTCTCTTCTCGTACCAGTTCAGAAGTTGCCAGATTGCTTGACTTTCATAATTACTACTCCGCTCCTAAGAATCGTAGCGTGAAGTTATATAGCCTTATAATCTTCCTCGATAAATAGACTAGAAAATTCAAAAATATTTTTTTCAAATCTGAGTTGTACTTCCAGAGATTAGCGCGTTCAAACAAACAATATCTTGAGCTTTATTATATGGATGAACAGTAAAGTTCACTATTTATCTGCATAGCTCTTAGTTGGACCAACTAAAACACAGGATTCATTAATTTAACAAAAAAGAAAATTAACTTCAATGTTTTTGAAGTTTTCTGGTATTATATTCGAAGTTCAAGCTCCAATGCTAATGAAATTATATTGGGACCACCCTTGAGGTAACCCCGTTCCAAAAATAAAAGAATTATCCGAATCGGTTCATACACAACGAAGTTACAGTTGAACATTCATACAAAATAAATTATATATATTCGAATTGAGTAACCGAATTGAGTAAAGAGATTTGAAAAGTGTTATCAAATGTACTTACGGAGTAATAATCGTAATTACCTAAAGTGTATTTATTGAAAGGAGATTTATTGTGTGACTCAGCGTGTACTACGTAAAGAACGCAAAAACTATTACAAACGCTACATTACTAGGCAATAGATGAAACTGCAGACGCCGCGGCCGCCGTGTCATTGAAGTTAGAAAGGCGTAAGCGAAGCATTTCACACTCCGATATAACGAGGTATTTTGTTTACGAGCACAAACTTAATTTTGTGTTGAATTTATACACATTTGGCGTTTAATGGCATTCATGTAACGGAAGTGCGACATATGAAGAGTTACCTATAGCAATGGCAGAGGATGTGAATTCAATTTTAATCGACTTCAAAAAAGGAGGAGTTTCTCAATTCGATTGTATATTTTTATTTATGGATATTCAGCAATACCTTCTTTGTTTACGAACATATGTATTTAGATGTTTCTTTATTCGTTGGAAAGGGGTTAATTACACTACTTAGACTTCGAAAGTACACCAGGGAACTTGTCAAAACTATTAAAGTCGGTTTTCTTTTTTGTTAAAAATTTCCTTGTGTACATTTTAGTGACTTCTTTGTTTTAATTGGGAAAAAATAGTTTAACGTTGTACTTATATAAACATAAAATTAAAATAATGTTTATTTATTTAAAATTCAGTAAAATGAATTTACATTATTTTATTATCATTGAGGAGTAACTTCATCATGTTATTCATTTTCGGCACGCAAGACAACATTTTTGTGAGTTATTTTTTGTTTTGTTAAGCCTAAGAAGTATGCATACATAGGTACACAGATATTTTTTGTTAAAATTAATTAGGTATCTTAAAAAGCTGAACGTGTAAAATCTCTTACTAACTTGTATAACTTATATACAGATGCACTAATTGTATTCAGTGAAGCATGTAATGACGGTATAATTATGTTTAGTACAAAGACAAAAGAAATCAATAAAGCATTTTGTTGGAGTAAACAAAAGACATTGTTAACTGTTATTATATTTAGTAAATAATTTTACACTTTACCTACTACTGCAACGGCCTTAGTCAAACGATTGAGTTATTATGATACAATGGGCCATTAACATACATTTTATATTACTCTAAGTTTAAAAAAAGGCTTATCGAGACAGACTTTTAGTTTCTATTGTCTTCGTTGAACATGTCAATAGTAGGAAGTTTAAACATTATGTATAATAAATAGCCTTGGTAAATATTATATCCCTCTATTCACAACCAAGATTTTTATAATTATTTCTAGATTTAGGTGTTAGACCGGCCATATTGGCTGTTTTCTATACGATAATAAAAATATTATATACATTTTTCCAACTTTTTGGACAACAGTAGTAATAGCTTTTAAAAAATCCATTCCTCAAATTTCGTCAATTATTTAAGGCAATTTAAAGGTTTCATTGAAAAAAAAAAAGAATTATGTATCTACATTCATTCAGGACAAATAGAAGTACAATAAATGTAAATATGAACAAATTCCAAAATCTAAAATTTTTTTCGTTGTCCTCTTCTCGTGAAATGTCCCTGATGTGGACCGAGATGGTGGTAGTAGGGTAAGCCTAGTGGCAAGACAAGTTCTCAAGTGCAACTGTCGGAACACAATTTTCAACTTTAGGGTGGTAACTAACTAGCTTAACGGGGAAAAAGTCCTACCACCTTGCTATATTTATCATGATGTTTTCCTTCACCACAAGCTCAAGACTCAAGGCGTCTTTCGAAGCGATGTCCGTGCTCGCTACTACACCTTTATTGCTAATAGTAACTAAGTAGTCAAAATGCTCTTCATATCACATTGCAGTTTGATTTCGACATTAAAACCCAGTCTACGACGCGACGCTTCAGTTTACACATCGTGCAACCTCTCCACAACATAACCTCAAAAAGCCCTAACGCCAAGTTAGAAACACTAAGCAAAATTTATGGATAAACATTTGCTTTGACACGGAAAACGTGCTTGCACGCGTCACGATCAAATCCAACGGAGCCGAGTTCAAAGAAAATGTTCAATATTCAAAATAACGTGTTAAACCAGTCGAACGGACACTTTAGTACAAAACGATAGGAACACTTGTGAACAATCGAACTGGCAACTGGCGCGGAGCTCTCTTGTTTATTTGTTTAGAGCGAAAATAAAATTTTAAACTCGGTATATAGTGAACGACAGTACAATGGACACAGATTCACTGTATACCTACTTACGTGCGGGAATGCTGGATTATAAATGGTGAAACGGATTTCAACTGAATCCACACAAGCACCACTCGTAACTAGGTTTACCTGAAAATAATAAAATACATTTTATTGACATTTTCTCTGTGTAATGAACTATTTCTTATTTTAAATTGTTTATAGGTATAGCCGATGAGGCCTAAGACTGTACACACTTATAAGTGCTTAGCGATAGGTTTTTAACTTGAGGGTAGTAGCTAGCCAAAGGCATACTATGGTTTCATCACAAAGTTTTCTTTCACGGAAAGCTCAGGCTCATTGCAGGAATTCAAACTCCCGTCGATCGATACGGTGTCCGTACACGATACTACCGAGCCACCATTACTTCAAAAACTTAGTGATTTCTATTTTCATTATGTAGAAGACACGGTTGATGAAAGTTCATCACATTAAAACTGATAGGACTTTTCATGGGATTCCGCATCGGGAATATTTAAATAAACCTATTTTTAACCACCTTCAATTCAATCAATTATTAAAAGTCCTTTCTTGCTGTTCACCAACTTTATAAATGGATCTCTTGTGCAAAATTTAGTGTTGGTAAAACATCGATTAACAATCTATTATTCGATAGTTATTTGAACTATCACTATCTATATATCGGATTACACTATCGATAGCAAGGAATGTACATATTATGAGGATATATTTTGTGATTGCAACAAAGATTTGCGCGAATGACCTCTATGGAAAGAAGTTCGTTATCGCGCATGTGACGGATGGGAGGCTAAATGGGAAAAAAGAGTCCGACCGATATTTTTGCTATAGTACATTACAGGTAATGAAGGAATGGTAATATATATTTATTTATATTAAGTAAATACAATTTTATTACCATTGCTTCATTGTGCTTGTTATTAAATAATAATTAATATTCATTTTTTTTTTAACGAAGTTACTTATCGCGGGGTGGGATATAAACTGAAAAAAGGGACCGACCCGACTGACAAAAAAAAACAATTACATACTTAAATAGGTTTTCAAAACTATGACAGTCGTAGAATTGTCGTGTTGTGTTATGACCAGATTAGTACGCACTGTAATATAATAATATACGTAGGAACTGTACACAAACAGTGGAAATACAATCATAACAAAATATATAGCGAAAGGAAATTCGTTACTACCAGGCGTCCCACGACACCCCTCGTGTGTAAGTCATATTGGTGATCAGTATCCTTTACATAAGTCGTCTATCCGCCAGTTTAAAAAACAAAATTACACATTCTGGCAGAACTACATATTTATTAATGTAGATAAATTAACATCAATAAGCCGTGCTTCATAGGAAACATCTATGGCATGACAAATATTATAAAATCGCAATGATGTAATACTGGTTGACGACCTCGGCTCGGGCGGGCCTCTTATTACCACGTGGGAAGTTAATATTAAGATAATATAGTGTATTAGGTATATAACTTTTAACAACTTGTGCGGTCCACTGATTCACGAGTTTACCGACCATATCTTCGTTTATCTTTTCGTCTACATACATCATCAAATCCTTTAAGAACTGCATCCTGACTATAATTTTCCACATATTACGCAAACCATGTGTATTGTTTAGTAGTCACTGCCCTATAGCTACGTATAACCAACTTTAAGAGGACCGTAGAACTAAGGGCAGTCATAATTGCTTCTCCTGAGAATTTAGTTGGAAGGCCTCATGTAAGTACAAATGAGTGTTGCGAACCACACTTTTCTTCCTACTTGCGATACAGTCCGTCTGGTGTAATACCTCCACCCTACCAGAAGATCGCAGGCAAAATTACCTTGTGCTGTGTTCCTGCGGTGATTAGGGTTTCCAAAATTCCTTGGGGAAGGGGGGGGGTCCAAGGTCGGCAGCGCGCTAGCTGGTATAACAAACCTCCATAGGCTACGGTAGCCGGTTACCATCAGGAAGGCTGTATGCTTGTTTGCCACCATTGTAGTAGTAAAAACATGTCTGGGTGTTAAATATCTATATGTATATAAGCTGTTTAGTTACCATAATATAAGCTTTGCTTAGTTTGGAATTAAATGGCCGTATGTAAAAATTGTGTCTCCGTAATCATTTATTTGTTAAATGAAACATGTTTCTACCGAGCGACGTTTCATCGTCGCCTAATTCCTATTTCATCATTCAATACATCACTTGTTATTTCGTGATGCACCGGACAAACAATATAAAATATTTCGCGTAAAATGCGCTAATCTAATCAAAATATTTACAAACTGTTAGTGACTTCCATAAAAGAAACAAGGACAGTCACTTTTATGAGAATGACGGTTTAGATAAATTAGCAGTGAAGCGTTAGATTGAATAAAAATCTACTCACTCCACTGTGACATCATTTCTTAACAATTCTGTGAAACTGTATATTAACATATTTAGGTCCTTGACATGTCAGATACTAATATATAGCTAAATAGTTGAATTGCTAAAGCAATTTATGACGATAATTAACGTTCAATTATATTTGACAAAATATTTATGAATCAACCTTTTTAAAATTTCTTTACTTTTAAATTGACCGTCAGACCGCTGACACAACCACAGTAAGAAAAAGTTTGCTCTAAAAGCAGTTCTAAGTAACGTTAAAAAAACCACCAGTTTTGTAATTTTGTGTGGCTCTCAAAGCGTGAGTTCTCCATCCATCACACATACTCATTACTCTGTTTCTTATTTATAATCCTTTGTAATTTTGTATACCTACATAATATGTATTGTACTGTCTTTCTAATAATAATTTATATTCTATTCTTTACCTTTATTCTATTTTCTACCAACCGTTGTTAGAGTTAATAAAGATAGACAAATATAACCTTTTGTCCTTACTTTTTTTCCAATAACCTATCAATGTATAGTTTTTCGTATCTACATAACATATATCTATATCCTATAGCTTGGATAGATAAGATGGAAGCCGATATCTGTCTTAAGTTAAAGACAGTACTTTATCAGATATGTACCTACTAATCGGGGATAGTAAGCTCAGATACGTTATTTAAAACTATAGTTAGTGAGGACGGGACATTTTTATTATTATCCTGTAACATGATACTTAAGGTAGGTATAGGAGGATGCGGTTTTTTTTTTAATTTGAAAGCAGGTTTTTTAGCTGTCGTTCTTTGAGATGTATTATCAAAATCGGTTCAGTCGTATGAAGGTCATTAGCTCTTTAGTTAGCTGCGGTACGGATATTAGACACATAATTGCTATTTACTTTACTTTTCACACGTTTGATTGAGTCGAGATATGGTATTCTGTTAAATTAATGATATTAGACCTTGACGTGAAGCTGCAGCGTCATCTGGAATCCGTAGGATACCTAACTCCTCACCAACTTACAGCAGAGATATCGTATTTGGGCTTATTGTAATAGTCTCAACGAATTGTTTACTTGTATGGAGGGTTAATAAAAAATCTATTTATTAATAATAAGGTATGAGTCTTCAAACGAAGATTCGCACAAAATACTCGTTATCTTTTCTGTACCTTTATATTTATATGTAGTTTTATTTATGTATTGTAACTTTTCTCTCTTTCTAAATTACATTCACATGATATTTCGTTGTCATGTAAGTTGTGACCATGCGGCCAACCAATGCTGTGTAGAAATTGGCCATTCAGTAATGGTAATGACTGCTCCTCACATTGCGACAGTAGGTACATTAGCACCAAAAATACGAGTTAGCATAATTTTATAACATATAATTGAAATCAGAGTACATAAACGATAAGAGAGACAGACAGACATAACATGCATGAGTTGTTTTCGTCTACTAAAGTTACAGTAACTTTTGTAACAAACATACCTAAACTTCAGTCTTACTTCTTCAATGTTTCTTCGTAAGTTTTCCCGATAATTCTAAAATAACTTTACCTATTGAATATGTTTTCGTCCAATATAGGTACCTAAATATTTAGGTTACACAAAAATCTATTATGTAAACATAAAGAAGTATTTATTTCAGTAAAAAACTTATAGTGTTTTATCTTTTTTAATAACCTTGTAAATTTATATAATACTAGCGGTGCCCCGTGGCTCAGCACGCGTTTATTACGCAGTAATTATGTTTGTCTCGTGATTTTATTTGCACTCATATTATAAACAATTTTTATAGCCTATCAATTATGGAGTGACTTATGTGTGGCTTTTAAGTCTGTTGAGAATGAACATATTATTTAAGATTTTGAAAAGTATTATTGACTAATCTTATGGCCTATTTTGAGTAATGGCGTAAGCTTTCTGTGTAAAAAATTTCATAAATTCGGTCAAGACTTTTTTAGTTAAACCCGAACATACAAACAGACAGACAAAACTTTTTATATTGTTATATTCGTCTTTTATAAGAGACTAGCTTTTGCATACGGCTTCGCTCGCGCCTAGATTAAAAAATACAAATCTTATATTATGATTTTTCCATACAAATTTTGAACACCTGTTACACCCTTTTAGTGCATGAATTTTCAAAAATCCGTTCTTAGCGGGTGCCTACCTCATAGTAACTATCTGTATGCCAAATTTCAGCCCAATCCGTTCAGTGGTAGCAGCTATGTGTTGATAGATCAGTCAGTCAGTCAGTCACGGTCTTCTTTTATATATATTTAGATGTTTATAAGTAATTTGTAAACAGAAACAGAACAACATATTAATATAGGAGATTTATCATGTCCGACCTTTGTTTTATACTGGTTTTTTTGCAAAATGATAAGTGAAATCCAATAACAACATCGAACATCAGGCGCCAACGAACGAATCTATAGAAGGCATCAACATGCTAAATGCAAATGAGACACCCAAAAAACATTTTAGTTTACTTACAGTTAGATTAGAAAGCAACTACTTGTCTTTGTTTTTTACCTTTTTACGACTATGACTTTGAACCGATAGACTTGAGGAACTGAAGTAAGGCATAGTACGAAAAACACGTAGACGAAGTTACGGAAAAATCAATTAATTATTTGAATTACTTTAAAAATAAACAGAAAAATGTTTTACAATTACAAAATATACAATGGCACATTTATCAAATGTTTCTTTTTTACAAAGCAGATAAAGCATGCCTGTGTAACATAAACCGGTGTGTATATTCCCCGATAATTACATATTGTTAGGCCGCCATCTTTGTACATGAATCACCGACACCGTGCAATCGACTCCTACGCACGCCGAAGTTGCCAGACAACGGCCAGTTTAAACAGTACATCAAATTATCTACACACAAGCATGTACACAAGGCGTCTCTGCAATTCGGCAGGGGTTATACGTCAACAAACATGTCAGTCATTCGTCGTCTTTTTCTAACTCGACCTAGTCCTGTTGTTGTTATCCTTTTCTTTAAAGCCGCCTCCACAGGCTTGGCGTTTGCCACAAACACCGAGAATCACCAAACACGTGCCAAACACCGACCACAATCACCAAACACAAACACGGCATCCCCATGCTTGGCGAACGTGTTAGTATATTCCGGTTAGGCAAACATGGCGGACGTCGAGCTTGTGGCAGCGATTACTTTCGGGTTGACCTATTTTTATTTCACTGTACTTAATCAAATTTATTAAATTTTATTTTCTGTTTTTAGTTGGATTTTTTATGAAAGCGTGTTTTTTTTTGTTTTTTTAAACTATTATTTATTTTTCATTTTTTAGTTAAATTTTTTAAACTATAAATTATTTAGTTCGATTTGCTAACTATCAACCGCCCTTAATATGTACAAATGTGTTCCGGTTGTATCTTGGTTAAGAACACATATTCAAAGATTTCTATGATGCCAATATAAACAGCGAGACACATAGAGGTGCAACCTTATTTACATATACAGTCAGTCACATTAATGCTTGAGTATGGAATTTTCAATCCGTAATCACTCTACAAAATATTATAATCATAGGAGCGAATCTGTTGGCGGCACCTGTTAATTTTGAGCAATCAAGTTCTTCAATTCGTATACCGTCCAAGGATCTTCCACGACTAAGTGCCACTTATGCTTGTCCAGCAGCAAACAATCGCGGACCCAAATAAATGACTGCATGATCAACTGTATAACCTTGCATGCCCGAAAGAGTAAGTGTGGAACTGCACCCATGCGTAGTTCGCGCACTAGCTCTATCTCTCTTACTCGCATGCAAAGTATGCGGAAAGAAATTAATTAATCCTGGCGAATCTAATTAGGATAATCGGATGCTTTGATCGGATTATTGCATTGTCATCGACTTTTGATACGTGTGCAAAGTTTGAATTAAATCTGGTCATTCAAAGTAGGACAAAATCGAGCTCAAAGGGGTCGGTTACATACATACATACATACAGGTGAAGCTAATAAAAGCGTGTTAATAAAAAAAGGAAACGACGACGATGGTGGATGATAAAAATTAATAAGAATAATAACCACTAGCAACTTCGTCCGCCGCCCGCAAGCTCGCGCGTACAACTGATTGCTTACAAGCGTTTGGATACATCGCAAACATGTTTGTCGAACACCCTTTGATTTGTGCACAAAAACCGACATCGACTCCGATCACTGGCAAACACAAACAAAAACAGGCAAACACAAGCAAACACCTATCCACACGTTTGTGTTTGCTGTTTGGTGTTTGCTGTTTGCCGTTGTTTGCCAAGCCTGTGGAGGCGGCTTAATAATGCACATTGCACAATGGATGTAACTTTGAATATGCAATGAAGTGTTTTGCGGTACCTGCACATACCTACATTACATTCTAAATTTAGATAACTTATTGAGGCATTTGTTTTCATGATTGGTTGTCCTAATAAATATTCCGTATTCCGTATGGCCCGGCCCATTTTCTATTGACTAGGTTTTAAGAGTTAATATGTTAAATACGAAATATGTATTTTATTTTTACAGAATTTGTTTATTCATTACTTTTATATGGTATGGTATAAGGACCATATCTAAAAACTTGTTCGACTATTTAATATCTATACTATTGTATATTAGTGTCCAACCACACCTCTAAATTTTTTTATTTTTATAGTTTTGAAAATATTGTGTTGTTTTTTTAGCGGCGGTCGGGTCGGTTACTTTTTCAGTTTCAGTGCAATTTTTTGTACAATACAATATTTTGTACAATTACAAAAACACTTGACTAAATCGGTAAAATAGAATTTTCTTTAGTAATCAATCGTAGTGATTAACATCATATCTTATTTACATTAAACCTTCAAGGTGACTTATGACATTCTAAATTACATCCAAAGCACACCTTTAGTATTCGTGACCGTTTTCCATGAAGGTCAAGAAAGTGACACACATAGTTGCCACCTGCCACCTGCCACCTGCCACCTTTCTTGGGGGTCGTTGACACTTTAATTGCTAGGGTCGAAATTCCACCTTCTTGATGTAACAGTGATGTCATCGGTCACCTTTTAACCTCATGACTGAGTCAGTTTGATAACGATGATTAAAGTACTATAAATACCATTTGCGTAGGAATCATAGGTCAACAGAATAAGGTCGTGATAAAAACATTGCATGCCAACATCAATGCATGTATGGATGGTAGTAGTGTTTTGACGGTCATAAGTGGTGCCTTCCTAGGGCCAAAAGTGAATAAACATTTTTTTGATTTCATGCAACTTTAAAGGCTCGCGCACATTAAGGCGGGCCGCACCGCACCGCATTGTATAACAAAAATCCTCCCGCATCACTTTCGTATATTTTATATGAACCATCGCACAATACAGGCGGGCCGCGGCTGGCCGCATCGCAACGCATTGGCGGATCACCCTCCAGGCGTATATTTGCGGCTGCTGTTATGCGTTGCGATGCGGCTGCTGTTATGCGTTGCGATGCGGCCCGCCTCCGTGTGCGATGGTAGGCACAATGAGCAGACGAAGTTCAGAATACCTTTCATAATATGTAATTCTAAAAAATTTAAAGACTGTAAGATTCAACAACACCTCAATATTTTTGCAAATTTCGTTACACCATAATATACTTTATTTGCCTTTTCTTCTTTATTTTAAAGCAATGATGGCTCAGTGGTAGTTTGTATACTGACAAAGTATTATTTGAGCGATCGACTCGAGTTCAAATCTCTACAGTAAGCCTGAGTTTTAGGAAAATATCGTGATGAAACCATGGCATAGTGGTACCGCATTTTACCTAAAGTCCGCCTCGCTAACTATCGACCTAAGTTGAAAATATATCGTCAAAACCTATATGTATGTTTCGTCAGCTGCACTTGAGACCCAGTTTTACCACTAGCCTTAGGGCGTTATCAACTTGGGCCACATTGTCAGTTAAAGGTTAAGGTCATAACACTAAATTTTCGTCAAACAAAAGATTGAATTAATACAGCTCGTTGTCGGAACTATCCATTGCATTCGACTGGACACACTTAATGCCAAGAACAGACTGACTCAATTATTGCGGTGCGGCCCGCCGCGTCTCAGTGTGCTTTGACGCAATTTTGTAATGCGACGCGTTGCGGCCCGCTGCGGCCGTAGTGTGCGCGAGTCTTAACAGTGTATGTTGTTTTTTCTGACTGACTATACTGTTAGTCATAAGGGCCCTGGAGTAGGGATGACGATCTCATATCGATTAATCGAAGAATCGATTTCTCGGACCAAATAAATCGATTTTTCAAATCGATATGTCGTACGGAATCGATATTTTACCCTTGAAAATCGACTTTCGATTTTTTCTGTTTTAGTAAAAAAAAAATACAAGGTCTGTGGCGGGGGTAGTCCCGGGAAACGGAAAAGTTCGCGAGAATTCAGTAATTTAATAATTTATCAGTAATTTTGTATAGTACCTATATATAAAACTTATATCCATGTGTTCTTTATGAATTGCACTAACTGATTAATAAATAATATAAACAATTTGGTCTTTCATTATTTTTTAAATCTAAACTAAATAGGCTATGAGAATATTTGCTAGACTTACCTACCAAAAATCCAATTATTTAAAAAATTTAAATTTTAATCCAGTAGTTTTTATTTTATTAACATTACAAATAAGATATCGATAATATAAAATCAAACGAACGCACATCACTACACAACTCTACACAAAATTTTAAATAAAAACATGCAAACAACAACAAACAACAAAGCCTTTGGGGCTGATTCAGTCTGTATGTACCCGATGGAATTCTGTTTTTTATCAATTGGAACGATTTGTTGAGTTATCTGAAATTATTGCGCCAATATTACTCAAGTATCCTAAAGCACCGACAATGCTAACTGCACAGCAGTTAGAATTTATAAAAGATCTTATTAATATATTGAGACCATTAGAAGTAATAACTAAAGAAATATCGGGAGAAGACTATGTTACAGCCAGTAAAATTATACCAATCGTATCTTGTCTGACTGGAACATATAATACGATGAAAACTTCAACTGACATTGGAGCTAAATCAAGAACTTTAATTATGGACGGTTTACAGAAAAGATTTGGAAATATTGAACAAGTTCATTTGTTAGCTGCTGCGACAATTTTAGATCCTAGATTTAAAAAAAATCATTTTACTGACCATGTAGCCTGTTCTCGAGCAATAAATAGAATAAATACTTCAATTTTAGATATTCAATCACAGCAACAACTTCCACAAAATAATAGTGAAGAATGCGACGCAATAGAAGGGACTGATTTAGAAAAAGGAATTTGGGATTTTCATAAGTTGCTTGTCAAAAAGCAACCCTCTACATGTAATACACTTGCACTGGAAAGTCAAGGCTTAAACGAAGAGTTTAAACACTATTTATCACAGGCAGTTGTGCACCTAAAGTATGATCCTATACTTTATTGGCAAGAACAAAAAAACTCTATTTATCACCATGTTCACTCAATAGCCGTGATGTATATGAGTATCGTAGGATCATCTGTTCCCTGTGAGCGCCTTTTTTCGATTGTCGGCAACATCGCAAGTGATGAGCGGAACCTCTTGGATCCCATTAGACTTGACAAATTGTTGTTTTTAAAAAGCTTAGATATGAAGCATTGGGAACTATAAGCTATTGTTATCTACTCTCTTAACTTTTTAATGTAACAAATACATTTAGAAAATAAATGTCTTCTTTTATATCTGATCTGATATTTTGATATGGTAATAAAAATAATTGTAATTATCGAATTCCCTGAACTAATAAATTCCTGATTTTACTGATAAGAGATCCCAGAGATTGTTTATTATGGTATCATTCTTGTTTTTCATAAAATGGATTTATATTTACATTGTAAATACAAATTTGAAAAAAATCGATTTTTTAGAAATCGATTTTTAAAACCTCGATTTTTTTATGAATCGATTTATCAGGTTACGATTCGAATCGATTTAAAAATCGATCTTTTTTGGAAAGAATCGCCTACCCTACCCTGGAGCCTCAGACGGCTTTTACAGCTTCACCGTGAAACAGTGTATGTATTTCGGTCGGCCTTTTATATGTACGGCAACAGCCCAAGTCGAGGTTCGGCCACTGTCCACGGCCCAATCAATCGGGCTGTATGCTTGAAGTTTATACCCTATAAAAAAAAACTTCCCAAACAAGGGCAAACCACTCGTAAATGCAAACTAAAGTTGCAGAAAACACTAAAAATAAAGCATCTATTTTCAGAAACACGGTTTTATATGTGGCGAGAGATGGAGGACCACATTTGTCATAGCGTTGTGGTGTTCAGTGTTGGTAACGAGGGGTTCGCCGAAAACCGTTTAGATACGAGACCGAACCGTCATATATTTCCGTCCGTTTAACGGATTCCGTCACCCTTTTTATCTCCGGTTTTAGTTTTAGCAATAAAATGAAACGTCGGCAATGGAATGGAAGTATCAAAATGAGTAGGTATGCTATTTACTAAATTCATTTAATGTAAAAACTATTGTGTAATATCAACATTCTACATAATTTAAAAAGTGAAAAAATAATAATATTATCATATAAAAAGGACTACACAAAAATTAGATAGTTTACTAATTTTGTATACTGTCTTCCAGTTGTTTTCGATGACAGCGATGTTATTTGAACTAGTAGTAGTGTGTTTGACCTTCACGAGTTATTTCTCTTATCATAATTATTGAATAGAGTACAGGTTTAACACTTAGATACCTTTATACACGCGCAATAATGTAAAAATGAAGGCAAGCTGAAGCAATAAAACAAGGTGCAATAGCTAAAAACAGTGTCGAAAACAATTGATTAATTATATTCCTCTACATGAGCCATCATCGAATCTACATTAAAGACCTAAACATACAAACAAACATCTAAACAAACCCTACAATTTTATACAACTACTAACATATTAAGGTGTTGTAGGTAGCACCTACAAAAGGAATATAAATGAGGAAGTGTTAAGAATGGTTGATGAAGAAAGTCAGTCGTTGTGAAACATAGAGAATGCAAGAGGAAAGATGATTGGACACTTGTTACGACAAGACAATTTTATAAGGAACATTTGAAGAAAGCGAAGTAGAAGACAACCAACAAGTGGAGGACAAAGTCGGTGCCATGTCATATCAAGAGGTTATAAGAAAGGCAGAGGATAGGGATCGTTGGCGAGTGCTCCTCCGACAAGAGTTGATCTCTTAAATTAAAAAAGGTAGCAAGCAGCTAACAATTTGCAGTTACAGGCATCTTTCTGTCTGTAGCAAAATAAAATAAAAACAAATTCTACGATGGATTTCCGCAAAATAAAGCTTTCATCGATGAAATATATATTGAATAGCTCATGTATAATCACCCTTATTCGCATCGTTAATGCATCACTCCTCGAGTGTAACTTCGACTTACACTGTGCAGATGCAAAACTGAAAATTTGAATACTTCGTATATGTTACTCGGTACCTCTTTCACCAAGTTTCTATCCGATTTTATAAGAATACGAAAGTCTTGCTGAACGCGCAACTAACTTCGTAACGTGACCAGGTTGGAAATAACTTCAAAATCTCCTTAAAAAGTTTTCTAACTTTAATGCATATTTTAAACATTTATCTTTCATATGCAGTTTTTATAGTAATACACACAGAGGTATTTGTTGATATTGCAATATTTGCAATAGGTATTAATATGATTGAAATGTCTGTTTGTAATATCAAAATAACAGTTTTTTACTAAATGCATATGAAAGTACGGTAAAACCATCAATGTTTAAAATTCATGTCTATCTGTCTGTTCCAAGTAATCTTCGAAATGGTTGGGACCGATTTTGACGGGACTTTCACTGGCAGATAGCTGATGTTATGAGTAACTTAGGCTACGTTTTTTAGAAAAATAATTGGGGTTTCGCGCAAATAAAAAAAATTACTCATGGTGAATCAATTCGGGAGCTAAATGGCTTACGATTAGTAAACCTTAAGAGATATATCAAATTAATTTAGTGCATAATTGCATATGTCTATCTTCTATAGATCACCAACAGACAATAATTATTTTTTTAATAACTGTGAGCCATGGTAGCACAAATCGCGCGTGTGTCCGATCGATGGCAATCTGTAGTCCACGCGAGCGTAGCCGCAGTCACAGCTAGTATACAATAAAATATAAAAAGTTTGTACTTAGTTACGCACGTAAGAAGTTAAATTTCTTTGGCATAACACAACAAAAATAACTCCAAACATTTGATCCCGCGTGTCCATAACATGATTGCCAATAATGTACTTACATTAATTTCACTTAAATTTGTTTACAACAATGTTTATTTATACACCGTTAAATTATTTTACATAATTAAATTCAATTTAAAAAAGTCAGTTCTATTAATTCACATTATTATCATTTTTGATGGCTAGCTTCGTGTCATGTCGCATTTCCGTCACATGATGCATGCGCAATTTTCAGTGTTACCCTCTTTTACTAAACGCGCCAAAAAAGTATAACTCCAAAAAACGAAAGCGACAACTTTTATAATTGAATTATAAAATGTCTATATACTAATTAATCTAATTCTCATACGATTTTGGCAACTATATATATATATATATATATATCTTTTTTTTTATAAAATTAAAATCTGGACCACAAGGAATGACTACAATCTGGTAACGTGAGACGATCCGTCACGCATAGCGGCGGTGGCGTCATACAAACCGAGGGTCACCAGTTTTCTATTCGCGTTGTCGTGTGACGCACGAGTCGATGACGCCGACCGGCGGCGAACGCTCCCCGCGACCGCTTTAAATACACCGCTCTCCATCCCCCCAACCGCATTCGGTCGCGTAATTAAACGCATCTGGAACGTAGTCACGGTAGGGTAACGGCCGTCTAGTCGCCACATTTCAGCCGAAATCACCGTCGCATTGCTCCCCCTTCGCTACCATCCCCACCCCATTTTCCTGTCTGGCTGTATGCAGCGGTGCATTGCCAAATTACTCTAGAGGAATATTATTACGAAAGGGTATTGAATCCTTGTGCTAGAGTCACCAAAATGCGCCTTACTGTCTGGACAGAATGTAAATAAATTATGAACACTCAGACGGTAAATACTTATATAAAAGTTGTGCTCAAAAAACGACAATGAAATTGTCTACATTTGGATTTATTTTAATGACAATACTAAAATGTACATTTGAGTAAAGATAGTGAGTAGTAATACAAATGGTACAATGTTATTGTATGGTTGTTCTGCCCGAGCACCGCAATCTCGCAAGTTACAGTAATAGACATAGTAAATAAAGAGCAACGTCCGTCGAAATGGGAACGCATGGTGACCCTAGCCAGCCGATGTAGTGCTTTATGTTCCAAGTGAAACGAGGACAAACTGAAGGCAATGCTACCCGGCTCGTTTATGAATAAGATAGAAGAGATTTATAGCATTGAATGAATACTTAATTCCGACATTCCATATTACATGTTGGCAGATGGCCAAACATAATATCAATACAATTACATATGGGAATAAAAAACATATAGACGAAACGCGAGTCATGTCTCGCTCAGCCTTATTTGAATTCATTTATTAACTACTACCAGAGGCTTAACAACTTTACTCATAACATAGGACCTGCTGACATATCTCTTGAAACATGCCGGTCTATCTATCCTATCGTCCAATCGTTTTTATCTATCTGACTAATCAGGCTGAAAGGTATAGACGACTGAGGCGATACAATAAACAAACTTTCTTGATCTTAACTTGAATGTAAAATAAACAAAAATCAATGATAAAGAAAGAACATAATATTATAAGTTTGAAATTATATAGGTTCTTTTAAGGGAGTATTGATTCATGGCTATCTTGTCACTAATACGGAATATATTTTTTATATTCTACAGGATTTACAGTTTTCCGACTTTTATTTTATAATTATTATTCACTACATTTCTCTTCAAGTTTTTTTTCGTGTTACAAGTTCAGGTTTAACAACATTTTCACTTGCAGTTAAGTGATATCGTGGCAGAAGCGGGGAACGCGCTTTTTGACATTTTCACTTGCAGTTAAGTGATGACATGGCAGAAGAGGGGAACACGCTATTTGACCCTGTCTGTGCATCCACTAAATTATTATTGTATCTGTTGTATTAACATTTGTACAATTGTAAAAAAACCCCATCGAGTTTCTTGCCGGTTATTCTCGATGTCTGGATTATTTTCTGAACCGGCACTTAAGTGAAGACGAGGCAGAAGAGGGGAACACGCTATTTGACAAGATTTTCACCTACAATGAAGTGATGACGAGGCAGAAGAGGAGAACACGCTATTTGACAACATTTTCACTTGCAGTTAAATGATGACATGGCAGAAGAGGGGAAAACACTAGTTTCAAATACTGTAGATATATGACATACCTACTAACTTTTCAGAGATTTTCATATTTGTTGTCCCATGATAATAAATCAACAATGCTTCACAACCATGAAAGCAGTAAAAATGAATTTAAAAATATTGATTAAATATACTTTTCCACATTCCAGTGATGGTTATTTAAAACAATCAATTTTTAGATTTTCATGAATGTAGACACAGTACCAATTGAACAGCTTGTATATTGCAGTATTTATTTACCACAAATTGATGAAAGTGTAACCATACAATTTAATCTATTCCCTATCAATCGCTATCAATTCTTTCAATGCTCTAACACATACATACTTATGTAACAACATTAATAATGGTTTCTAATGTGCATCAGACTGTCAGATCCCTGGACTGTTGTGTGTTAGTCTCAATTAATTCAATTTAAAATAAACTTTAATAACATCATTCTCCTGAAATTAATATTAGTTCTGACTAATCTGTATTATTTACTAATATCAATTACAATGAATATGTAGTAAAAATAGTTTTTTTTTGTTACAAATAAATGTATTAATGAGACTGATAATATCCATATTTTTATTATGTTAAATAGATTTTCCTGGGATGTATAACCTCAAACAAGTTTTAAGATATGCATGCAATAAAAAAATGCCCTACATTATATTCAAGGGACTGGAAACAGAAAACAAACAGAAAACTGAGTCCATACACAATTTATTTCTTACTGTTTATATTTTTCAACATACAAAACAAATTTAGAATAAGTATCTCTTGATGGTAATAAATGTCAAAGGAGCTGTGTTACAGACGTTAAAAGACCCATACTGCATTGTTGTGTTCATCAACAGATTTAGTAAGTGGTACATTGGATACAAATTTATTACAATATTCCTACTGACAATACCGTTTAGGGTGACCACAAATCAAAGAGCCATATGAACAATCAAATAAATTATCAAGTAAATCTATGTGAAACAATGAGTAATATTGTAATTTTAATTTGTCAGCCCTCCAGGGATAAAATTCTGACATTATCGAAATTTGAATGTATGATAAACATTTGGGGATCTACATGGTCTGGAGTAGTAGTTTAACATGCATAGGTGGAAGGAAAGTGTATAGTTTAGGAAATATTCATGTAGGTATGAAAACTGACAAAAATAAATATCCTTTTGTGATACAAAGTTGTGAATGTATGTTGATTATATGGTTTTTAAAATTCAAAAAAAGTCTGGTTGACTGATGCAGTCTTTCAACAACATTTTAAATCTATAGATAGAGCAAAAGCTAATTACAAAAAGAATAGAATAAATATTTTGGTAGTGTCTGTGCAAAGAGTAAGGAATACAATTAAATAAAGAGTAAATGCAAATATACCACTGTTAATGATATGCAAGATGGTCAAAAAATAAATATTTATTTGAGTGACATTTTTTAATAAAGCACTTATCAGTGACTGGTCCCAGAATGTAAAAATATAGCGGAGAGAAATCAGTTGATATGATATTAATTTCATAATATTAATCATAACATTTCTTTTAAATTAATGGAAGTATCAATGGTCAATTTTTAATAAAGTAGACATGCTTTTATAGCCTTCAAATAAGAATTTACCATAATGTTTATTGGTTGTTAAATTATAAACATACCCGTAAGTAGGTAAATAAGATATACATGCAAACTTGACTGCTGCAATTTAATTTGTCCTATTTACTTATATTACAAGAACATATTTTTTCAATATTAAACATTCAATATTCAATAATTAATGGCAGTACCGTCAACAATAATTTACATTATTCTCTTTCATTGTGATATATTTATAGTATAAATTATCTGCATATTTTATAATAACAGAAAATAAAGAGACACTAACATGGTATTTTTTTAACGATATGATAACCAATAGTTGCTTTCTTGACTCCGATACACATTATAATTTAGACAAGTACATAAAGAACAATAACCACATTAGGTGATCACTTACGTATTTTTGATCTTTAAGACTTAAATAACAAAAGTGACATATATATGAGGAATGAAAATGGCACTTAGGGAGGATTTATTATCCACTTTCACATTTTATTTTTATTCCATGCTTAATAAATAATTTTAATTTAACACCCTATGAGAATCATGTGTGGCCCACTTAATTTTTATGGCGCTTATATTTTAAGCCCCCATTCTTATTGTACTTTTCAACATTTTATTATGTACTTCTTGCACAAATTAATTTACAAATATAACTGAAATAACTATCCACTGATTGATATGAAGATATTTTTTTTACTAAACTACTTTTACATGATTTAGGAAAGTATTTGAAACTTTCTAAATGAACATACATCAAAATGTAATAGTATGTATGTATGTATTAGTTTAACACTCTTTTATATAACATATCAATACTTATTTTCAATTTGTGTAAAACATAACAATGATTCTAGCCAGTCCCATTCTTTTAGAGGTTGATAGGTATCATGTAAATTATAAACCAAGAATAAAATAATTTAAGATAGAAACAGAATTCATTGTATATAAATATTTAATTAATTGTGTCTAATTATTTATATTAAGTCCAAGCTAAGTAACAAATGATTAAAAAATAACACTATGGAAAAAACACTACACCTTATTAAAAGTTTCTTTAAAAATGTACATTTCTTAGTGTATGTACATGTTTGTTAATGTACAATTATTATTAAATGTACACTTTCTAATAACTAACATATTTTTAACAGTTTTCTAACCAAAATGTAACATTAGTTTAAGGAATTATGTAAATGAATGATTAAAATGCAAGGCCCTAACAAACATACATGCACATATGATGAGTAATAGCCATATGGAAAAAACTAAGTGATTTTAGAAACCAGGTGGCGTCAGCAGGAATAACTTTATTAAAATATTATCATATAATATTTTAATAATAACCTCAAAAGTCTGCAAAGTATTTATTGTATAATATAGACTAATAATACGTTTGTCCTCAGTAAAGCCGGTGTGTCTACAGACCGATAATGCCACTGTATTTATTTTTACACATTACGCATTCACAGCTGTCTATTCTACCTCAGCCCGGCCAGCAAGGAAAAATTATTATTAAATAACTCTACAATAAAACTTGATAAGTACTACTAACTTACTGTGCACACGTTAAACCCGTCTCTGCTATATTTGGAACCCGTTTATCGAGTCAACTAGAGAAATTGTCTGACCCAAATTGCAAAACCGAAATAGTACCATTTTGTGTACAATTAAACATAATTCAACCGATAAAATATCTCGACGTACCTCAGTAGTTTCTTATGACGGCAAAACACGATCAAAACAACTTCTGCTGGAGAAATCACAAAAATTTGTGCACTACTCGGCAAGAGTACACAGGCGTTCAAGCACTATCCAACTCACAGCAGTTATAAAAAAAAATCAAAAGCCACCAATCGTAAACTTTAGATTAACAGAAAATACACAGATTACACTAGCTTAAAATCAATGATTTCCACGAAATATAATAATTATTTATCTAAACAAATAACCGAAAACGCGCCAACTGTCAAACTAAAAACTACAAGCACCTACGCGATGCACGACCGCGTGAACTGAGTCCGGTTTACTGACTGAAGTGACGTGACGAGGGCAGCACTGGCAACACACGTAATATTTTACGATGATTTTCATGCGGACCATGCACTATGCGACTTTCCGCTAATCGCAACGATACAATTCTGTCGCAATTTAATTTTCATTTATATTAAAAAAGTAGCGATCTTACATCTCATAATCGACATAACATTATACAGACGTCAACGTTATCTTTATCACGATGCGACTATTCGAACGTAAATTTTGGCGACAAAGTAATGCGGCCAGGATGAAAAGATCTCGACGAACTACGAAAATATGTGCAAGCCAATATTCATCTTTATTCGTACGGGATAGACGTTAGCTAGACGCGCATGCGTCAGTCAGCCCACCCACCGAGCGAGTCAAACGCGACGTCAGTGAATGACGAACTCTATGCTTGTAATAAGCGATCGATTTCAAAAGAATTTTGGTATCTGGAGGCGAATTATTATAAATCTACTTTTAAATTTCGCACAACTACATACCTTGATTTCTTCTTCCTAATTTGGCAACCGGTCCTCTTTAATGAATACCATTACTGCCATGCCATTATCGAGTGAATTATATTGTCAAGTGTTGTGACGATTCAGTATCCTAACAAGATGGTGGCTCCCTTGTTAGAACTTTCTAGGAAATTTTTGTGGGATCTCGGAATGAATGCTTTCAGCTTATATTTATAATTCACCTCACTTATGCACAAAAACCAAATTATATCACGCAAAACGCCAACAATATTACATAATATAGGGTCAAAAACCTAAGTAAATGAATTAAAAATAAAAACCACAACGTGTCACTTCAAGATCCCGCCAAAAACACCCTACCTTGACTTCTTCTTCTTCTTCCTAACTTGGCAACCGGTCCTCTTTAATGAAGACCATTACTGCCATTATCGAGTGAATTATATTGTCAAGTGTTATGACGATTCAGTATCCTAACAAGATGGTGGCTCCCTTGTTAGAACTTTCTAGGGAATTTTTGTGTGATCTCGGAATGAATGCTTTCAGCTTATATTTATAATCCACTTCACTTATGCACAAAAACCAAACTATATCACGCAAAACGCCACAAATATTACATAATATAGGGTCAAAAACCTAAGTAAATGAATTAAAAATAACAACCACAACATGTCACTTCAAGATCCCGCCAAAAACTCCCTACCTTGACTTAATAATGAATTTTTGTACAAAAGAATAAACAACGACCATAGTCTTTCGGTATAAAGGTTTAACATAGGTTGAGTTTTCTTTCGTTAATCGTAAAGTTATCTATGGGATCATAAAACTTTATATAAAGATCACACAATTTTAGCACCAGCGTATGTTATATAAAAGTATAATTTCCACAAGTCCGGGTACCCTAAAACAATAAACATGTTGCATAGCATGTCCACTTTATTCATTACAGTACCTAATGGGTATTATTAAAAGTAGGTTAATACCTACTAATGGTACAGAATACAGATTTTATGAAACGTTATGTGAACGTGGATGTTTTTTTTTAAATAAATAAATAATGTTATGTTATTAACTAGATAAATAAATATAATGTTTCCACTTGTAATAGTGCTGTGATCGAGTGTCATTATTACTTTTCTTTTTTCTATAATTTATTTGTTGAATAGCAGCCTATAAATGTCTCATCGCTAGACGCCGAGTAATTTATAGTCCTTTTCCGACGTTACGACACAGCCTTTTAATTATGATGTTAGCCCTCGAAGCATTAGTGATTCAAAAGTTTGAAATCTAGTTTTATGTTGTCTAATGTTATGGCAGGAAATATTATGGGATATCTAGAAATCTAGAATTCTAGAAATTAATAGAATTTCTGTTTAATCAATAAATTAATCTATGACAGCAATGGCGGACACGTAAGTGCGTGAGAGTTTTTAGAGTATTGCCATTAGAAGAAAATTTCCACATTAAAAAACATAAAATTACACAAAAGTTTTTGAACTTTGGGAGACCTAGAGAAAGAGAACACTACTTCGCTGTCGGTAAACTCTCGCACATCAAAGGATTTTATCATAAGAATTTTCGCCTGCGCAGCCTTATTTCAGTCGGCACACAGAGGGATTTATAAAAGATTTGCTCTTTGTACAGAGTTAAAAAATTATAACAAAAAAAATCAGTTTAATAATCATTTTATTTGTCAAATAGCTATGCCCGTGGCTCCGCTCGCGTGGGCTACAGAATTATTATTTATGAAGATATCGTGATAATTTGTTTTTTAGATAAGGACCAAGTATCTAAATTCTAAGTATTAAAAAAAATTAGATCAAAATCAAGTACGCATAACGGCAAACCTCTATCATTTGATTTATACTATAGATTATGATTTGTTAGAATTCCTTATGTTAACCCAACATAAGGAATAACTTTTAAGGATAATAACTTTTTTTATATGTACTTCTCTTTTACTTTTAAAGTATAGATCCTTTTCTAGAGAAATCCCTCCAATTTTATGTGGTGAAAACGAATATTGTATCGCGCGGTGCAGTGCATCGACTCTGGCGCAAGCCTATCTGCACCCCTTTCCTGCGTTAATATATTATGTGTTTAATGCGTAAAGCGTGTATAGATACAGCGGCTACGTATCGTAGTACTTACGTACTTGACCTACGTAAGGTACAGTCAAGTAGACAAGAGAATTCTGTTAGTTATTTTACTTATATTATGTCGAAATGTTTTACATCTTAGTTGTTCAAATTTAAAATAAATCAACCACTCCATTAGGCAAACTCATGTTTATTGAATATATTAATCCGTATCACTACTACTAGAAATAACAAATAATGAACTTTCCATGAATTTTATTATTTCCCTCACGTTCTATGCAATGTTATGTAAAGCAATAATTATGTATTTTTAAATTTCCCAAAGTATTTTCTATGTGATTTAGATTGATGGTAGACGGATAATTTATATACTATATTGCTGTCTATGTTTTCTGTTACCCATTGCTGAATATCTATCTTTTTTAATTAGAATTTATTGTTTTAATTTTGATATCATTGCGATACGACGCTTTATAAAGCACAACTTAGGTGAAACATTTTCTCACTTAAGTGGCCACGCACAAAATTCGGTAAAGCTGGTAAAAGCCGCAGCGGCTTCAGGGTTTCTAAGACTAACAGTATAGTCAATTCTAAAAAAAAAAAATTAACTACGCGTCAAGACGCGCCGAATCGAACCGCACACGCGCGTTGCTTGATAGGCGAATTTATTCTCCGATGAGCTTCGATTCGACTCGGCGCGCCTCAAGTCGACGCGGGAAAGCGGATGCGCGCCGACGTGTTTTTACAAGGTTAACACTTTTAGTTGTTTTTTTCTTTTTTGGTAGATTTAGGACAATCAGATTGAAATTTTAGTACGTGAATACACCTATTTAGTCGATTTTGGTATAGGACGCAATGCCTAATTATAAATTGGCAATATTATTATATTCAACATTTAAAAAAATAGCAATTGGTGATAACGATATTTAAACAAATAATTAGGTACTTGTTAAAGTAATTAAAAGTAGTGAAAGTTATATCAATTCTACTTATCAAACTGTTGTAACAGTGGTTAACAATGTATGATAGAGTCTTAATAGCATTTTCAATTGGATGTGAGTAGATTTAGTAGAATTCAAGTAAATTTTTGGTAGAATCTCGTAAAAGAAAAGTGGCCACGCTGCTTTTATTCCTATTCTGTTTAAGTATGTATCGTTCAAAATGAATAATGAACTGTTGATATTTCTTCTTAAAAAATATATAAAGTTGTATAGCAAAAAGTATTTCATTTAAAAACATAATTCAATTCGAGCTGTCCATCACAAAAAAACAACCCACTTCGGTAAAAAATTGCGAGGCTCTCTTCGATTCGGCTGTAGTCGACGCAAGACACCTCTTTACTACACATGACGGCATTTTTAAATATTGTACTAAATACGTCAAAACTGTCACTCGGGCAAAGTTTGGGGCGATAATGGCTGGCAATTGACTTACTATGGCGTGAATGTTTGCGTGCGTGCTCGTACGTTTAAGCGAACTGACTTACTAAGAGTAATTCACCGATATCTTAGTAAACATTACGTCCGCCTTTTATAAACTTTTATGTGATCAACATTTAATTTTATTGTAAAGCACTTTAAGATACGTATATTATAATAAACTCAACAAAACAATGTTAGCATGAGGCAAAACAGTAACAGGTTTTAAAAACATTTTTGGACAAACAAATCCATTTACAAATAATGTAGAAATGTCGCATAATCTTTCAAGGGGAGAGTGGGGAACGTGGGAATTTCAATTAACAATAAAACACACCTGCCGTTTGTTAATTTCCTGGAAACGTGCAAATAAACAGAGTTGATTTGTTACATTAGTTGTTTACTGAAAAGTCGCGTATAGATGGTGTTGGAGTTAATAACTGGTGTCGGTCTCTATTTTCTTTTACTTTTGTCTTCTTCTTCTTCTTCTTCCTAACTTGGCAACCGGTTCTCTTTAATGAAGACCATTACTGCCATTATCGAGTGAATTATAGTGTCTTGTGTTATCTTATGACTATTCAGTATCTTAACAAGATGGTGGTTCTCTTGTTAGAACTTTCCAGGAAGTTTTTGTGAGATCTCAGAATGAATGCTTTCAGCTTATTTTTTTTTTTTCACTTCACTTATGCACAAAATCCAAACTATATCACGCAAAACGCCACCAATATTACATAATATAGGGTCAAAAACCTAAGTCACTTCAAGATTCCGCCAAAAACTACTTTTACTTTTGTAGTTGGTAAGGCGCTTTCAGTACATTTAGCCAGTGTCATACATTTTTAAGTCTTATTATTACTAAAAAATCCTTCATACAACATCTATTTCAACTAGTAACCAGCTGACAAACTTATTTATGGACATAATATTAAGATTAATATGATAATGTTAAACTTTATTCACATTCTGTGCTTTTATTTTAAGTTTAACTTTAATTCTCCAGAATTGTTTTATTTTATGTATTTTGTTTAATATTAACAATAATATTCTCGGCAAACAAGTTTTGCTCGGTAACTTAAAAAAAACATTATCTAAATACAAAATTACATACAAATCGTTGGGGCACTAGTAAATAAAGTTTATATGTTTTAGAATAAATTACTGAGCAGTTCTGTATCCCCAGCGCCAACTAAACCTTGGAGTGATTAACAATCAAACATTACAATCTTCCATTTCATTGCCGTCTTGCCACGTAGAGATAAGTTTAGTATGCTAAACGTATTGTTTATGCGTCAAAAGTGTTATCATAATTAAATAATTATTAAAAATACATTTATCTACACATATATGTATCTTAAATACTATTTTTAATTACTCTGTAGTCAAAGAAAACAACTTAGCAACAAGTTTCTCTTCTCTTTTCATGAATAATTGTTAGGTAAATGACTGTGTTATGTTATCGTAAGATACATAATGATTTAAGTAGTAATATAAAATCGACGACAATCATTAGGATGTAGCATCGATGTGTTGTGGTCAATGTTCCTTCAAAATAGGGATGGTTGATTTTCATGGATGTTTCGATTACATCGATACATCGATATTAAGTAGAAAAACATCGAACATGAATATTTGTCTTTTGTAAATGGAGCTTTAGGGTCCGTACGTGAAAAAAGTATAAATAGAAATAAATGTCAGCCTGGAACATCGGCGTAGGGCCGCTTTTGCCTTGCAGTATTCTATCGGCTACACTTTGTTGAAATATGCGCAAGAACTGCACTAACTAATTTCACTTTCTCCATTCCATCACAACACTACCAGATGCCGTATGGCTCTCCATCCATATGTTATCGATGTTCCTTTTATCTGCACGTTAGCTCGAATTTCTACAGATAGGGAAATTAGCCAGTTTGCGACTTAATTGCAACTACAGCAACAGCCCAAGCCGAGGTTCAGCCACTTTGGCACCCTTGAGCATGTGGCCACGCTTTAGGGGCTGAGTGCCTTACACGCTCGCTTCCGAGCCACGTTGAAGCTGTAAGAGCCGTCTGATGGCCCATATGGCTAACAGTATGGTCAGATAGTAAAAAAAAAATACATTCGAAACGCTTTGCATCTTCGTTCATTATGGGAACCGCAGATGAATAGAACATACTACTGCGTCTGTTTTTCTTTATTCATTTAACATAGTCTTCTTCAAAAGAAGAGTAAATCCGTTTTATTTAGCGATTGCACATAATTCTCAACTTTATCTTCACTTTCCATGAAGTGTGACTGAGGCCAAAAGCGAGCAGTATATTATAAAAAAAGATCTTCACATTAATGGTAGCACAAGAAAAATAAAAATAGTCGTCAAGGCTAGAGGTATCACACAAAAAAAAAATGTGAGTGTGAGTTCACACGCGGTAAAAGTGAAACTTATCTCTCTCCCTCCCTCTCTTTGTATATATTTCGAGTACATTAGACATAGACGAAGGATAGGGAAACTATATAGAAACATTCTAACTCATTCTCTCACAGCCTAAAACCTATATATTATACATTTATAGCTATCTCTTATTCGTTACACATTTTCGTTTCATAAAATCCAATTCACACAGTTACAAAAGAAGTTTCACTTTAAAAACATTTGAGTAGCACAAAAACAAATGTTTTTAGTGTTAGTGTTTTTATTTCAATATCTATCGGAAATCGATGTTTACTTACCAATATTAATAATGTTAGGTATTCCAATATCGTTCATCCCTACTTCAAATGCTACGACAAAAATCCTTCATGTAACTAGAGTTTCATTTAGGTAACTATAATTTTGTGAGGTAGGGCATATAGAAATTTCTTTGGAGATTGCCCTCTACTTGGGTCAGTCCGACTAGTGGAACACCTCCATCTACCCCATCGTAGCCAAATAACCTAGTGTTGTGTCTGCGGTAAGTAGGGTTTCCAGAGCTCTTCGGGGTTGGGGGTTCAAATCTAATGATATCTATGATATTACAAGCATTCATAAGTTATAGTAGTCGCTTACCACCAAACGGGCCTTATGTTTGTTTGGCACTTTTGTTTTATAAAAAGAAACTTTATTTTACCCCGTGTATTTTGATGATATTTTAGTGTGTAAGCGCGAAACGAGAACGAGAATTTAGTTTTTTTTAATTTACCATTACACTTTTAGGAAGCCAACATTTTACTATTACTATGATGTCACTACGTTTAATACTTACATAATGACAGGATGACAATTTTATCCATAAAGGATTTCTACACTTATAACTTATATACATTATCCTTTTATTTGTATATATATAAGTATTTATTTAATTGTTCTTGTATCTATTTATATTTATTACTTTTTAGTTTTATATTTTTATGTTTGCTCATTGTTTTTTTTTTTAAGTTTAATTTCCTATTGCACTTCCGACAATAATATTTTACTCTACATTAAGTACCGCTGGTAGAAGATGACGAAAAAGCCGCTGGAAGAAAATGCTATTAAGCTCGCTAGTGTACAAACTAAAAATGCAATAAAGTATTCATTCATTCATTCATTCACTGGAAACTAAGTATCTTGTTCCATATATGATTTCATTCTCAGTAATATTCCTCGTCCTGTAATGTCAATACATTAATTACATAATAATCATGTGTGTTGCACGTTTATGTATTTACTATTTTTATTTATTGTATTAATATCAAATCAATATTAAAATTTAAAATTGTTACTGGCAATTAAATTATCTGTAGCGCTATTTTGAGGAAGAAAACTATATATACCTACTGAATTTGTGCTCTGAAATGCGATAGGCAGCCTATCAGATATTTAATATTCTTGATCCGAGTTATGAGGGATTTTTACGAAGTGCACCGTGTGCCTTAGCAAAGCTTATCACTTAATCAGAGGCCGGAAATTTCTAGTTCAAAATTAATTTAAAAAATACAAATAAGAATAAAAATTTATTAACGATTCTTTAAATAACACGCATATGCCTTATATTCATAAGCCAGAATTAGAGGTATCTCACTTGATTAACTAAATATCCAAATTACTCGGTCTTTCCTACGTACATTTTGAATTTTATGAATAGAATTATTTAATAAATTAGATAATATTATAACGGGTATAAATTAAAATTTAATCAAATCAAAATCGGAAAATGATGATAAATTGCTCTATCAGGCACGATGGTATGTACGATACTAACTTCCTAATATTATCTAGCGTATTATCTATGATACATAAGATACACAACTGCAAAAAGAGTAGGATAGCTATCTATCTACCATTGCTCCGCAGTCCGCTTGCATGGACATAGAGGCACACGGTATTATAATTAATTGCGCGCTTTCACCCGCGTATAATTTAAAAGACACTTAAAAAAAAATAATGAAAGTAGCCTATGTTTTAATTCAACGTGTTAGCTACCTCCATACCAAATTTCATCAACATTGATTCAGCTGTTTGAGCGTGAAGAAGTAACAAATTTAAACACACAAACTTTCGCCTTTATAATATTGGACAGGACTAATAGGATTGTACAGTATCTACGGTATTTAATTACAATAATTACTATTATTCTGTATTATAACGTAGTGTGTTGGCTTTATTGTTTTAGGAATTACGAAATCTATACAATTAATAAAATTGAAGTGTCTGTTTGTAATGTCAATATATATATATATATATATATATATATATATATATATATATATATATATATATATATATAATATAAATTTATATGTATTATATAACCGAAAGTATAGGTACACGGCACTTAAAACAAAATACTAATTTTTAAATTTCTGGCTGTCTGTCTGTTTGTTCCAGGTAATCTCCGAAACTGTTGGACTGATTTTGACTGGACTTTCATTGGTAGAGAGCTGATGTTCTAGGGAGTAACTTAGGCTACTTTTATTTTGGAAAAATAATTAGGATTCCGCGCAAATAAAGAAACTGTTCATGATGAATCAATTCGGACGCTTACGCCGAGTAAACTATAAGAAATATATTAAACTGATGTACTATAAATTGCAGATATTAAAAAGACTTACAAAAAAGTCGCCAAAAAGGAGTGTACGTCGAAGGATCACCCACATTATGCATTTTTGCCTTTTTAAATGACCGGGGGCAGGAGCGCGCATGTGCCCGATCGAAGGCATTCTGTACTCCACGCTTCTCCTTCCTAACTTGGCAACCGGTCCTCTTTAATGAAAACCATTACTGCCATTATCGAGTGAAATATAGTGTCATGTGTTATGACGATTCAGTATTTGGAAAGTTTTTGTGGAATCTCGGAATGAATGCTTTCAGCTTATACTGATAATCCACTTCACTTATGCACAAAAACCAAACTATATCACGCAAAACGCCACCAAAATTACACAATATAGGGTCAAAAACCTAAGTTAATGAATTAAAAATAAAAACCACAACATATCACTTCAAGAACCCGCCAAAAACTCTCCACGCTTCTCCTATACACAAATGTACTCTGCGTCTGTGCGTTAAGGCCACTGAATACCAGTCCTTTAAGTCTAACTTCGTATAATTTTTGTAATCTTTAAATATTGTTTTAACATAGTGGTGCAGTGCTCTCTTGTAAGAACAGCCACGCATTTCTTGCGGCAACTTAAAATACATATCTTTACTTATTAATTGATAATTATAATTCCCTTCATTTGCGCACATGCTTAATAAAATTAATAAGTAATCTATATCACGATATAAGGTTAAACAAGAATTTTGGTAGTAAAATAAATAATTTAGAAGGTCTATTGAAAATGTTGGTAATTATCATCAAATAACAAACGTATCTTTATCTCTACAGACAGTTTTGGTTACTCTGCGTTCCACTGGAGTATGGACGATAGATGTAAGGAGAATCATCTTACATGCGGGATAAGTGAAAAAAGTTGCCAGCTGTAAGAAAAGCAAATTACAATTCAAAAGTCCACCAAAATAGTGCTGGCGTAGCAAAAGGAATGATTTGAATTTAGCAATTGTAAACGGAGTGAAGTGTGTTCAATTGAAAAATTTAATAAATGTGCTGACTTTAAAGTGCAGTTGATGAAACGGTAGTAACTTTATTAATTTTTGGCGCTATCTTTAAAATTTACCAGTAGCTACAGTGGAGCCACTTTAATTTGACGCTTTTCAACGAACTCTTTTTCATACACTGAGATGGTTCCGTTTCCCTCTACCCTCCTTATACTGGGGACACTACTAGTAGAAAATATAAAAGTATACGAAGCGTAAGGTAATATTCAAAAATATCGATTATATCACAAAAATACAAAATATCAAAACTAAAAAAACGATTTCAATCGAGTAGCACAGAAAAAAAACATCATTGAAAGATAATAAGCGATACGACTAATCCATGAAATGTTTATCAAATTAATGATAATTATAACATTTTACATGACTGATTTACTGATTAGTGATTTAGTATCGAGACGGGAAGCAACGCTGACCAAGGTGAACGTTGGATAAAAAACAGCCCAGAGCTTAATGTATCCGAAAATACGTGGAACAAAGACAGATGATTATTTCATTGTCCGATTTCTGAATCAACAGCCGTGGGCAGGTCACGCGACTTGGTAACGATGTTTAAATTCGTCCCTGTTGATTACGTTACATATATAAATTGTTGTCTCCGAAAAGAAACGACTCACGCGCCATCTATGTTAGATTGGTTACCAATACAAGCCTTTGTGAGTGTGCGCACAAAAACTCAGCAAAGTTGGGTCTTTTAACAATTTACCTAAAATGAATCCTACAAAATATAAATTAAGTACTTTTAAGTAAGTTCGTAAAAATAAAGTACTTTTACGAACTTTATTGTTCTCTTAAGTATAGAGTGTTGCTGCCCGAAATAACGTAAACATAACTTTATTATAACTACGGGTGGCAACCCTAATCCGTATCTAGATCCTTCTAATCGACATCCGCACCTCTAACTGGATATATAATACTTCAACTGAAAATAAAACCTAGAAACTTTTACATCGGATTGTAGGGATATTATAAGGCCCCGTAACTCGGGGCTTTTATAACACGCGTTCTATTAAAAAAACAAATGCTAATTGCCAATGTCACGCCAGTGTCTGTTTTAACGGGTGGGATTTTTTTGCGTGATGTTTTCCTTCTGTTATGTTACACCTCCATCTAACACAATGCTCTTTTTGTGATTTTAGTGTTACCAGCCGATCTAGATTCATATCCTCCCGTTTCTATAGCCAGGGTCTTGAACTGGCGATCCGCGTTTATTCAAACACAAAATTGCCATTTCAGATGAAGTGTTGTTATATATCAAATAATTTATTTTTTATGTAGGTAACTATGAATTACATACCTACTTTACACTTACATACGTGTCCTAATTTACAAAACGGTCTAAGTATATACACTTGAGTGTTTGGCGGGATCTTGATGTTTTTATTTTAATCAATTAACTTACGTTATTTGAAACTTTGGAACTTAGGAGTATTATGTAATATTGTAGGCATTTTGCGTGATATAGTTTGGTTATTGTGCACAAATGAAGTGAATTATAAATAATAGTTAATTAGAAGCATGAATTTTAAATTGCTACAAAAAGCCCGTGGACTGTTTTAACTAGAAAGCCACCATCTTGTTAAAGCGTTGATATAGTACACCTCTGCCTAACCCTTCGGGGAATACAGGCGTGTTGGTATGTTATATCTGAAAATACTAGAAAATGATACAAAAATATTCTATCCATATGGCATTGGCAAAACTGTGTATAAACACACTTTGCCATTAAATACGTATAATTATAGACCTTTTACTTTTTCTATTTTCACGGTTTTGTATTTTGTAAAGCATAATTTTGCCAGTGTCCGCCATTTTTAGCTTTGTCCTACATTTGAATTGTCTAGTTCTCGGAAGTTACAAAACAAGCAAGTCCAGAGATACCACCGATTTTTTTTCATCGAATATATTAAGTACTAAATATTTCAATAACTGAATACAGCGTAAAGTTTTATGATTAGACGTAAAAAAATTAATTTATTAGATACACCGCCGCGGATGCTTTTTATTTACAGACTGTAAACCAATATTTTATATTCACGGCATCAGACACTGATTATGTTAAATACTTAATTAAAATATATTTTCTATTGTTAGTACAAGGTTATAATAAAGTTTATTTACTTTGATTTGATTTCAGTTATTTAAGTTTGCTATGCTATTCTATAGAAAAAAATAAAATTGAAATGTATATTTGTAACGTCTTAACGTCTTCTTTATTTAATGCATATGAAAGTACATATATACGTTACTTATAACAAAAAACTAATTTAAAAAGTCACTGGCACATAGTTGATGTTATAAGGAGTAACTTCGGCAATTTTTATTTTAGAAAAAGAATTGGGGTTCCGCACAAATTTAATAACCTAAATGTGCAGTGTCCAGTACCGTGCGCACCCCCATGCACCTTTCCACTTCGCCGCGCCGCGGCCGCGCCGCATACGAAATTCCACGCGGATGAGTCGCAGGCACATCTAATATAATATACTAGTTGTGTCCGTGACTTCGTCCACATGATATATTTCCTGTAAGTATAAAAACAGCAACTAAATTTAAAAAAAAAAGTTATTATTTAAAAGACAAACATAAAATACATATTATATAGGCATACAACAATGTTAAGTTTTGCAATCCTTTACGAAAAGTTAAGTTTATTTAATAACTTTTTTTTTAGCCAATATTAATTATTTGAACCAAGCCGTACAGCGTCCTCTATGAATTCGTATTCCTGGAAAAAAATTCATACGTCTCCATTGATTGCTTTTATTGAAAATTAAGTAAAGCTAAAATAATTTGTATTAATCTGCTATCTTTTTACTTTATTTCACGAAATGTTCTTATTATGTATATTACAAAATTAAATATACATACATTCCTTTTTTATATGTACGTAAACTAAACGCGATACAAATGTCAATATGTGTAAAAATACATGCTAAATGTACCTTCAGATCATACTATAAACAACAATCATATCAAATTTCATTAAATTTGATCCAGTAGCTTATGCGTGATTGGCGGAATAACTATCGATATTTGAAAAAAGCTGACAGGCCATTCTGGTTCATGCGGCATGCTCGTCACAAATTTTAATGTCATCATTATTTAATGTCAGTCATGTGCGGAAATCGAACCCGCGACCTCTCGACTCAAAAGTAGAGCTTACTATCACTGCGCCACGATACCTACCTGTAATTGGTTTAATACATATCCACGATTTGCAAATTTGTCGAGATACATTGTAAATCTTGCGTTCAAAATATATATGACTCATGACAATATCAATTTACAGTCAATCTAGCCACTTGTCCAAATAACTGTATTATTTATCCAACGCTTAGATAAAATGAAAACCCTCATCAAAGTCAATCAAATACCCTATAGACTTCATCCTGGGAAATGAGATATACAGATATTGTTAAAATATTAATTATGTCATGAAGTTATAATATATTGTATACTTAGATTAAAATCGAAAATTTGGTTAAAAATATAATAAAAGCTTATCGATCAACTTCGAACTGATATCGAACAGTAAATATTTAGTTCTAAATGACGAACATCTGAAAAGTATTTCATACTTGTCGTTTCATAATTCATTTATTTATTTAGGGGATGAATTTTCGAAAATTTCCTTTCCTATTATATTACTCGCTTACATTCTTTAAGGAGCTTCTGTGCAAAATTGCATGCTTCTAGATCAAATATAGATAGATGATCTCTTTGTTGCAGACCACAATTATCTACTATTTAGATTTTTATTGCGCTTTTGACACTAGTAAACTTTTCGCGCGCACAATTACTCGGCTATGCATGAGAGTTGCATATCGTTTTGTTTGAAGCTGCAACTTGATAGTAGGACATTGTTAAAAACTGATAATGTTTTTGGGATTTATGCTTAAAACACATAATTTTTCGATATTTACATGTGATAGGTGATACTATGGAGCTTACAGTTCACACTTCTACATATTCTTACACATTAACTTCCCGCAATTCGTCATTTTATTTAAAATGTTCCGACCGTTGCGTACTGCCTATAAATTACGATTGTTTTAAATTTATACGCAACATGGGCAAATGTCCCTGTTGCGAACTCATGTACCTAAAGTATCACTAATGAAAATTTTAACAATATTAAGAATCCAATAATCCAAGATAGGAATGATCGCCTTATTGATAATACTAAAGCAATACACTATCTTCTGACGCACTTTGCGTTTTGACGCACAGACGTTTAATTGTTTACCTGATAGTGATAACAATTGTCGCATTACTTTTATCATACGAGTAGTTTCGTTATGATAAATTAAATTATGCAATCATTAGAAGCATACAGACCGGAATTATTGTAACGATGCGCGTACAAGCCGGTCCAACAAATGCCAACTGATTTTCGCTTTAGTATAGTAATTGGCCTACGTTGATCTTGTCTGGACTGTTCAATTAACAACTTCAAATCACAACTGCACCAATATTTATTTAATAAACATGATACAGAGTGATCACAATTTTTACGATTTTCGTTTATAGCATAAGTAGATATGTATATATTTTTATCTTTAAACAATTAATAAAATTGAAGTGTCTGTTTGTAATGTCAGAATGAAAGCTTTTTACTAAATTACATATGAAAGTATATACGATACCTATAAAAAAAAAACATTTTTAAACTTTTGTAACTTATGAAATTTCTGCAGCATAATTATATGATTCTAAAGTCTAGTAATAAATTTAGATTTACTTATCACAAGATAAACACTCAACTGTGTAATTCACAGAACGTTGACGTGACATTTTCTGTATGGCGTTTACAATCACGTGGCTCACAGACAGAAAAAATTCGGAAGAAAAAATTGAATAAGTAAGCAACATTTTTTCCAGGTTTATTTTCTTTAGGCTTTTTATCAATAAACCAATAAGTATTATAAAATAATTAACTTAAATTTTAAAACATAATGTCAACTCACGAATTCATCACGCAAGTCTCTAAGCATGTAAGCCTCTCCCAATGAGAGTTACTGTGACATCTGCAGGTGTTCGCGACCCAGTCCAGTATTAGCAGATCCCTACACCCCCCACCTTTCTCTTTAGGTTATACCCTATAATCTCCTTTCCTCTATATAACCACGCGAGCTGTTTTTTTTCAATCGTAGCTCGGCACATTGACGATAATGTTCCTGATGGTAATCAAAGTACAATCCAAATATAACGGTGACCACCGAGAGATCGAAATCCTTTGGCGGTCATGTCGGCCTGCATAAATATCTCTGCACGTCACGCTTAAAAGACCTGACCTTTTTTTTCAATGACCCCATGTCGTAAGAAGGAGGGTATATATTGGTTGGGAGATGGTTCCACAGTTTCATGGTACGGCAAAGATAAGAATAACCCTATGAAGCCAAAGCTAAACGGTACGATATTATCAATATCAAAAGTAAGGAAATCGTTGTTCGCCTGAGGACCCTAAATCTAGAGCCGCTGATGGCTTTTTCAGCTTACCGTGGCTTGGGGACGGGCGCCTAATGCACTCAGCCGCAAAAGCGTGGGAAACATGCACGCAATGGTGCCAGAGTGATCGGACCTCAGCTTGGGCTGTTGCCGCGATTGCAAAGAAGTCGCGATCTGTCTAATGAAAACGTCGCTGATACCATGTCTTCTTCTTATCATTCAATTAATAATCAAGACGTCAACAAATGATTTTCGGACGCTTATATGGCTTACGCTAGCTAAACCTTATCACGTTAAACGCCATGTCGGTTACGGTTAGCCGGCAACAGTTTAGACCAGAGGGCCAAGGTAAAAACATCAGATTTACTATAATTTCGATTTTTTTTTTACTCCAAATGATAGAAAAGGTGTCAACCCATAGATTAATTTGAAAATATTAAAAATGTGCCTTTATTTTGATAAAATATGAAGATCGGTCACCGGTACGTGACCACCATAGCTTCCGCGGAAAGAAATTCGTTTTTCCGTTAGCGGGGGCCGCACGGGCACGGTGTCGGTTACCTCTAGGTAAACGCGCCCGCGCCGCGTTGCCCGATTATGCCCGTAACGGGTGATGATACGTAAATATAATGTTCTACAAAATTATTGGTCCTTAGTATATTAAAAAAAAAGTTAGCGATAGCATATACCTATCTGTTATATACAAGCCAAAATATGGTATTTGAAAAAAAAAATGTTGAAGATTAAAAATTGATTTTTGAGTATAATTTTCAGGCATGGCATATTAATACTTACGAACAAAAGTTACTTCATCATAAAGAAAATTTTATGAAGTTAAATTTGCCCTTTAGAGCATGTCATTTGGACATATAGTTTAGGAGATAATGAAAAATTAAAATAATTTGCGGGAAATGAGAACAATGATTATGATAGACTACACGGGTGCGTTGGCTGAGTGGTGTTTTTCGGATAAAAACACGGGTGAAACTGTGGGGTACAGCTAGTCATGAATATCAGAGAAACGACACTCAAGTTATCGTAAAACAAATATTTAATCATACAAACATACCTAATGACAGCCTAACCATGTCTCACCAATGAAACCGAAACTCGTTACGCTCGTCAAATAGACTCCAAATTTTTGTTGTGGGTATAAACATAATAAAAAACACGTAAAAACGTAAAAATAATATCATAACATAAATAATACAATCACCTCTTTGATTAAAATTGGCCAGAGTTCGTAGTTTTTGATTCAGATCCTCATATTTTTCTAAGTTATTATGATATTTAAAAACTAAGCCTATCTAGCATGGTCACGTTGTATAAGAATTAACCTTATATTTGTGTTCTACGGCATAGAAGAGGCGTTAAGTTAGGCAACAGTCACCGGAGACCACCATGGCCTGATTGGAAAAGTACAAAAATATACTCGGCGTTTAACGTGTTATAAGATACATCAAAACGATGTTATAAAGAATTGTATTTCTTTAAAATACCTAGAGAAAAATTTGCGTTAGCATATATGTGTATCTGCTAAGGTTGACTCACAGTATCCATTTTTATCTTCAACATAATATTAAAAAATATAACGTAATTTGCGAAGCTATTTCCTCTAATTCAGTATTAATCTTTATCCAGATAAGTTTTGTTTTAATGTAGATTAAAATTGTCCTTTTACAGTTTTCCATTTAAATGAATACCGTAGAAGATATCACGAATTGAAAATTACGGGCGATCAAAGAAATTCCTCTCAGCAAAACCGGTCGCGGTCAGTTGGCCGGCACTCCCCATCTATGATGAATTATGATAGATGAATATAGATTCATTATTATAGAGATTACAATATTTAAAATACATTTTTTTAAAGTGAAAACTCTTAGAATTGGTATAGCGGTGAGACAACCAGACTTGTACGCAATGTCGTTTGTACAGTACAAGTGATCGATAGTTCGAGTCCCGCATATTTTCGATTTTTTAAAGGGATTTTAAAGAAAATATTTTTATTTTTTCCGAAGGTTCACTTCTAAAGCGTGTGAACTGTACACATGTTTTTTTTAATATTTCAGGACCATTTTATGTAATCATCATCACGGATATCATATTAAGTCGATAAGGTATAATTATGGAATAATAATAATGATGGCTCAGTGGTAAGCGTGTACAGATATCGCGTCGATCGACGTGAGTTCGAATCCCTGCAATGAGCCTGAGTTTTCGTTGAAGGAAAACGTCGTGATGAAATCATAGCTGGTGGTGGGGCCCTTTCTAATGCCTGCCAGGCTACCTACCACCTTCAAGTTGAAAATATGTCACCAAACACCTATATGTGTGTTCCGGCAGCAGTCTTCCACTAGACTTAGCTTGCTACCATCTTGGACCACCTTGTTATTTAAGATCAGGTAAGATTACGACCATAACGCTGAAAAATATTTATAACAATACAAAAAAATCGCTATGATTGTAAATTAAAAATAAAATGCCATATTGTCTGTTATGCGTAGTTGGCATGCATTTTGTTTACACATTATTTGGTACAGGTTTTAAAATTTAAATTAATTTCTTCGGGTCGGCATGGCGCGGTCTGTAAAGTCTTGTCCGGCGCGCGCACTACCGCCCTCCATCGATCGGCACTGCCATCTCAAAGCGCTGCAGCGGAATATCTGTTCGCTGGCTGCCCGCCCGCGCCATTTATGCTATCGTTATGTGGCATAAAGCGCTGTTTTCTATCTTTTTAATTCATAACGCGGTAAACGGATAACAATAAGCTCTGTGCCCTAAAACATCTTTGGTTCTGAGTTACGCTTCTTTAAAATAATTTATTTTCTGTTTTTTTTTTTACGGTTTACCATCTACGTTTTAAAACACTTTTGGATTAAATGAATTATTTTTAAATAGTTATCAAATGTAAGAAGATATTCACCTACAAATACTATGTAATGACATTTCTGGTAAGATTGTGTTTTTTTGTACTTATTGCCATATGCAATACACATATCTGCTAGCAGTGCCCCAAGCGGAAACGCGGGTAACTATAACTGAACTAAACTGAAGCGTAACGGAATTAAAAAATATAAAGTTAAACTAACTTTATCATTATGACTTTACGTTAATAGTTATAATAGGTATGTAAATAAAGTTCATGTTTTAAAATTATATAAAAAAACATTGTAAAAAGTAAGTTTTATAATTACATTTATCAAAACGCAAATATAGTCGGACTGAAGCTGGATTTTACAGTAATTAATTATATTCTTGTCGTTAAAATAGGTTTTTTGTTTAATTTTCCGTTTAATAGTTTATCGAGTAAATAATACTACGAAATGTTAAATGTCACTAGCGACATCTATTGACCAATTATTCTAACTATTATACACTGCGTTGAAATAAAATTATTACAATAGTTTTTCACAGGAATAAGAAACTCAGTGGCGACGGCAAGACCTAAATTTGATAAGGGTAAGGTAAACTTTGCGAGGTTCTCAGGACAGTAGGAGACCCTAGGGTTTTGTATAATAGTAATATAAAAACCAATTTTAAAAAAGGTAGACCACCTGGGAGTCTGAGACATATTTTATCGGTGTGAAACTCCCAGTTGTGTGAGCGTTTATTGTGTTAGCTCCAAATTCGCTCACATTAATTTTTTTATACTGGCAACAATCTCACCTTATTTTTAATGACGATGTGGCCCAAGATGGTGACACGATAAGCCTGTTGGGAAACTGGCTCTCAAGTGCAGCCATCGGGACAACATATATAGGTGCTTGGCGATGGATTTCCAACTTGAAGGTGCTGTTCTATGTTCTCGACACGGTGTTTTCTTCACCGAAATATAAGGCTCATTGTAGGGTTTCGAACTCACGTCGATCGATGCGATATCGGTACACAACACTCATTTATATAATTGCAAAGGCACACATTACTTCTTTTAAACTACAAAAAATAAATTTAAAATGTAACGGCGGATTTTTTTTAAAAGTGTACCAAAATTAAGCGTTCCCTTGTGTAACAAAAAACTCCACTGACTAACGTTTTTGGAAGAATTACTCAGTGGAATGTAACGAAATGCCTTTGCACAAACATATTTTTGTAAATTCTGTTGTTTACCTATAATATTAAAATAAAGCAAGTTGTTTTTTAATTGCATATCGGAATCGACTTAAAATCAAGTGAATGATGGCAATAAGATCTGTATTAGCATTACGAGCGTTATAATGTTGGTTATTGGATATTGTTGTATGAATTTGATTAAAATAATGTGAATTTACACACTATTTTACATTTTAAATTTAATTTGATAAAAATGATGATTATTTAAACACCATTAATAATATAATTTACAGTGAGTAAAATTAATATACTTATATTATTTGTCATTGCTGGCTAACTACATCATATTGTTTGAATGGAGCATAATATGTTTGGTTTTTTTTTGTTATTTTAAAAAAATATATATTTATTTATTTAGCATAAAGCCGCATGCTTAGTATATCAAATAAACAGCGTACCATCTTTACACTTTTATGCTTTGTACAATACACATCAATAAACAGTTAAACACACAATAAAGTCTTAACATGATTCAACAATGCTTTATTCCTGTTTATCAAAACGATTTATCACCGACTGATAACAAAAGCTGTTAGAATTTATCAAGTTTTGCATGAGCCAACACTTCTTACGTGCGTACATAAGTACCCAACAACATAAATCACGCCTTTCTCCTAACGGGGTAAGCAGTGACCAAGTCCTTTCACTTGCTACGATCCTGACAAACATCTTTCTGTTCTTCAACATTCATCAATTTTTTCACGCACGCTCGTCGCTTTAGTACTCTTGACTTCAGAAAGTTCCCGATTTGATCGAGGAACGTTCGTCTAGGCCAGAGGTTCCCAAATAAATTTTTTTCATAGATCACTTTCGAAATTTAGCTGGTTCCGGTGGACCCCCTGCAGCTACATTTCTACCATATTCCCAAAACTCGACAAAAAATGTGAAGATTAGATCTAACTATGGAAATTTGCGTTGCGGCTGAGTTCGGCAAAGTCTCGACATAGCGCGTTGTACTGAATATGGATTACGCAAGTTTTTACAAATAACAGTCGCTGAGCTTCTTAAAATATTATCTGCCTACATTGATAGGTTAAGTCAAGCTTATATTTAAATTCTTCACTATCGAAAGCAGATAAATTTTCGTGGACCCCCGTTTAAGAATTGTGAACCCCCATTCACTTGGACCACTTTGGGAACTAAAGCTCTAGGCCTTCCTCTTCAAACGCCCCCATTCACACTCACCTTATAAAATTGTTTAGTAATTCTTCTTTAATTCATCCTCTCTACATGTCCAAACCATCTAAGCATCCCTTTCTCAATCCGTGTGACTTATAATTATCTACTTTCACACTACAAAGTTCTCTTATCAGACTATTTCTTATTCTGTCACTTAATTACACTCCTAAAGTACCTGTTACCGCTCTCATTTCTACTGCATTTATTTTCCTTTCATGCTTTTCCAAATAACCTTTTTTTAATTAATCTTATTTAGATCAGTGACATTTTATAAATAAACGCGTCATACGCCAACATTATTGCACTAAAAAACAGCGTAATTAAACTAATAATGCTTTCAGTTATATAGTACACAAAAAAGGGAAGGAATATGAAAAAAAAAATAAAAAATAAATAAATAAAATAACTACTATGTTATTTTTGTTGTTAGAACGAAATGAATGTATATTCTGAGCTGTATTGACGTGCAACCGCGACACTGGATAATACGTGACTAAGAAAACGTCAGGCAATTACCTGACTTTATTATTACCATAATAGAGCGCGGGTAACGTATCTACACATATAAAAATATCTTAGACTTACATACCTTAGTGATTCGTCAGACCAACGCGCAAGACTCCTGTGTCACCAGTTTGTTGCGCTTGTACAGCCGCCGCTGCATCACACACGCCAACAACACTTTTACAACACACCCCCTTACGCCCTTAAGCCGCGCCGTACCCACCGCCTTTATTTACTTCACGTTAAAAAGCTAAGACTAAAGAAACACGGGCAAGAAGCGCGCACTAAACGACCTTAGCCATTTTGAGGGAAAAAAAGATAAGGCAGGTTCATTTCAAAGCACCAAGTCTACTATGTACTTTAGACGATTAAAGTCTGAAATTGGATTAGGCGTTCGAAATTCAAAATTATTAACTTTTTTTGACCTATCTCCCGTGCTATTATTACCTACATTCGCGGTTTTTATGTGTTTTAATACGCGACGGAACTCGCGTCGTATACCCGTTCCGCTCCATATAAGGCGTTTTATAGGAAGTACAGGATTTGTCGGTCCCTCTCACTCAGCTGGCACATTAACCTGAAACAAACGAGAGTCTGATTAGCCCAGTCGGTACACTTGCATAAAAGAGGTCTGTCAAACGATGTCTGTAATTATTTACAACTGGGCTGTTTGAAAACATTCCTTTTTTAATGAAAATATCTGGAGCATACATTTTTTATACAAAAAATGAGACAACGTAGCACCTCTTGTAAAGCTTTGGCACGCTCTGTAGCCTAAAGAACTTGATGGTTTACGCGTTAGATTCGTCTTATTTGTGGGAGTGACCTAAACTATATAGTTACTATGTACGACGTTTGGGATTCAAATAAAAATCAAAAATAGTGATTTAGTTACAGTCGGGTTTTTTGTTTCATATTAATTTAGCAAGTTCTTGTTATTTTTTTTATGCCAAAAAAGGGCTTGTTACATAAAGTACACACTTTTTTAAATTGTTTGATAGATGATTTTTTAACAGATTGCGAATATGACCTGTCTCTGAAATCTGTCTGTCTGTTTGTATATCTAGATTAAACTCAAAAACGTCTTGAATGATTTTTATAAAATTTTATTAACAATATTTAGCATTTAGTGATTATTTAAGCGTTTTTTGAACAGTGTAAAAGCAAGTCGGTAATAAAAAAATCTTATCATTTTTTATGTAACTATTATTTAATCTCTCGTGTGTACGATGCCTTAGAAAACCATTTAAAAATTTAATAAGGCAACATCTTATAATTCAAAAGAAATAATAATACTAATCTAATTGGTATACTTTAGTTTAGATTGGTTTTTAGGTAATTGGTAGATTATGAAATACTTAGCTATCTACTACTAATTATTTGCGGTTGAATTGAAACCAGTTTAAATCAGAATAACCAGTTTCGTACTATGGTAGGCGGCGCTTTTGGGGGCGCGCGGGCGCGGGCGGCTTGAACAGAGAAGATAAAATATGTGTGTTGGCCTTACAAATGAATGATCTTTTTTAGTGTTTTCTATGCTACGACCCGCCTCAGAAAAATACATGGGGATCTCTGTTGTGGACATCGAATGAAAGGTAAACGCCCTCACCGTCCATTATGTCGTATATTTCATTGATAAGACTTTATGGCGTGTATTATTAATAAAACAAAAATTAAAATAAAATAAAATTATACGTGAAACCAAAAAACTTTTTTTTATCGTTATAGGCAAATATAGCGTTGTGGCCACAATCTCACGTGATCTTAAGTGACGATGTGGCCCAAGATGTTAACACACTAAGCCTAGTGGAAGACTGGCTCTCAAGTGTATCTGCCGGAACACACCTATTGATATTTAGCGACAGATTTTCATCTTGAGGGTGGTAGCCAGCCAGACGGGCATGAGAAAAAGCCCAACCACCACACTGTGGTTTCATCACGATGTTTTCCTTCATCTAAAGCTCGGGCTCGTTGCAGGGATTCGAACTCACGTCGATCGACGCGATGTCTGTACACGCTACCAACTGGGCCATAAATGCTTTACATGTTTTTTTTACGGCACTTCCTCAAAGTGGAGAACTCGTATTTTCGCACACTTGTAAAAAAATTATCACGTGTTTACCTACCATGCTAGGTTTTAAAATTACGCGGCCGATTTACCGCTGCAAGCGAATTATTTATCACGCAATACAAAAACTAAATAAAAGAATGTCGTCATTGCGTACGAAAGTGTTAGTTTCCGTACATTTTATTGTAAACAATAAAACCGCAGTGAAGGCGGTCCATCACTAACGGACGGATATATTTAATTCGGTCGTGGGCGTGCGTGTGCGCATCGTGAATACCGTGATTCATTACTGTATCTTAGAAAACTATTGTTACGTTACATTATTTTATTTAGCCACTAGCTGTGCCCGCGGCTCCGCTTGCATGGAATCCAGAATGTCGGTATTGTGGTCACCTCGCTACCCAAGGAACTCACCCGCCGCGCAGGTTTTTTTTTTTTTTTTTTTTTTGCGCGGAACCCTTTTACTTTTTCTATAATAAAACTAGCCTAAGCTACTCCTTATAATATCAGCTATCTACCAGTGAAATTCCAGTCAAAACCGGTGTAACCATTTCGGGGATTACCCGAACAAACACACCGATTTTTTTTTTTATGGGTTTTTTGTTATAATACTGTACTTATAGTACTGCATATACTTTCGTATGCATTTAGTAAAAAGCTGTTATTATGACATTACAAATAGACACTTCAATTTTATTAATTGTATATAGATATCAGATACTGTTTGTGCCTTAAGTATCGATATGATATATCGAGGAGACGCCACACCCGCGCCCCCGCACCGTTGTAAACGCTACCCTAAAACAAGAGAGTACCTTAACTAATTTTAAAATTTGCTCAATAATTAAATCTTAAATGTTGCGTGTTTAAATACTAAAATCCGTGTTTTTCGTAGTCTCTCAAATTATCATGAATGATTATTAAAGTAAAAACTTCTTTAATACGTGCCGTTTTGATACGAAATTCGATGAAACAAAAAAGAGACAAACATTATAAATATATAGGATTTAGCATGCGAGAGAATAAGATATAATATATTATACACGGTTAATACAAGTCCTGATTTTTATGACTATGATCGTCCTCGAATCGGTCTAGCGGTGTGACGACTAGACTTGTACGCACTGTTGTACGTACAGTACGAGTGGTCGATAGCACGAGTCCCGCTGATTTTAGGATTTTTAAAAAGGATTAGATAGAAGAAATTTTTTATGTTTTCTGAAGGTTACACTTTTACTGCCTGTGAACTGCCAAACATGTTTATTTAGGTATATTCATATTAGCACGACCAAATGACTGGATTGTACCTGATGGTAAGCACAGTATAATCCAAAAACAACAACGACCAACGAGAGATCCAAACTCGATCAGCAGTCGATCGCGGGAGTTGTGAAAGCCTCATCGGAATTTAATATGTACACATACATAATATAATTAATCCTTAGAGCTGTTTCTGTTGCGCTGATGCCACGGTGTAACTCATATTCGTATATAAAAAGAAGAGAACAGAAGAAAGAAAAGAACGTGAAGTGGCAACAGTGTCTCTACCACCGACCACGCCCTTAGGTTACTGTATACATATCGGGTGATTCCTGGGACGAAACACGTTCATTGTCATATCCCTACCATTCGGTATTAGTTTATGTTTACAACGAAAGACCGTCATATGGATTGTAGAGATGCACCGAATATTGATACAACTGAATCGAAAATTCGACTGAATTATTCGGTTAATTTTGAATAGCTTTAGTATTCAAGGAATTACAAAAAGAAGCTAAATAGCTTTAGAGTTACAAAAATATATGAATGAGAATTTATTACAACGCCATTTGAGTCCTTTGTAAGTGCTTTTCCATGATGGGTGTTTTTATTTTAACTAAAAAATAAATCTTTAATTATCTTCATTTAAATTTTAGGGTACGTATCAAAATATCATAGAACAGTAAATTATATTTGGCAAATATTGCAATTTGGTAAAAAAAAACTTTTATTTTAAACAATAATAATGTTGTTTTTACTTATGTACAGTTTTTAAGTTGAAGCCACTTCAACATAAAATTTTAGGTATTATAACAATACTACATATTTAAATATTCATTAATTATTCGGCAAACTAACAGAATATCCGGCAGAATACGAACATTAAAAAAAAACGCCAAATATACCGAGAATATCCAACCGAAAATTCGGCGAATCACTAGTCCGAAGCCTAAATTTATCACTACTAAAGTAGTGTTTAAAAGTAAAATATAAACTATAAAAGACAATAGTTTTTAAATAATATTACCATTTGACAATAACTTCAATAACAAATTAAATGTTTGAGGAAATAAAAAATTGAAAAAAAGCGGTCAATTTTTCTACATCAGTGGTGTTGAGAAATCTCTAAATGGTCAAGGCCAGGTTTATTTTCAATTTCAGGTTTATTTAACGAACACTCACAGAAAGAACAGTGTTGTACAGACAGGAGTCGGGGTTTCAACCAGCCCCCGATATACTGATTTACCGTGTAGAAAAGGACCACCCGATTGAACGTTTTCACATATTAAATAAGGTATTAAAAATTTAAAAAAACTTTATAGCGCGATGTAAGTTTTTTAAGATTTTAATTTAATGTAGTGACGTAATATTTGATATTCGTCCATAGTTTAAATCAGTAACTAAATAACTTTTTTTTTATCTATAATTTTATTAAATCATGCTTATTACTTACAGAATAATACCTTTAAAATACTTAATATTTTTAAACTGTTACTACTAGCGACATCTATTATAATTAATAAGAAAAAATGAGTTTAATCTTTAACAACGTACGGATATAACAAAATTAAAAATTGCTACATTATTTATGAGTATCAAGAACTAGAGATACCAATTATTTTTAAATTTCTAATAATACTTAATAATACTAAAATTTAAACAAAATCCTACTCATTTGAAATTGCCTAAATTAAAAATATATTTATTTTGTTACACAAATTTTATTGATAGTATAAACGCCATCTATTGAAATTTTACGGCTCCCGCGTTCTTTACAACTTCCATTGATCTAACCGAATCCCATTATCCGGCCGTTGTTAAATCATCGCAAATATATTTTTAAAACAATCAAAATGTTATATACAAGTGGGAATATAAAAACATTCCACTTTTTATTGATAAGTGTGAGTTGTTAACCCTCGGATATGTTACCCGTCTAATTTACGTACACCTTTTTAACCGATCGAAACTTTGGGCGATACCGTTCATTACTACTAAGTCGTTTAATTTAACATCTACGCTATTGAATTTCGGCCAAATCTTTGTACAAAGCGTCCAACAGAAACAAAATGATAAACCATTACTTGCAAGTACGTACGTAGCTATGCAACGCTTGGAACGAGAATTTATTAACCTTTTAGTGTGTGTAGCGTTGTGATTTGAAACGCGATGACGCGAACACGCAAAAATGCGAATAAAAAAGCGCAAATAGACAAAAACATACATTCGAATTGGCCAAGCAGTGTGACGACCAGACTTATATCACTGTTATAATTATGTACCGTACAAGTGGTCGATAGTTCGAGTCCTGCTAATTTAGAATTTTTAAATAGAGATATTTTACTGAAGGTTTCACTTCTAACGCGTGTGAACTGCACACATTTTTTTTCATATACAACCGGGTTTCCTCTTCCATTCTCATCTATCAACTGTTACCTCAGTATTCACACACCTTCTTTTTGAGTCTTCCTCGACCTCTCGAAAATTAAAAGGGAATGATTTCTCAAAACTAGACTCCAAACAGGCAACGATATTCTATATGATTGTTAAGTAATGGTACAATATTAATATTTGTATGTTTGGCAACAATGCTTAATTTTTTGTAATGTATACAAATAAATAAAATTGAGGAGTATGTAATGTTAAAAGAACAACTTTTTACTAAATGCATATATTATGAAAGTATATACGGTACGGTACGGTATATTATACGGTACGATTATCATTGAAAAGGTGTCTTTGTGACCACTAAAAGAACCAAGAATATCAAAGACATGACACTAGAGTTATTTAAAATGAATGCAACTTAATTATGCCTTTTACATTTTATAATGTTTCGTTTTTAGTTATTTATTTTCTATAATTTAAAACTTACTTGCCTTGTGTGCTATTGCTCTTGGTGTTCAAATAGGTGTTTGTTGCTTAAGCTTTTTATATCGTATGTCTCACATTTTTCTTTTAATTTTCTAGTCTTTTTATATCAGTGTTTCCGTCATGTGACGTCACTAAGCGGCCACATCGGAAGACCAGCGATGGTTATTTACAACCAGCATTATGCTGAGCTGGGGCCGTTTTGTAAAAACTGGCATTTCATTTTTGTTTATGTAAGTATGTAGTTGTAAAATATTTTTAATTGTCTGTAGCCTCAAATGCCTTTGTTATAATTAAATATTTCTTTCTTTCAAAAATAAGTTTAAGTACCTTTATTAAAAGACTCATTCTCAATTAAATGAAGAAATGTTTGTATCCTGGATTACCTATCGTTGTTATTAATAATAATATCAACCTGTAAGTGTCCCAATGCTGGGCAAAGCTTCTCCCAAGGAAAGTTACGGTCCTAATAAACACGATGTTTTACTTCACCGTTAGTAAACGTACGCAAATTCCGAAAAGTTCATTAGTACATGTCGGAGTTCGAACCTGCGATCATCGAATTCTGCCGTTCTAAACCACTCGACCATCTCGATTTCCATTTTATTATTATCAGATTTTTGCTTGAGAAAATACATACAAATTGATATCAGTGTGAATTAAACCAAGACTGAAGACATGGATTCACATCACGGATATCTTAAAGTCACAGATTCAGATATTTATTATACCAGGGTACTCATAGCGGGTCAAGGATGGTGTTGCCATTCAACGCATAATGGAGGTCGAGTTTTTACGACAATTTAAAAATTTTATAGGACGTTTTATGTAGTTTGTAATAATAACATTCTTAATTACACGGTATAGTAAAATATTTAATTTTAAACAATAATTAACAACATTCTTATAGAATTAGACGGCCTTATAGCTTGGAGTAATCTCTTCCGGGGATTTTTTTAATGACTTTGTTTCTGAGAATAAATTATACATTATTTGTTTCATATTATCTCGGTCTCCTCTTTGTATGTGTGTTAGTACGTGTGTGTGCGTCCGCATATTACGAACTTTGGAAAAGGCATCATATCCAGCGTAGTGTATTGTTCACGTGTATCATTTATGTGAATATTTTTATGATTTCCGAAGGTTTCATTTTTACCACGTGAGAACTGCACACGGGCTTTATAATATACAAATACCCAGTGACGTTCTATTTAACGGTTGTAAAAACGTTCTGCGTGTTTGTAATATTAACCCTAAAATTAATTTTATATTTCGGAGAATATAAGTAATTTGGTAACGTTATAAAAATGAGGCAGAGAATTCTTCTGAATTGAGACAACTAATAATAAACCAGTGACTTTCTTGGAGCATCACGTTTCGAGGTCGATCAATAAAAAAAGCTTCCCTTTTTGTATACAGAAAAAAATATACATCTGGAATACGTTCTATATTACTATATAGAATTTACACACTATATGGAAATTACTTAATAAGTATTTATTCTTAATGTGAGCAACTATTTATTATTAATCTACATTGGCAACACTGATCAAGGCCGAGCTGTCGCCTCGACGTCGCCAGCCGCTCCGTCTCGTAATGGCCGTAGAAGCTGATACTTAGTGCTATGTGAGCTTCAGTCAATATATTTGATGTATTTCTCTGTAACTCAGTAAATTGTTGATTATTTTAGTTCAGGTTACATTTCTTTTTCCTGGACCTAGTATACACTCCTACGTAGATCTAGTAAACATACATTTTATTTTGTTTCTAAGGTCAGAATGAATACAGAGGCAAATTATAGGATAAAAGTATCCGAAGTGTTAATTAAGGTTATAAATTATCTGTGTGCCAAATTTTATCCAAATTTGTGTAGCCGTTTTTGCGTGATTCAATAACAAACATCCAAATACCCAAACATATCAAACAATATAAAAATTTGATGTTAATGAATACATAATATTGCATAACAGTGAAATTTCATTTTTTATCACAGCTTTTATATGTAATTTAATGAGTCTTAATCAATTCATATGAAAAATAGCAGATAACTTGTACGCGTAGATCATCATCATCTTCTTACCCCTTATCCTACTTAAGTAGGGTCGGCACAACATGTTTTCTCATCCACTCTACTTTATGAAATATGTGGGCTCCACTTGTCCGCACTTAGACTCTTCCTAGGTCCATTGTGTGAAATATGAAATATCATCTCAGTATTCACACCTTTTATACGCATGTCATTCTTCACACAATCCATCCATACCTTCTTCGGTCTTCCTCTAATCCTATATCCATCCACCTTCATATTTACCATTCTTTCAGTTATATAACTTTCATCCCTCCTCATGACATGCCCGTACCATGCTAGTCTATAACCCCTCGACTTATCTTTGACTGGTGCTATTTTAAGACTTCCTCTAATAAAATCATTCCTGATCTTATCCATTCTAGTTACTCCACACATCCATCTTAAAATTCGCATCTCTGCTCCGTGTAATCTTCTTTCATCCAGTTCTTTTGCTGCCCAGCACTCAATAAAACTTCGGAATTGATATTCTCTGCCATATATATTTTATCACTGAGTAAATATTACAATAGTTATTCCTGTAATTGATTAAATAAAAATATTTTATTCGGAGAAATTATTACTCAACGTTGGTATCCCTAATGAAGGCCACACTGTCGCCCTAGTGTCGGCTGTCGGCTCTTGAAAACACCGAGATAGGTCACATGAGGCAAATCTTTGTCAATACACTCGATGTTCGTTATAACTACAGTAAATATCGTGTACAGTGTTTTATAGATATTGCTTTGTACACTATATATACACGGGTTTAGTGTAACAGTTGTGGAATGACGTGTTATTCACTTCCCGTGTACACGTTTTCATCAAAATCGGTTGAAAATAATTAATGATTTTTTATAATTATTTTTTACGATTTCTGTAAGTATAATTGACAATTTTTATAACCTTTTTTTGTGGAATGATTTACATATACTTCCAGTGTACAATTTGTCATTGAAATTGGTTGAGAATAGTTAATGATTTTTTTTTACGATTTTGAAAGTATAATTGACAATTACTACATACTTACATGGAAACTGCATACGTTTTAAACAGTTTAAATTAGATGGTGTAAATAAATACTTGTCAGGGTGAGAAGTATGAACACACTGTTATTAAAGCTTTTATTTCATACTCGAATGACATAAAAACTCAAGTTTACAACCGTGTAAGTGCACTGAGCTGGTGGAAACTGCCGACTTGCATTTGCTACTAAAAGCCACTTTGTGTAATACATCAGGAACTCCGCGGCTAATAGAGAAGTCAAAATGTATACCTACGTACATCTATCATCCGTATTAAATTCCAGTAACACTAAATAGCGGTAGAGCATTATTTTACATATTTTATTATCCCACTAGCTGTGACTGCGGGTTCGCTCGCTTTACACACAAAAAAATGTTTTAACCGTTCAAAAAAGGATCATATGTCGTCCGAACCCGTTTAGCCGTTTTTGCGGGATTGAATGACAAACAAACAAACCTGTGTCATTTTCGCATTTATAATATTAGTTAGGAGAGTAAAATTTACTGTTAATCACCCTACTATTTAAAATATAGTTAAAATTAAATACCTAATTTTGAAAATCTATACATTTCTCAATACAATGGACCAATGATAACAACGCGGTGTTGGATCATTCGCGAAACCCCAAATATTATTTTAACTTTTTTCAAGTAAAAATTGTACTTACCACACATTATTTAAGTCTGTACAGACGACTTACAGAACACCCCAACAAAACAACCAGAACTCCTCGGGGAAGGGAACCCCCTTTTTTATACAACTAAGGTGGCAAACAAGTATGCGGTCTACCTGAAGTTAAGCGGTTACCGCGCCTGTGGGCGCTTGCAATGTTGCAACATAATCAAATAAATGCACATTACCGACCCGTTAAAATGTTCTCTCTCCTCTATAAGAACCCCATACTGTACCTATGAAAACCTCAGCACGGAACTCATTCAAAATTAGTTAAACATTGTAGTTACAAACTCTCGTGATGTTAAGTACTGTTATGTTAATATTAAGTAGTGATTTTAAGTAATAAGCTAAGCCTAGGGGGATTGTCTCTCATGTGTAGTCGCTGGAAGCCGGAGCACATCTAAACGTGATTGGATTGTCAACTTGAAGTTGGTAAATAGCCAGGCGGACCTTATAAAGCGATCCTGCCACCGTGCTATGGTTTTTTGTGTTTTCCTTCATCGAAAGCTCAGGCAGACTCTTTACGGTATTCGAACCCAAGTTGATCGATCCGCAGTACGAACTAGATACCACTGTGTCAACATAAAATATATATTAGATCCTTGCATATAAAACGCAAATTTCATATATAAGGACCTAAAATATAGTTTTTATTACCTACTTCGCACAGGTATAATTTACAAAGTGATATATTTTATTTTTCAAAAAAGCCTGATTTAGAGTTTATCGCTTTAATAACGCTTTAATATTTTCTTTATACATAAATATTATGCATTTATATTAATGTATTTAAATTATATTGATATATTGACGATGATTGATTGCTATAAGGGTTTTTTAAATTACTTAGCTGTTACTATGAGTCAAATTTTGCAACTGAATTTTAAAGCAGTTACACCCAAAGGATTGAGCTAAATTTTTCATACAAGTTTAGTTTGATGAAAATGCATGTTACGTCATTAACGGCCGTTTTCAATAACCTATCTATCCTTTGTTTCAGCTACTAAAGATAGACAAATATAACCTTTTGTCCTTACCTTTTCTTCAATAACCTATCAATGGCAAAAATTTTTATCTACATATTATAATTATATCCATATCCTATAGCTTGGATAGATAAGAAGGAAGCCGAAATCTATCTTAAGTTAAGGATAGTATTTATTACAAATATGTACTAATCGGGGATAGTAAACTCAGATATGTTATTAAAAATGGGCGTTAGACGGCAATTCTAATTTAAATATTGCGGACTTCCCAAAGATGGCAGATACGATATGTTTTAGGCACCCTCAAGATATAGATAATTTTAAAAGACTTTAGTGTTAAATAAAAAAGGGAAAAAAGAATTATTTAAACGGATTAAATTTCTTGCGTTACAAAGTTTTAAAATGATTGAAATATTCAATAAAAACTTGTTTTTAAAAAGTTTTTTTATAAATGTGTTTTTGTTAATATACATATAGAAAATATTACACACTGAATAAAACATGGTGATATTTTAAACATGGAATAATACTGAAACACCGTAAAGCCTAAGTAATTATCATAAATCAGTCATAATAAATTCATATACGTAACTAACGTAACACAATATACTTACAAATAATAATACAGATAAATAAATTATTAACTTAGGTATATCCGTAACAAGAGTTTTATTACGCTATGACGTTATCGGATGACACTTCCGCCTCATAAAGTCGCGGCAATTATCCTAAATAAACTCTGATGTAGGTCATAAAACAGACCTTTTGCCCGTGAATTTGTTATTATTTTGATTCATATTTCAGTTGTCAATTAGCTCATAAATAAGCGTATAAATTCACTCTAGTATTTATGTCTACACAAGATGAGAAGACAGAAGATAAACCAAAGGGACTTATTGGGGTGGAGAACAAACGCGAGGCAGACCGGCCGCACCTACCCGACGCGATGAGTGACGATGAGTGGGATGTGTGGCGGGTAAACTCAGTATGAGAGCCGCGCAAAGTCGAGAGGATTGGGCTGTGCGAGAAGAGACCTATACTCAGCATTTGGTAAATGTGGTCCAAAATGGATGGAGCGGTTTATAATACTATGTCATAGTTTAGTACAGTAGATGCGGGCAACTTAATCTAAATTCTAAATTAGGTATAATTGGTTTTGCATTCAACTGCATATCGGTAATTGTGTTCATTAACTAAAGTTATCTACACTTTGGAAATGATAGATAAAGTTTTTTTTCCGAAAAATTTTACCGTCGTACCCATTTGCATGTTTTCTGGTCTTTTTGCCTCATTGCTATTCTGTATTACACGCGGTTAATTGTATCATGGCGTCTTGCTTTATAATAAGAATTAACCGCAAGTGACAAGTAAAAGTTTAATTTATAATGAAAGTTCACATGTTAATGTGGTCTTCGGAAAGGAATATTTTGCCATGAACGAATATTTCGTGCACTGAGTTATCATGAAAGCTCATAGAAATAAAAGATCAAAAATGGAATCAAGTTTCTCGCAGTACCTAATTATCTTAGGCCCTGTTTTCACTTAAGTAATGTAACACATGAAATGGCGTGTAACCTGCCACTAGCATCAACATTCAAAAAGGAATTATATGGAGTAGTGCCCATTCAGGTAACGTGACGTAACACGATCTGACATGCCACTCAGCAAGCTCATTGTAGGGATTCGAACTCACGTCAATCGACGCGATATCCGTGCACACTACCACTGAACCTTGCTTCTGTTCTGTCTGCCGAATCTAATCTGATCTGTTTTGTTTTGCCGAAGATGTCTATATAACTTCACGATACGATAGGGTGGAGAATTGGTCGATAAATTCAACACGGATGGAACTGTGTGCCAAAGCTAGTTATCCAATAAAGGCAACGAATGATATTTGAAAATCATAAACCCTACTTTAATACTAGTATAAATATAGGCCATAAAGAGTAATGTTCGTAGAATTTGTTATTTAGTTGTTTTACAGACCCGTTGACCTGCGAAGCAATGACGCGTGTTTATTGTTATGAATGTCTGGCCCGTACAATATCAATAAGGTTTATTGAATATTGATATTACAGCTTTACGTAGTCGTTCTAATCTTACGGGTAATGGAGGTAGCAAGAATACTTATTATTTTTCTATTTCGTTTCGTGAATTTCCGTCGGGTTTCATAATTTATGACGCGGACTTTTAACAAGAATGACGGGGGTGATTTAGTCAGAATTGTTGAAAAAATATAAGGGTAGTGTTAGAAGTGCGCATTATGTTTATATTTTCACCCTGATACCCTAATCATTACAGTAACATAACATTAGATTATTTGGCTGTGATCTATTGTAGGGTGGAGGTTTATCACCAGTCGGGTTGCCCCAAGTATATTGAATATTGACGAATCTTCCACACCATTCCACCATAGGCAGGGTATGCAAATTGTTTAACACTCTAGGTTAAAATATTAACATATTTAAAGATTTTGTTTCGGTGTTCAGGTCAAGGTTTGCGGGACTGTTGAGAGATAATAAACCACATAGTTAAATCCTACTTATATTATAAACGCGAAAGTTTGTGTGTATGGATGGATATTTGTTACTCTTTCATGCAAAAAGTATTAAATGGAATTAAATGAAACTTTACAATAATATAGCTTTTACGTCAGAATAACACATGGACTATATAATTTATAAAGATAAGTGTCAAGTAAGTAGGAAAAAATTCGAGCTATTCGAGCACTGCAAAAACCGTTAGAGTTACTGTATGTAATGTACAATGGAAATGTTTATCTTAAATAGTCCTACAATTTTTTTTATTTGTAAGCCATTATCGCCTAAAGATTGAACCATAAATTCAATACATATTGATAATTTATTTATAATGAACATTTGGTAGTGTAGTTGATCCTTATCCTACTATTAATATAAACGCGAAAGTTTGTGTGGATGGATAAGCTACTCGAAGTACTAATCCTGCGCAGACGAAGTCGCATCACCATCTAGTTCACTTATATAAATTAACTTTGTTGGTCATTAGCGACGTGTTGTGTATAATTTTTAAACATTTTTTTTAAACCTATTTTCTATTTTGTTAGTATTATTATTTGATTATCTTTACTACTGTTATTGCATGTCTGCAATGTGTATTGCTTTAAAAGTTCTAGTATATTTTGATTTTGAATTGTAATTATGTTTTTGTAACTATTAAGTACGCAGGCCAATGGCGGCTCTAATCTATACTAATATAATATAGCGGAAAAGTTTTTGTTTGTTTGTTTGTTTGTTTAAACACGTTAATCTCTGGAACTACCAATCGGATTCGAAAAATTCTTTCGATTCTAATAATTCGAATGATTAGGCTACAACTCTCAGATAGCCTTCAATATTTATTATTTTTAGACATGGCATATTAATCCTTACGAATAAAAGTTACTTCATCATAAAGATAATTTTATGAAGGTTAATTGTGCTCTTAGAGTATGCTATTTTGACATATAGTTTAGGAGATAATGAAAAATTCAAAGAATTTGTACTTGCGGGAGGAACAATTATGATAGACTACTTGGGTGCGTTGGCGGCGCGGCGCGGTGTTTGTTAAATAAAATGAACACGCTTGAAACCGTAGGGCACAGCTAGTGAAATAAATTAATAAAGATATTCATATGTTGATGTACCTGTACCTCTCCTTGTACTCCCCTTCCCTAAGGAGATATGGAAATCCTACTCATCGCAGGAACACAACACTAGGTCATTTGGCTATGATCTTCTGTAGGATGGTCACAGACCTGTCGGACTGCCCCAAGTAGAGAGAAATTCTCTCTAGAAATTTCTCTTTGGCCTACCTTTCATAAGGTACACCGCTGTTATAAAAATCTGAGTTTTAGATATTTATAGAACCAACTGGTACCTGCGACTTCGCCTGTGTAGTATATAGATATTTAAGCAGGGAATCTATATAATAATATCCTTTTTCCAAACATGTCCCGGGCACTTTTACATAGGTACATAATATAATATGATGCAAGTTATCCCTCCGACGAATATCAGAAATCTGCCAACAGCTTAGTATAGTTTGCAGATTCAAAGATTAAAATAATTTTAATCAATCCCAATTGTACTTACTGCCTTGGGGGATGATTTTTCAAATACGCAGAGCACTTTATTTTTTATCGAACGCATAAATATGAATTTTCATATACATAATTTGAGAAATCATGAGTTTCCATCATGGATTTTCATCCCCAATTTCACCTCCGTGAAGTTTTATTTTTGCTACAATAGGTAGCCTATGCTCTTCTCCAAGGTCCACTTTATCTGTATACCAAAATTCATCGATGTTAGTTCAGAGGTTTAGTCGTGAAAGCATAACAAACAGGCAGCGTTACATTCGCATTTATAATAAATAGTGTATGGATGTTTCCGCCGAACATCCTCAAGCCATGCGTGACAAAGGAAGTAGCATACATAAGAAATGTTAATACGACAATTGGCTGTTTCCTCAGGGTGCGATATATTATCAATTTGCGTGTCCAATGGAAGTTTTTTTTTTTTTTTTTTTTTTTTTTGGAACTGACTACACTGTTAGCCTTAGGGGCCCTAAAGCCGCTGCGGCTTTTACAGCTTCACCGGACTTGGGGGCGAGCGCAGAGGGCACTCAGCCGCGAAAGTTTTGTGGACGACTCGCACGAGGGTGCCAAAGTGGCCGGACCTCGGCTCGGGCGGTCGTCGCGTTCGCAAATAGGTCGCGATCTATTCGAATCCCTACACCTACGATTCGAGCTAACTAAATATTCACATAGGCACGTTCCCTTTCTCCTGGGGAGGAAGGAAGGAACCGTGCGTATGTGTATTCAGTAATCGGAATGTTTCTACACTAACTAGCGCTAACTAACTAGCGTAAAAAAGAAAAAAAAAAGGTCCCTCACAGAACCTATGTACCTGTGTGGTGTGCACGTGTGTATGTTCATACGTGTGTAGTGTTGTATGTAGGTAGCTAAGTGATGCACGTACAGTGTCACTTGTATCGCGCGGGCGGTTGCCTGACCCAAGGGTTTCACACCGAGGAACGGACCTAGGCTTGGGTTACCGCTAGAGAGGGTGGACGTGACGGGTGTGCTGGAGCGAAATTGACCGCCCGCCCTCTGTGGAGAGAACGGTGGTTACGCGGGCGTGGGAAAAATGGAAGGCAACACACCGCCTACTTATGTATGTTAACTTCATGAATTACCTAAAATCGTTTAGCCTCGGTTAGCTTCGTCAATAGTAATTAATTATTTTCGTTTGAATTAAAATTCTTATGTAAGGGTGTAATAACACCCTGGTATACCAATTTAATTATTCTTATTATTATTACTTTTATCATTCCTTACACTTCATAATCATATTTTATTTTACAATACACCTAAGTTGGAAACTATTTATTTAATATTTGTGGAAAAATCGTATGACTTATTGTGTATTTAGCTAGTATCCAATAGTTGGCTTTAAAAGGCAAATAAAAGTTTGATTTCTAAAAACTTAGCATATAGTTTTATAATATTTGATATTTTAGTTATGTATAATTTATTGTATTATGTGTATTTTCTTCACATTGCGAATTAAACTTCCCCAAGAGAGAAAAATTGTAAATTAGCGTATCATTCGCCGGTATGAAAAACTTATTTGTGTATTCGTCTAGATTGATTAAAAAAACAAAAAAACCTCATCTGTATACCATATGGTATTAAAACCCTAATTCCTTCATACCTTCCGTGCCTCGAGTCTTACATTAAATTCGCTGCTATAATAATAACATCATTATAAGAATTCAGCCAAACTTAATATGATCACAACTACCTTCTAAAACAATTTCTTGACAAATACAATCGACTTCAAGCAAAAATTCATCTCATAAATACCAATAAAAGTTTAAAGTATCTCCTCGTATATCATCTGTACCTGGTCCTGGTGCACTGTGCTGGGTAGGTAACGAACGAGTAAATGACTACAACGGAACGGTAGTACTGGTAGGTACTGTTATATCCGACTGGTCACGACCGCCATACATATGGTGAAAAGAACTTCATAGTGATTCGCTTATGCGTTAATCAAGGATGAAGAATTATAAAGGTTTTAAATCTTTAACAACAAAAAAGGGTGAACTAATTAAAGGGGTTTGTGTCTTTCAGCGTGTAAAATTACTGTAATTTAATTAAGTATAATATTATTTCATAGGCCACGTGGAGTTAAATTTCAATCATAAGTGGCATAAGTTTCCCACCAAGCTGGTATTTTTTAAACATTATATTAAATCTTTTTCTATAATAATGACCTTGATCAGGTTTAAAATTTTTTCCTAATCTATTCAAAGAAATAAAATGTAACTTTTTCTTTGTAATGTCAAATTAATAGCTTTTTACTATAATGCATATGAAAGTATATACGGTACTAATAACAAAAAAACAATTATTAAAATTGTTCTCTGTACTCTGTCTTTCTGTTTGTTCTACCTAATCTCCAAAACGGTTGCACCTATTATGATGGAACTTTCACTGGCAGATAGCTGATTGTATAGGGAATAACCTCGGCTACTTTTATTTTAGAGAAAAAAATTAAGGCTCCAAGCAAATAAAATAAACTAAAGCTCTTCACCGCCGTCACCGCATACGAGATTCCACGTGGCTGAAGTCACAGGCACGGCTAGTATATAATAAAGATGTAGTTTTTCACGATATTTGCCATCAACAAATTGAATTCAAAAAAAGACGCGTTTGGGAAGCTTAATTGGCTTACGTTGAGTAAATCATAGATCTTAAAAATACCTACAAAAAAGTAACGATAGCATATGTTTATCTTCTAAGAATTACCCACAATAAGCATTTTTGGGGCAACACAATTCACGCGTGCACTCGACAGGCAGCATTCTGTGGTCCACACGAGCGGAACCGCTGGCACAGCTAGTATGTTAATAATATTTCATCACAGTATTCAACAAAAAAATGTTTTTTTATTTTATTGAAACCTTTGACAGTAGTATATAAATCAATTATTGAAAATACATCGCTCGGTTAAAGTAAATAATTGTTTTAATATACATAATTATTATGATCAGTATATTTAGACTTTACCACTTTCGTCTAATTTGCATTATTTCTCTATAAGTAATAACTAAACGTAAAAAAAAAAACGAATATTGTTATCGTAAAGGCTCTGTAATCTTGTCGTAAGCGACGAAAATGCGTGGAAAGTTAAAAACGACATGGCGTTTACGATAACATAATGGGTGGTTAGTGAATAGTGACTTACGATAAAAATACTAGTCTAGCATGAAATAATAACTAAGAAGTCGTAAGTTATGTGAGTTTGGTGTATTGCGTCAAAAAGTTTGATATTCGGGTTCAATATCCCCCGGCTTCACATGCTATGTCCCATCTTTTTTACTTTGTAACTGATTTTGTAAATACCAATTCATACAAACTATCATCCCTTTTTTCACCACCCGGCAGTAGTCAACTCTTGTAAAATTGTTTTAAACACTTTGTATATTGAAAAATATTAGCCGTGAATTAATATATTATGTATTCGTTATTACCTACAGTTTTAAAAGTAATAAAAATATTTTTAATTTAAATTAAAACATGCAGTGAAAATGCGGCGTGACGTCATCAAAGGTAATAGATGTTTAGAGTTGTCAGATTATACTTATAAAATTTCTTTAGCACATATAGCTTTGAAGCCTCTTCACTTACTATAAAATAACACTCAACTGTGTATATTTTTATTGCACGACGGTGTCACGTTTTCTGTATTGCGTTTACAATCGAGTAAAGCTAAGACAAAAAAAATTCGGAAGAAAAAATTACATACTTAATATAAGAAATGTAGGAATATAAGAATACTTTGTCTTCTTTTCTCCGTACTTAATAATCCCAAATCCCCTAAATATTTAAAAACACTTTTTCAATCTCTCGCGGATACGCATAATAGACAGCTAAGGTCTTCTGATTCTTTAATTCTCAGTATACCAAGTCATCATACTAATTTCCGCGACCAATCCTTCGCCGTTACAGCAGCACGACTGTGGAATTCGCTTCCTATCAATATCCAACTGGCCAACTCTCGAAATTCCTTCAAGTATTCGCTACGTAGGTTTTACTTGGAGCAATTGAATACTTCTTAATAATATATAATCTTAATAATCGTTATAAACTTTTTTTTTACTTAACATTATGCACACCTTGCATATACCTTTCCCTTGCTCCCTTGGAAGACTGGCAGAGAATGCTTTTTAGCATTAAGTCCTCCATTTGTACTTTTTTTTGTGCAATAAAGAATATAATAATAATACTTACCAATAATTAAGTATTTTTTCCACATTTATATTTTAGGCCTTTTAGCAATAGCATTTAATTTTAATCTTTAAAAATAGTGTCAACTCGTGGCATCTACGCACTTTTATGGGAAGATCAAACCAACGCGTTCCACTTTCCGTCGCAGTAGCGCCTGGCGATCTAACTTGCGTGCTAGCGTCATTCTCACCAAGTACCCGATCTACGCGTTCAGTTTGTCTGAGTCTGGCGAAAAATGTACGTCGGGCTTGTGGTGCAATGGTAGTAATACAAATACAACTGTTTAATTAAATCGCTACCGTGCACGCCACCGCGACCGCAAGCTGAACGCGTTGGTTTGTACGAACAGAAACATTAAAAACTATGGAGACGGCCACACTGAGAGCGACGTGCTTCGCTTGGTGACACAATAGAGGATATTTTGATCGATGCTGTGTACAATAGGGAACCGATTTGGAATCCATCAAATAAACATTATATTCGTATCTTCGGAATTCTCCATTTTCAAATCTCGAAAGGTTAATTTAGCCAAATTTCAATCTTGAAGTCTCATTTAATAATAATTTCCTTCCCAGTTGTGATCGCGTCATGATTTCCTCGTTGGCACCGACAGAGTGCCTAGTCATCACCTAGTGACTCGTATACTATTGTAGTCAGAATGTAACTTAAGCTTAGCAACCAGCGTAGCATCCAGCGAGGCTCCTTGTGTTGTGGCCTTAGCCTAAGTAAGTAGTATGTGTGTGCTAATACCGCATTTAATTGGTTGTTTCCTGGAGGCGCGACTCGCATTGCGTGATCGCATTTTAACTATTACAGCACGAGCGACCGCTTAATGAGCTTACCCTGATATAAATAAACATCGCTATTCTACACACATATAATATACTTTAATATATGTGACTAGAAGTAGTGTATGCAGTTAAAAATGTATATACATTGATAACATTTAGTACTTTAATGATTATTTATACACTAGCTGACATGGTTAACTTCCGTCTGCGTCACATAAGAGAGAGAGAGAGAGTGGTTAAGAGAGAGTGGGTCGTAGGCAGAGACAAATAATAATTGTCGTAGGCTGTATTATAAGGCCGTCCGCCTCCCACATCATTCCGCTAAAATGCACGCGCGATGCTTGATTATTATTTTGCTGCGGAGTTATTTTAAAACTATGATATCTCCTAAGATATTCATTGAAATCAATTTATAAAAGAGCAATTTTGTCCAAAATTAAATACTTGAGATGAATAACGTATTGATTTCGATAAGGATTAATATCATGTTTATAAAAACACCTTCGCAAATAATGCATTATTTTAAACAAATTTATACCATAATGAAATATGTAAGGAACTAATTTTCAGAACTTTTTACGAGAAACAGTTTAATTTTAACTATTTACGCAGCGCACACAATGGAAGCTTTCAAAAGGAATAAATTTTCCCAGTTTTTGCAACATTTTTTATTGATGCTCCGCTCCTATTGGTCGTAGCGTGATATATATAGCCTATAACCTTCGTAGATAAAAGGGCTATTATCCAACACTGAAATAATTTTTCCATTATAACCAGCAGTTCCTGAGATTAGCGCGGTCAACCAAAATTTGATTTTCAGACCTCATCCTTAAATATTATAAAGCCTATGTAACTCCCACAATTAAGACAAATGTAACGACACCTCGTACGCTAAAATCCATGAAGCCATAGGCTACAGAGCGAGCCAAAGAAATTGACATACAAACGCTCGAAAGACATAACTCTCCTTTTTCGCAGTCCGGTAAAAAGACTTTTTGAAAATAAATGTTATTTAATATTTCAGTTGTACTAAAATGAAATAATTTTATGCAAGGTTTGTTTGTGCTGAATGTTATTTATATTCGCTCGTCTCTCTTTTTTATTTTCGCTACAAACTTTTAAAATTTTTTGACATAACAGAATATTAGGGTATAAGTATGAATATTTATTTTTGCAGTGATTATCCTAACATCGTGCCTATATACAATAAGTAGGTAGGTACTTTTATACTGGATCTCGTTCGTTATATATAAAAAAAGTTAAATATATTACCACGGCAAATTGAAGATACTATTTCTGATGGCACAGTTTTGGTAAGAACAATATAATCCTAACACGACGGCGACTACCGAGATATGGTAATTCATCGCATTGTTTTAACTTGATATGCACAGGCTGATTGCAAAACACGACACACAAATGTAAGTCACTATGACGAACTTTTTACCACATGCATGGTGATCGCGACGCAGTCGGGCAAAAGAGCTCTACACCCCGCTATCGCCATTTCCTCGTTCGTTACTCAGCAAGATGCAACATGCGCAGGTGAGGTTGGCTTGAGCGTGTTTTTTTGTTTATTTGTTTGTAATGGATAAACTCAAAAACTACTGGACCGATTTAAAAAATTCTTTTACCAATATAAAGCTACATTATCAGCGAGTAACATAGGCTATATTATAGTTTAAAAAAAAAATATTCCTTATAAAAATGTCGATAGTTTAACACAAAGTATAAAAATTTGCCAACACGGGTGCGTTGACGATGTTTGTCGTATAAAATTAACATGGGTGAAAACGTGGGGCCAGCTAGTATTAAATAAAAGCTTTTTAAATTAATATTTTTTTACTACATATCTGTCTTCCTCTTTGTTTTATGTTAACGTTTTTATTTAATATGAGAATACTACGGTGTAATGGATACAAACTGTATGCTACTTAAGGAATTGCGTGTTCGCAAATCGCGTGAGCAACAGTTCAAACAATGTTGTGGTCGTAATATAATCTTATACGAGTTAGGGTGTTGCGTGGTCGATAAATTACCGATTTATCGACAATAGTTTTGTTATATAGTTTTATTTAGAAGTTGAATCCAATATTTGTACAACTTCAAGAAGTGATATTGACAATTTTTATAGCCCATCTATTATGTAATTACTTATAATTACCTGTACAAAATTTAATTAAAATCCGTCAACAATTATCGAAAACATTTTTTTTTTTGTTACGATTTGTAAAAGTAATATTGAAATTTCTTATAGCCTATCAATTGGACCAATGACATAAGTATATTTCATAAGAATCGGTCAAGCCGTTTTTGAGTTAAATCTGGACCTACATACTGACAGACAGACAGACACTTTTTTTAGTTTTGCTCCTATCCCGCGATGTGTAATTTAGTTACAAAATTCATTTGATTGTTTTCATAGTGAAATAGCATACTAAAATTACTTTACACGAAATGGCTTTTTTGTGTGGCATTTATATTAAGTTTCCTTTTGAAAATTTGAATACTCCTTTGTCGCATCCTGGACAGCTGATACTCAAATGAAAAATCCATGTTAACAAACCATACGGTATAATCGTAGTTTTTCTACATCCGTTCTATGTTTATCTGTTTTCGTAATTAGGTATGCAGAAATAATAAAACACTGCCTCTCTGTCTATTCTACTACAGCTCTATTTCGTTTTCAATATTATTCGACTGGTTGTGTACATTTTTTGCTTTTTTCTATTTCAAGTCAGTATATTTTTTATTTTTTCATTTATTCTTTTACTACTCTACATGAGTTTACTGTCTTAAACACTATGTTGGCTTCTATCGCTTTTAGATAAATAAAATGAAATATTTGTAATAACTAAACCAACATACATGTTATTTACAGGTAATCACATATTTTGTAATAGGTTTTAAAAACTTTCATGTTAATAAATTGCTTGCTTTCCTTTCATGTCCGGCTATACCGCTATTATCGATAATACATCGTATAACTTTCATCGGTGTGTTATTCACAATCAGCGTGGCACGTCTCTAGCCCACGTAGAAATGTCAGGGGTGAGAAGTGATGTTTATTTTAGTGCAAAATGGAATTTCGTTCTGAAAGAGCTTTCCACGTTTAGTTTCGCTTCCGCTGTCAAATAGTTAATTAGCAACTTAGTTGTATGCGAAGTTTTATTGTATTTCAATAACTTATAGTTTTAGATATAACTTACAACTTTGTAACTGGTTTTTCTGTATTATATGTTCTCGGCCTCGATCTCACTTGATGGCTGATACCTGATAGTAAAGATGAGGCCGACGATGGAGCGCGCTTACCTATCAAAAGTCAGTTCACTATCCTCTTGAAGACATAATTGTTTTGCAATTTAAGGTCATAAAAATATAGATAATAAAATTCTATGCATTTTGATACTTGATATTATTAAGCCGGAACTAAGGCGATCTCAAAGGACAATAATTAAGCCTCAATAGAAATCAAATTTGTTAATCTATGCTAATATAACAAACCAGAAAAGTTTTTTGTTTGTTTGTTTAAACACGCTAATCTCTAGAGCTACCAGTCGGATTGGAAAAATTATTGTTGTATATGAATGCCAGACTCTCGAGGAATAGTATAGGCTATTTAAGATTAGGCTACAACTCTCATATAGCCTTAAATATTAATTTTTGTTACGCAAATCGGAAGTCGAGGCCCTCCAGAACTGCTTTGCCCGCATGCGCTGACGTAATCATTAATGATACAGAAATGCAATGTTCTTGTCCTAAGTATATCTAAAATAATTTAGCAATAGTATACACCTATCTCATATACATAAGCCACAATAAGGTATTTTTTTAGACATGGTATATTAATTCTTATGTACAAACGAAAGTTACATCATCATAAAGATAATTTTATGAAGTAAAATTTTGCTCTCTAGAGAAAATTGAGACGCTATAAGAATAATTAATAATGTATTAGAAATTGTTGATTAAAAAAATAGTTTACAAAAAATTGTACAAGTGAAATGCAGGCCTCTCCTCAATTGATATGGCATACGTGTTGTCAACAATATGAGTTAAAATAAAATTACAGGATGTAAATATCTACTGCCTAGTAACAAACGCGTGCGGAGCCGCGGGCACACCGCTAGTTAAATATAAAACGACTTTCGTTATCAATCGGTGTATCTGGTTTGAATTATATTGTAGCGGAAGTTGTTTGGACCCGCCATCTGTGCATAGTTTTGTTAAACAGAAATTGTATTAGAAAAGTATTAGTTGAATTCATGTTAAAATCAGTACTAGTTACACAAAATTGACAAAACCACTAAATACATACATGTTCCTCCCTTCCTACCAGGAGTTATGAACATGTACAAGTGAAAAGCCGTTACGCTGTTTCTGATACTAAGCCTGTGGTTTTATGTTTCTTACTCGTGACATTTTAATTCACTGCTTACTAGTTCGATTGAGATTTTTGTTGTTTACAAAATTACATAGAATATATAAAAGACTACTTGACTCATATCGGCGCAATAAATAAATATTTTCTGTAGTATTTGAGCTAAGAAACCAATATTTATAAATTTCAGATATGAAAAGCATAAGATAGCTACACATTTTATTTTTACTTGAACTCTGAAAACGCTGTCAGCTATTTTGTGACGTCATAGGACTCTCAGCAAATTTCATGTCGGATCATAAACAAGAGAAATTCGCTATGTAGTCTACGCTGTGATGTGACATTGACATTTATGATATAAAAAGTATTTAGATTTTTACAATGATGAACGTTTACTAAATGTCTAATATTTGTATTCGACCCGTATGACGTCACAGCAGAGATAATAATATATAGACTAATATGGCTGATAGCGATTTCGCCTATTTACAAAAAGTAAATTTTTAAAATTAAGTTTTGCGATTTTCAAGGTCCTAAAAAATATGGTAATTCAAGACCTACTGTCAAAAAGAGTCAACTGTCAATTATATTCATCACGCAAAAGTCGCTCATATGCGGGGACTGTTATTTCTACGAGGTCGTGGCTTAATGGAAGGGCTAACTATTACATACTATGCCACGATTAAATTAATTTATAGAAAATTTATGTAAATTGTACATAGTACTAAAACTAGTTATATCTACTGAATGTAAAAAAGAAGTCTCCGGCTGTATTTTAAGTACAAGCAAGTAAATTAAAACATTTTCTCATATTGTGTGACGCCATTATTCGACAGCCATAAATGTCCGGGTACGTGACCCAGTTACCACTGTTGGTAAATTCCTTTTTCGTGACGAAATAAATTAATGCTTTTTTTACATTTACATACATTTTAACTAAAATCTTTGTAGGTATTGTTTCCACGTCGAATTAAGTACAGGCTAGTAATTTTAAAATAATATTTTTTAATTGTTAAGGCAACTGGATACACGTCAATTAAGCTTAACTTCGTAATATTCTCTCTACACCACAAATTTTCAATTTTATTGAAATCCGTACTATTTGCAGGCCACTCTAAAACCGATACCGTTTATACTCTAAGAAATTCTTAACACCATTTACCGTACATATGTTTCGGATCGTTGTCGTGTTGAAACATTCACGTCACAGGTCATTGTCCATCAGTGTATGGAATCCTTGCCTTCTCCAATATAATTAAGTACTGGTATTCTCGCAATCCCGCAACTCCTTTTAACTATCTTTTTTTTGTATACCTATTTATTATTCAAAGCCGTGTTAATAGGACGCCGTCAGTATCGTTTGCCATCGAAATTAATTATATTTATTTTGGTCTCGTCGGAAAATAGAACTTTCTTCCATTGTTGAACCATCCAACTGCCATATTTTCTCGCGAAGGAAGAATAAACTATTTACCTTATGATGTTTGGTAAGAAGCGGCACTTTCCGAGCAGCCCTGTCACACAATTTTGCTGATACGTTTCAAAGGTCATTAAGACTGAAAACTTCTTTTCGGATTTCATTCGAGCCTATAAAAGGGTCCTTCTTAGTTCTTAGCTATAGCGTATCCTCATGGTTGTGAGGTCTTCCATGCTTGAATTTTTCTAGGTACCTTATTAATTGTTCCGTGTGGGTTATAATGTGTAATAGCATCAAGCAACTTCTTCAAGAAACATTCCATGTGGATAGCGATCGTTATGTATGTCTAAAATTAGACAAATTTTTTAAAATTGATTAAAATGTAAATTCACTACTTACACTACTCGTAGACTCATCGCAACTGTTGTTTTTACTCATTCTGAACCATAGATGTATTCTAAACAAATTAATACAATGATAATATACAAATATGAATGATAAAAATGAAATTCCCGCCAACAATAAAAAAAATAGTAATAAAAGATACACGTAATTTTCCTTTCATTAAAGAATGTAAACAAAAATCTGTTTTTAATTATGTGTATTTAACTAGTATTTTATTAAAATGAAGTATTACTTTTTCACTTTTTCTACTAAAGTAATACGTAATAAATATCTATGTTACATACATACTATATTCAAAAATCTACAAAACCGAAAGGTGCTTTGTCGATGTGTATAACAGACGAAAGATGGCGTTGCTTGTCCGATAACGTGTTAGCGCATAGTGTACCTATTTATTATCTTTATTAAAGTGAGGATTAGGTCATTATGAAAGATTTTTTCAATGTAGTAATTGTTATGTTTTGTGGGTTTCTTTCCCAACGGAGTAAGCAGAAATCACGGCTTTCCACTTGCTACGATGCTGGCATACATCTTTCGCTTTTTCAAACATTCACCAGTCTTTACATGCATACTCGTCGGTTTAGAGTACTCTTGATCCGACATTTCTTCAAAACGTACCCGATTTGATCATGGAATGTTCGTCTAGCGCCTCTAGGCCATGGGTGGGCAAACTTTTTTCATTAGGGGCCAGAAAATAAAATAAAACATTTTGAAATCTTTTAAATTTAATTATTAATGGTAAAGTTAGAAACTTAGTACCTACTTAAAACTTTTGTTTGAAGGCCCTGCCGTGGTAGGTTTGTGTGACACATGGAACTATTTGATGTGTAGACGAGGCTGTCAAATTACATTTCTGAGGGCCATACTCCCTCTTTAGAAGGGATGTTGGCGGACTGGATTAAAGTCCTTCGCGGGCCGGAGATGACCCACCCCTGGTCTAGGCCTAATTCCAACGTACCCATTCTCACTCGTCTTAAAAATCTGTTTAGTCATTCATCTTTAATTTATCCACTCTACATGCCCATACTATCTAAGCATTCCTTTGTCAATCCGTGTGACTATACCTATCTTCTTTCACAACATACTACCAAATCATTGATTTCATTAAAAAATAATTTAAAGACTTATTCATTGGGAATGCCATGTATTGATGTTAATGAAAATATATTCAATACGCCATCTAGTAACTATCTGTTTTACTAACATGACCGTTAATAGATTGTTTACATTTTATAATGTGTGATATTTTATTCTCACAGAACACCGAACATTTAGGAAGTATTTGTCATACCTGACATTGGCAAAATTACCTACATAGGCAGAAAAATCAAATAAAAAAAATGATATTTTCGCATGGGTCAGCTATACCATTTCCATTTCTTTATTTTCTCGATGACAGCTCCTGTGAAAACTTGAACGAGCGTCTTTTTTACATTATGTATGCATTATTTTATAAAAATATGACGTTTACACACGTACAAGGTTCTTCTTCTTCTTCCTAACTTGGCAACCGGTCCTCTTTAATGAAGACCATTACTGCCATTATCGAGTGAATTATAGTGTCGTGTGTTATGACGATTCAGTATCCTAACAAGATGATGGCTCCCTTGTTAGAACTTTGTAGGAAGATTTTGTGGGATCTTGGAATGAACGCTTTCAGCTTATATTTATAATCCACTTCACTTATGCACAAAAACCAAACTATATCACGCAGAACGCCACCAATATTACAAAATTATAGGATCAAAAACACATGCTAATGAATTAAAAATAAAAACACAACATGTCACTTCATTATCCCGCCAAAAAATCCAACGTACAAGGTTATACCAGAGTCGGAGAAACTAATAGGGCTGGAGCTATATCGATAAACGTAACACGATAACAGACCTGATATTTTTTTACAAAAAGTAAGAAACTAAACTACTGCCGGATACTTCTGTACAAATTTATTAACTAATATTATATTTCATTACAAGATGTTACACGTATTTATTATTGATTAATAATGCCAACTTCTTAAAAATTGTCGAAGTTGTTGTAAAATAAGTAGGTATAGATAGGTACTCGACAATGAAACGAAATAATTATAACGACAGGTAATCTTTATTTATTTATTTTAATCAAAATCTGATGAATCGTCTCACTGTCACTCGATGAGCTTTCCCCAACATTTATTATAAGTTCCTGTACTTGTATATTATCGAATGCCACATGAATTTCCCAATCCGACGCTATAATGTTTTGGGTTCTTCTCACAATTTTTTCCCAGTTTTCGGAAGTTACTTCCGCACATGCATTTTTTAAATAAATCTAACATCTTGTTTGCCGTAAAAGGGGGATAGGTATTGTTTCGAGCGGCGTGTCCTTTGATTTGTGCCCATATTAGTTCTATAGCATGTTACTGGCAATGATACGGCAGAAGTCGAAGAACCTAATGACCACATTCGGCATCTATTATATTTCTTTGATAACATATCTTTTAGGGAGGCTTTTTTTCGACTTTAAAATATTCACTAATTGTACTTTTAATAAAGTTCTATCCACATTTTCGCTATGACGTTGGAGTCAAGCAAATTATCTCTTGTTTTTTATTGGCTTGCGTCGGCATTTTATCAATTTGTCTGGAGTGATATGTAGCGTTGTCCATAATAATTATGGACGGTTCTTCCAGAGATTGCACCATTTCTTTAAACCATCCTTCGTAAATCTCCGTGTTCATTTCTTCGTGGTAGTCCACTGTTTTCTTGGATTTAAAGGCCAGTAAAGCATCTGACACGAATCCTTTCGTAGAACCTGCATGGCATATGAGATAAGGCGTTCACCTTTTCCCATTGGCACTGAACTAGTAGAAGCGGCGGTGTTGTCAGTCCAGTTCTTAGATACCGTGTGGTTTGCAAAAACCAAGTCTCGTCAGTGAAAATAACATTTGACCAATCTGATATCTTTTTGGCTTCGCTCAAAAATTCGCAGTGAGCCATAGCTATGTCGTGACGCTCTATCAATATTTTTCGTTTGTCCGATTTTTTATAAAAAATCCAATTTTTTTTATAACCAAGCTTAATGACGATTTTTGCCCAAGGAATAAATCACATTCACCTAAAGAAACAACAAGTTTTTTAAGTGTTGGAATTTCTTTGCGCAAGTAATAGTGATATATATATGACGGCGAATAGCATCAGCGTCGAAGTTGTCAACCGATGTCACAGGACGTGGTTGGCGTTTTTTCTTCGGCGTAGAAAACTTATTTTCCTGAATGCCGCTTGTACCGTACGCTTCGGTAGTAATTTTTGAAATAGTAGGTCCACTAATTCCTAATGCTAATCAACACGGAGGAACACAAAATACATAACGTAACGGATGAATAATGTGAAAAAACTCAGAGAACAGAAATGTAGTGACTAGCACGACCGTCTTGTTGCGGGTGACTGATTAAAACAAACACAAAATGGCGGTGGGCCATTGAGTGTTCTCACCTTGAAAAAATATATTTGAATGTTTTTGTCTTATTTGTCTTTGTTCAAAATATAATAAATATATGCGATAAAAAGAAATGGAAATAGTTTAGTAATTATTGTTACGAAACTACAAACATTCATTAGAAACTTTATACTTGAGTAGCCGTAGCGTAAACCAATTAAAAATAATTTAATCAAGCCCTTGTGTTTCACTGAATATTTCACGAAACTTCAGTTTCCATTATTAAATAATAATTAAGACAGGTGTTCTTAAATTTTGTGGTTATGGTTTTAAAGTTCATTATCGTTTGGCAAATTATTAAAAAACAGCATTAGCAAAGAACCAAATGTTGAAGATGCCAAGATCACGTGACGGAAATGAAGCCAAACTGTGACAGTTCATTTTGTATCTACGACTATTTTTATATGTAGGAATCGAGGAAGAGATACACTACATTTCTGGCTTCAGTGTCAAGGTTCTGTTTCAGTGTTAGCATCGTAGACTAAGAAGGAAATAAACAGACTGATCGTGTAACCGTGTTTGAAATAACGATACTTGAGATCTTATAGTTTTAATCAGTTTCCATAAAATTTACCATTATACACATAAGTCAAATGTACAATAAAAATTAATTATCGTTTGAAAGAAACACGACAAAACTTTCTCAACTTGTTCTGTTTTGACAACTATAGCGTTTTTAGCAATAAAAACAAAATGTTTTTTTTTTTTAAATGAACTTTGACATTTGACCACTATCTCGCTTGATCGTAAGTGATGATGTGGGCTACGATGGAGTACGCTTGCCTAGAAGGTACCTATTCACTCGAAACTTGAAGATACCCAGGTTATAATTATCGGGAAATACAAAATCCGGCAAAGTGTGCCACTCTTTAGCGGTACGCATGATAATGTGTTAGCAAAATGCTTTGCTGGTGGATTATATACACCGATAGAGATAAAAAATCCATAGTTCTTTCTCTTTAGCTTTTTATATTTATTGCTTATTGCTCCTTCAGTTTTAAAGAGTAAGTAATGTAGTAATAGTTTTAGTGGTTCTCTCAACGGAATCTCAAACTGTCATGTAGTGATTTTTGCTTTTCATTCATAAACTAGTTGTGCCCGTGGCTTCGCTCACGAGGACTACAGAATGCCCACGCGAATCTTGCTCCCCGCTCCCGGCTATTTTAAAGACAAAAATGCTTATTGTGGGTGTTCCTTAAAAGATAAATGTGTACTCTCCCGGACTTTTTGTAGGTTTTTTTAATGCCTATGATTATGAAGTACATTATTTTGCTATATCTCTTATGGTTCACTCAGCATAAGCCACTTAAACGCCTGAATTGATTCACCATGACCATTTTTTATTATTTGTGCAAAACCCTAATTATTTAAAAAAAAATTATTACTCCCTATATCATCAGCTATCTATCAGTGAAAGTCCCGTCAAAGTTGGTCCAACCGTTTCGGAGATTACCCGGAACAAACAGACAGATAGACAGAGAGACAAAAATTTTAAAAATGGGCTTTTTTGTAGGTATCGTATATACTTTCATACGCATTAACTGTTATTTTGACATTACAAACAGACACTTCAATTTTATTAATTGTATAGATTTGTGTTGTTTGACCCTATATTTTGTAATACAGGTGGCATTTTACATAATAAAGCTAGGTTATTGTGCACAAGTGGAATGGTGATAGAACCATGAATTCTAAGGTGTCACAAAAACTGCCTAGAAGGTTCTTACAAGGCCACCACTTTCATAGTGTACTGAAATCGAATTATTGATAGGATCCTAGACTGTCATGTATTAGTCATGTAGTTGTTTTTACATTTTATTAATTTTGTGTTGTTTGACCCTATATTGTGAAATACAGATGGCGTTTTAGGATACCGAAATTATCATAAGACAGGACACTCGATAATGGCGTTAATGGTCTTCAATAAAGAGGACTATTTGCCAAATTACGAAGAAGAAGAATATCGCCGATCATCGCTTATTTAGCATCCAGTGCCCGTGGTCGTGTAAACTGGCAAACGCATGCGTCCCCACAACAAATCATGAGACGCGTTTCAAAATATTACAAGTTAAAAGTCATTCTGTTTAAACGCATAGACACGTCATGATAAAAACTTACGGATTAGAAGTGAGATGTGTACAAGAAGTTGAATTCGTCGGAGAACTTTCGAATAAATTAAACGCCTCTATGAATCTAGTGAACACACAACCTATATTCACATCATATGTGTAATGTTTATGTAAATATGATTCATATTATATGAATGTGATGTCCAATTGAGGTAATGTTCACTGAAAATTAACAATTTTTGCTGCTTTTCCAAGTTTTCGTCTTGTTTTTATAATTTCTTCTTCGTTTTATTTAACCGACTTCAACAAAAGAGGTTACTCAATTCGAATGTTTTTTTTAATGGATGTTCAGCCATAAATTCATTGTTTATGAACCGATTTGGATGCTTCTTTTTTTTGGATAGGGGATACCTCAAAGTGGACCACCTTTTAATTTTATTTCATTTTAAGATTCACAAGGGAACTCATCAATTGAAGCTTTTATTTTTTGTATAAATTGTCTTGTTTAAAGACAATTATGCCAATGTCCACAATTATGCCAACGCGGCAATGTGACGTAAATAGAATATTATTTCTAATTACTCTTGTAATCTTCAAATATAGCTCTAACTAGATAGCAGCTTCTTTGTTAAAACTGTCCAGGGAGTTTTTGTGGTAACTAAAAAATGCATGTTCCTAGCTAAGCACAATGACCAAACTATGATGGCCGATTAACAAAAGTTTATGAATTAAAATAATATCCACATGATAGTTCAAGTTTCTGCCTAAACTTCCTTTTTGTAATGTAAGCCAAAACTATGGAGAATAGAAACCAGGAGTACCGTCTCTATGCGTGGAAAAGTATCCATTGAAAAGCGTCAAAATAGGGTGGGACCACGGCAGCAAGGTCGTAAATTTTAAAGATAGCGTCAAAGGTTATTGTTTTAATTTTTACCCACTGGGATAACTTTTCACTCCACAAACTTTCCCATATTGTTCAATTATTATTTTAAGGCTTTTAACAGCGAAAAGTATAAAATCACGAAAAAGTATCATTCCCTCTTGCTACACTAGCGCAATTTTGGTGGGTTTTTGAATTGTAATTTCAGTTTTTGGCGGGATCTTAAACTGTCATGTAGTGGTTTTTTGTTTTTTATTCATAAATTTATGTTGTGTGAATAAGACGTATTTAAAGGAACAGTTTAAAGAACAGTTATTTACCTAAAAGTAAAAGTTTGAAACTTTTATCTTGGTTTTGGCGGGATCTTGAAGTGACACGTTGTGGTTTTTTATTTTTTATTCATTAACTTAGATTTTTGACTCTATATTACGTAATATTGGTGGCGTTTTGCGTAATATAGTTTGGTTTTTTGCATAAGTGAAGTGGATTATAAATAGAAGCTAAAAGCATTCATTCTGAGGTCCCACAAAATCTTCCTAGAAAGTTCTAACATGGGAGCCACCATCTTGTTAGGATACTGAATCGTCATAACACATGACACTATAATTCACTCGATAATGGCAGTAATGGTCTTCATTAAAGAGGACCGGTTGCCAAGTTAGGAAGAAGAAGAAGAACTTCCATCTGTAAAATGAAAAAACTATTACAAAATACTAGTAGCTGTAACACATTCTGGTGTGTTACACAGAACTAAACTGTTTTAGTTTGGAATATACTCTTATCTATTGAAGCTTAAGGATTTTGATATGGTTAGAGAAATTCACAAACAAATATGTCGCGGAGCACATTATTTGCTCGTTTCAATTATAATAATAGAAAGAGATAGCATCATTTGTAACAGGCTGTTAAAGGGAACAGATATTTTTGGTAGTGTTGTTTCTCTGGTACAAGAACAAGTGGAACGGGATTCATAATTTATCCTTTGCAGCTTACCCCTACGCATAAGTACTCGTAGGTAAGTGGTTATCAGTACAAATCTATACAATTAATAAAATTGAAGTGTCTGTTTGTAATGTCAAAATAACCGTTTTTTACTAAATGCGTATGAAAGTATATATGATACCTATAATAAAAAGCTCATTATAATTTTTTTGTCTGTCTGTCTGTTTGTTCCGGGTAATTTCCGAAGCGGTTGGACCAATTTTGACGGAACTTTCACTGATAGATAGCTGATGATATAGGGAGTAACTTAAGCTACTTTTATTTTAGAAAAAGAATTAGGGTTCCGCACAAATAAAAAAACTGGTCATGGTAAATCCATTCGGGCGCCTAAATGGCTTATGCTGAGTAAAACATTAGATATATAGCAAATTAATGTACTACATAATTATAGGCATAAGGCAAAAGACCTACGAAGAACGTATCTTTATCCGCGTGCGCTGGCGTAATGGTTAGTGATATATAAATACAATGTTCTACTATAATATTAGTCTTTAGTATATCTATAAAAAAGTCCGCGATAATAAATCTCTTATACATAAGCCACAATAAGCTATATTGTGACAAAAAAAATCGGTTGTCTGTGAATTCGGTTTACTGACGATAGTAGAACGTGACAACGTCATAAGAAAATACTGATGGAATGGTATCATTTTTCAAAAGAAAATTTTAATTTTATTTATAGTTTTGTCAATTATAGCATAACCTACAATCGCTGCACTAGCGGATCGATGTTATTTATTTTAATGATGAAATCACGAATATTCGACAATATATCACTGAACATATATTTAATATCGAAAGAATCATTACCTTTATCGCCGCAATTATCGTTGCTATAAACAATTGACACCACATTCACTTTTCACTGCACTTAACACTTGACGAAAACATGTAAATGTATTATTGTATAGCAGCTGTCCACGCGGACGCATCGCTCACTCAAGTAGGAGAGAGACAGATGTCGAACTCTGCCGAACGCGGAGGCCGATTGTGCCTCTTTGTCGCTCGTTCCGCGCTCTCGCTTGCACTTCAAGCCTTAAATGGAACGCCTCAGAGAGCGGTAACGCCGCATGAGTCATGTTTTTTCGTGCGTGCAGCCGGCTCCATCGAATTATAAGACGTTGTCACGTCAAAAATTGTTTTGTGCCTCGTTATCCTAGTAGTCGTAAGCGCGACTGCTATGAGCGAAGTCCTGGGTTTGAATCCCAGTTCGAGCAAAGTGTTATTGGGTTTTTCCTATGAAATTCTCAGTAGCAGCTCTGAGTTTGGTTTCGTGCCCGATTAATGGCAATAGGCTCGCCCCATGTTACATGGGACCTAAAAACATACTCGGCGAACTGTGGGTGTACAAGTGTACACCTCTGCCTAACCCTTCGGGGAATACAGGCGTGATGGTATGTATGTATGTAAATAGTTTAAAAAGTGATTTATGAACATTATTTTTAGACATGGCGTATTAATCCTTACGTACAAAAGTTACTTCATTATAAAGACAGTTTTATAAGGTATATTTTGCTCTTTATAGCATGTTATTTGGACACATAGTTTAGGAGATAATGAAAAATTAAAATAATTTGTTATAGCGGGAAGAACAATTATGGTGCGCTGGCGCGGTTGCGTTGTTTGTTGTATAAAATTTACACGGGTGAAACTGTGGTACGCAGCTAGTATTATTTAAAACATTAATAGACTTATCGACGACTGACAAACATCGGATGCAGGCTCCAAGTCTGATTGATTCTGCAGCCGAATGTATACACGGAAACACGTGTTTCAATACATAATTAATTTAAAAATGCATTCGCATGTTTACTCGGGATAAACGAAATTAACTTTCTGAATTATTCTTAGATCTATTATTATTCTGTTGTGTGTGAGTGTCTTGTTAAAACAAATTGTGAGATTTCTGTGAATTGTTTTTTTATAGTGAAAACTTCTTTTATAGTACCGTTGTGATTTGAAACTCGATGAAACGAAAAAGTGACACTTAATTATGGATGGTGAATGAAAGTTCCGTTTTTTATGAATTTAAGATCTTTGATGAATCGGCCTAGCGGTAGGGTTGCCACCCGTTTTAGTCCATTATAAATTATAAAAAAATAATATAGTACGAAAAATACTATATTTTCATCGCCACTCTTATTTATATTCCTTTGTTAAATTAAACAAAAGAGCAAATTATAATTGAAATTTATTTTCATTTTGTCGGTCATATTTTGCATCACGTCTCACAGGCATTTTGTACGGGAGGAATATAAAATAATTTATTTTTTGTAAAATATATTTTAATTATCAAAGTATGCACCGTTGTTATCTATGCACTTTTGCCATCTCATAGGTAGTTCATTGATCCCTTTACTAAAAAAACCATGGGGGCGAGAATCAATAAACTTTTTGAAAGCGGTTTGGACTGCAGCATCGGAGTTGAATTTTTTTCCTTGTAAGAAGTTGTCCAAATTCCGGAAAAAATGGTAATCCGTTGGAGCAAGGTCCGGGGAGTATGGTGGATGTCGCAGACATTCCAATTGTAGCTCATCTAACTTAGTGGTTGTTTGTTATGCAGTGTGTAGTCTTGCGTTGTCGTGAAGCAGCAGTGGCCTAGGTCGATTGACCAATCTCATTTGTTTAGCAGCTAGTTCTTCCTTCATGGTTTGCAGTTGCTGACAATAGATATCTGCCGTAATCGTTTGGCCAGATTTTAGAAAACTATAGTGAACGACACCGGCGATAGTCCACCAAACTCACAAGTAACTTTTTCTGAGTCAATTTTTGTTTAGGGCAGGATTTGGATGAGTCTCCAGGGTTCAGGCATTGCGACGAGCGCTTCCGATTATCCTACAGTATCCACTTTTCATCACAAGTAATGATTCTATTTAAAATCCCTTCATAATTTTGTCGGTTGAGCAAAGTAACACAGCAGTCGACGCGTGTTTGCAAGTTCAATTCACTCAATTCATGAGGTACCCATCGTTCAAGTTGTATTACTTTCCCGATTTGCTTCAACTGGATTAATACAGTTTTATCACTTACCCCGAAGCCTGCAGCTATCTCTGAAGTGCTTTGTGATGGATCCGCTTCCACAATAGTTATTAATTCTTCATTTTCCACTTTGGTCTCCGGCCGTCCATGGGGTTGGTTCTGAAGGTCGAAATTTCCAGAACGAAAACGTTGAAACCAAAAACGTACCGTGCTTTCTTTTGCGACACCAGTGCCGTACATATGAATAATTCTTCGAGCTGTTTCTGCAGCACTGGTACCACGGTAGACCTCGTGCTCGAAATATACCGATGTTTCATGTTTTCCATTGTGCGGTAATAAACGACGACAAAGAAAAAAATAATGAGGGAAAAACAAATGAATGACTGTTTTCAAAACTCAAATGTACCAGCTAAATGAATTTATAAATTTGAATTTGGAATTCTTAACCAAAGAGGAGATATTTCAGATCAAAGTGGTCAGTACGACAAAACGCTAATTTGATATATTACTAATACTATTTTTCTTCCAAAACAAGGTGGCAATCCTATCAAGCGTTATGACAACCGGAAGTTTATATACTGTTTTATGTACATCGATGTGATTTAGGATTAAAAAAAATTAAAATAAATGTTAAAGAAGATTTTCTATGTTCTGAACGTGGGAACACTGTGAACTGGATATGTGCCTATTAGCGAGTTGTACGTTATGCTATTTGATTTTTTTTCTCCTAATGCGTGTGAGGGAAGATGCTTCTTCTCATACTGTGAAAAGGACGGGCGCTATGGGACACTGTGCGCGGCGTAACTAAATAAACATATATGGAAAATGTTAAATTTCGTCGGATATTTTTATTTTTTAGAGTTTCATATCTCAAAGGAAAAAAGGTTCCTTTATAGGATCATTTTGTTGCTCGTCTGTCTGTCTGTCAAAACCCTTTTTCTCAGTAACACGTCGAGATATCAAGTTGAAATTAATATCAAATACTCAGGTCTGCAATCCCTTGGAGCTGTAAAAAAATCATCAACGTCTTATAGCACAATTAAGGGAAAACCGTAAATTTATAGTTATATCGCAAAAAAAACTTCTTTTGACTTATTGCTATTGGTAAACTGACCGCGTTATATATCAATGTATGGGGACAACAGTTTTTTATTGCAAAATTAAGTTTGTCCAGTTTGTAAAAAAAATTTATAAATTAGCTCCACCTGTCGAATGAGGTGTGGTGGTATTATTTTAAGCATCGTCGATAAAGTATGAAAAAAGTAACAAATATTTTTGTAAATAAATCAAAGAACGCACATTCAACGTGAAAAGACTACCCCTAACGTCGATTCTCCCGAACTTGGCCCCCTTTTACATTTTATTTTTCTTTTACAAAATAGGGTCAAACAACAAATATTAGTGAATTAAAAACAAAAAACTACTACATGACAGTTTGAGATCCCGCCAAAAACTTTCTAATTAGACAGGCCTCCTGGCGCAGTTGTAGTGAGCCCTACCTAAACCGAGAGGTCGCAGGATCGATCTCCGCCCATGAGTGACTTTTGTGTGATGAGCATACTTTTGAGTTGTGTTTTATTAGTTTATTTATTAGTTACCGTTTAGTTACCTTTAATACCAGTTTGGCTTAGTTTGGAATTAAATGGCCGTGTGTGAAACTGTATTCTCATATGTATTTATTTATAATTAACTTCTCATACGAAAAGTCACAGTAAAAAGTCGTCTGTATAACAGGAATCACAAATTTGAAGGATATAAATTGCAAGTGATCTGGAATCAAAATAATATTAAACTAGCTGAACAGTGCGAATATTTCGCACATAAAAATGTAAACAAGCTAATAGCTGTCATGTTAGATTCCTAGTTAGATCTACAAATCAGTACGTGAAGCAAAAGCTTTCTACCCCTTTTAAGTAATAATAATATATTAAGTTAAATAAATTAATACTGCGAATACTAACACGACCAGTGCCATTGAACTTAGACCCCCCAAAATATTGACATTGTCACTCAACGAAAATTGACAGCAAGTTATATACATAATTGCTCATTGTTTAGGTTCATGAATACTGCTAATGTCAAACTGAAATTAATAGTCTATGATCAAAAAGTCGTTGCTCGAAGTTGGACCTTATGGCGATCGCTAGTATGTATTATTTCTCAAAGGGTCTTATCCTGACAATGCCATATTTCCGTTATCATTTTAAAGCATATTATTCCACACAATTGACGAAAACATAGTTTAAAATCAATATTTTTCTCAAAAAATAATTTAAAATCTTTTTCGATAGGAATTCCATGCTATCATGCTAATGAAAATACATCAAGGCACCGTCTATTATCAATCTGTATTAGATAATATTATAAGTTCTTAGGTATTTGAGATGCATGTAACACTGGGAAAACATTGTTCAGGTTTTAAATGTTTTATGTACGAGTTTACACACACCTTGCGCCGAACTTTATGACCACTAGAACACAGACGCGTTGTTTTGCGCAAACACAAATTTAGGTACAAATATTACAGATATTTCAATAAATTATATAATACAGCATGACATTACATACCATCACGCCTGTATCCTCAAAGGGTTAGGCGGGGGAGTACAGGTGTACTAATGTACACCCATAGTTCGCTGGGTATGTTTTTAGGTTCCATGTAATAGGGGGCAGGCCTATTGCAATTTATCGGTCATTAATTTTATTTAATTAATAACAACCATAATAGTTAACGTTATCTAAATGCAAGATAAAATATTATTATTTCGTTTTAAGTTTATTACGACTGTACCATGCGCGATTTCGGATTCTGCAATGTTCAGACCTGCCATAAGTTTTGGCCTGAGATATACTTTTATTTATGTTATTGTATAGAATCATCATCATCAACATCATGGACAGCTTTTTCCAACCCAACGTGAAGAAACCCGTCATGGGTACACACCTGCCAGGGGGGACGTGTGATTATGTGAGACTCCTACTCACTAAAACTCCACAGTGTACCATCGGCCGCCATAATGGGACGACACGGGACTTGCAGTAGCATACTACCGCGTCGCCCTGGTGGCCGGCTCCAGTCGGGCCTCCGGCGCTAAAGAGCGACAGTCTGGTACAATCCCCACTGTCTCCCAGACGGCTGAACCAGTGCAATGGGAAGACGGGCCCCTGAACCATCTCCCCTTTGGTTCAGTAAGGACAGGGGAAGGAAACGAAAAGCGCCCCCCTCTTCTACCCATCGTCCGCACTGATGTCCTGCGGCGCTAGTGCTGGACCTACATTCCCTTTAACGGGAGGTGGCCGGCAGCTGGCACCCCCCATGTAGTGGCCGGCTGACCTTCCGGCATCGCTGCAGTAGGCACAGTGAAGTGTCTGAACCTCGCACACCATGCCCTGTGACCGGGCTTTCCGCAAAGGAAGCACTAACCCCCCTGTTGGCCGTCGACAGGCATGTATGCAGAGTGTGGCCCAAGCCCATGCACCTAAAACAGCGCATGAGCTTACGGTCCAAAAGATGAACTCAGGCCGAACCTCAACATACAAGGAGGCGTCCAGCCTCCGTCAACGTCCTGGCCGCGGTTACAGGCACCGATAGGTGAATTGCACCTAGACGTCCGTTTCGACTCTGATTTTCGCCAGCCCTTATTTGGTACGGCGGACATCCCCCTTTTAACGCCGCTGCGGCGACAACCTCATCACTGGACACAGAATCATCCAGGCCGACGATGTGGACATTTACCCTCTTAATAGGACTGTTGATCAGGGCGACGTCCGCCAATGCCGCCTGGAGACTCTGCGCTAGTTTGTCAGCCCGCTCCGGGCCTTGGTCGCCAAGAATCTCAAGGTTCCTGGCACCCGCTTTGGTCTCACGGAGTGAGAAGTGGTATATCCCCAATGATGTCAGGCCGAAATCGTCTTTGTCCTATGCCAACCTTGTCCAGGTCTTTCCCACAAGATTTATGATGTCGTCGACCCATATTCCGAGAGGTCTTCGAAAACTTCGTTTACACTTTCTCGGTCACCATTCTGTCAAGTATCTACTCCACCTGTCGTCATCACATCTGGCCAAGTGACCTGCCTAACCCCATTTAAGTTATATAGAATGAATAAATGAAATACTTACTCAGCAAAAGTAAAGTAATATATCTCAGATCTGATTGAGAAGAGGCGTAATCCGGTAGAATATCAATAAGTGGATGGACGTAGTTATCTACGCCCGTTAGAGGTTATTGAACGTCGACTGTGACAGTCTTCACCACAGGAGCGAGCAACTTCATGGTGTAGATTTTTGTTACAATGTGGGCGCGTATCGTAAGAAATCATTTTCATATTTAAATTTCTTCACAACGCTTCTAAAGCATGTATATAGCATTAAAAAAAAAATGAAAATATCTCAATTTAAAATGTACGTAATAACATGAATTCTTAACTTCTTAGTTCTACAACTGTAAATTAAAAAAAGTAAAAGAGTTTATTTTGTTGAAAACTAAAAGTAATTAGATCATTAGATGAAGAAGAGATTTACAAATATAAGCAGAAGTTTGGAAATAAATCAATACACGGATGTAAACGCTGCGTTCGATAAATACTGTACCTACGTACGCTCTTCCTTCATTTACGGTTCTTGCAAATTTTGTTATAGACATATATAATATTATATTATAAAAGACAATAATCACAACTATTGACTGTCTACTTGTATGTCTTTATTTAACTCAAAAACGGCTTGACCAATTTTTATGAACATTTGTACACTGAAAGCTTATGCCATTCCTCAACTGATAGGATTGTCAATAATACTTTCAGATGTTTATTCTCAATCGATTTTGATGAAATTTTGTAAAGAAAACATACGTCATTTCATAAAGCTATATGAATTGGCAAAAATACTTCAAAAATAAAACAATTATGATGAAATTTGGACACGGGAAGTAAGTATAATTTTTATTCATTCTTAAATTGAGATACGCTTTAAGAATCTATATTCTACAGTAATATTATAAAGAGGAAAGATTTGATTTTTTTTGTCTGTAATTGATAAACTCAAAAACTACTAGACCGATTTTAAAAATTCTTTCACCAATACAAAGCTACAGTATCAACAAGTAACACAGGCTATATTATAATATGAAAAATTAATTTATTCCTCATCAAAATGTCGATAGTTTTACACAAAGTATAAAAAATTGCCTAGACGGGTGCGTTGGCGATGATTGTCGTATAAAATTAAAATGGGTGAAATCGTGGGGCACAGTTAGTTAACAATAATATGAGTAAGCGTTATTACAAATGATCTGTTTTCAGACTGCAAACCAGTTGCGTCATTGCAGTTAGGATGCGGTTATGAAAACCGAAACCAAATCCTTCAACTGACTGCGTTGTCAGCATGCAGTTCAAAGTCGCGTGTAGTCGTTAGAACTGCACGCTGACTGCAGGCAGCCGACACAGTCGGTTGACAGTTTCGATGCAGTTGTGTCAACTGCACTCTAACCACACCCAAACTGCAATTATGACCCGGGCTTGCAGTTCGAATGCAGATCGTCTGTAATAGCTCTTGAAAGTATAATTACAATACAAGCCGCGGGGCACCTGCTAGTTCGATAATAAAATCATAGGCAGTTTATGTATTTGCCTGTGATGAACGCGCGCTAATAGCTTATTGCGATATAACATGTGTTTTGGTGAGGAACCTATATTTTAACTGATTGTTTAGTCTATAAAGCTTTTCAATGTCAGTTCTAGCTCATTACAAAAGCTACACACGATTTTGGCATATTACAGTGTACATTAAAATTTTAAAGAAAAAGGTTATTTTAAATATTTTTTACCCAACTGACGAGTTCCCACGACTCCCGTCCGTGTAAAAATATACTTGTATAATGGAAACTATAATCTAATATTAATAGCAGTCTTCAAGTGTACCACTGTTTGTCAATAATGCCTCTTCCAATAGGAAGACACGGGCTTGGTTAACACGACAGCCCAAGACGTACTGGCCATTTTAAACGCCGAGAAAATCAATGATTCTATATTTTTCCCCACATACAGTGGTATAGTATTAGAACCACAAACAATATAGCTTATTATTTTTCCAAACATACTCAATTATTAATTTATTATTTTGATATGTATTCCTAACGTACAATGTTGATTATAAATTTAATTATATATTCGAAGTATATTCGACTACCGTCACTTTATGAATTAATTTATATTGTAAACATACTAAATGATAATACAGTCAATAAAATTGAAGTGTTTGTTTGTAATGTCAAAATAACAGCTTTTTACTAAATGCAATATCAAAGTATGTACGATACCTATAACAAAAATCCATTTTTAAAATTTTTGTCTATCTGTCTGTCTGTTTGTTTGTTTCGGGTAATTTCCGAAACGGTTACACCGATTTTGACGGAACATTCACTGTAGATAGCTGAATTTATATGAAGTAACTTAGGCTACTTTTATTTTAGAAAAAGAATTAGGGTTCTGCACAAATATAAAAAAACTGGTTATGGTGAATCAATTCGGGCGCTTAAATGGCTTACGATGAGTAAACCATAAGAGATATAGCAAATTAATGTACTACATAACTATAGACATTAAAAATACCTATAAAAATTCAGCGAGAGTATATGTCTATCTTCTAAGCAACACTCACACTTAGTTATAAATAAATGCTTATTAGGAGCGATCCATCTTAGTTATAATATAATTTTTTACCGATAACACCACTACATAAATTACAATACAGCTTTACTGTGTATAAATTAGGGTACCCAGAAAATACAAAGTCTATATGACAAACTCCCGTTCTATAGCCCTGACCGGGTGCTACAATTTGTAACAAGTAATACATCGACATTTCGACGCACTTTCTGTTGGATTCAAAGACGATAAATATTATACAGCGCCTTAGATATAGGCAACATTTTGATCAAGCACATTGACAGATAAAGTAATAAATATAAATAAGTCCTTTCATAGCAATAAGACAATTTTTATCAAAAAAAGAAAACCAACTTCAGCTATTTTGAGTTGGTTAAGTTTTCTGGTGTATCTTCGAAGTTCAAGGTTCAATGCCAATGAAATTAAAATTGGACTACCTTTGAGGTATCCACTTTCCTAATCGGTTCATAAAAAAAAGACGGGCTGAACATTCATAATATCTATACATTCGAATTTAAAAACTCCTCCTTTTTTGAAGTTGGTAATTTTTTTTAATAAATAGGGTGTACCTTGTAGGGTGTACTGTGTACACACGAATACAAACAATATCTCTTTCGGCATAAACATGTATATAGGTGATTATCTCAAGCGTTCTGCAAACATAAGTTTCTTATGCACCAATATTGGTGTCCAAATACTGTGTAGTGTTTGGCGTATTTTTAATTTGTTCCAGTTATCCACCCTAATTAAATGGTCACGAATAAATAACATTCATAACAATGTTTCTTAATTTGGCCGGTTTATAGACGATAGCGTTATCTTTAGAGTATACGGCAATGCTTGGTCTAAATATTTTTTAGGCAGATGTCCCACCTGATCGTAAATTGTTACCGTCGCTCATGGACAACTGAAACACCAGGGACCATGTTGGCAACATTGGAGACCGTAATTCAATTCCTTTTTTAAGAGATCTATGTCATCGCCCTAGGGGAAACCGTGCTGGTTAACCCATTCCATGGTCCTACCGTACGTGACAGGAAGTTTCGAGAGAACCTTACTGTTGTCAGGATTTGGCTAAGGTTTAGAGTGTGAGGATGAGTAACCAGCCAAGGTGTGAGATTGGAACGGTGATAAGGGCACTATACCGAAAAGTTACTCAGAGTGTACCCATTGTTCATGCGGTAGACACAAAGAGACTCGGAGCCTCTGCGAAATTTTAAGGAGTGTAGATCGTTTGTTAGTTCGGGATCGTCGAAAATGCGAATAAAATGCTTTTGTAGGGAGTCAAGAAGACATAGCTAGTAGACAGGAGAACCGGTCCATATGAGTGCGCAGTACTCCATGCGAGGTTGTACTTTTGCTTTATATATCAGAAGTCGTTGTCTTGGTGTGAGGTACTGCTTGGACTAATTGAGAATATCCAACTTTTTTGATTTGGCTTTGCTCATCAAATGATTCCGGAATTCCATTTTGCACCAAGGATCCTGTTATTACTTGAGATCTTTAAAGGAGTGACCTGGAACTAGGCCATAACCAATGGTTTTTTTAAATGAAAAACACACAAACTTGTTTCTTTGATTGATTGCACTGGACGAGGTTTACTTTTTCCCAATTAGAGGTCCTTTCGATCTCAGACACAAGTTTAGTCCAGTTTTCCTCGATAAACATTTGAGGAATGCTAGCACGGCCCGAGGGTACGACATCACATGTCTTGTACTGTCATCCGCCTAGTAATGCATGTTAGGGGTTCATCATTGATATTCAGAATGAACAGTGTAGGAGATAGCACAGGTCTTGTGGGACTGGTATTTATTGCTGCGGCATCAGAAGTATCAACTGCAACTCTGATGCTTCGCCTGGATAAAAAGTTCGATATCCAAATACAAAAATCCTGAGGGATATGGTAGGATCTAAATTTAGAGGACAGTCTTATGCCAAACTTTGTCAAAGCCTTTACGATATCTAGATTCACTACCAAAGCTTCTTCCTTTATCTCTATTACTTCAGCCCATCTTTGAGTGAGGTAAACAAGAAGATTACCAGCTGAACGACCAAAATCAAAATCAAAAAATTCTTTATTCAATTTAGGCTCTATGAAGGCATTTATGAAAATTACCATTGCGAAAACCATATTGGCGGTCGCTAATCAACTGATGCCCCTCAAGATATCTCAACAATTTTAGGTACCTATGTAGAGATCTAAATCAGTTATTTATTGTGGCATCATTCTCATTGCTGTGTAGTAAGACATGGCAATTGTGTTAAACTGGATTACGACCACCATACACTAGTACCATAGTGGCAGACTTAAGTGCCATACATACATACATCAAGCTGTTGCTGATATTGTTGTTCAGATGTTGCAGGCCGGCATGACAGTGACATCTGGTGATGAACTAACGATCTCTCGGTGGTCACCGTTGTTTTTAGATTGTGCTGTGCTTACCATCAGGCACAGTGCCGTCACTTAAAAAAAGTGTATCTTAGCTCCCACACACGACTGAAGTTTACTCTTTAAAAGTGACACATACATGATTTCCAAGTAAGATAAAAAATAATTCTTACTTTATTTACTAGATGGCGCTAAAACTTAATATTAACATTGTTACTGATTAGTGATTGCAAAATAAATATTAATTTAGTTACGATAGATGTCAGTAAAACAAAACATTGAATTGTTATCTTCTGTACTTACTGTACTTTGTTATCTTTTGACAGTAAACATAACGCTTTTGAGTTAACGTTTGTATTAATTTGACTCCTCATAAAATTTTCATACCGTGAGTCTTATATGAAAATCGATACTTAAGGTGTAAACTCGAAAAATTCTCAAATTTAAAATCTACGCCCAAGAGAAAGTATTCATTCTATGTGTAACCTAATAGGAATCTGCGAATACGTTGTCCTAAAAAAGTTAAAAAAATATACAGTAGGCCTGTGTTCTTGTACAACAGATCGAGTTGTATAAACGGTCAGAGAGAGAGACGGTCGGGCGTGTCTGTCCGTGTGTAGCGAACCCTGGCGACCGTCCAAAGCCGGGTGATACAAGAATAGCTTCAGCGACTGAGCACATGTGTTTTAATTACCTATACATGCGAGTTTTATCAACTGTTAGCTAAAGTCGACGGTTTCTCCCGTCTGACACTGTTATTTAAACTAAAATTTTATCGATATTAACGGTATTTGCAGGTTCTAAGTTAGAGAATACGCGGGCAATGTTGGACTTGTGGCCTCTAGAAAGGGAACGACTTGAAGAGAACGTCTTATTACCTGCAATTAGGTTAGTGAACTGACGAACTTTTCTTACCTGAAATTAAAAAAAAATAACAATTAGTAAAAGAAAGTTGACATCATCATCTTGATTGAAAAAAAAAAACATGGTACGGATTATAGAAGCTACAGTTATGAAATCTGATAGTTATATATTGAAAATTATTCTGTGCTTATCTAAATCACTAAACGCACTAAACAAATATTATTGTACTACCGAGCTAGGAAAATGTATCTTGTGTGTGCTTATTTTCAGTCTCATATGATAAACTTTGTACAAAAAAATCATTACATACTATAAAACAAATTTAGTCCGCCTGTTTGTCTATCTGTCTGAAGTAAACTAAAAAACTACCGAACCGATTTTCATACGGTTTTGATTCATAAGGAAGGGTTTGATTGTTGGATATATTGGAAAAAATCATGCCACCTAGAAGCTTTACTGGCGTGCGCTGCACCTTATAAAAGTATTACTCTGCTACCAGTACGAAGCTGGGACGGATTGCTAGTAATTAATAATAAAAAAACTCTAATTTATATTTTTGATAATAATTTTAAATCTATATTTAAACATTTTAAATCTCGCCAAAGTTTAGGATATTATATTAATTACCCGACTGCGAAAAGGAGGGTTATGTTTTTCGAGCGTATCTCTATTTCTTTAGCACGCTCTGTAGCCAAAACGGCTTGATGGATTTTAGCATACGAGGTGTCGTTAGATTCGTCTTAATTGTCGGAGTGATATAGACTATGTAATATTTAAGTACGACGTCTAATAATTAAATAAAATGCAAAAATAGAAGAAAAAATTTGTCAAGTGTTTTTGTTGCAGTTAACTTTGTAGTTTACACCACAACACTAGGCACCTCAGATCGTTCAAAATACGATCCCTCGTCCTACGTAAACGATTCTGTATTATATAGATGCTATGTGATATAAATATACTAGCTGACCCGTGCGAATATTTCACACATTAAATAATGTAAACAATCTAACAGCTGTCATGTTAGTCAATCAGATTATTAATAGATGGCGCTCTTACATGTTAGTTGAATATATTTTCATTAGGTATGCCATTTATTTTTTAATGAAAACTATTTTTCGTTAATAGTGGGAACAAGCTTTAAAATGAATTTAAAACGGAATTTCAAATTTCGGTGTTTTAAAAAACACACCTGTCTAGGTAATCTTAGAATGTAAAACATCACCAAAATACAATATTTCATCCAAATAGTTGGAGCCGTCTAATAATTACTTATATACAAGAATTGCTCACTGAACAGTAGATATTAGATAGATTTTCAGATTAATTTTTAGAGAGATATGATGCAGCCACAAAAAAATACATTAGAGAAATAATATACCTACTAAGATTATAATTTATTTGTACAAAACAAAGTAATAAAACAAGACATTATATTAAGTAGTTATAACAAGAAGAAAATATTTACTTTAAATAGGACTTTAGTTGAAAATTACTCAATGGATTTTGAAGTAATAATTTTTTTAGTTATATAATATAAACATATATAAATTATAAACACAGGTTATCTCGTACAATAAACTATTTGTATGTAAGTTATTGGAGTTTATTTAAATTTATAAAAGCTTTATGTTTTCTGACAAAAGGTATATAATATCAGATTTATGCGCCGTCTAATAGCTTTTGCAAGTATTATTTTAGTATTTTGATTACTTCAAATATACGTACAGTTTTGTTTATTCTTTATTATATTTGCTGAAATATGGGGCGTTTTCTATCATTACTATTTTATATTTATCCCATAACAATCGTACTTAAGGAGTAAACTCTAGTCGTGATTTGGACACAGGCATACACTTTTTTTCTATCTATCTATTTCTATCTATCATGTAGTATACACAGCTTTAAGCTATGTTTCTATCGCATCCTATCGTATAAGTAGGGTAACGGGTCTGAGGGTTGCAAGATTAATTATATTTACATTGATGAGGTAAATTGTCTACTATGTTTGTATGATAACGTAATATTTTTAGTGTTGCCACAATATAATTTACTTTATTTTTTCTCGCTACAGATGAGAAAGTATCAATAAACAGGCGGTAGGAAAATTATACAAAGTACCTTGGTAATTCTTTTTTACGACAAAGTTTTTGGTAGTACGACAAAGTCACGGAACTGTGACTAATGGTAGTATGATAACACAATACAATGAAAAACAACGACGACTATCGAGTCTCTGTCATGCCGGCCTGCAAACCTGCAACTGGATGTACTCTGGATGTACTCTGGTTGAACCCGAAACGCGACAAACCAAGACTGAGTCATTGGGATGGTTTTATCATGACATGCATGGTGGTCGTTGTCCAATTGCGTTCAGATCTTAACCACGCTTGATTACTGAATGCTGGACTGATCATGGAACATGACAAGCCTAAATGTGCCGCTATGGCGGATGTTACACCTATCTCGGTGAATTTGGTTCTTTTGCGAATCTCTTCATTTCTGATTCGATCACGCAGGGAAACTTCGAACTAGTCCCCGTTGTTCTTTGAGTGGACCTTGAGTTTATGAGATCGATCATTAGCGACCATCTTAGCACCATAATGTGTCATCAAAGGCTTTTTAGGTTCATGAGAAACTGTTGTATTTTAGAGGAAAATATAATTATATGTTTAATTTCCTTCTTAACATTTTATTAACAATGGATAAGAGATGCTTGGCTCCTACAACAGTGCTTGAATTTGTAATAAAAAGAAACATAGTTTTGTAGTCAAATTTGGAACAAGTCGTTGTTTAAAAAAGCAAAAACTATTAATTTTGTATATTCTTGACCGTGTTCCAAGTAACAAAAACCTTTGATTGCGCTTGCCGTACGCTAGTAGTCTAAAATAAAAAATTAGGGTTGACAAAAAATTTCGCTATTACATAATGCGTTATTAAAGTGGTTATTTTATTTTTTCACTGTCTATAACCGCGGCTCCACACGTGTTATCTACAGGACTATTGTTTATCAATATATCTAGGTTTTTTTAAAATAAGTATCTAGTATCTTAGTAGTAAAATAAATAAAAAACCTGTCAGTCGTATGGTTCTTATTTAGGAAGTCATAAACACACATCTGATGTGACGTGACGTGACATGACGGTCACGCGAGTTCAGTGCTTTTTCCCCATCCCAAAACAGCTATATATATATACAGCTAGTCTTATATTATGATTACATTTACAAAAAAAAAAATCTTCTTCATTCTTCTTGATTTGGCGCCGCAAAAACACTTGCCGGTCGACACCGGCAACTGAGACACACGTGTGTCATAAATCATAATATATTGTAATATTTAAGGAAGGTCAACAAGATGGTAGCTCCCTTGTTAGAACCATCTAGGGAGTTTTTGTAACATCTCAATATGCATGTTTCCAATTTATATTTATAATCCTCCATAGCCAAACTATATCACGGAAAATAGCACCAATTTTACATAATATAGGGTCAAAGAACCTAACTTAATGAATTAAAATAAAAACTTAAACATGGGGCAGCTCAAGATCCCACAAAAAACGCCAAGGAAATTATTATAATATTTTTCTGTTAAACATTTTTGGTAACCCTAGTAAAATCCGTTAATTCTGTCTGTACAAATAAATACGCGCGGCATGATGCAACAACTAACGCCATCTGTTATCCTGGACCCGGGTTTATTTGAGATTTTATTCGTTAGCGCAATTTGTCTTCTGGTTTTCTTTAGGCCCATCGATTAATCGGTCGATACGATTTTAATTGATGTTTTATTTATTATTTTACGTAGTTACGGTACGTTTATTGTGTGAATGCGTCGGCTGGGCTGATAGGTTTACTTCGGAATGTTCGGATATACGTTATTTTTTTTTTTTATTTGGAAACGTCTCTGAATTTCCTGAACATGTATGTACTATGTAGGCGGAAAAATGTTTACTTTGCAGAGTATAGGCTGGAATCAAAGCCATTATTATTTTACCTAATAACATTATCTCTTGAGCTTTACAATAATTAGCTTTTATAACATTAACACCAGTTGGTGATGAGGACTCTGAAACTAGAAATAGAGAAATACGTTGTAAATAAGTATGATATCGATTATAAACACAAGAAAAAACTACAATCAAAGATTTAAAAAGAAACTTGGACATCAGTTAGGAGTCTAAACTAATCATTACAAGACAATTTATAACAAAAAAGAAAACCACCTTCAATGTTTCTTCGAAGTTGAAGGTATTTTAGCGGAGGTGTGAGGGACAGAGAGTAAGGTTCCTCATCCGCCATAGAAAAGGGAGGATCCACCGGCCAGACGGGCGCTATGTCTGGCGGGCAACTGCCCCGACTGTTGTAGTCGGGTTCTTGTATATATACTCAACGATAGAGTGAATTTCTATAGCGCGATGAAGAATAGTAGGAAGCTACTTATGTGGCTCGAAAGATGTCGCTATGTGTCGCTACGTAGTTGTGTCGATGCGTTAATGCGTCAGTTGTGGCGATAGATGTCGCTACAGTATATTGTAAATGAAAGTAAAATCGGATCACCATTATCCCCTATCAAACAAAAAAATAATCATCAAATCGGTTCATAAACAAAGAAGTTATGGCTGAACATTCATTAAAAAAAACATTTGAATTGAGTATCTACCCGCAGTATTTTTTTAAGTCAGTTAAAAAAGTGACTGATCTATTTAAATGATTGTTGTTTTGTTTGATACAGGATACGTCAAGGGTGGTTCCATTTTAATTTAATGGGCATTTGACCTTCGAATTCGAAGGTACACCTAGAAACTCCTTAAAATCATTGAAGTAAGTTTTTTTTTGTTAAAAGTTGTCTTGTTCAGTTTAAGTGTCACTCCGCAATATATAACTTAGCTACAAAAACATTTGTTATTTTAATATGAAAATTGATAGCGTAGGTAGGTTGTAACCCAGTGTATCTATTAATAAGAGAAAATTCTATGTTTAAACTTTTCTTTAGAAAAATTTGGATAAAATAGTAATCAACTTTTTAAGTAAAGATTTTTTAAAGTAGAAATTTCCCTAAAAAGTCGTTGTATTAGAGTAAATTATTAGCTTCAATAAAACTCATTTGATACTTCTCAAATCGAGAATGAGACATCTAGAAAATTAACAACTTTATGATAAATATAACAAAGAAAAAAGTGGATGTCTAAGATATGAGTTTTGTTACGATTTAGCAGGCGGCATTTCTTTAATTGGCGAGTTCAAACGATGAACGTACACGAGACCCGGTGATTTTGATATTTCAAAAATATTGAAATTTATTTTTGAAGACGATCGTATTAAAACATGTTCCCATTCAATTTATGCCAACTTCTTCAATTTCACGCTGTATTATTTTATACTAGCTGTTCCCGCGGCTCCGCTCGAGAGGACTACAGAATGTCGACATTGTGGTAATCCCGCTTCCACCCACGGAGGGCGGTGGCTGCGCCGCGCCGCGCCGGTTATATTAAAGATAAAGATGCTTTTTTGGCGCGGAATCCTAATTCTTTTTCTAAAATAAAAATAGCCTAAATTACTCCTTATAACATCAGCTATCTGCCAGTGACAATCCGTCAAAATCGGACCAACCCTTTTGGAGTTTACCCGGAACAAACTGACAGTTAGACAAAAATTTAAAAAAAATATTTTTTTAAACACGCTAATTTCTGAAACTACCAGTGGATTTGAAAAATTCTTTTTGTATATGTCAACCAGACTCTCTAGAAATAGTATAGGCTATTTAAGATTAAACTAAACCTCAGATAGTCTTAAATATTGATTTTTGTTACGTAATTCGAAAGTCGAGGCCCTTTCAAACTGCTTTAACCGCGTGTGCTGGCGTAATTGTTAATGAAACGAAAATAAAATGTTCTACAATCATATTGATCCTTAGTATATCTAAAAGAAAGTCAGGTATTTTGTGACAAAGATTTGTTGAAAATTAAAATATGTATTATAAGTTTTGTGAAATCCGAATGTATTCGGTTTGAAGTGGTTGCGTTGGCAACAGTTGTTTTAGAAAAATAAAGAGAACTGTGAAAAATGTGAATCCTTGTTTATATTTTAATACTTAATTTAAATAAATACAAATCGTAGCGTAATAATATTACAATAAGCATTATTTTTGGACATGGCATATTAATCCTTACAAACAAAAGTTACTTCATCATAAAAAACAATTTTATGAAGTTAAGTTTTGCTCTTTAGAGTATGCTATTTGGACACATAGTTTAGGAGATAATGAAAAATTAAAATAATTTGTACTTACGGGAAGAAAAATTATGATAGACTACATGGGTGCATTGGCGGAGCAGTGTTTGTCGGTTATAATATAATTAAAACGGGTGAAACTGTGGTGTACAGCTAGTACTTTCATATTATGCGTTTAGTAAAATGCTGTTACAATTTTATTAATTGTATATATTATAATACATTGGAATATTTTATGGTACGTTATGAGGACAAGGAACAATCGAGAAATAGGTTACACGGAGTGTGAGTCGATGTTTGACATTTACCGAGGTCAGGGGTCGACAAGCGGGCGCCAGAAGGAATCACGATTAACTGAACATTTGTGTACACATTTTTTACATTAAAATTAACTAAATCCTGAGGCCGAATAGATCTAAAATCTTTCAGTACAATACGGGTTAATATTTTTTCTACATTTTTATAGTATTGTTACAAACAGATTTTTAAAGTGAAACTTTTATTAGATCGTCTCAAAATTTTTGGTATGTGTGTTGCATGTCGCGTGACGGTCGGCCGCGGAGTAGGGATGGCGGCGCCTATAGTTCGCAGCAACTGACCGTGTAGTGTATAGACTATTACTCATTTGTGAATTTTTAGTTAAATGTCTATAATGTGAAAAAAAGTTTCACTTTTACCGTGATTTCATGAAACCACACAATCATTTTTTTTTTAATTTATGATTAAATCACATAATAGTAGGTTTTTTTATAGTAGCCAATTACGGTACTGTCCCTGATGGTAAGCACAGTACAATCTTAATACAACGGCGACCACCGAAGGATCAAAATCCTTCGGTGGCTCTAGGTAGGTAGGTCTAGTAGGTATTATAATACTTTTACAATACACTTTTTTGTAACCCTGGCTTTGAGAGCTTCACTGGGCTCGGATATTCTACATAGAAAATAGCAAAATGTTCGCATGGGTCATCTATACTACTTTTTTATTCCCACGGAGTAAATTGACGATCAGTAATAACAAACTTGAAAATAATGTTGCCACATTTATTTTTGTAATGTAGCCCTACCGTATAGTTTACGGTACAATTATTTGAAGATTTTAAATACTGAATTGAGGGTTATTATTTATTAATTTAAATATTTTGTGTTGTTCAACATACACGATAATTTACTATTATCATTACATAATTTAAGAAACTACTGCAAAAAAAAGGAACGCTTTGGTTAACCCACGAGAGATGCGAACTTGTCTCCTTTATTCAGGCTTCATATATTAAGAAGGGTTCGATAGTTTTTGAAAAAAAAAAACTCATCAATAGGTATAATATCTCATACGGCTTTACAATTAGTACCTGTTGGTGACATCAGTATTTTAAAAACACAGTTAACTAGTAACATATGAAATGTTAATTCACTTTGTGAGAATAAAAACCGTACTATACAATATGTATTAAAAACCCCGTCCAATCCGAACAGGGTATATAGGTACTCTAATGACATTACCAAAAAAATATCAAAATTTTATTTATTATGAAAATAAAAATATTATTGGGTTTCAAAATTAACATATTTAATTTTTTTATATTAGCGGTACGTTTGATCAAATGGCGGTACCCTGCGCTGCGCCGCGTCGTGCGCCTGTATAGCCATGTAAGTTTCCACATTTATTTTTTATTTTTTACATTTTATTAGCGGTATTTTTTTAACGTATAATCTGAGATAGATAATGTGTACAAAATATAATCCTTATACCTAATAACACCTTCAAGAATCTGACGGGGTTTTTAATACATATTGTATTAAACTGTATAAAAGATGCTTACAGAACTTTTTTGAGGTTAACATAATTATTTCTTATTTATTGTGGAAGTTCACCGAACATATTATGTTAATATGAATCTGGTATTATCTTAGCGCCTCGTAGATGTGACTGTAAAGTATTAGAGTCGGAATGAAAAACGGGAAAATTGGCTTCCCACAAACATCTTTCGTGGATCTCATTAACTGAACGTTTAGAAACGGGACGTCCGGGCCAAGGTTTTCGCGGGACAGTTGGCAATCCTAGTGAAAACCGTAAAACGGCGAGTACGTTTGTAACCCCTGACATATAATAATGTTGAGGGGTGTCAATCAGCCTACATCGCAGCAGTGGGAAACTGGGAACAGAATTTTATAATTAAAACTATAGTGGATACAACTGCTATGTTCGAGTTCGATTCCCAGGTCGATCAAAGTTATATTGGGTTTTTCCGTGAAATTCTCAGTAGCAGTTCGGAGTTAGGCTTTGTGCCCGTTTAAGTGCGATAGGCTCACCCCCTATTACATGGGACTTCAAAAATATACCTGGCGAACTGTGGGTGTAAATTAGTACACCTCTGCCTAATCCTTCGGTGAATACAGGCATGATTGTATGTTCCATTAAAATATAATATCTAGGTCTATAAATGTGAGGACTCTGGGGTTCATTTCTTTTAACCAGTTATAATAAGCTGTCGGCCACAATATAAGCGAAATTTATAAATGAAGATCTAATTAAATCTAGAAAGATCGAATCCACAGACAAGCTACTGAAACATATCGAAGTAACTGACGAAAGATTTTCAGCTTGAATTTCGTAGTTAAATAATGGTCCGTATTATGGTTTCATCACCTTTACCCGAAATCTCAGGACTCTTTGTACGGATTAAATCCACGATCCACGAGTCACGTCCGAATGTACTACAAATGACCCATCGTGGCTTTTATCAGAACAAATTTTAACCTTTTCACTAACTTCTGTGTTTTTTGGAATTTAAAGTTATTACTGTGTAGTATCCTGTGAAGATGTGAAACTGCCTCACAGCCAGCGTGTATCCTCACTCCTAAAATATCAAGTCCTCTAAACAAAACGTGAAAAGGCATTTCTGGAAGAAAGCATAAAAGCGACGACTGCCAATGGAATTTGACACCAGCTGTCACTTTTGTTTCTTAACGATACCGTACTTTTCATAACGTACTGTGAAATCACTTTTTTATGAATTAGCTCGGCAAATTGACGGTACTATCCGCGATGGTAAGTTCAGTGCAATCCAAAAACAACAGTGACCACCGAGAGATCGAAATCCATTGGCCGTCGTTGTCCGGGGAGATGGTCTCACAGTTGCACGGTACGACAAAGATAAGATAGATAGCATTTTAGTTCGTGCCGAGATGGAGGTTACCGTAAAACTGTGACTCCGAAGCCTTGCGCGTGTCGTTATCTTGTGGAAAGGAGATGAGGGAATTAGATTGAACAGCTCTTCAGACTTTGTCAACGTATTATAAAATTAAGACTAAAATTGATCAATGTTTCTTTGCTACAAATTATGACGTACGATCCCGAAATGTGTAAAGCATTCGTTTACGTCCCCACTACGATAATAAAGTAAAAAGCAATCCAAGATTCACATAAAGAAAGGGTTTTACAACAAAGATAAGATTTCTTTACTAGAAACGACATAAAATGGGTTACACTAACTGTACGTTGGTGACCTCTGGCATTTATCGAGGTCAGGGGGTCGGCAATCGGTCACCCGTAAGAAACGGGATCGAATTATTTCTTATTCTTTAACTTTTTGATAATATTTATTATACGGTAAATAAATCCTTCTATTATATTACTAAGTAGGTACTTATTGTGAAAGGAAATCGTTGAAACCTTGTTTAATGATTTTACTCAATAGTAAATTCTTATCTTCAGTGCCTACGTGGTTAAGAATTCTAAAGAAGGTTCAGTAAACTTTAGTAGTAAGTAATTGATCAATTCTTAAATATTTTCAGTAGCCTTTATAGCTATATTTTAGGGATTTGTTGTCTAATAGGACATTTCGGCGTAACTTGAAGTTAAGAAAATACATAATAGGTGCGGTAAAAATTTACTGAAATGGGCCTTGATGTATAAAATTACTGAATGCTAAACACTGAAATCATGCTACTAATACTTTTTCAAATTTTATTAACTTGGTGAACTCTAACAAATAACTTCTCTGCGAACGCAGAAAATCTTATGAAACTAATTGAAAGAGTGATTAAGTATGGAATAAGCTCAGCTAAGTATTATAAAGTATAAGTTTACCAATTAGCTTTGAATTTTATTGTCAATAAAAACCTTTTTTTACCCCCTATGCATTACGAGGGGTTTTATAAGTTAATCGTGTATATCTGTGTACCTATCTGTATTTCTGTGTAGTTGTGTGACTGTGTATCTGTGTGTCTGTCTGTGGCATCATAACTCACAAACGGCTGAACCGATTTTGAGCTAGCTTTTTTGTTGTTTGAAAGGTGATTTGATTTGATCGAGAATGTTCTTAGCTATGATTCAAGAAAATCTATTTAGTCGTTTGAAAATTATCACATCTTTTCTAGTTCATAAATGGACGTGAACTTCTTCCGTGGGTCTGGGTCAAGAGGACCTGACCTTTCTTCAAAACGTCCCCGAATTGGAACCCCGTCCTTGCACGTTCCTCTAGGCCTTCCTCTTCCAATGTTCACACTCGTCCTTTAAACCGGTTTAGTCAATCTTCTTTCATTCTTCCTCTCTACAAGCCCATATCATCTAAGCATCTCTTTCTCAATCCGTAGACTATATCTTCTTTCACACCACAACATTCTCTTATCATACTATTTGTTATCCTGACATGCAATTTCACTAATTTCTACTGCATTTATTTTACTTTCATGCATTTTCTGCCACACCCAACTTCCACTTTCGTACATGAGTATTGGAACTAACACTCCTTTATGTACAGCCAGACGAGCTTTCGTAGAAATTTTCTGGCTGGTCATAAAGGTGTGCAACGCCCCATTCACCATGTTACCAGCATTTACTCTCCTTTCAATATCACTTTTCATACCTAATAAACAACAATCTTAGCTGATACTGCAGCATAATCTAGAATCTGCAGGATACCGAACTCTTCACCAACTTACAGCAGAGGTATCGCGTTTGGGCTCATTGGAATTTTCAATTGAAATAGTTACTTAAATATTATACAAAAAAACCTATGTTTTAATCTACACAATAAATATGTTTAATGCACTGGTTTACATTATTAATACATGCGCTTATTAGAAAATATACTTAGTGTGACAATAAAAATCAAGATAAATCCGTGATAATTTTAATTCGGGATTCGGGATAAACCTAATATAAAAAATATTTCGTAGTTAAGCAGCGTTATTATTTTCAAAGTTCTTCTTGTATCATTTAAAATATCTAAAACGAGACGTATAACGCCATCTATGAACATTCGTGAAAAATACGTAAGTACGTTTTTTTCTGTTGAAAATTACGTGTATATGAAATAATTAGGATTTTTTATTATATTTTATAAAGCATAAAAAATAGTAGACACATACTTAATATCATTAAAATATATTGGAAAACGCATGTGTTATAAACATTTTATCCATTTCAAAACTTTATTATGCTCTTCTCCGTAAAGTTGAAAATTTAGACTTATGATAATTTACGTAGGAGGAGGGGTCAGTGAAATTAAAAACACCTATCTAGGTTAACTTGAAATGTAACATTATCTATATACAAAATTACATCCAAATCGTTGGAGCCGATTCCGAGAAACCAATTAAAATAATATACATACATACTTAGAATACAGGAATTGCTCACTTAATAGTATTAGATTTTATACCGTGAAAATAGTTATTACTTTCGGAAAGATAAGTATAGGAAGTCTTAAGGGTTTTTTCAAAATATGTTTTTTGTTTCTGGCAATTCATAAAAATTAGATTAATATTAGATAATACGCAGTTTTTTTAACCCTCTACTTTCATGTAAAGTGATCCATTGTGTAAGCCATAGTCAACCGTATACGGGTCAAGTTGTGACAGCCGGATCAATAAATTCTCCATGAGATTATGTTGGAATTATGTAATTTTATATCCAATTATTACTAGTTATGCTACCTTTGTAGTACCTTATTATTTATTTAGGATTGACAACTGTCATTCATTAAAAATATATACAGGTAACAAGATTAATGAACAACTAATTATAACCAATCTCACCATGCATAAAGTGAAATAAATTAATGGTAAAATTAAAATATACCCAGAAAAACCCATTAAAACACATAATTTCAAATTAGTTATAGATAAAACAAAAACTTCATTTGAAAAACAATGTTAAAGAAACGTAATAAAAGTATATGGTTAAAATAAAATTGCCTCGTTAGACTAGTGGTCGATAGCGCGACTGCTATGAGCGAGGTCCTGGGTTCTCGAATCGCAGGTCGAGCAAAGTGTTATTTGGTTTTTCCTATGAAATTCTAAGTAGTAGCTCGGAGTTTGGTTTAGTGCCCGATTAATGGCAATAGGCTCGCCCCCTATTACATGGGGCCTAAAAACATACTCGGCGAATTGTGGGTGTACATTAGTACACCTCTGCCTAACCCTTCGGGGAATACAGGTGTGATGGGTATGTATGTAAAATTATAATTTATGAATGAAAAAAGTCGATTTAAGATTAAAAGAAGTTAAAGTAATTAAATATACATTTGTAATTAAATTAGAATTGATATAATTTAATAAAAAAAAAAACAAAAAAGCTCTCTCAAAAAAATCATTAAAATTAAAAAATCATGAAGCTAACAGAGTATATTTCATTTTTAACTGAAAAGGTGAATTAGCAAATATGCCAATGTTGTCATCTTTTTAAACCAGTTCGTTATATTATCGTGATAATCTAGGCACTATTAAAAAGTATACTAGATTGGTTCTGTAGCATTTATAACCAAATAAAGGGACCGGATATCAAGGTAACCTAAAATTAAATTGGACATGAATATCAGAATATAATTATAATATGTTAGGGATATGAGATTTCGGATCCGTATATGAATATTAAATTTATTGGATTATATGCGATATTTTCAGATAGTTAGCTGTAACATGTTTCAAAGAATTGAATTTTGAAGTGAAAAAGGTATTATTTGAATATATTTTGTAGGTTAAAAAAATGAAGTTTATTAAAAATTGTAGATTATTTTCGGTATTCGACTGTATTTCCTTCGACTCTGTCCATAACCCGAGATTTTCTAAACAATACTGGCCTCGTAGCGCAGTGGTAGTAAGCCCTACCATTGAGTCTAGTGGTTGCGCGGGTTCAATCTCTGCACATGGCTGACTTTAATCTGTGCAAACAGCATATTTGTCGATTGTGTGTCTGGGTATTAAATTTCTATTAATATATATAAATTATTATAGTAATATCTCAGCTGGTTAATTACATAAAATACAAGCTTTATTTAGTTTAGAATTAAATATATGGCCGTGTGTGACATTGTGCCGAACTTACAAGTGGCCTTTAGGACCCTAGGGCCATTAGAGGCTTTGATAGATTCCCCGGGCTTGACGCATTACGCTCTAAATTTTTTTTTATTAATACGTGATATGGTCACGTTTTCGGATATATTTTATTTCGGATATCCGATAGTTTCGGTTACTCATACGGAGTTTCATAATAACGCTGATCAATATAGGTATTATTAATGATTAATAAAAAGTTGTGGTGGACTAATGGTGAAGACTTGTTTGTAGAATATCGATCCGGTCGATGTCCGCATGTTTGACCCTTAGCATGTGCCAACGAACTATTTTGAATTCACATAAGTACTATACGTTTCAAGTGTGTAAACCGAATAAATTTATAAAATGTGTATTGATTTTTATAACAATAATTAATTACAAAATACTTATTATCATAATTTTATAAATATAACTGAAAAATGAGTTTTTATGAAGAAATTTTAAATCAGCGGCCATAACATAATATTCGAGTTTTTGATTTAACATTTTATCACCCCTATTTATAATACGTAAAATATTCCTACTATTTTATGTCTTAGTCAGATCGCGATGTTGTTGAATATACGGTAACAAACCAAGCCTAGATTCGGCCACTTTAGCACCCTTGACCATGTTGCCACGCTTTCGCGGTTGAGTGAGTGCTTTAAGCGCTCGCCCCCAAGTCACGGTGAAGCTGTAAAAGCCGTCTGAGGCTCGAGTTTTCTTGGGCACTTAGAGCTAACAGTATAGTTGGTTCTTAAAAAACCGACTATTATATGAATAGCTTATTAATACTTATAATCAGTTTTAAAATAATGTATGACGGATAATAAAATGTTTATTTGGAACTCGTGAACAAATAAAAATAATATCGACACCCAATATGAAGTTTCATTATTATAATAAAATGCTGAAAAATCTTTATATTTGTGGTCTACAGCTTACGACTAATATGATAAATTTTTACTACAATAAAATTATCATTTTGCTAAAAAATAGATATTTCATGTTTATATAACATGATTAATATATTTAAAAAATTGCTGTTTGTTGGTAAGTGTATCACTTGAGAACGGCTGGACTGATTTGCCTATTTTTTAAAATGTTAGTAATAGTCCAAATAAGGTTTTAAGGGTAAGTAAAATTATTACTTAAATTATTACTTTTTTCTATTTAATTTTTTATGAACTTTCAGAACATATTCACGATTAGATATATAGATCTGTGCGTAATTATTTATTGTTTTGTTCGTTATGGCCTTGAAAAAGTTTTCGGAATAGAAAAATAGGGATAAGTGGAGGGCTGTTGATTAAAAAAAATAGGTATCTCTAATTAATATACTATTGAAACCAATGTTTCGTTACTTGAGGAACTTGGCATTAAGCACCGTCTATCTTAAGTAGTAAAAGTTTGCATTCTTAAGTTCTCAAGCCACGGTTATTTGAAGCGCATAGCCTTGCAGGGCAAAATTGAGGGTATAAGGGATACCCATGTGGTGGTCCGATCAGATTAGGTCTGCTATGGGCGGTCCATTGCACGAGTGCTCTAGATTAACAGCCGATTGAGACGGATGGAAATATATATATCGTGAGGCAAATATTAAACCCCGCTTACACTTATCAAGAGTAAAATTACTAAGAAGAAGAAGAAGTATCTTCTATTTACATTTGAATCAAGATGCAAAAAAAATTAAGTTCATTTCTTTTTTTTGCGGCTCATCAGAAAACTATTGCTAAATGAGTTAGGATGTTATCCGTATTGGGTGTCGATATATATTTTAAGGTAGTATTTGGTTTATAGGTGGTATTAAATGGAACATTAAGGGATTTTTTTAAAATGAATATATTAGTGTTTTGAGACGTCGACTGACCTCTACGCGTTTACGGACCGCTCGATCTTTATTTTTATTTTTCACTCATTTCTTACGTACTTACTGACCGTAATCCAGTAGCCGACGTTAACAATGCTGTATAACACGACACACGCGATAATCAATCGATATTATAGCGAACGATATACCTAATATCATACGAACGGGAGAGAGAAAAAAAGGAGATTTTTATTGAAACAACAAAGTACATTACATAATTACTCCCGTCCGCCATTACGCACCTCGTGGCGCGTGCGAAACTCGCCCTTAGAAACTATCATCGTTGAGTAAATTTTTTCCCATTTTCCATGAACGTTGGCTCTATTTCGGAGCTGCGCCGGCGGTTACAACCTTGAATTCAGAACGCACCTTTAATTTTAGCCGGTTAACCTAGATTCGGGTGCCATTCCGTGTGCGCTGGATCGATAATCGCATGCGCGTTGTCTCGAGACGTTTTAATAATAGTACGGGTGTGGTGGGTACCTCAGGCGACGGTTTTCCGGGCAAGGTATGCCGTGGGGCAGTGCTCGCGAACGACTGACGGAGCTCGGGTGGGAGTTTGAACGCAAGCGCTTTGCTGCCGTCTCTCGTAACGATCCACACTACTTCATATCTTCAGCTAGAGTACGCTACGCCCGAACACCTGTTCTCCATTCCAATATTCATTCCAAATTTAATCAGATTTACTATTCTCTACCAACTGTAAGGCTAGCGTATTTTAAATCACATATAAAAATTAATACCTACCCAAATTATTTGAATTTCCTAAGTATCCTATGAAAAAATTGTATAATGACATTTAATCAGAAAATTATTATAATATAAAAGCTATTAAAATTGCGATAAAAGCGCCATCTAGGTTAACTTTAATCTAGGTCAAAAAGATGAAAATCCCAACAAAATACAAAACAACAAAAAAGATTGAAAATTAACCTAATTTAACCTGTATTCTTTTACAATGACATTGAAAATTATACTAAAGTTTTAAAAATACGTTAAAAACTACAATGTGTACTGTAAACGTGATTTATAAGACATACTAAATCCGTAGTCTACAATAAATACAATTTTCGTTGTCGGTGCACGAGGCGATATATCATTTTAATACTTTGGAGTACAGTGGCGCTGAGAGTGGTGGAAATGCGAACTATTAAAAAGCTCTGCGTTCCTCTTTACTCTTTGTGCCTATTGTAGTTCAATGACATTTAAAATAAGTGCATAGTTTTTTTACAAATATTAAATGTTTTTTAACGAAATATTTTTTTTAATCATTTTTTTCTTCTTCATTATTTCCTTTTCTCTTTTATGATAAAAAGCTTTTAAACTACCATCGAAAATAAAATCACACCAAATATATGATTACAAAAACCAGACCCACGAGATATATAAACACGTAAAAGAAAACAGTGAAAAAATTAAATGCATTGAAAAATAAAGCACGCAAGCATGCTCCATCTCTTATAATTATGGAAAATTGAAAAACAGCACGTTCTAGCGGTGTCATCTTGTAGTATTATGCGGAACTATAATAACATGATATTTTATAGTTGTTTTTATTGAAATACAATAGATGTCACTTGTGCCAATATTAACATATATACATTATAAGCTAAAAATACTCAAAGGGACATATTAGCGTGATTGTGATTACATATACTTTCGGGATTTTATACGTGCAACACTTAGCTACCCACATACAACATTACACACGTATGAACACACACATGTGCACACCACACAGGTATATAGGTTCTGTGAGGGACCTTTTTTTTCTTTTTTTGCGCTAGTAAGTGTAGGAAACATTTCCGATAAATAAATGCACATACGCATGGTTCCTTCCTTCCTCCCAGGAGGAAGAAAACGTGCCTATGAGTTTATATTAGCTAGCTCGAATCGTAGATTAGATCGCGACTTATTTGCATTCGTGACGACCCCCCGAGCCGAGGTCCGGCCACTTTGGCACCCTCGTGCGAGTCGTCCTAATAACTTTCGCGGCTGAGTGCCCTCTGCGCTCGCCCCCAAGTCCGCTGAAGCTGTAAGAGCCGCAACGGCTTTAGGGTCCCTAAGGCTAACAGAGTAGTCAGATTTAAAAAAAAAAAAAACTTTCGGGATTCTACCAAAATTTTCAACTAAGTCTACCAAACATCAAATTGAAAAACTACTATATTACCATCACACATTAACAAAAGTTTAATAAATAAAATTCATGTATCTTTGACTACTTTTAATTACTCTATGCAACTAAAACGAGTACCTAAGTATTTATTAAAGCATCGTCAACATCATTTTCGAATTTATTTTAATATTTTAGTACAGTTTTAAGGAACATTTAAAAAAATCTATATTTTTTTTAAACTTCTTGAGTGTGTTTTTAATTGGGGTTTCTGCACCCCATGGGCAAATATACTTACACTCAAGTTGTACTCGAATTGCAGCTTTTACAAAAAGCATTGTCAGTTGTCACCTTCCATTGTTTTAGACAGCCACTTTGAAAATAACTTGAAGAGATATTTATGCAGGCCAGCATGACAGTGGTGACCGCCGATCGATTTAGATCTCTCGGTGGCCGCCGTTCGTGGTTGGATTGTGCTGTGCTTACCATCAGGGACCATTACTTTCAATGTTCGGAACTATTATAAAAAAGGAATTTTCCTCGCACTTAGCATGATATTGTCTTTCGTATTGTTTTTCATGACGATTCATTCATTTTGAAAACAAATACATACTTCTTAAAAGTCAACTTGCAGTACAATACGTATCTAAATACCGCACACGGACACACCTCACTTGACACCTCAGTACTCCAATCATATACCTACTTATATATTTGTTTCTTTCTCGCTTAGGTATACGTAAAACACCTTTTTTGATAGAAATTGAGAGAGTTATATAGATTTAAGCTAAAAATAAACGAGATTATTTATACACAGGGAAACCAAGAAGATCGTAGTAAAAAGGTTTCATTTCAGTATTTGATTCAAAAACTACCGAATCTACCGAATACATTTTACACTATCAAAACTTATTCCAAAAAGTCTTTAATCTACCAAAAAAGTAGAAAACGACTACTTATGACCACATGTTGATACTTATGTTCAAACTTCAAAGCTACTTACTATGTTTGAACAGACTCATAGTTTGCCATTTTTTTATTTGAATTTTTTTTAACAGTAACTGTGACGACGGCGAGCCAAGGCCTCTAGAATAGCAAGTTGGCATTCTATTATCAATCGTTTATAGGTTTAGTGTTATAACCACCATCTCACCTGTCCTTATGGGGAAATGACTTTCAAGGGCAGCTGCCGGAACACACCTAAAGGTGTGCTTGACGATAGTTATTGAACTTGATGGTGGTAGCTATCCAAGCGGGTATTTGAAATACACTACCACCATACCGTGGTCTCATCACTATGTTTTCCTCGGCGACATACACATTGCGAGGCCTCTTTCATTTCCCAAACCGAAAAAAAAAACCATAAATAGAATGAGACTGCTGCTAACTGCTATAATAGTTTCTCTCATTATGGACATACCTATACTTCTCATATACAAAATTTCATGGAAATCGTTTCAACATTATTATTCCATTCTACGATTTTTAATATACTATTAAAGGTTCTTATAGCCTCCTAGAATAGATAATATGATGTATGCTTCCCTGTCTACAAAATTCGATCAGAATCGGTTGAGAATTCATAAAACCTTTATTCTTTTTTTTCTTTTTTTACGATTTCTAGAAGTAATATTGACAATTCTTATAGTCCATCAATTATGTGATTACTTATACTTCCCGTGTACAAAATTTCATCAACTACAGCCAAGAATTAACGAAAAATTTTTTTTACGTTTTGTAAAAGTAATATTGAAATTTCTCATACCCTATCAATTGGCCAATCACATAAACATCCCGTGTATAAAATTTCATAAGGATCGGTCAAGCCGTTTTTGGTTATATCGGAACATACATACAAGCAGACAGACAGACAACAAAACTATAACGGCATATTCGTGATCAGTATTGTTCATATTTGCTTATTGGGAAATTTTGGAAAAATATTAAATGGACAGACAGAACTACACATTTATTAAAATAGATTTTATCAAAATCGGTTAAGAATAAACGAAAATATTATTATTGGATTTTTTTCTTATTTCTAAAATTAATATTGAAATTTCTTATAACCTATCTATCTATTGACCAACGATCATATAAGCTTCCCATAAAGAAAGTTTCGTGAGAATCTGTCAAGCCATTTTTGAGTTAAATCTGAACATACAGATGAAAAATAAAATACGCCATATTCCAGATCAGTTTTCCTTCATTTAAGTAGGTCTATTGGGAAATTTGTAAAAAATATTAATGTATTAATCAATATAGTTAATTTTAGCCGACGACGCCTAGCGCCGCCATTGTCTGGAAGACTGTAAAGTTTGAAGAATCTCTTAGTCATGCAGACTCTAAGTATGTTGATGTGTTAAATAATAATAAATTTAATGGTGTCTTTGAAACACACCATTGCAATAAAGTATATCGATGTATCTTTGTAAACGCATCATATAATGTCTTCCAAATTTATCACTAGGGTGCGATCTCTCTTACGTTTTACTGTCATGTCGAACTGTACGCAAAAAGGAAAAGTAAATGTGTTATTCAAGAAATCTTACTCAGTTTTATTAAAATAAAGCCTAAACCCAACATAATGCAACAGAGTTATTTAGGGAATTACAATCTATTGTAATTAGAATATCGGTCAACAATACGTCACAAGAAGTTTTAAATGACACCAGTAAATGAAATGAAAATGGCGTAGTAGAAAATCTCTTAAAAGGACGCCATTCCAGCCTTTCGCCTAGGGCGCTAGAAATGTTCAGGCCGGCACTGCTGCTGGGCATATGACCGGTTCTGTGCTGCCCGCATCCAACAACTTCCCGCAACATTTACTAGGTTGTCGGTCCACCTTGTGGCGGATCTGTCCACGTTTTGTCTTGCGATACGTGGCCACCACTCGAGAACTCTTTGGCTCCACTGGCCATCCGTTCTATGAGCTACGTAGACTCCCACAGTCACTTAAAATTTATTGAAATTATAAGGGGAAAAAAGAATAAAAACAAAATATCAATGCGCCAAGTCTTTATTTATTTTATAAATAAAATTACAGTTAAATTCAGACATCACAACTTTAGGAATACGTTCACAATATAAAATAGCTTAAAATATAAAATTACTATCAATAATTTGCCTGTAGAAATAGTTTTAACGTTCATTAACATCATTATAAGGGATTATACAAAACAAACGTACTTGTTGGAATATAAAAATGAGCCTGTAATTTCGCGATTAAGTTTAAAGGCAATAAATTGTATAAATTTATAGACAGAAGACTTTTGTAATCGAGCAGAGCTACAACTAAAAGAATTGGTTTCGGATTCGCAGAAAATAGATTTTCAACTTCAAATATGGTTTCGCGCTTTGTAAGATTAACGAAAGTCGTCGTGAAAAATTGAAGAATTTTAACCTTACAAAAAGATAAATAATTCGTCAAATTATTTTTTATGTCATGTGTGATTGATTTATTTAAAAAATATAAGGTTTGAAATAAATATATTATTAGATTATTGTGTACAGCACAAATGGTTTTTATGTATAAAAACAATAAAATTCATACGTTAGTATAAGAAAATAAAGTCTGAGGTAAGTGTATATGGCAAAAAAGATACATACAATGCACATAAATACAATAGATTTCAGGAATGCATTACTCTTACACTTTTGTTACAGATTTTTTTATTTAAATGTAAAATATGCCACATAAAACGCGGCATTATGTTCATGTGACTACGTGTGACGTCATCATTCAAATGTTGTCATTCATCATTCGTATTATGTGCAAAGTTGAGTTTCATAGAGTTTCAGTTGAAACTTTGAACTTTCTTCAGCACCTATATAATTAATTTTAAAGTCACAATTTCTACACTTAGTGATAATTTTAGTGTCCCTTGTCACAAGATACCTATAATAAATAATGTACGATGACGTCAAGTTGTCTGATTGGCGTTTCCAATCACGTGACGCCCAGATAACAAATCTCTATTTTCTCAAGAGAAACTAAAATAAATAAACAATCATTTTGTTCCACATTTGTTTTTTAAATCATTAGGAATAGGTAAATAATTAACTTTCATTTTTAAACATATTATTGTCAACTCGCGGATTGTGGTAATATTTTTACACATAATTCTGTTATATTACATAGCGAAAGTATTAATTTTGGATTTTATAGAATATTTTTCCTTTTTATTTTACGTTAATAAAATTAAAAAAAAAAAACTCTTGTTAGGTATCCGAAGCGCTTATGGTAAAGTGAGCGAAGTATTTTCTTTGGTAAATTATTAATAACACGTTCTTTCATAATTGACATAGTAATTAAAAATAAATACAAATAATAAATTTTATGATCTTACACAACGTATTCTCGAAGTAAAAGCTGCCGGAACTTGGCCATTTCTAAACCGGGTATAGTGTAATTGAATATGCAATATTTTTAAAAAAGTGGTTTTTTTATGTTCTACCATAGCTGCCAAGCAATACAATACAGTACAAGTCTCCTGTCGTTCGACTAATTTAGAATCACCCAATAAATGTCTAATTTTAGATCGAGAAATAAAATGAAATTCTAAAAAAAAGATTTTTTTTACCAAAAAAGTAATGTAAATGCCATTTATGTGGGCAGATGATGATGAAGCATAACTAAATGAATACATGTCTAATATGTATGTATATTACAACTATATGTAGACAACAGTATTAGTTACATACTATATAACAACTCAGTATAAAGTTTATAAATCTCATTCTATATCACATTCATTTAAAAGTACACCTTAGAGTACATATTATATGGTTGGTTTACGGTTTGTGACTGTTTTTAAATTCATTGTACAATTATCCACACAATAAAATTGTAATTGGTGTGTTTTTAGAATTTAATTTTTATTAAGTTTGTCTTGTCTTGGAAATTAGATCTATGAAAATTGCTATTTTTGTTACTGGAATACCACAGAAGCGTTCATTAGATTTCTAAAAAAATGTAACTAAGACGTTAAAGTCGTGACGTGTCGTTAAAAAAATTGGACATAACTCAACTATAACGCGAGCGAAGCAAAGGGCAAAGCACTAGTATTTTATATCATACTTGTTGGACTGGCCACACAAGCGTTGTTCTGCCCTATCTCAACCAATAATTCCTTTAGAGCACCATCTATCGCGTTCTGAGATAGCATAAAAACTTCTCCATGAAAAAAAACACCAAGATTTTCCAATTTTCATAGTAGTCTGTCAAACGGTGTTGGAGTTTAAAAATCTACTAAATAAACATTCTGCTCAATATGACTTTGGCTATAATCAATAAATTACTATCTATATCTCATTGCTAAAATACGTTGATTCAGACTTGACGTACAAAAATTAAATTTTGCCTGAATAATTGTACTACTTAAGAAAAATATAGCTTTGGGAGTCATTTCATAAATTTTATATTACATTTGAAGATGGTAGCTGGAAAAGAACACCTCCATACACTGCAAGCCGATGAAAGTACGTTTGAGATTTAATCACACTATTTATAATAAATCTAATAAAACATTTTCATCCTAATAATAATTCTCATAAAATGCTTTCTAATACTCATTGATGCAAATCGTAATAAACTACAGTAGGCCTCTTCACTGTACACGACTGTCTAAAATAATTGCTTTATTGTACTCCTTTTTATTCTAAACTACAATCTAGATTTTACTATCTAAGACTCGGTTTTTAGGGTTCAAATATTGAAATCTAATATTATAGGAAAACATATGCCGTAAGGTCCACAATAGTTAAATATTTTAAAATGTAATTGAACTTTTTATAAATAATTTAGTTTACTTTTGGCTACGTTGTCGTTAGTATAAGTACCATTCGTGTAACATATATTACATAAGATTTAAAAAAATATTGGCAATTCATTAAATAGCGTTTTTTAATATTCATCACAGAATACGTTGAACTGCGGTGATGTACGTCGTAATGTTCAGGAGCTAGAAGTTCATAATAAGAAAGTTACCTGCGCGATTGTGTTAAAATTTAATTCAGAATTGAAATAAAAGAACATTCAAATTTTTAGAAGACATGTTAGAAAATTTATAATACAATACAGTTTATTGTCTTCAATGCTGTTACACGTTTTAAAGATATTAATTGCGATAAATCACATATCGGTACATATCACAGCTTTACGCACATCCAATATCTCTTAGCGTCAATCTAAAACAAGTGAGAGAGCTAGACTACATTGTCCACTATATATACACAATGCTCCTTCGAATTTTGATCACCAAAACAGCAATGTTCGTGTTATCTAATACTACATATGATGATATAATCCAGATATACATTGGCACTAATTTATGGAACTATGTATTTCAAATGTCAAGCAACTTCTCCAGTTAACATTTCTGAACATAAGCATTAATCATAAAAGTAATATCCAAAACTATAAAAGGTAGGAGTAGTTTCAATTATTTATATAGCTTATGAGCCATAGTGACCTTCGTTTTAATCAACCTTTGGTAATATTTTTACATGTTTGTGCTAAGCTAGCTTGGGCAACGGACGAGGTCTGAATTTCCTTCAAGTTTATATGAAGTCCGTTAGTTCAAGTTTACTGAGCATTTAAGTAGGGTATTCACTGTACGTTGTTGCCATATTCCATGTCAAATAAGGACAGAATGACGAATGCAAGTCCGAGGAAGACTGAGCCTAGAAGGTCACCTAGGGCTGTGAGATATGGGATGGCTGCGTTGTCGGGGTCCTTCTTTCTCTTCCACATGAAGTGGATTAATATGTATGATAAGTAGAGTAGAACCATAACCTGAAAAAACAAACAAGGTTTTAGATTCTACAAATCATTATGTTACTTATGTGGAAACAACTAGTAAACAAGAATTTTGCCAGAAGTATTTTTTTTTAATTTAGTTTACATCTATTGCTATAGTAAATATTTCTTAGTTATTTAGTTTCTCAGGTAGACTTCATGAGAGTCCCAACTCTATCATGAGGACACTTATGAAGCACTGGATATTGGTGATTGTACGATGATTTGAAGTCACGTGGAGTTTCATCATAATAAATGTATTTTAATTTTATTTTTTTGTATCTAATGTTACCATTTATTCAATAGTTTACTCCTATGTAATGGGCTTTTGTCCTTTCTATAAATATATTATTATTATTATATAGTGATCTGTATTTAAAAATTCATATAATAATTTAATACAATTCATAATAAAAATATTTCTCAAGAAATGCTTGGGGCCGTCCAAGTAATAAAAAAAGTAAAAGAAATAACATAAAACCAGTTTTATGGGAAATGTTAGTAGTTTTATGTGATTTTCACTGTGCTTCATAAAAACATTATGTTTCATTATTTGTACACTAAAAATCGTCATTTTTAAGTAACTAACTGATAGTGCAATATATTTAATATCCAAAAAATAAAATAATTTACCTGTAATACAGAGCACAGTAGATAAGTGATGGCGAAAGGAAATTGTATGGTGACCAATCCTTGATATACAAAATCGGCAACAACCATGAAAATGCTCTGTCCGAATATAGCCAGTACTAACAGCATACGAGCAACTTTCGCAGCAGATGCTGAAAATAACAAAATACATGTTTGTTTAAAATTTGGATTGGATATTTACAACAACAGTTAAAGAATTACATTTGTTTTTCTTTCTAAACCATCAGCTTAGTTTATAATTTCTTTGCACACGACAATTGTGTCCGACTGGATCGCGAGCACTATATAGCAGGTGGAAAACCTGCCATACTTGCATGATTCGCTATCTCACGTTCCAGGAATAACCTGCCTATATCTGTAGGGATCGCGATCATCACGCACATAGCGATAAATCCGTCACAGTAACTTTAATTTGGTTTGTTACGTTTCTGGCGCAGGTCACAGTCGTTTTTGGATTGTAGTGTGCTTAGCATCAGGCCGTGCTAATATTAAAATCTATATACTTACTTCCAAAGAATAACGTTTTCCAAGGCCACTCGACAAGCTTGGTATTTTCTGGCAGCACTCCAGGTATGGCTGTCTGGTGAAGATGTGTTGCCATGCGGGACGACTGAACGCAGACGAGGTTTCCTCCGATACCGTTAACAATCGGTTGGAAAACTTCGTAACCTCTGTAGTGGTCCACAGCTTGATCCAAGACGATGCCTCCGATACTGCAGATGTAGTTATTGAGTTAGGACAAAAAGAAAGTTACACAATATAAAACGCATGATTGTAAACACATTTTGACGTTTCCTAAAAAAAGCCACCCATGAACGATATATTAGTGTATGTACAGAGAGTCATTAACGTAATTATCCACCCAATAACAACATTTTGAAAGTATAACCTGCTTGAACTCATTTTCCGGCAAATCGATAATATACTGAGGAAACTAATTAAAGAATCTAACGCTACCTATAAATCTGTAGCGACATCTCTCACCACTTTAGCGGAGGTGAGGAACAGAGAGTAAAGTTCCTCATCCGCCATAGAAAAGGGAGGATCCTCCGGCCAGACGGGTGCTATGTTTGGGGGGCAGCTGCTTTGCTTAGTCTATAAAACGGGAGTTATCCGATTAATGTTTATTTTTAATATTAAAACTATGCTGGTCGTTTACAAAATCTAGCTTATCCAGTTTATACGAACTCCAGTTAGTAACACAAAAGTTTAAAAAATTGCGAAGGTAAGAGAATTTCACACATACCCGCTGATGAAGAGTGCCGAAATGACTGGCGTCCAACCGCTAGTAAGCACCGTTTTTGTGTACTTATTTCTCCAAACAATGAATACCCAGAGAGGTAAGAGGCTGTAGTAGACGCAGATCAGCGCAATTGGTTGCCAAAGGGACACCTCTGTAAAATAACATATACTTTACATTTCAAAATAACTATCTCTTAAAATTGTACGTAAAGATGGAAGACAGTAAAATGTCTTTATCTATACATACTCGTAAATTATAAGAGAAATTGACTTGAAATTTAGCATAGTCCTTTCTCAATGTAGACGCTCACTAACAACAGATTATACTCAAATCCTATTTTTTTAAAAACGGGTGAAATACCAAGATGACTTATTTTTACCGGACTACGGCGAAGCCAAAAGGAGGGTAACGATTTCAACAAGCTATGCATGTGTGTTTATCTGTTTCCACATATTTTTTGAAATACCTATCATAATTTGACAAATGAGGTAGAGGTATCTTTAAAAGAGTCTTGATTATCTATTTGACGCCACATTGCATTCATTGTGGTGCTCATAGAGTCTTGTATTAAGATAATTTTGTAATGTGCCGTGTTGGGTATTAAATGAAACGGCTTTTGAAATGAAAAGCCACATTTCATAAATATATTTGGCTTTTATTCGTTTTTAAACTTCTCTCGTAATATTTGCTTTAAAACAAATAATATAGTGTGGTTTCTTTCACACGTTCATAAAAATGCAAAGAATGATAACGATGTAAGTTACTTAGCTATCATAGATTCTCACACTATTAATCAATGAATGACACGCACGTCTTTTCTTTATATTTGCTTTGTCTCTATTAAAGTTTAATTAGATGGTTTGAATTCTGTATGGTAATAAATAGTTTGCGTTACATTTATATGTAATATGGTGACTTTGTTTTATTAGTAATAAAATGCAATATATAATTATATTACGCGGTCAGAGATACCAGTTTCGTCATAGAAAAAAAAGAAAAGTTTTCTATGGTTTTCGTGGTCTGTCCTAACTGTATTACCTATATAACTATAATCAAACTTGGGTAACCTCCCATCTTCCAGTTCATTTCTTCCTCTGTATGGGTTACATACAACGTACAACGATGTATTACAGCCAGACTTTCAGATGTGTTTCTTTCTGGCGGCGAGTTAGATGCCATCCAATATTTAAGTATAGTTTTATTTTAATTTTATTATAGTTATCTCCATTTTAAACTTTGTAATCAAATGTTCCTAGGTGTTTTTTACATTCCAGTGCAGTTACACTTGAGAGCCATTCTACGTTCTAACCGTCACTTCGAAAATATTTAGCAGAGCAGATATTTTGCGTGCATCATTCATTTTTTTTCAAAACTATCCATGCATGGGAAAATGACTATGTAACTAGTAAGTCAACCAGGCAGCAAGGGACTAAAATCGTAAATGCCAAAATAGAGTAGATTTCGACTTTAACCGTGCTATCGATCATCGCATAAAGGTATATTTGCGCTGTGTTTCCTTCTTCTCTTTCTTCTTTGTTTGTTCTATAATCAATTCTTGAAGTATTCTTTCAATAATTATTTCGATACCAGCATGCAAAAGATGTGTTCTGGTAAATATTTTCCAGGGAAATGATTGCGATTGCGCTTGCGATTTATGTCAGCTATGTAAATAGGTTAGTTGTGTGGCTTTGTATGGTATATGTATAGGCATATAAATCACTATTAACTGATGACTGGATACAAAATCAGACTGATAGACAGACAGAAATGATACTTTAGCCAATTATTACGATTTTAAAAGATACAATAAATTAAATCGGTATCATATAATCACAATCAGAAAGCTTGATATCAGGAATTATTATAATAATACTGATCGATGTAATTCTAGAATCAAGCTGTTATCTGTTATTGGACTAGACAGCGATTTATTTCGATAAATTACATGTAGCTTGATTGTAGCCGGATTGATATTTTTACATAGATACCATTTCAGCATGTCCTCTGTGTGTCTTACTGGTCATGTCGATATTGGCATTAACTGTTGTATTGTATGGGGTATTGTACGGTCTCCTGGACTGCAGTAGCGTGACGTCTCAACGAGCACACTACCTCGGGACACCGAGGACGCCCAGAGAGGCCTGCGCGGCATAAGAGAGCTGTCATTGGTCTTTCTGAAGGACACCGAGTGGTTAGACTAATAAAACCCACCCGTCACACAATAAAGGCCCATCAGAAGCCTAGTTGCAGAAACCAGTCCACTCACCAAGTACTAAGTAATGGAGTATTGTATTTTATTATGTTGGTATGAAGAACTCGATAATTGTGTTCAGACTGGATCTGTGACATGCGTAGGCATGTCGTGTTTCAGGATCTGGATCTGAATGGTTATAAAGCCATCATAGCAACGATACTACTTTCTATGATTCGTGAAAAATATTTAATTACAATACCAAAAGTTGTCATCAAGAGTAGGGAAAAAGAGTATATTAAACGGTTAATCCCACCGGTTTGTAAGCATCTGGCAATACTAACTTACTACATTTGTTTTGAGATTATAGTGGGATATTGAAATTCATAGTCTTACGTATTTGACCCTATATTATAAAATATTTGTGGTATTCTGTATGGTATAGTTTGGCTATTGAACGCACGTGAAGTGGATTATAAATATTTTGATTTTTGAACAAGCACAAAATATATGGAAAAAATTGCGCATGCAGCAGCGTAGACGTGATAGAAATGAAGCTTTTTAAAATAAAAACAGTAATAGGTTTATTACTATGTGTATGGTGGTCGCGATCCTTACACTATCATTTATAAAGAGCATAGTGGTAACCATGAACGTCAAATTATCTGGTAAACTTTAGAGAAGTACGCGAAGAAGTGAGAACATCTATAGGCTACACGGGTGCATTGGATGGCGTTGCTTCGGGGTGGAGAGTTGCTTGAAACTGTTGGTCACAGTAAATCCAAATCCAGTAATCCAATGGACATCACAAATAATGTTCATGCGACAAAATTAATTCCAATAAGCTGTAAGTACTAACCTTGTCTCGGAGACATTACAGCAAAATTCAATTTATAATGTAAATACACACAATATTATACTTACGTATTTGTTCGTACATATACTGGGCCGTGACAGCTAGTACAGTGTTGCTCACGATATCGCCGATAGATGCCGCCAGTGGTGTCGCGACGTTATCAGGGTTCACTTTGAACTTGTGAGAACCGTATATAACCATAACCATAACGAAATCTGTAAAGGTTTGTATGTTTAGTTATAAACTAATTTCTACTTAAACGGGATTATTAAATTATATGGCGGTTAATGAAATAACGTCACTGTTAGTATTTGTGTGTTTAATCAACATCAAACCTTTGTGATTTGTGTGTTTAACATATTATCCATATTTATAAATCTGTAATTATGTCTGTACCTACGTGTAATGTTTTTCTAATTTCCTGGTAGACGTCTATTATGAAGGACATCAATCAATAAAATTCCAAAAAACATTGTCTTTCTGTCTATTGCATGTCAGGATTTAACTACAAATTTGCTCGACCGATTATTATGAAAGTACACGAGAAATATACCTATACCACTGCTCAATTGATAGACTATTTGGTCAATTCTTATTACTACCTTTAGGAATAGTAATTAAAAAATTAGATATTTGTTAATTCTCAACTGATGTTAATAAGAGGAAGGTATTTTGTAGACGGGAAGCATTACATAACTGATGGGCTATAAAAACTTTCAATAATACTTAATACCTCTAGATATCGCAGAAAAAATGCTACCGATTTTGATTAAATGTTGTACCTACACAGAAAGTAGGTATATGTGATTAATTCTTCGATTATGACACTATAAGAATTGTCATTAATATAATTAAAAACAAATTTATGTTTGTCATATTTTTGGTTGACAAAGTACAAGTTATATTTCGTTTGAAACTTCAATGTAAAATGGATCCTCAAGTATTGTTGAATTTCATACATTAATTTTAAAAACAGAACGTAAGCAATTTGTTTTGTGAGGAATAATAGTCCTAAGCTACAATAAAAATAAATACGTTGTAGAAAACCATGTTAAGTATATCTTTGAAATAATATTTATACACATTTTTATTCTGTACTGTCGTTGGGTTATTATTCAAAAATAAACTGAACACACCTAGATGTTAGATTTGTAAAGTTTACAATTTTACCAACTGGTTCATCACTTACAAAAGTTATCTAAGGTTCGGCTTCCATTTTTATTGTAGCACTGCAAAGTGACGTAATTGTACCTGATAGTGAGGATAGTGTGATCCAATAACATCAGCCATTATCGTGAGATCTACAATCCATCATGACTTCTTCAGTCGTCGCTGTCAGTAAACATGCACATTTTGTTTTCTTGACATTTAACTCAAACAAGTTCTTGAACGCAACCAAGTTGTTAGAACGCAACCAAGTTGTTGAACGCAACCAAGTTGTTTAACTCAACCAAGTTGTTTAACTAAACTTGCTTTGTTTTTGCTTTGCTTGAATATGTTTATAGGAGGTCAAGCCCTGAATGCTACAGGCTGTTTAAGTCTTATTCCTTTTTTGCATTAAGATTAACGCGAACGAATTCTAGTTTCGTTGAAAAGGTTAAGTTAATATATTTGTAAAACTAGTATCTGGTACTATTAATTGAGCAATTCTTGTATATATATCTATATGTAATTTGTTTCTTGGAAGGGGCTCAAACGATTTTTATTAAACTTTATATCTAGATACGGTTTTACATTCCAAGATTACCTAGATAGGTGTTTTTTTTTGTAAGACACCGAGTACAGCTCGGTCGCCCAAGTTTTGTAGTATTATATCTGGAACTACTAATACGAAAATCAAAAATTTTTCGTTAATTGTAAGCTATATTATCTCTAGGTTTTATATGCCCTGTTTTATTCTTATTAATTTATATATCTATTATATTACTATAAAGAGATTAATTCTTTTGACCCTAATGGTCTGTTTACACGTATTAAGTGGCGAAGTGATTAACCGAATCTTGTCTAAAATTATGCGTATCGACAATCACTTAAAAGTTCTTTAGTCATAAGTTACTGCAGAGTAAGAGTGCTGTAAGTTACTCCAGAATTGCCTCGTTAGCCTAGTGGTCGTAAGCGTGACTACTATGATCGAGGTCCTGGATTCGAATCCCAGGTCGAGCAAAAGTGTTATTGGGTTTTTCCTATGAAATTCTCAGTAGCAGCTGGGAGTTTGGCTTTGTGCCCGATATTACATGGGATCTAAAAACATACCCGGCAAACTGTGGGTGTACATTAGTACACCTCTGCCTAACCCATCGGGGAATACAGTATGTATGTTGTAAGTTAATGATTTAGTGATTAAGTAAACAAGTAGAATAGGATCGAGTCTATTTTTTCGTTTAGTGACCTCTTTAGTAATCCTTCCCTCATCGCGCGCATTCCCCGGTAGGATTCCTACTAAATTAGGTATTATTTGTTAATATCTGAGCGACCGAACTACGCCCGGTGTCATATATATATATATATATATAAAAAAGAAAAAAACACCTATCTATGTAAATTTGGAAAGTAAGATATTAAATAAATACAGAGTTACATCCAAACCGTTGAAGGAAGAAAGTTTATAAAAAATGGCCAAGTGGACGTAAAAAATGACAGTAGAGTTTGTATACGAATATATTCGCCATAAAGTGTTGTTGAAGTTGGAACTACTTTGCAATTTAGTTAAAATTTATCTAAATGCGTGCAAACGCTCACCTAGTTCAAATTGACTTAATATTTAGTTAATCACTTCGCCATATAATACGTGTAAAAAGGCTTTGACGATATGAATACATTTTTTGTAGGTAGTTGGATAATGTTTTACTTAACATGTAAAAAAAATTTACTTTATTCAATTTCAACTAGGTACTTATGAAAATTAAAATACTACTACCGTTTCAGGAAAACATTCCGAGTCACCGAGAAAAGCTGGTAAAAACTCGATCAGGTTTATCATATTAATTTTTTTTTATCTCTATAAATAATATTTACAGTTTAATCATTACTAGTACTAGCTGCCATAGAATGCCATCGATGCGCACACGCGAGAATCGTGCTACCGCAGCTCCCGGTTATTATAAAGGCAAAAATGCTTTGTGCTACGAAACGGTTGAATCGATTTTGACGGAAATTTCACTGGCATATAGCTGATGTTATAAGGAGTGACTTAGGCTTTTAGAAAAAGAGTTATGATTCCTCGCAAATAAAAAAAAGGTTATGGTGAACCAATTCAGGCGCTTAAATGGCTTACGCTGAGTAAACCATAAGATAAAATTGATGTACCACACAATTGTAGATTTTAAAAAACCTTGGAAAAAGTCAGCGAGAGCATATTATGCACATCTTCTAAGGATCATCCACTATAAGTAAATAACCGGGAGCGGGAGTAGCACGATTCGCGCGTATATTCGATCAACGGCAATCTTGTAGTCCACGCGGACGCAGCCACGGGCATAGCTAGTATTTAAATATACGTACACTCAATGACGCGATGTTACGAAATACTTTTTCATATATAACTACGTGACAATAGACCAGCTTTATTACGTGTATTACAGTTATAAATTAAAGTGAGGCACGTTTCTGTATAGTTATTTGAAATTCCCTCATAAAAATTGGTTAGCAACAAGCAATAAATGTATTATTTATTCTGGATGTAATTTCATTGATTAACTCAACAATTCGTGACACATAAGCTCAATAATTCGGTTCAGGTAGAAGTGGGCGATTATGAATTATCATTCATAATGGAGGCTTTGATGTATTTACTTACAGGTACCTAACTCCCAAGAAAAGATGGTGGTGGTGATTGGTGTCGTTATATACCGCCTTTAACTAATCTTATACTATTAAGTGAGCAATTCTTGTATATACATGATATAGTTGGTTTCTCAGAAACGGCTCCAACGATTTGGATAAAATTTTGTATTCAGATAACGATTAACATTCCAAGTTTACCTAGATAGGTGTTTTTTTAGATTCCGAGCAAATCTCGCTCGTCCATATTTAACTAACTAAGCATGAAAATATAATTAATTGTACTATAGTTCATTTAAATTTTAAGTTAAATGTAATGTAAAAAGTGGTAGGTACTAGCTTTATAATAAATAAAAACTGATTTATCGTTAAAACCTCAACTTTTTTCTAATTCAACTCCTTAGCCAATTCAATAGGAAAATTGTATATTTATTATGTCCATATTTTTTTTTTTTACATGTGTTCACCTAGGGCCAAAATGTTTATGGACGGTGGGTATTCTTCTTTGTTTCAAGTACAATCGTCATTGTTTCTGAACTGTACCGTACTTAATATAAAGTGCTGTATAGTAATTTTCCTAAGCAAGTATAAAAAGAAAAATACACCAGAAAGCCACCTTAGGCGAATCGAGTTCCGGGATCAGTCTGTACGAATATTATAAAGAGGAAAGATTTGTCTCTTTTTTTGTTTGTAATGGTTAAACTCAAAAACTACTGGACCGATTTTAAAAATTCTTTCACCAATATAAAGATTATAGTATCAGCGAGTGACACAGGCTTTATTATAGTTTAGTTAAAAAAAAAAATTTATTCCTCATAAAAATGTCGATAGTTTTACACAAAGTATAAAATATTGCCTAAACGGGTGCGTTGGCGATGTTTGTTGTATATATAAAATTAACACAGGTGAAACCGTGGGGTACAGCTAGTATCTAATAAACAAGCTACGTGGAAGGGATTTGTATCCGACTACATCGCGACCACCATGCACGTAGTGACAAATTCATCACAGTAACTAATTAATTTAGTAGTAATTTTAGTTAGTCGCGTTTCGAGACTGCTTCGAGACTTCGGTGCTGTCCAACTGCCGAGGTTTTGCAGGTCGATATCACAGCGTTTACTAACAATGGATTGTCGATCTATCGGTGGTCGCCACTGTTTATTGAATTGTACTGTGGTTACCATCAGAAACAGTGACGTTTCTATGGCATGCTGTTAAAAAAAAACTCGACAGCCCAAACAGAAAAGTGATCACCGTATACTTAATTAGAAGTTCCTTTATGATAGGTAAAGCACAGAGAAATTTTTTTTCTACTTGGGGCAGAGTCTAACTGGTGGCATACATCCACCCTACAGAAGACCACAGCCAAATAACCTTGCGTTGTGCTCCTGCGGTGAGTAGGGTTTCCAAAGCTCATTAGGGTAGGTGGATTCAAGGTCTGCAACTGCTACGGCAACCGCTTACTTTTCCCACTTTAGTTATATAAAACAACCCTTAACGCAGTACTCGGTCGAATTGAATCGAATCGGTTAGATAATAGAAAGAAATTAAAAATACCTAAAACGAAGCACGTGGTAGTGGCGGTAAAGACTGCCGATGCTATTAGGAGAAGAACGTAAGGTCCATGGATAGCACGATCTGTGATGGTGTTCACGACTATAGCGAAGATAGAGACAACGGTCGCCGCCACGATCGCTTGGACCTGTCAACAAAGTTATCTTATTTAATACCTTTACTTAGCAGCACACAAATTACACATTTTCAATTTATAATTGATATATAATTTTTCCACTTTAACTGATTGCTAAATACCATTTTTCATAGATCTAGCTTCGAATAATGACAGATTTTCATAAAAACTTTCATCCCCTTTTATCACCGCCTTTGGAGTTGAATTTCCTAAAATCATTCCTTAGCGCTCATGAATCTACAGTGTAAAAGAAACCCGAGTGCAATAAATTCGAATTGACAAATCTCCGTCTTTTTTTGAAGTAGGTAAAAAAAAATTACAACTATGTAAATATTATAAACAAAAATGACCATATTTTACTAATAATCATATAAAAACGTTATGACGAATGTTTTTAAATTTAGTTGAGGACACATTTGTTGAAATAATAATAAAGAATAAATAATAAAGAATAAACAAAATGACTGAAGTTGTTTTTCTTTTTTGTTAATAATTTAGGTTGTTTACGTAGGTACTGATTTTTTTTATTGCTACATTTTGAAATCTTTGCACAGGGAGGTGTTAACCACAATTTGGTTTAAGGAACGTTCAGATACTAACCTGTACAAGTGATATGTTTCCAACGACCATTGATATGACCTCCTTGGTGCATTCCATATTACCGAGGTTAGCTTGCGTCGACAGCCGTGATGCGAGGCACATATCCAAGTTACCTGGCAATAATATGTAACTTTATAAATAGTTAGTTGAGTTTTTGTTGGGATCTTAATCTGTCTCATGGAGGTTGCTATTTTCATTCAACAATTTATGTCACAATTTTGGTCCTATGTTATGGCGGCATTTTACGTGATGCCATTAGGTTTATCGTGCACAAGTCCTGAAAAAGTCACTGGACAGTTTTAACAATGGGGCAATGACGTTTTTTATATAGACGCGTTATACTCTCACTAAAAGCTATTTGAACACGGTACAAATTTTGTTATCAGCATGTTGAAACAAAAGAGATGCGAAATTTACTTTAATTAAAAATTTCATTTTAAAAATTTATTACATTTCCTGATCTCGTACTTTTTTCTGCAGCTCTTTATGCTATATATTATATAATATAGCCCTTCCAGATTACCGCCGACTTCCACCTGTGTATTCTGGCAGGGACGTTGTGGTTTACCTTATTTCATGATCATGTGTAAGTCTATACGTGAGAATCGTCTGAGGTGTATGTGTTCTATGAGTCAATGTGTACTTATATCTATCTACCTTAACTATGGATGTTCTATGTTTTTGTAGCTTATACTTAGGGCTTCTATATAATATGATAATATAAGGTACGTTTTCCCTTAAGATTTCTAGTTATAAAATTTTAGCATGCTTATTGTCTATCCTTATTTTTATAATTCATCATAGTTACTAATTGTGTTATATTAACAATTGGGGTTGACTTCGCACTTAATTATTAATATCTGGGCGACCGAGCTATACTCGGTGTCTTATAAAACAAAAAAAGAAAAACACCTATCTAGGCAAACTTGGAATGTAAAATATTATTTAAATGCAAAGTTTCATCGAAATCGTTGAAGCCATTTTCGAGAAACCAATTACATTTATATATACTAGCGGTCGCCCAATGATCGAAATTCGATCAGCGACTTTTTAATCATAGATTATTTTCTGTTTGACATTTGCAGTATGAAACTAAACAAAGAATATTATATCACTTGCTGTCACTTTTAATTGAGTAACAATGTCAATATTTTGGGAGGTCTAAGTTCAATGGCACTGGTCAGTTTAGGATTCGCATTATCCATTTATTTAATTTAATATATAGCCTATGTTACTCGCACAATTAAGACGAATCTAAAATCCATCAAGCTGTTAAGGACACAGAGTGTGCTAAATAAATAGACATACATACGCTCGAAAAACATCACCCTCCTTTTTCGCAGTCGGGCAAAAACAGATAAGAATATGTCGATATCCTGCCCTGAGTGGGTGTGAGTTTAATATAGCCATTGATGCATCACACATATGTTTTTCTTTACCTTCATGGAAAATTCAAGTTTATTTCAGAATACATAACTATGTCAAAGACTAATATCGTCGTCGTAAATGAATGTAAATGTTAAATCTTATTGTATTAATTGAGCAATTATTGTGTATACTATATATGTATATATAATTGGTATCTCGGAAATGGCTCCAACGATTTGGATGAAATTGTATATGCAGATAATGTTTTACATTCCAAGTAAGTATACCTAGATAGTTCCTTTTTTTGTAAGGCACCGAGCAATACTCGGTCGCCCAGAAATTAGTAATTATTTGCATAAATAACTATCAATGGAACACTGCAGGTTTCGTATTCTGATAATTTGGCACTAAAAAATATTTTCCCAAAAATTTATAGGCAACAATGCACTTTCAAAGGTTTGCTAAAGATTGAATAATGTCGTCTGTCCTCGAAAAAAAAAACAGAATTAAGAAAAGCGTTTCCGGTTTTTTACTATGCTACAGATATAATTCTTCGAATCTTCTTCTTCTTCTTCCTAACTTGGCAACCGGTCCTCTTTAATGAAGAGACCATTACTGCAATTATCGAGTGAATTATAGTGTCATGTGTTATGACGATTCAGTATCCTAACAAGATGGTGGCTCCCTTGTTAGAACTTTCTAAGATTTGTGGGATCTCAGAATGAATGCATTCAGCTTATATTTATAATCCACTTCACTTATGCACAAAAACCAAACTATATCACGCAAAACGCCACCAGTATTACATAATATAGGGTCAAAAACCTAAGTTAATGAATCAAAAATAAAAACCACAACATGTCACTTCAAGATCCCGCCAAAACCCATCTTTCGAATCTTGTATTGGTCAGAACTGACCAAGGAGTATTTTTATGGCAACTCAAAATGCCACCAATATTACATAATATAGTATCAAATAACAGATCCAACTCCACCAAGTTGTATAATTGAAGTTATTTATGACTATGGGTACCTGGGACAAATGGTTTAGTTAGGTAAGTCGAACTATAAAAAAAGAGGTCGATCGTGGAATCCGATTCGGCTGGGCAGCGTTCGGAAAGCAAACAAGATACCGCAGTATCTCAAGACTCGTCTTTGACTAGTGTGTGTTTTCAGTAATAAAAGTAAACGTGTTCGTTAACTATGGGCCTCATAAGAAATCTGAAAATAAATCAAAGAGCAGGGGAAAGGGCTAAGCTTGAAGTTTCTTTGCGTAATCAAATCAGGAATGAGGAAGTCCGCGTAAGGACCAAAGTAACCGACATAGCTCTAAGATTTGCTAAACTAAGTGCATTGCTTGTAGAACGGATGGCTGATGGCGTCGAAGAGTTCTCGAGTAGCGGCCTCGTACTGAAGGGCGCAGCGTGTGCAGATGCGCCACGAGGTGACCCGTCGACCTGGTAAAATTGCAGAATGCAAACAGCGCAATGATGATGAAATAACAAATTAAGATTCCATCAAAATCTCTACTATACAATTATTGTATTTGTGTCTTCTATCCCAAAGAGCTTCAAGTGCATATAGTAGTACCTACCTGTTAATAAAACTTCCATAATAACAATTTTTATGTTTTTACATCAATTATATTTTATAAGTAGATACGGCATTCTCCCTTGTTTCGACATGCTGATATTATATATGTAATTAAAAACGAAATACGTAAAAAATAATTAAATCCACGTGAAGTCATGAAGCTGATCAGCGTTTTTAGTAAATTGTTGTCGTGATTTTAATATGATAATCAATAAACAAAGATTAAAAGCATTCTATTAAGCAATTACGTAATCAGTTTATAATATGTAAGAACAGATAACTTTTATCTTTGTTTATTAGTTTAATGTCTGAAATGAAGTCTAATGTTTGTAACTTGAAACTATTGATTTTACATCGGAAGCGTTTAGCGTAGTCTTGCGTTTAGTTCACATATAGGCTCATTATTTATTGGAATTCGAATTTATATATTTTTTTATAATAAAAAACAAGCGGATATTGTCCAAGTACATTTATCTGAATTGTTGCTCAATGCTAAACTATTCATCTATACGAATGAAGGAATAGTTAAAATAATTTAGCATTGAACAACATTTCAGATAAATGTATTTGGACAATTTCCGTTTTTTTTTAATATGTTATTGTGTCCGATAAATAATTATTCTGTCATATATTTTGTAATATTGGATCGTACTACTCTACACACTATATCGACAGTATGAACGGTGGTTGTCTATTTGCCGTTTTAAACGGCCGTAACTCGGTGCGGCGTGGCGTCGGTTTGCCGCAAAAAACGAGCTGCCTCTAACTCTTATCTGAAATGCCGCTCGCGGCTTAATGCCGATTTCTTGGACATATGCCGGGGATATATTTGCGCAGCTTAAAGATTCCTCTGATTAACAGTTGGTCGGCAAAAATTAGCCTTTCCGTTGATAAATTTCTTTCAAGATTTTGGACTTTCCTCTTAGCAAACTGCGAGTGCGTAGCCTTCAGCAATACGAGTCTCAGTCGACAGGTATCGGCCGGACAGTCTGAGACCTCATGGTCAAATCAGACATACATTTACAGGTAGGCTCTTTATTTAAAAAAAAATCGTTTATAACCTACTTAGTGAAAAAGTGGTTCTCAAGTGCAGCTGCTGGAATACACCTATTGTTGCTTAACGATAGATTTTCAACCTAAAAGTGCATGGTTAGCTATTTACAGCTAGTTACACTGCCATTGAGTCACTAAGTAGGTACTAAATACTACTACGTCACGTAGTAACGTGAGATCTCGATTCTCTCTCTTGAAGCCACTTTTTTATCCCGATTATTTAATGGTGAAACTAAATGAACTAAAAAAAATTGGAACATCGTTTTTTACGAAATAACATCACGGCCTCTTTGTTAACTGACAATGTACTGCAGTGTGAACTGCGGACTATCTCCTATTAGGCCATTTTCGAAAGGCAAGAATCGTTTAATTAATGGACTATACTGAACTTGGACGACAGGACGCCCCATCAGACGAAAGACTGCAGATAAACTGTAAGTCAGTGGAGCCGTTAAGCATGATAGCTCAAAGTAGCCATAAGATAAGAGATAGTAAATTTTGCAACGTCTATATAAAATACACGTTACTTACGTCCAATACATCTTGGAAAATATAATGTATGTTCGGTAAAATGAACATAATTTTGAACTTGTAACCAACACGCACAATGTCCATACTAGAAATAAATATAAAATATAACTGTATATAATTGAATACTGTAAAACAATAAAAAAAGATAATAAGATGTTGATAAACCCGATCGAGTTTCTTGTCGGTTCTTCTCGATGGCTGGAATGTTTTCCCAACCGGTGGTAGTGTTTTGACAATCATAAGTGCCTACTTGGGGCCTAAATTGAATAAAAGATATTTTGATTTTTTGACTAAACTTTTTACCGTACAATAATTTATAAAGTATACGGAACGGATAAATTTCTAACGATAACAGAAAAACAATTGTTTTTTTTAACTAAAGTAACATGTCAACTACAGCTTTTGTCTAGGTTAACAATGCTACTTCTGTACAATTACGTACAGACTAATTGCACGACAATCTTGTGCGATTGAAGAAAATGACAGATTTTTATCGTTTACCCGCGCCATTCATTATGTAACGGAAATGCATGACAATGGTTTCCATTTACATGCATTTGCACTGCGCAACTTGTTTTTTTTTTCCCTGATCGCGAATTGTGACGTACCAAAAGGGCGTCACATCGAAGTGTTTGTCACCATATGTATAGTGGTCACGACACTGTCGGCTACGCGACGCACCAAAAGTTGGCCTCCCACGGTCCGTGATATTGCGGACGGATGCGGACCAGCCCGTATCGACGCACTGTGAGAAGAGCGTCGTTTGTGGAAGCGTAGACACAAGTCCGTAGCTTTAATGTTAGGTGCGTGGGCGTCCGTGCTCGTCGACCGTGCGTGATTATTCGCAATATCCCAGAGCGTGTGAAACTAACTTAAGCGTGCACTAGACAGATGTTAATGTTATACCTGATTTATGGTGGTCGCGATCCACTTTGACACAATTGTAATGTTTCACCACCTAAGCTATTATAGAAAATATCTATATTCCCCTCAGCTCCCTTTGATGGCTCATTCGCCAATTTCACGTGCATTTCTGTTATGTAAGGGAGCCAAAGTGTTCAATAAATATCATAAAAATCATGAGATTGCTTCTTTTTTGTTTGTTTGTTTGTTTGAACGCGCTAATCTCTGGAACTACCAGAATTATTTTTGCATTTTATAACTTTATTTATTTAGGAAGATTATAGGGTACTAGATGTGCCCCAGGGTTTCACCAGTGTTAATTTTATCTGACAAGCATCGCGCCGCTAACGCAGCGCGTGTAGCTTACAGTAGTATAATTATTAGAACGGAGACGAGTGTTAAATGATTTTAATTTTTAATTATCTCCTAAACTATGTGCCCAAATAACATTATATAAAAGGCAAAGTTTAACTTCATTAAATTGTCTTTGTGATGAAGTAGCTTTTTTTTGTAAGAATTAATAATATGCCATGCTTACTTTATAAATTACTTTTTAATTTTCAACAAATGTTCGTCACAAATTAGCTTATTGTGGCTTTTGTATAAGAGAGAGGCATATGCTAAGAATATGAATCTGGCTATCATTAAAAAAATAATTTTTGGAATCCGACTGGTAGTTCTAGAGATTAGCGTGTTAAAACAAACAAACAAAAAACTTTTCCACTTTATTATATTAATTAATAGCAGATATAGTTTATAGAGTATCTCTCTATATTATTTACTCACGTGCCTCCATAATGAAATATATATGTATTTAATTGTAAAGTATAATAAATAAATTATTTATTTATTTTTATTGTATATATATACAATATGGTTTATACACAAAAAATACGAACATAAATTTTATACAAGAGTAGGTAATGATGATAGTGTGAGACCATTTAATGTGAGGACTGGAGTCTGAAAAAGGTACAAAGACCTGAACAACAGATCTCCAGACCCTCGTTCTTTAATTTTACCTACATTATTATCGTCTTATGCACAACAATTTTGAATGAACATAGTTCTTATGAAACAATAGATAATAAATTTTCTGAATTACTGTATAAAAACGTTAATAACCAATTGTAAATAGTACGTTTTGCTCTTTGTTTAGATTAATGATAAATTTAAAGAATAGGGTTAATCTGATTATATATGTATATGAAGACCTATAAAACAAGAATTTATGTGAAATTTGCAGATAGAGTGAAAGCGTCTCACATACACGATAATGAAGTTGTCCTACAGTAAGGACTTTTGATATATTATATAGTTCAACTGTGGGAAATATACGGCGGAAACGAGCTTACTTTTAAAACTGCTTTTTGAGCACACTCAAATTTTATTAATGTAGTTTTACCTTTATTTCCTTAAATAGGTAGATATTAATTATTTTTAAGTAAGTACCTAAAGACATTGTTGCGGACAGCGAGCGGGGCGAGCGAATAACGATAGTCTAATAGTATAGAATGAACAAATAAATGAAATAATACGTGTTAGGAATAGATATAATAATATGAACTGAATATGTGTGAATATGTGTATTTTAAAACGATTAGAATAAGAATATATCTAGTTGTAAGTTTAAATGTATAAATTTCACTAGTTGTAAGGATGAACCATGCCAGACTCGTAACATTTGGCATGGTGACTCATGGTACTGCCGTCCCTTTCCCACGGTTAGCCTCGCTCTGCGGAGAGCGCGCACACAGGGCGTGCGCGCTCATTGGCTGAGCGACGCCCCGCACGGAATCCATCGCAAAACCGGTTGCGAGGCAAAGGGCGAGGTTAAATATAACGGAGAGGGCGGCAGTACTACGATCAGTTCGAGAAACACTACAACAACAGCAAGCAGCGAATCTACAGTCAAGAACGTTATTAAGAAACCACATTGTTACCACGAACTACTGTAACTTTGTAAGAAACAAGAATAAAACAAGCGCTATTAATTTAGCACACATTAAAATATTGTGGACGTCTTTTTATTCACAATAGACATAATACACTTATCTTTCATCAATGATGCGGTAATTATGTCTGGTCCTATCCATTATTTATTATCATACAATTATTTAAATGATTATCTTCAGTTACATATTACTGTATTTATTTATCAAAGAGACAGCACTAAATTATCTAATCTAAAAATCAGGGAGTATCTATTTGTTTTTTTTTAGCATCGAATAATATCTTTTCATAATATGTTTGATACCTAAAGCCAACGATTTATCATTCAATTATATAATAGCTTTTTTAAATATGAGCTTAGGCGCCGACTTCTACGAGCGTGTGTATCGCCACGAGTCCGCTTTGCTATCGTCGGGTGATATCCACGCAGGGTCTCCAAATTGCATTTTCGAAATTTCCCCATAATGATACTATTTCAGCAACTTTTCCCCAAAAAACCTAAACCTACCTATTCCTTTAAATTTTTGTTTATTTTTAGTATAGGCAGCTTTAAGAGGCGGGCATATGTGTTCAGAACCATAAAAGTACCATCTTAAATAAGCAAAAATTTTACTACTTTATTCAATTTGTAAATAAAAACGTATTCTGACCAGATAAACAAAAAAATATGGCTTTATGGGAGTCACAGTTGCTTTCTTCGTGCGTTCTTCTCTGTTGTATTGATTTTTTATCAGTAGGTATAGTAACTTTAGAAATAGAAACAGATCTATTAAGCGGCTTAGTAAGTAACAAAAGTATAACTACAACCGCATAATTTATACAGTAGGGAAATGAAATATGAATACTACTGAATACTACTAAGTATACTGAATATAAAAATACAAATTTTCTCTGCCATAAAAATTATAGAAAGTCATGCATTGTAACATTTGTTTTTACCCGACCACGAATAAGGAGGTTTATGTTTTTCCAGCGTATGTATGTATGTCTATTTCTTTGGCATGATCTGTAGTCTAAACGACTTGAGGGGTTTTATCATATGATATGTCGTTAGATTCGTCTTAATTGTGGGAATAATACAGGCAGAGTTCATTATCGTAAATTCGGATTTTTTTTAATTCGCATGGTAATGTCGAGTGTGAGAAACGTGAAAAGCTCTCTCTTTCAGACCTAAAGGTTCTAAAGGTTATCCACATAATGCTTGCTTATTCGCAGGTTGCAGTAACGCCGGCCGACTATTGCCATTATTAACAATAATAATGGATAACTGACAGTAGAATAATAGTGTCTTCAATAATTTTTTATACAATGCGTAGGAATAATGCATTACATTGATGGTTGCTGTAATAATTACCAGCTGTGAACCAGGAACGCTAAAAGAAAGGGAATTTGAAGAGAAAGAGACAAAGTACATCATCCAACAGAGACAATAGGTACAGCCAATTTGTCGAGGTACTATAAAACAGTACACACAACAACACAACACAGATAGTAAATATTTAAAAAAACGAGTATGTGAAGTTTGAATTAAAATATCAGAGATGGCATTAGCAGAAGCAGGGTTTACAACCGTACGTGTACGTATCGTACATTTACGACAATTGCATGCCCTCGTACGATAGCAAACTATAAGAAAGTACGATAGTTTTAACAATATACAAAAAAAAGTGAAATTGGTGAAGTACGATAGTTTTGGTCCAATACAGGGAAATACGATACTTTCGAATTTACTTACGATAATTGCCACGCTTTAGGTTGTGAACCCTGAGTAGAAATAGTACTTAGTAGGACGGCTATGCAGATAAAGTTCTTCCCCAAATTTCTCCGGTGCCAAAATTTCCTCACAGACATTATTTTTCCCCAAATTGGGGGAAAACACCCCAATCTGGTGAACCTGTATCCACGAGAAGAATATTCTCCCGAATAACTATCGTCGCGGTTCGCGACGGGTTACTGCGTGTCCGCAAGTTGTTTTAAAAAGAGCTCTATTTTGTAACAGACAAGAGCGAAATCAGAAGTGTCAATAGTTTTGTTTTACGGCGAGCACACTGCGAATAGATAGCGTCTCGCGGCGAGCGCACAGCGAATCGTTGACGTTCTCCTCGTCAATGTCGCTTCGCCGCGATAATATCGTCGTGTAGAGACACGTGTACACGAGTTGTTATAGATAGAGTGAAGTGGCAACACGATAATATCGCAACTATACACTTGCTCGTGGAGGTGCCTTACTTGTTAAGTTCTGTAACTTGTGACAAATGTCACATCTTCGTTCACTACGGTTATTATCGTTTTTTTCTAAAAAAAACTGTTCATGGTGAATCAGTTCGGGCGCTTAAATGGCTTATGTTAAGTAAAACCATAAGAGATATAACAAATTAATGTAATATATAATCATAGATATTAAAAAGACCTACAAAAGAGTCCAGGAGAGTATACATCTATCTTCTAAGGAACACCTACAATAAGCATTTTTGTCTTTAAAATAGCTGGGAGTATGATTCGCGCGGGCATTCTGTAGTCCACGTGAGCGAAGCCACGGGCACAGCTAGTGATAAATAATAATAAGCGATTTGAATACAATTGATTGTTCTTACCTTTTAACCCTGAGAGTGAAGGCACCAACACAAATATCGCTGAAATATTTACAAAAACTTCCCAATCCTGAAACAATAATACATTCATTTTATTTGATTTATTAACAAAGCATAGAGAATAATTAATATTTTTATCCGAGTGCGAAAAAGGGATAAATTATAAGTTAGATAAATTTATTTAACAAACTAAATTATTAAAAAGGAAAAATAAAAAAACACGACTAAACTAAAAAAAAAATTTTGCTTCATATTTGGTTGTCAGACGTCGAACTCAAATAATTATTAAATAGCCCAGTAACTTCCATAATTACGACGAATCTATCGACACTTCGTATGCTAAAACCCATCAAGTCGTTTGGCTACAGAGCGTGCTAAAGAAATTCATACATATACGGTCGAAAACATAACACTCCTTTTTCGCAGTCGGGTAAAAACTACTAACCCTATAAAAAAAAAGTAGTGTCGTGGGACACCCGGTATGAAGGAAGTTCCTTACGCTGTATTTTATTTATTTATTAAATAAGATGCACAATGAAGGAACGGTAATAATACAATTGTATTTAATATTTAAAAAATGTTTTTGTCACTACAGTTATGAAAATAAACATTTTATTAGTATTTGTTATCATAAAAATACAAATAAAATAAATAGAATAACATATTGTGATATTAAATACAATTTTATTGCCATTTTTTCATTACCAGTAATGTACTTTAACAAAAGTGTCGATCGAACACTTTTCCTGTGTAGCTCCCACCCGTCAAAAGCTCGATAAAGAAATTTCGTTAAAAAAAAGATATACAAATATATAAAACTTACCCTGACAGTCCCTAGAACAAGACCAGCCCCGATGGTACCACATCCCGCTATGAAGAATGGTACAGCTACTTGCATCAACGTCGTCCACCATTTCTCTTCCTTCTTCTGAAAGCATAGAAATAAATTAATCACACATCGGTTTCTTACTTCTTACAGTTTACTTCTGAAATCTTTTCTGTACTATAATGGTTTTAGTTTTGCTACCAGCTGGTAGATTATACAAGTTACGGCTTACCATGAGGCTGGCTGTACGTTTGTTTGCCACCTTAATATACAAAAAACATAAGCGCTGGCGTTTTGTTATAATGCCACCTAGTATCAAGTAGGATATTCTACACTAATGTACTACTACAGCCACCTACTGTCACTTTTTATATTACAGTTTCAGCCAATTAGTAATTATCTTATCGATATAGCTAAGTTTACAGGTTGTGATAAATTTATTTTGCCCTCGTCGAGTGACGCCGCTGGCTGTGGGGTTTGTTCCTTAGTTATACCATAAGGGCTGTGTATCACTTTCCGAGATGGCGCCGGTAAGTAAGTAATGGGTATGCCCCGAGCGTATAAGGATGACTCCAAAGGGGGACAACAGCTGCACACCAGTTAGAGGTGTGTCTGTTCGGATGACGGTCGAAACCGTGGGACCAGTGACGTCTCCACCGGCACATCATATCACGACACAAATGTCGTTGACATAGGAGTTCGAGAGTTTCAATCTGAAATCTCTTGTCATGTTCTTCCTTTCTTTTCGCGACCTACCCCTTTCTCTATGCAATGGTGATCATGGTCTGGTCTAATCTAAGGCATTTAGTATGTAGTTTAGGCCCGGCTGAAAACCAGTGCTACAGCATTTTTACTATAGCATATGCTGAGCTGAGGTCTCTTTTGATCTTAAGTACGGCTTTTGTTTGTATGTATAAATTTAATTAGTAATATTTTTATTGTAATCTCTTGTTTAATGTATGTTGTGTTAATTATGTCCGTATTTTCATTATCATATGAAAATGATAATATAAAAATTCTTTCTTTCTTTTAAATCGTCGAGTATGTGGATGAAATTAGAGGATTTCGGAAGGACACGGCCAAACTGCGTATTTCTATAGCAGGCATTACAGAAAGAATGGGGCACTTTGAGGAGAGGCTTGAAGCTGTTGAAAAGCGGTAGGCGGGTCCTGGGGTGAAAGAGGTCACTGAGATGGTGCAAACTGTGAAGCAGTTAAATCTAGAAATAAATGACCACCAGGAGGCCCTTTCATCTGACCTTGAAATGGGTCATCTTCCCGAGGTGAAGGGGGAGAGCGTTATTCATGCAGAATGCCGAAAACTCTAATGGCGTTTCTCTTGGACGAGGCGTGGTAGAATTTACGTACGACAATCTGACGGTAAAATGGCCTACCACATCCGTTCCGATGATGACTTGAGACGGGTTTTTGGAACTGTAAAAGAACTATTGCAAAGGGAGGATCCTCCGACCAGACGGGTGTTATGTCTGGCGGGCAGCAGCCCAACGGTTGTAGTCGGGTTCTTGTATATATACTCAATTGAAGAGTTAATTTCTATTGCACGATGTAGGATGCGTCGTATGTGGCTCGATAGATATCGCTGTGTGTCGCTATGCAGATGTCGCTACATCACTCCCCTCCGAGACCGGAGGTCGATAGCAGGTTGAGTCGTCCATACATCATCTAGTGATGCTTGCCGGGCTAGTGGGATGTTCCAGTGAGTCGGAACCAGATGCCGCATAGTTCACGGTAAGTTGGTTTGAAACAATGGATTAGTTTAGAGTTTATCTTTGTTGTATGTTGTTTAATTTATTTTTGTTATTTATGTACGGTCCTTATGCCTACATGCTTGATGTTTGTTAGCAATTACTTTTATTGTTTCATGGCTATATGTAATGTATGCACATTATGATGATATAAATATGATGTATGGTAATAAATATGAGGACACAATTTTACACACGACCATTGAATTCCAAACTAAGCAAAGCATGTAATATGGTAACTAAACAGCTGATATTCATACATATATATATTTAACACCCAGACACACAAATGACATTTATGCTAAACACACAAAGACAGTCATGGGCGGGGACGAGCCCGCATTTACTACCATTCCGCTAAGAGGCCAGTAGCCTAATATTTTTATTATGTTTTTTACTTTATTCTACCTTATATTAATTATTATAGTGTATTTAATTATTTACTTTGAACTATTGTTTTTAACGCTGTGGACATTTGTTGGGGAAGGGGGGGGGGAATGGGGTTATTGTATAACTATTTACCTAGCATTTTCACTAAATTACGTGACTTACACCAAAACATCAAACAACGCATTTTTATTACGCGTACTTATTTTTTATAATTGTTGGTTGCTCATAGGTTATACGAAAATGTGGGTAAAAAAAAACCATCTTGTTTCTTACAATTATTTATACTTGATCGAAATCGTCGGTATGTACAGTTGACTTTTGTTCAAGGAGACTAAATCTTTTGGACAAGTCGTTTACTATTTTCCATGTAAATATTCGTAGTATAAATCATAATATTAGTCAATTAACAGTTTTATTGAACACCTTCACTCGTCTCACTCCAACATCGAACACTATCGAGCCGAAAGCTGAACATTTCATCGAGACCACTGGACCGCCAGTATACTGCCGAGCACGACCAATTGTACCACACCGCTAAGACGCCGTGAAAAAAGAGTTTGAAAATATGCTAGAACAGGGTATATGCCGACCAAGCAAAAGCCCTTGGGCATCTCCACTTCACATCGAGCCGAAGAAAGACGGAAGTTTACGTGTATGTGGGGATTTCAGATGACTTAATTCCTGTACAATTCCCGATCGCTATCCTATACCGCATGTCACAGATTTCACTCATCAACTCGCCGGTAAAACAATATTCAGCGTTATTGATCTCAACAGAGTCTACTCACAACTCCGTACAAGGGAAGAACATATTGAGAAAACAGCGATCATAACACCAATGGGACTATTCGAATTTCCACGTATGCTACCCGGTCTGAAAAACGCCGGCCAAACATTCCAACGGTTCATTCATGAAGTACTGCGTGGACTCGATTACGTATGTCCGTTCATAGATGACATAATAATCGCCTCATCATGTGAAACTCTGCATCAACAGCATCTTCGCACCGTACTGAAACGTCTAGAAGACAATCAGCTTTACTAGCTCATCCGTTGCTTCAACAAATATCGCGATGTTTACCGACGCCTCACATAAGTCAGCCGGGGCTGTATTACAACAATTTATGTGAACGACACATGGCAGCCTCTCGGATATTTCTCGAAAAAATTTAGTGACGCCCAACGTAAATACGGCACATTCGATAGAGAGCTACTATCAATCTACATGTCAGTAAAATATTTTAGGAAAATGTTCGAAGGAAAAAATCTTATTGTATTCACCGACCACAAGCCACTCACTTACGTGCTTCAAAAACCACCTTCTCCTTCGGAAACTCCACGTCGTGCAAGACAATTAATTTTCATCAGCGAATTTACCACTGATATACACGTCACTTAAGTGGCAAGATAACATAGTCGCAGACGCTCTCAGCCGAGTCGAGTCGATCACATGTCCTACATCACTCGACTACAATAAAATAGCATTCGCGCAAGAGCGAGACAGCGCTATACTGCGACAACTCCTTCAAAAAAGTAATTTGGCGCTAAAACCTATTACTTTGCCCGGAACTAGCATGTTGACTGGGAGACGTCAACACCGTGCATACGACTATACATGCCGCAAGAATCTCGTCGTAATGCATTCAATGCTGTCCACAATATAAGCCATCCTGGAATACGCACTACACGCAAGCTCATAACCGAAAAATTCTTTTGGCCTTCTATGAACACCGATGTCGCTACCAGGGCGAAACAATGTATTCACTGCCAGAAATGTAAAATAAACCGTCACACCTGGAGTGAAACGTTAAAATTTCCGCCTTCAGACCGCTTCCAGCACATACACGTCGACATCGTAGGCCCACTACCAACTTCACCTCAAGGATATCGTTACCTAGTCACGATCATCGATCGAGCAACAAAATGGCCCGAAGCGATTCCTAAAGAGAACATTTCAGCTGAATCAGTCGCTAAAATTATTTATGAAAATTGGATTACTCGTTTTGGTTGTCCTACATACCTAACGAGTGACCAAGGCCGTCAATTTGAGAGTCAACTATTCGGCAAGCTACTAAGTGTTATGGGAGTAACGCATAACCGTACAACACCTTATCATCCCCAAACAAACGGTATGATCGAACGCTGGCACCGTTCACTGAAAACCGCACTCAAAACTCGTCTATGTCATGGTTCAACTTGGGTAGAAGAATTACCTACAGTGCTCATGGGTTTACGTGCCGCTACACGGAACGACACTGGCTTAAGCGCAGCCGAAATAACGTACGGCTACAACATCCGATTACCAAGCGATTTTTTCAATTTAAGTTCATTAATCACAGATATGGACTACGATTTTGTCACGAAATTACGAAGTACAATCGCCGCTGTCAAGCCAGACCAACCATACATTTCGCATTCAAACAAGCGACAAATATTTATTCATAAGGATTTACAAACTTGTGAACACGTTTTTGTTCGCACAGACTCAATGAAAAAAGCGCTGCAACCTACATATGAAGGGCCGTTCAAAGTTATCGAACGAAACAACAAAATGTTCGTACTTCAACTTCCCGACAATCGATCGCCTACGTCATCGATCGACCGTCTCAAGCCCGCATATACCATAAACTTCAATACTGAAGATACTACACCAGATAATGTATACGTGTCAAGAGCAACGTCGAGCTACAAGCAGACTACAGACCCACAGCCGCAGCATACTCGTACCACAACACGGTCGGGACGATCAGTGAAACTGCCGGTACGCTTCGCTTGAGGGGGAGTCCTGTAGCTGCTACCAAGCTAAATATTATCAATCACAAATACGATCTCATCCTTGCGTTAAGCACATGCGAACCAACCGCATTGAGGAAGCGTTCCACGGGATGCCACCCGGAAGACTAGCGCCGATACTTCGTCTTCACAATAGCGCAACATTAATAACGCAATAAATAACGAAAGGGATCGGCCGAGAACAATACCCCAAGCGGACGCTACTCGGCACCATGGCGCTCGACCCGCTACCGCATCTGTTGGGCTACGACATCTGTTGTTCACACTGCATTGACCAAACGCAAGCAAGGAACAAGGGACCGGATTCTCCCACTCTGACATACACATATGTTCGGGTATAAAGACCTGAACATTTTAGTAACAAATACACTTTATATTCAACCATCTGATTGTATGTTTCATTTATACAAACTACCTAATCTTAGAGTGGCACAGTAGACCCTAAAGATGTAGTGACATCTCTCGCCATAACTGACGCATCAACGCATTGACACAACTACGTAGCGACACATAGCGACATCTATCGAGCCATATAGGACGCATTCTACTATCCTACATTGCGCTATAGAAATTAACTCTATTGTTGAGTATATATACAAGAACCCGACTACAACAGTCGGGGCAGCTGCCCGCCAGACAGCACCCGTCTGGCCGGAGGATCCTCCCTTTTCTATGGCGGATGAGGAACTTTACTCTCTGTTCCTCACACCTCCACTAAGCGGATGAGGGACTTTACTCTCTGTTCCTCACCTCCGCTAAAGTGGTGACCCCAACGTGATACGTCAGCACAACCTTCTTCACAAAAGCTACGTCGTCATCACTTCCTCAAGCTTTCGAGCAGCGAGTCAATACAGCCAGCGAACATCCACGGCTACTACGGGTATCCTGACCATACGCAAGCAGCGGACGCGCATTCCTGGTCAGCCCCTCAGCCTTCTCAGCGACCTTGGCACAGCACACTGCACTTCGGCCGGTCAGCAAGCAGCAGAAAAACGCACTTCTCTCCTGGTCGACGCAGCAGCCAATCACCGCAGACAGTTCCGACTCACCGTGAACTATGCGGCATCTAGTTCCGACTCACTGGAACATTCCACTGGCCCGGCAAGCATAACAAAAGATATATGGACGACTCAACCGGCTATCGACCTCCGGTCTCGGAGGGGAGTGATGTAGCGACATCTCTCGCCACAACTGACGATCAATGCATCGACACAACTACGTAGCGACATCTATCGAGCCATATAGGACGCATCCTACTATCCTACATTGCGCTATAGAAATTAACTCTATCGTTGAGTATATATACAAGAACCCGACTACAACAGTCGGGGCAGCTGCCCGCCAGACATAGCACCAGTCTGGCCGGAGGATCCTCCCTTTTCTACGGCGGATGAGGAACTTTACTCTCTGTTCCTCACACCTCCGCTAAACTTACTGTATCCCAGTTTGGGGTGGTACCTTCGCATCGAAGCTTTTGCGATTAGAAAGAGCTCAAAGAGCAGCCCTATAAACCATGACAAAGAAACCGTTCAGGTACCCCGCAACTCAACTGTATGGATAGTGTGCAGTTTTCACTGTCAGGCAACTATATGTACTTCAGATTATATCATGCAAACATAGCACACTTCCATTTGATCCGAGTTATATTGTTACCCCCGTAAAAAAACTGGGTATGTCCTTCCATATCTTACAGGACCGAACTGGCTAAGCGACACTATACTGTTCTCAGTAATATGTTATATAATAGAGTAAAGTCTCTCCTTATTTATCCGCTGACGCAATCTAAACGCACAAATATAACAAAGAAAGTTGGTTACAAAATCTTACCTATCAGGAAACTGAAGATTTATTTAAAATTGCAATTTAGTCTAGTCCAATAAATATATATCACTAATATACGTTCTAGCTGAAGGTATATACAGTTATCTACACTCGTACTAAATTTCCAACACACATATGTGTCACGTGTTCACACAAGTTTGCACCCAGTCAAAATTTTATTGTATTAATTTTATTTGTAGTCTAATATTAATTCTTGTAAGGAACCAACTGCCAAAATACAGGTTACCCTGGTTTGGTAGTTGGGGACACTCACTTTGTATCTTTCTTCTTCTTTGCTAAATAACCTTTTTTTAAACTTTTGAAACAATATGTACTTATTGGCAACTAGCTCGTTTATTTCTGATAGGTTTTCTAGAGTACAAAAACGCTTGCATATTGCCTCTTCTAGTAAAAATCTAAGCAATATTTTTACATATCTTCGCTTATTGGTCATGAATTTATTATGGTACACAGTTCCGCTATCTAGAAGTCTCGTTGCTATATCTACGTACAAGCCGTGGTTGTCGAATGGTTTAGATCGGCGGAATGTCAGTTTGATGTCCGCAGTTCGAACCCAAAGATTTTTCGGAATTCGCTTATATTTACTAGTTTTAATTTGGTAACATTATCAGCTGACGGTGAAGGAAAACATCGCGAGGAAACCTGAACACTTGAGAAATGTTCTTGTATGTGGGGAAAATTGAAAATAATGGATTTGTCGGCGTTTGGAATCGCCAATGCTTCCCCAGTATTGCGACACTTACAGGTTGGTATTATTATTATTACTATAAATTCCAACCGTAGCAAAGCCAATCCATTTGGATCTACCGACAGCTATCACTGTCATGCAAGCTCGTTGAATATTTACTGGTTTAAATCGCCAGCCATTCTGCGCTTTTTTAGTTTTTCAAATGAAAATTTTTTTAGCTACGTTGAGCGTTTTTGGTAGGTGTAAAGTTTATGGGTTCGCGTCACCGATGATCTCGACATGCTCGTGACGTATTGCGCTTGCGTCAGACTAGCGGTCTGTGTACATGTATATATGCATATATACACTGATATATTGTATATAATCGAATGTATTATATGCGTGTTTGACTTTTGGATGGGTAAAATCTTGTGATTTCGCGTCACCGACATGCTCTGCAATAATTCAAACTATAATTGATTGAATAATTCAAAATTTAGTTTTTACTTCTGTCGGCAGTCCTTACGACTGCCTCTGCTTTTTTATATCGTTGAATTGGCGTTATGACCACAACCTCACCTGATGTTCAGTGACGATGTAGCCCAAGATAGTAACACGCTAAGCACGGAAGAACTGGCTCTCGAATATAGCTGCCGTAAGACACCTATAGGTGCTTGGCAACAAATTTCCAACTTGAGGGTGGTAACTAGCCAAGGGGCATTGGTAAATGCCCTACAGCTATGGTTTCATATGTTTTCCTTCACTGAGATCTCAGGCCCATTGTAGGGATTCGAACTCGCGTCGATCGACGCCGTATTTGTACACGCTACCGCTGAACTCGGGTTATCTAGATTTAAATTTTTTTGACACCATAAATGTATAATATAAAACATTTAATATTTTATCAAATTAATACAACAGCAGGTGTAGAAAAAAAAAAAAAAAGACACAAATAAAGCTAAAATAATGCATAAATCAAATCCCAAGTAAAAAGTAATATAATAAAATATATAATCAGAAAAAATCAAATTCCTACGTACTCTGTATTAGTATATTATTATGCTAGAATTAAAATATACTTTTTATATTTTATTAATATAATAAGAAAAATAATTTTATATTTAAATAATGGTAAATTGCCTTTAATTACATCCGCCCCCTAATTATTTTTCTTTAAAAAACTATAATAAAACACATATAATTAAGTGAAAAAGATATTAGAGTATATTGTAGGTAGTTAAATTTAAAAACCCTATATTGGATATAAAAAATTTCTTGATGATTTTTGATAACTTTTTGAAAACTATTGATACAAAAACTATAAACTCTACGAAAATATTGAACAAGTTTTGCTTGCGAAATAGGTTAAAATGGAAGTCCTGAACAGATAGACCACGAATGTTCAGGGTTGTTACCGATATGAAATTTCGAATCTCAACAGTATTTATTCGGTTTCGATTATTGATACGGATATGATATTATTTCGATTGTTTTATATTTTCGGATAATTTCAGTTCTAGATATCACACTTTTTAAAGAACTGAATTTAAATAGAAAGTATATATTTCATTATTTGTAGGTAATAACATTAACTTAATATCAAACCATTATCAAATAAATTTTAAGTCTTTTTTCGGTATTCGTTAGTATCACATAGACTTTGACCTTCGAAATTATTCAAAACATATTTAAGGGATGCGGTTATAGGTTCGGATATGCAATAGTTTTGTTACGATTACGGTGTTCGATAACATTGCTAAAACATATAAAGGTAAAGTTAGTCGCAGTAGTACTACCGGCTTGCCTATTCTAGATATCTCTTCACGTTTTACTTGAAGGACTCGTTGTCGTAGGAAAGAGGGAACAGATTGGCCGAAAGATGGTTCCACAGTTTCTCGGTATGACAAAGATATTTTAGTTCGTGCCGAAATGGAGGTTACCGTAAAACTATGACTCCGAAGACCAGGTTACTGAGGTTACTGATCCGATTCCATAAATTATTTCACTAATAGCAAGGTACATTTTACAAATATTACATTATACCTAATTAACGCGAATGTAGAGCGAACACGGTTGATTAAAATTACTTTCATTTATAATTAATTTTTGAATTGATATTGATTTTTTTTTTAATATGGGTAAGTATAATCTAATAGGGATTTTCCCAAAAATATGGATAATATTTTTCTTGTGGCAAGTATTTTATTATCCTACTCTTCTGACAATATTTTTACAGCATTTAGAATCTATTATCTTCAGTTTGTGATAGGAAATCTTTTGAGTTTAAATAAAATTGTAGTAAAGCTTTAAAAATAAATATTTATTGATCAAAACATAACAATAACAAAAAAATAAAGTGACTTATGTGCACTGTTAACTTTGTATTTCACTCCATATATAATTGCACGGTACCTTCGAGTCTTCTTCACCATTTTGCGCTGAATCCTCTTGATCCTGGGATTGCTCTTCAGCACGAAGGTTTTCCCTTTCATCGGAACAGCTGGAATCATCATTTTCTTCATCATCTTCCAATCTGTGCAGCTCTATTACTTTTTCAAGTTCACTTTCATTTAAAACCTATAAACAGAATTAAATATAAATAAGAGTATATATATAGTATATTCGAATCTTCAAGCGATTTTTTTTTGTAAGTATATAGTAATCAAATTTAAAACCAACGTTACATACTTACCCTGACATTGCATTCGGGGAAAACTGTTCTTAATCCTACAAGGCTCTCGGTACCCTAAGTGGAACAGTCACTTTGATTGTTCGATAAAGCCTGATAAAGTATATGTAGTTACCGACATCTGTTGATTTTTAATAGAAACTCTACAAACATAGCCAGTTTATAATACAAGCTATTTCCTATAGATGTCGCTAATGACGATTCTAGATTAAAAAAATAATTAAATTTGCAATGGTAAGTCTTACGTTCGCTATTTACATATATTTAAAGTGTCATAAAATAAACTTATTGAATAGTTTTGGCCCAGAAAAAGATACTTTTCATTGGAAAAAGTATTCACTGTGTAAAGTTAACTTGGTTTTTATTCTAATGTTTGCCTATTTAAAATATTTATTTATTTACATAATTGGATGGCCAGTGGCCAATACACAAAAATAACATTATAATTTCAAAAAAAAATGATACATTTATCAGTGTATTATGCCTTTGAAGGCCACCACAGCGTGCTTTAATAATGACCTAAACATATTAAAAACATGATAAAAAATAATAATGCATGCTTTACAATCACAATAAAATTAACAATCCACAGTACAATAAAATAAAAATAAAACAAACACTATAATAAAATAAAACAAAATAATAAAATAAAATTAAAATTAATAATTGACAATTAATAATTTCATAAATTTAATTTAAACTTAAACTTGTTTGGCTCTCTTAAACTGTACTGACTGACTTAAATTGTATTTGTTATGTGTGATCCACACACGGAGTACCGTGTTTAGCTTTCTTATTTTTTTCGGAACAGCTGTGCCTGCGGCTTCGCTCGCGTATACTATTGAATGTCGGTGTTGTGGTGACCTTGCTTCCATCAACGAAGTTATTTTAAAGATATAGATGAGCTTTTTGCCCGGAAACCTAATTCTTAGATACAACTATTTCGGAGATTACCCGCAACAAACAGACAGATGGACAGAGAGACAGACAGACAAAAATTAAAAAATTGGATTCAGGTTATACGTACCATAAATACTTTCATACACATTTAGGAAAAAAACTGTTAATGTGTAATTACAAACAGATAATTCAATTGTATTAATTGTATAGAAAGAAGATAATCTCGAGAAAATATTCGCGTTATGTAGAAATTTAACATTTTTTAGCTATACCAACAGCAAGGGAAAATGTAGAAGACTTCTCCGATGTCGAAGAGGGTGATAACATAAAAAGAACAGTCTACCTTAAACTTTTATCTGAATAACATAGCAATATGGACTCTAAATTATCATGTTACCACATCATGTTATTGTGGCGACTTATCACAATAAATAGTTGTTACTTCAGCCACATTCTATTTTGTTTATGATAGACTGGCTGACTTTCAAGTTTTGTAAAAGACATCTGTCACGGACTGACAAGAAGATATATTATTCTGTAATCGGTTACTAGCGACAAAATAAATACAGCAACAATTCAAACGCTGAGCTGCATTTTTAATTAATAGTATCGGCCAAACAATCCTATATTATCATGTGTCAGAGATATTTGTAACTGTTATCTGCAAATAGCTGCCTGCGTACCTTTTAAACTGTTCCTTTATATAAGCCTCACTACTAGGATTACCAACCATTTTGGTTTATTAGGATTTAATTTCACTTGTGTATCATGTTTATATGATTTTATAAAATTTAACTCAAAATAGTACAAAGATATATAATTTTGTTTACCTAATTATAGCTATCGCTTTTTTATTTGTTGATTAAAACGACTTGTATCGGAACGACTTTAAATTGATTTAGTTATGAGCGAAAACTATTAACGATACCACAAAGGCAATCATGATTTCATATAAATTAATTAAATTTAATTTATAATCTATTTGAATAATTGTATTGTATCATTAAATACATTACATGTAATTAGTGTTATATTAGGTCTATGTAGTCAGCTTACATTTAATACTCTTATTTACCTTGTATTTCCTGTATTATTTTCGTGCATATTATATAATTGTTTATTGTTTAATTTCCAGGGCATCGGTTAGGTTAATGTATTCGTCCGTTCAGATATAATTTTATCATATTTAATTATAATACATTGTTTGTTTACATTTTAGGATTGACAAACATGTAAAATACTATGATAGTTTTAGGACATGCGCAAAAAGATAAAAATATGTTTTCTTAATCATAGGTTTTATTTATTTACATAAAACATATGATTCTACCATTCAAAAATATTTATATAATTTCAAAAACTGAATCATGTGGAACGTGTATTTGAAAGCTTGGAGAAAAACGATTGTCATTATACAATAGACTTTTGAATAGTAAAAACTGATATTTTTAAAAGATTGAGAAAATGGTATAATCATTGATATTTATATATTTTATTTGGTATAGTTAATACCAACAATAACAAGTTTAATAGTACTAAACGAGTATAGGAGTCGGAAGTCTCAATCCGAGCTATTTATTATTTGCATTACTAAATTCTATTTTCATGGAATCAATCTCGCTTGTGAGAATTATTGTTCCTGCGTCGAGCCTGCTCAACGCTGAATATCCAGGCCGATGTATCACTAAGCCGTCAACCCGGGTAGACGCGGCCAGGGCGGCGGTTCTAGACCTCAACCTGCATTGCGTTGATTGCACTGGTTGATACCTGACGTCGCAGCTAAGGTATTGGATCTTAGTTTATATCCTTTAAATCAAACACTGTCTCGTGATGTGTTAAAGTTTTATGTGAGATCTTCAATAATGGACCGTAAGGTTTTATAAAATTATTTATTAAGGTAACATATTTATTGTTTAAAATCTTATTGTACAAACTTTAGGAAAATAATGTCACGTAAATTTGTAAAAGTCCTGGAAGTATATGTATATTAGATTTTATTTTTTCTTTCATTCCATATGCCCGTTTGGCTCTATAAATCTTCTATATACTAATAGTTATATATCATAACATTAGCCATTATATTTTTTTTAATGAAATTAGTTGTTTAGTAACTAAATATAGTATATAAGTATGTATAATATATTAAACGCGAGGAGAAACGGACTCCTTTTTAAGAATATTGCCTAGGTCTGTCAGATTTGTCATGGTAAAAGTTTATATGTAGAACGAGCAGCGAAAGCCAAAATTAATAAATAATATATATTACACACACACACACACATTAAATTAAAAAAAAAACTATAAATACTACCCTGACTAGTGCCATTGAACTTACCCCCTAAAATATTGTCATTGAGTGAAAAGTGACACCAAGAGTATTTATTATTTAAATTCATATAATACTGCAAACGCACAAGTTTATTTAGTTTAAATTCCTCTTTCCCCGTTTATTATTTGCGCTATAAGTTTTAAAAATTATTTGATGAAATAGAATATAAGGTATAATTTTTTCACACATATAAATAGCATTCAACAGAGCCCTTGAATACAATTATTATTTTCATTTTGGTACAACTAAAATATTGAACAAAAGTTGCTTTCGGCTGGCACAGATGTGGCTGAAGTTGACAAAAAATCTCGAGCCATTTTCACCAAAAAAGGAAATTGCCACACATTACAGTGTTAAAATCTAGTGAAGCAAATTAGAAAATTTCAAATACAAAAAATATTTTGTCTCCAGAAGAAAAACATAATATGTTTATAAGTAATGACAAATATTTTAATTCATAATAATTTCAACGGAATTTATATTTTTTGGTTTTATCTTGAACTTGGTCTTGGTTTTACATATTCGGTATTGGTTTTGATCTTGGTCATGTTCATTCGGTCTTGGTTTTGCTAGTTTAAATATGGTCTTAACAAGACCAAGAACAATTCTACTCATCACTAAGAGTGACTATTTAAAGAAGCTTAATAAAATCCAGCACATCCTCTTTTTTAAAAATTAAAATCCGTATGTAAATTTACATATTTCTTTTACGTAAATAGGATATATAGTTAGTTATTGTTGTCTCATTAGCCTAGTGGTCGTAAGCGCGACTGCTATGCTCGAGATCCTGGGGTCGGTTCCCAGGTCGAGTAAAGTGTTATTGGGTTTTTCAGTAGCAGCTCGAAGTTTGGCTTTGTGCGCGATTAATGGAATATGATTAAATATTACATGGAACCTAAAAACATACCCGGCGAAGTGTGGGTGTATGAGTAGTACACCTCTGCCTAACCCTTCGGGGATACAGGCGTGATGGTATGTTAGTTATATAATCATCACAGTGTAAAATCATGTTAATATTGGAAAATAATTGCTGATTACTCGTCGATCATATCAGCATTATAATCAAAATAAAGTACTAATAATACAATCGATTTTAAATGGAAATATTAAAAGATAAGCAATGCGGAATTTTAATGTGTGCAGGTGGTAAATATTTAATTAAAATTATCGTAATTATGGTATATCGATACATACGTAAATATATAAATCACGTTTCTTTCCCAAAGGTGTACGCAGAGACAACGTCTTCTTTCCACTAGCTACGATTATTTCATACATATTTTGTTTCTTCAATATAAATCAATTTTTATATGCAGGTTTGTCAGTTTAAGATACTCTTAAACTGATCTTTTATCAGAACGTCCCCGATTTGATCGTGGAACGTTTGTCTAGACCTCTAGACTACCTTCTTCCAATGCTCCCATTCACACTCGTCTTATAAATCAAAATCAAAAAATCTTTATTCAATTTAGGCCCCAAGAAGTCACTTGTGAACGTCAAAAAACTACTGCCGGTTAGGAAAATAACCGGAGAAGAACCGGTATCAAACTCGATCGAGTTTATCTTTTTTTTCCAACTATACAAAAGTGTTAATATAAAACAATAATAACAATTTAGTGGATGCACAGAGAGGGAGTCACTTCCAGACATCAATATCATTCACATAATTATTACCTTTTGACAATAAAACCTGCTTGACATGGTCCTTAAACTTATTGTCCGGTAAATCAGTAGTGCTTCGGGATCTTATTATAAAACCTGACACTATTACCTAAAAAACTTTTATTGTACCTACTTAGTCTAAAACATGGTACGACTAATTTATATCTATTTCTAGTATTAACATTGTGTTGATATTTGACAAAATCTAACTTTACTAAGTTTTTACCAAAATACATGGAGCTATCAAGGATGTATTGGGAGTGAAAAAGGTATGATATTATGTTCCTGGAATTTGAATCGATCTAGTCATTATTTTTCATATATACTCTCTACGTGCCCAAACCATCTAAGCATCCCTTTCTTAATCCGTGTGACTATATCTTCTATCACACCACGACGTTCACTTATCACACTATTTCTTATCTTGTCACTCAATTTCAGTCCTATTACACTTCTTAGCGCTCTCTCTTCTACCCTCCGGTCTGGCAATCGAACCGCTCAACGTCGATTCAAAATTTGCCTTGAGCGGCAAGCAGACCTCTCAACGCTGATGACGGTTGCTTGTTTTTGGTCGATTTGTGCTGCCATATTAATACTGCTATCCCTTACAAACATATTTATTATTAAAGCTAAAGACAAGGACAAAATGTTAAGGCCAAAATAAAACGTCATACTGACGCCATTATATTCTTAGTTCAGTTCGTTGCTAACCGCTGGAAGTGGCGAGTGAGTGTTGTTTTAAAATTGACTATTTCGGTGTTTGTGTTTGTTTTTGTGCGGAAAAATATTACAAAGAAATGAATAGGTATGTACTAAATCATTGTAAGATAATACATTTCAAATCTGAGAAGTTTTTAGTTCATTTTTCGTCAAATTCCCACACCAAGTCGAGTTGTAACCTAAAAATTTTTCCAGTTTTTTTTAATAAATTTAATAAAGTAGCTACATTTACAGTAGGAATATGATTAATATCTATAGTATAACTAATTATTAACGTAATAAAAGTGTCAATTCGTTACATTCTTTCCCTATTTCACAAAAAACGCGCATTTTTAACGGTCGAAAAGCACTTGACGCTTGTTCAACGGTTCTGTCAAACATATGATGGCGATCGTGGTTGGGCAAGATGGAAACGGTTTTCAAGCTTAATAATTATTGTTGATATTTTGTGATCTGGGTGTTCCGTTAATTTATTCGTTATTTTAATGCTAATAATATGCTGATATCACTATTAATTTACATGTATTTATATTATAGGAACCTAAAAAACTTCCGTCGTAAGTAGTGGGTGTATGAGTATTGTATACCTCTGCCTAACCTTCGGGGATACAGGCGTGATGGTATGTTAGTCTATACTTTTCCTACTCGCAGTGTAAAATCATGTTAATATTGGAAAATAATTGCTGATTACTCAGTCGATCATTTCGGCATTATAATCAAAATAAAGTGAACGTAATAATAGCAATCGATTTATGAAATGGAAATTATTAGAAGATAAGCAATGCGGAATTTAATGTGTGCAGGTGGTAAATATTTAATTAAAATTCTCGTAATTATGGTATAATCGATAATACGTAAATATGATAAATCAAAAGTTTCTTTCCCAAAGTGTAACGCAGTAGACAACGTCTTCTCTCCACTAGCTACGATTATTTCGATACATATTTTGTTTCTTCAATATAAGATCATTTTATATGCGTCTTGTCAGTTTAATGATACTCTTAAACTGATCTTGTTTCAGAACGTCCCCGATTGATCGTGAACGTTTGTCTAGACCTCTAGACTACCTTCTTCCAAGTGCTCATTCACACTCTTTATGAAACCAAAATCAAAAAATGTTTATTCAATTTAGGCCCCAAGAAGTCACTTGTGAACGTCAAAAAACTACTGCCGTTCGGACAATAACGGAGAAGAACGTATCAAACTCGATCGAGTTGTATCTTTTTTCCGAACTATACAAAAGTGTTAATGTAAAACCATTAATATACAATTTAGTGCGCTTGCACATAGAGGGAGTCACTTCCAGACATCACTATCATTCGACATGTAATTATTACCTTTTGACAATAAAACCTGCTACGACATGGTGCAGCATTTAACTTATTGTCCGGTATATTATCAGTAGTGCTTCGGGATGTTATTATAAAACCTGACACTATTTCCTGACATTAACTTTTATTGTACCTACTTAGTCTAAAACATGGTACGACTAATTTATATCTATTTCTATGTAATCTAACATTGTGTTGATATTCTGACAATAATCTTACTTTACTAAGTGTAGGTTTACCAAAATAACATGGAAGCACATATCAAGTATGTAAATTGTTTAGTGTAAAAAGGTATGATATTATGTTCATAAAGAATTGAATCGATCTAGTCATTGTTTTTTCATATATACTCTACTACGTGCCCAAACCATCTAAGCATGCCTTTCTTAATCCGTGTGAACTATATCTTCTATCGCACCACGGACGTTCAGCGTTATGCGCGGGAACTATTTCTTGCCATCTTGTCAGCGTCAATTTCACTTCCTATTACACTTTTAGCGGTCTGCTCTTCATAAACGGCTGCATTTGTTAATGCTTTTTCTGCCACACCCAGTTTTCACTTCCGTAATGACTGTTTGAACTAACACTCGTTTATGTATCGCTCGTATATATAATTAGCAAACGCCCGCGACTTTGTACGCGTTAATTACAATATGAAATTTAATAAGAATATAAAATAACTAAACTAAATAAACTAAAAATAAAATAACAGTTATGAATAATATAGAGTTTCCTATTGGATATTGAATGTTTAAAATCTAATCACTAGTTCCAGATTTTACCTCTTTTTTTCTTTTTGTTTTGGCGCAGCAAAAAGCACATGCCAGTGTCAATGTTATTAAAAGCCTTCATAAAATTTTCCAATATATAAAGTGGGGTCTTCAGACAAGGTGAGATGGCTCTCTCTTGTTAGAACTATCTAGGGAATTTTTGCGACATCCCAAAATGAATGTTTTCCGCTTTATATTTATATTCCACTTCACGTATGTACAACAACTAAACTATATCACGTAAAATTACCACCAATATTACTAATATAGGGGGCAATAAGTTAATTAATTAAAAATTGAAACCACAACGCTTCAAGAACCCACCATTATCAAGCTTCGTTAGTTCGCGCAGGAACTACGCGCGGAATTTCACATTGGCCTAAAAATTTAAATAAAGCAATTTTGTTTTTGTGTCTCCGGTCCGCATTCCAGATATGGGGCGAAGAGGATGTATATCTGCGCTGTGTGTATCGCATTTTTATTCATAGAGTCCACTGGACACCTTGGCGGTGTAAATGTGACAAATATAATGATTTTATAAATTCTTGTTTTACTGTATTGACAGTATATCTTTGTGTTTTTGGCTACAAAAAGGTTTCACATGGACTGTCAGGTCGAATGCAAATGCTGAGTCCGCAATAATGAGTTGGCTCAGAGAAGAAAATGGGGAATGCAACGACATAGAGCAAGAATCGTACCTACAGAATAACAAAACGCTGGAGACGAAAAGTTACCCAGAGTTCAAAGGAAATAATGTCATTTTATATGGCGTAGCCCTCTGAAAAGCCCTTTGACCTAGCTGTGTGACGCTGGTATGCTTGTGTTCTGTGTTCTGGGTGTAGCTAAAGATAGGAATTAAGCGCTCACCCGCCACGTCCACTCTCTCTAGCAGCAACCCAAGCCTAGGTCCGTTCCTCGGTGTGAAGCCCTTGGGTCAGGCAACCGCCCGCGCGATACAAGTGACACTATACGTGCAACTCTTAGCTACCCACATACAACATTACACACGTATGAACATACACACGTGCACACCACACAGGTACATGGGTTCTGTAAGGGACCTTTTTTTCTTTTTTTGCGCTAGTTAGTGTAGAAAAACCTTTCCGATCACTAAATACACATACGCATGTATCTCCCAGGAGGAGGGGAACATGCATATGAGTATATGTTATGTAGCTCGAATTCGTAGGAGTAGGGAATTAGCCAGATGGCGACCTATTCGCATGCGTGAGGACCGCCCGAGTTGAGGTTCGGCCACTCTGGCACCTTCGTGCGAGTAGTCCAAAACTTTCGTGGCTGAGTGCCCTAAGCGCTCGCCCCGAAGTTCGGTGAAGCTGTAAAAGCCACAGCGGCTTCAGGGCCCCTAAGGCTAACAGTGTAGTCAGTTCAAAAAGAAAAAAGAAAAATATTGAATTAGGTAGTTAATATACAATCCAAGTCCTCTAGTTCAATCGTTTGAGCATAATGCTTCATTTTATATATATTTTAATAGAATATTTACCCCCGACAGCGGTTGTTTTTCAGCATCGCTCTCAGTTATTTTCTTATCCGGTGGATCTCCCGGACCCTTTAGTTCACCGTTTATCGATGCCATGTTGTATGTATGGTCGCCGTTGCCAGTTTCATCTGCAAAAATAAAAATATTGATTATTTTTTGAACGTTTTGGAAGAGAAATGATATCTGATATATGATATGATAATTTATAATAACTTTAATCTTTAATTTTGCTGGCTTTTGTATAGAACATTTACTTAATCAGTTTGACGTGAACCCTAAGTGAAGAGAAAGTGTTGCTTTAGCTTGAGAATTGTGCGTATGTTTACATCATATCACCCTGCGCTTGTTCAGCACTATCAGCAGTTAATTAATCCTTAACTATATATAATGACGTTAGCTTTTTCAATGTTACAGCCATAGACTTAATATACATACAGATCGGTAACTCAAAAGAGAAAGAGCATAGTATATACGCTTGTGTTAGAACGAGACCATTTTCGTATAAGCTATCGGCCTGCGTAAATCGTGATCAAAATAAAACCCTCTTATTTTTGCAAAATCTGATTTATGGAGAAAGTTCTTTCTAGACCTCCCCATCGTTCACATAATAGTCTACCGTATAATAATAACAACCATTTGATAAGGAAGTCCGCCTTAGATGGTTCTAGAATTTATTTTCTGGTATATCGGTAATGTGTTTTGTATTGTTTGTAATATATTATGAAGTTATTTGTGAACTTACAATGATATCATATTTTAATGAAGTAAAAGAATCACCGATTATGATAACAGTTAAATCGATAAAACTCAACCATCAATCAGAATTATCTGTAATCTGTGATAAGTATGCATAAAGCAAAAAAGGATAGAAACGTGATACAACTAAACTATCTTTTAATTGCATATTTCCAATAGCACATTACCCCCGCTGTTTCACTCCCGTCATAGTTATGTCCCATCTTTTTTTACTTTCTAAATGAATCGTTAAATATAAATTTTCATATAATTAACTTCAAAACTGGCGGATTTTCATACCGATATTCATTCCCCTTTTGAACACATTAGGAGTTGAATTTCCGAAAAATCCTTCCTTACAGTTTTCCTAGAGTGTAAAATAAACTCGCATGAAATTTTTCACGGTCTTTACCCCATTAGTTAGGGCTGTGCGTTGATATGTCAGTTCGTCAGTTAGTGTTATCCTTTCCTTATATGTATATATAGATAACAAGACAACGAGCAAATAGATATTATACCTATTGTCTTTGTAAATATCGGATGTAAGCAAGGATAAGATCTTGTTTATCTTATAGAAAGCATTTGATGGAAAGTATTGTGTTGTAGTTTTACTAAGATTTCACAAGTTAAGTTCATTGTGGTTTTAAGATTCCCATGCAAAATTTATATGAAAACAGGTTAAATGGCAGAAAAATTTATAATAATAATTCACTGTCGTTCAGTTTTTTATTACACATAATACTTTGCAAAGTACACTACATGAAGTTACGATCAACAAAATTTATTCTTATTTTGAAAACAATCTATTGAAACTCATCTACATAACTTTCCTCAGTTCTTAAAACCTCTTTCGCTATCTTCGAATTCCTTAGTACCGTTATATATCCGTGCCAGTTCACAAGTACTTCTTACTTTCCCTACAGTTAGTGTTATTTCTATTTGATCTCCATAAGTTAACCTCAGATGGCTCCGGTTTCTAATCCCACGCACAATAGCATTGTATACGTTTTTTTTTCGTTTCTTCATAACTCATACGTCGGAACCAACGAAGCATACTTACGTTACGTTAGCGACACTCTCTTCCTAAACATCCATTCTACAATTTTCATTGTATTAGAATATCATATTACACAATTTGATTTAAGTTCTTACATTTCTAATTATTATTATTGTATTTGTTTATATTTTTGTATAATTAAAACCTATCGCTTCGGCAACGTCGACCATCGCCGTACGATGGAAGTCTCTGTTGGAAAGTACACGACTTTCTTGTTGGAAAGAATATAACCTTCTAAATTCTAAGGAGTTTTTACAAAGTTCCTAGCACGTTTTATTTTATAGTTCGACCACGCGTTCGGATATCATTCTGATGTTTTTTCTTTAAATCATTGTCAAAAATATGTATTGAAGATCAGTGTGTCTCACCGTCTACCATCTTTACTATAGCGAGCGTTCTAAAGAGCTGTTCAGCCTACTTTAATTTTCTCCCTTTCATAACAGAACCTCTTGCGCTGGGCTCTAGAGATGCAGCTTTATGGTAACCTCCACCTTGGCACGAACAAAGAAACTCGCAATATCATATCTTTGTTGTAGTGTAAAGCTGTGATACCCTCTCCCAACCAGTGTGCCCTTCCTACAACGTGGGGTCAAATAACGTGAAGAGTCATTTGAGCAAGCATGACAACTATGACTGCTGATCGATTGTAGAACTCACGGTCGTCACCGTTTTTTTTTTTGGATTATCGTTTTTTCTAATTATCTATAAGACTTAGCGTTTGGTCAAAATTTCATCGGACGTTAAGTGACGTTGTAGCACAAGATGATAACAAGTCAAGCATAATGGAGGGAGTGGCTCTTAATTTCAGCTGTTGGAACATACCTATAGGTGCTCGGTGACAGATTTCCAACTTGATGGTGGTAGGTAGCCAGATGGGTATTAGAAAAATCCCTACCACCATGCCATGCCATGGTTTCATCACAATTTTTTCCGAAGGCTCAGGCTCATTGCAGGGATTCGAACTCACGTCAATAAAAATTTAGTTAAATGCTATTGTATGTTATATAAATAAACTGATAGAGATTTGCCGTCCACTCTCTCTAGCAGCAACCCAAGCCTAGGTCCGTTCCTCGGTGTGAAGCCCTTGGGTCAGGCAACCGCCCGCGCGATACAAGTGACACTATACGTGCAACACTTAGTTACCCACATACAACATTACACACGTATGAACATACACACGTGCACACCACACAGGTACATGGGTATTCTGTAAGGAACCTTTTTTTCTTTTTTTGCGCTAGTTAATGTAGAAAAACCTTTCCGATCACTAAATACACATACGCATGTATCTCCCAGGAGGAGGGGAACATGCATATGAGTATATGTTATGTAGCTCGAATTCGTAGGAGTAGGGAATTAGCCAGATCGCGACCTATTCGCATGCGTGAGGACCACCCGAGTTGAGGTTCGGCCACTCTGGCACCTTCGTGCGAGTAGTCCAAAACTTTCGTGGCTGAGTGCCCTAAGCGCTCGCCCCGAAGTTCGGTGAAGCTGTAAAAGCCACATCGGCTTCAGGGCCCCTAAGGCTAACAGTGTAGTCAGTTCAAAAAGAAAAAAGAAAAATATTGAATTAGGTAGTTAATATACAATCCAAGTCCTCTAGTTCAATCGTTTGAGCATAATGCTTCATTTTATATATATTTTAATAGAATATTTACCCCCGACAGCGGTTGTTTTTCAGCATCGCTCTCAGTTATTTTCTTATCCGGTGGATCTCCCGGACCCTTTAGTTCACCGTTTATCGATGCCATGTTGTATGTATGGTCGCCGTTGCCAGTTTCATCTGCAAAAATAAAAATATTGATTATTTTTCGAACGTTTTGGAAGAGAAATGATATCTGATATATGATATGATAATTTATAATAACTTTAATCTTTAATTTTGCTGGCTTTTGTATAGAACATTTACTTAATCAGTTTGACGTGAACCCTAAGTGAAGAGAAAGTGTTGCTTTAGCTTGAGAATTGTGCGTATGTTTACATCATATCACCCTGCGCTTGTTCAGCACTATCAGCAGTTAATTAATCCTTAACTATATATAATGACGTTAGCTTTTTCAATGTTACAGCCATAGACTTAATATACATACAGATCGGTAACTCAAAAGAGAAAGAGCATAGTATATACGCTTGTGTTAGAACGAGACCATTTTCGTATAAGCTATCGGCCTGCGTAAATCGTGATCAAAATAAAACCCTCTTATTTTTGCAAAATCTGATTTATGGAGAAAGTTCTTTCTAGACCTCCCCATCGTTCACATAATAGTCTACCGTATAATAATAACAACCATTTGATAAGGAAGTCCGCCTTAGATGGTTCTAGAATTTATTTTCTGGTATATCGGTAATGTGTTTTGTGAACTTACAATGATATCATATTTTAATGAAGTAAAAGAATCACCGATTATGATAACAGTTAAATCGATAAAACTCAGCCATCAATCAGAATTATCTGTAATCTGTGATAAGTACGCATAAAGCAAAAAAGGATAGAAACGTGATACAACTAAACTATCTTTTAATTGCATATTTCCAATAGCACATTACCCCCGCTGTTTCACTCCCGTCATAGTTATGTCCCATCTTTTTTTACTTTCTAAATGAATCGTTAAATATAAATTTTCATATAATTAACTTCAAAACTGGCGGATTTTCATACCGATATTCATTCCCCTTTTGAACACATTAGGAGTTGAATTTCCGAAAAATCCTTCCTTACAGTTTTCCTAGAGTGTAAAATAAACTCGCATGAAAATTTTCACGGTCTTTACCCCATTAGTTAGGGCTGTGCGTTGATATGTCAGTTCGTCAGTTAATGTTATCCTTTCCTTATATGTATATATAGATAACAAGACAACGAGCAAATAGATATTATACCTAATTGTCTTTGTAAATATCGGATGTAAGCAAGGATAAGATCTTGTTTATCTTATAGAAAGCATTTGATGGAAAGTATTGTGTTGTAGTTTTACTAAGATTTCACAAGTTAAGTTCATTGTGGTTTTAAGATTCCCATGCAAAATTTATATGAAAACAGGTTAAATGGCAGAAAAATTTATAATAATAATTCACTGTCGTTCAGTTTTTTATTACACATAATACTTTGCAAAGTACACTACATGAAGTTACGATCAACAAAATTTATTCTTATTTTGAAAACAATCTATTGAAACTCATCTACATAACTTTCCTCTGTTCTTAAAACCTCTTTCGCTATCTTCGAATTCCTTAGTACCGTTATATATCCGTGCCAGTTCACAAGTACTTCTTACTTTCCCTACAGTTAGTGTTATTTCTATTTGATCTCCATAAGTTAACCTCAGATGGCTCCGGTTTCTAATCCCACGCACAATAGCATTGTATACGTTTTTTTTTCGTTTCTTCATAACTCATACGTCGGAACCAACGAAGCATACTTACGTTACGTTAGCGACACACTCTTCCTAAACATCCATTCTACAATTTTCATTGTATTAGAATATCATATTACACAATTTGATTTAAGTTCTTACATTTCTAATTATTATTATTGTATTTGTTTATATTTTTGTATAATTAAAACCTATCGCTTCGGCAACGTCGACCATCGCCGTACGATGGAAGTCTCTGTTGGAAAGTACACGACTTTCTTGTTGGAAAGAATATAACCTTCTAAATTCTAAGGAGTTTTTACAAAGTTCCTAGCACGTTTTATTTTATAGTTCGACCACGCGTTCGGATATCATTCTGATGTTTTTTCTTTAAATCATTGTCAAAAATATGTATTGAAGATCAGTGTGTCTCACCGTCTACCATCTTTACTATAGCGAGCGTTCTAAAGAGCTGTTCAGCCTACTTTAATTTTCTCCCTTTCATAACAGAACCTCTTGCGCTGGGCTCTAGAGATGCAGCTTTATGGTAACCTCCACCTTGGCACGAACAAAGAAACTCGCAATATCATATCTTTGTTGTAGTGTAAAGCTGTGATACCCTCTCCCAACCAGTGTGCCCTTCCTACAACGTGGGGTCAAATAACGTGAAGAGTCATTTGAGCAAGCATGACAACTATGACTGCTGATCGATTGTAGAACTCACGGTCGTCACCGTTTTTTTTTTGGATTATCGTTTTTTCTAATTATCTATAAGACTTAGCGTTTGGTCAAAATTTCATCGGACGTTAAGTGACGTTGTAGCACAAGATGATAACAAGTCAAGCATAATGGAGGGAGTGGCTCTTAATTTCAGCTGTTGGAACATACCTATAGGTGCTCGGTGACTGATTTCCAACTTGATGGTGGTAGGTAGCCAGATGGGTATTAGAAAAATCCCTACCACCATGCCATGCCATGGTTTCATCACAATTTTTTCCGAAGGCTCAGGCTCATTGCAGGGATTCGAACTCACGTCAATAAAAATTTAGTTAAATGCTATTGTATGTTATATAAATAAACTGATAGAGATTTGCCGTTCAAATTGCTCTTTTACTCCTTATATACCTACTTGGTCTTTATCTAAAAAATCATCATGATATCTTCATTGAATAAAAAGTTATTAAGGTTTTAAGAATCTACAATTTTTATAAGCATTATGCATTCATTTCTCGTGCACGCGAACGGAACCGCGGGCACGGTTTGTACACAATATAAAAAAGGACGATAATACACTAGTTCACGTAAGAGTATTGCAAAGGCGAATATATATACTATTCATTTCTAATACATGACGAAAGACATGTAGCCGATTTCTTTAATAATAATTGTTATTATTACTTAATCAACTGTGATGTAAACTTCATAACTTTGTTCATATAATAATGTGCTAATATTCATATTTTTTACATTTTACCTACAAACGTATTCGAATGAATAAATTGGAATAAATTCAAAAACTAATACAAATACATTTGATAGCATATAATTATAGTGTTTATCATAGATTTTGATAAAGTATTGTTACACCCGTGGGTATTAAAAATGCCGATGTTTGCCGTGAAGAGGATTTATTTCAATTTCACACAGTTACGAATTACACGAACTCACACTATGGTTTCGCTTCCTTTTTATCGCTCGTTGTTATCGCTTTATAATTTAAAACTGATCTGCCTCGGCACCGCGCCTGAGTCGCTTATATACCTACACTAAACGATCGCAGAAAAATCGTGAATCATCGCTAACTTTCTTGACGTTTAGTTTCTATGCCTACTCGATGACATAATCGAGGCGATAAGCCCTATACATCTGTGTGTAAACTGCGATGTATACATAAACATGCGCCGCGGTTGTTTACGACGCGAACATTATTTCGAAGTCCTGAGAAGTTTGTAGTTGCTTCGAGATATTTCGGGAACAGGATTTTGTCTATCTTTTTAATCGGGTTATAATAGGTCACTACGTGTGTATTATAAATATGCCAATATGAATCCAACATATTAACCGTCCCGAAGAAACTACAAAAATGATTAAAAACACCGATAAAGTACCGGCTCGCGGGAAGGTTTTTATGAAAAATGGGAAACCCCTTTTATTTCATACCAAAAGCATAAATATTAATTTTTCTATCCCTAATTTGAGACACGATTGATTCTTCAGACAAACTTTCATTCCCTATTTTGAACTCTTCAAGCTTTATTTTTACGACAAAATGTAGCTTATGTCCTTCTCAAAGGTCCAATCCATTTCTATACTAAATTTCATGAAATTTTGTTTGATGGGTTCTTAATACAAACTTCATCCCTTAAAGTTTTATTTTCGCGACAAAAATACCCTATGTCCTTCTCCAAGGTGAAATATTATATATTTCTTTACCTTAATTTATTAAACACGGGTTCTTCTTACAAACTGTCATACCCTATTTTCCTTTCATAAAGTTTTATTTTCGTGACAAAAAGTATTGTATATCCTTTCCCAATGTCCAATCTATATCTCTATACCTATAACTCAGCAAAATTGGTTCAGCGGTTTAGGCATGGAAAAGGAATAGACAGATATAAGATAACTAATAATTAATATAAAAATAATACAATATATGTAATAAAATAAAAAATAACAATAACATAATTATTATTTTAACATTTTTTTAATATATTGATGATTCTTATAGCTTATCAATTAGGTATGGAATGACGTATGCTTCCAGTCTAAAAAAATTTACCAGAATCGTTTGAAAATCGATGATTTTTTTTTTTGATTCTTAATATAATATTGAAAATCATTATAGTCCATCAATTGCCGTCAACTTATACTTTCCGTGTACATAATTTCATCAAAATCGGTTAAGATTTTTTTTTTTTTCACTATTATTAAAAGATTTATTGAAAATTGTTATAGCCTATGAATTGAACAATAACTTAAGCTTCCCGTGTAAAAGAACTAAGAAGAATCGGTCAAACCGTTTTGAGTTAAATCCGGACATACAAACCGAGAGACAGACAAATTTTTTTAGGGGATATTCGTGATCATTCTCTATAAAATAGTATGTCCATAAGAAAATTAGAAAAAAATAAAAATTCCGAAAAAGGCGATTTTCTCTCGACAATTATTATTTATATATATCCTCTTAAATACTAAGCGCCATGTTTCTATTGCAGGTACATACCGCAGTGTACTAGAAAGCCAACCGTGACTAAATTGCAAGGTCGCGCTGTACTATACTGTTTTCTTCATTACCAACTGACCTTCGTAATTTGTACGTATTGTAGATGATTACTACTTCTACTTAAATTGTTTAGACGGAAGACTTGATGGTAATGCGTTCGTGTTGTTTCCGAGTTCAGGTACCATGGCGTATTATTAAGTTTTTTTTTTTTAAATTATAAGTTCTTTAGGACCGTTACGGTTTAAAACGCGATGAGACGTATAAGCCACATTAAAAAAAAAACAGAAGCAGTCATCAAGGACTAGATTGCCGACAGAAGTGAAAACTCAATTTTTAATTTTTAAATCAATTGTAGTCTGAATTATTGCGGAGCATGTTGATGACGCGAAATCACAAGATTTTACTCATCCAAAAAGTCAAACACGCATAATATGATACAATCGAGCACGTCACAAGCGCAATACGTCACGAGCATGTCGAGATCATCTGTGACGCAAAGGTCACGCGAACCCATAAGTTTTTCCCCTACCAAAAATAGCTCAACGCGGCTAAAGAAGTATTCACTTCAAAAGTGATAAAAACATACATCTATAAAATGTAACCTCCGAGAGAATGAGATAGAATAAATTATGCACAGGTAATGTAAATCCTGATTTTCACGACTATAATATAATCCTCGTCGAATTGGCCTAGCGGTGTATCGACCAGACTTGTACGAACTGTTGTATGTACGAGTACAGTACGAGTGGTCGGTGTTTGATTTATATTTATGATTTTTAAAAAGAGATTTTAATTTTTTTTATGTTTTCTGAAGGTTGAATTTCTAGAGCGTGTGAATTGTATGCATTTTTTTTTATTGTAGTAACTAATACCCGAGTGTTGAATGAAAAGAATGAACTAATGACGCCTTAGTGGTTGCGTATTCAGACACAGCGTCAATTAACATAGGTTCGAATTCTATAATGAAACCGAGTTATCGGTGAAGGAAAACATCGTGATGAAACCATAGCATTATGGTAAAGCATTTTCTGAAGCCCGTCCGTTTAGCTAACACATCCAAGTTGAAAACCTCTCCCTGCACTTAATGGTGAATTCCTTTCCAGGCCACATTATCAATTAACATCATATGATACTGTGATCAAACTTCCCGAGAGTGGTCACGGAGCGTTGGACTTTGTGTCTGAGGTGGGATCTATTCCTATCTGAGGCATATAAGACTGTATCGTCAGCGTATAGGCCTACCTCGACCTCCGGGAGTCGAGGTAGGTCACTGACGTACAGGTTAAATAGGCTAGGAGCCAGGATCGAACCTTGGGGAACGCCTGAGCGTATTGGACGGGGCGTGGACAATTCACCTTCCACTCTATAGCGAAAGGTGCGATCTGTTAGATAGTCGCGAATTATTTTAATTAGCCTATCGGGGACTTCAAAGTGATACAACTTGTAGATCAAGCCTCGGCGCCGCGCCTGAGTCGCTTATATACCTACACTAAACGATCGCAGAAAAATCGTGAATCATCGCTAACTTTCTTGACGTTTAGTTTCTATGCCTACTCGATGACATAATCGAGGCGATAAGCCCTATACATCTGTGTGTAAACTGCGATGTATACATAAACATGCGCCGCGGTTGTTTACGACGCGAACATTATTTCGAAGTCCTGAGAAGTTTGTAGTTGCTTCGAGATATTTCGGGAACAGGATTTTGTCTATCTTTTTAATCGGGTTATAATAGGTCACTACGTGTGTATTATAAATATGCCAATATGAATCCAACATATTAACCGTCCCGAAGAAACTACAAAAATGATTAAAAACACCGATAAAGTACCGGCTCGCGGGAAGGTTTTTATGAAAAATGGGAAACTCCTTTTATTTCATACCAAAAGCATAAATATTAATTTTTCTATCCCTAATTTGAGACACGATTGATTCTTCAGACAAACTTTCATTCCCTATTTTGAACTCTTCAAGCTTTATTTTTACGACAAAATGTAGCTTATGTCCTTCTCAAAGGTCCAATCCATTTCTATACTAAATTTCATGAAATTTTGTTTGATGGGTTCTTAATACAAACTTCATCCCTTAAAGTTTTATTTTCGCGACAAAAATACCCTATGTCCTTCTCCAAGGTGAAATATTATATATTTCTTTACCTTAATTTATTAAAGACGGGTTCTTCTTACAAACTGTCATACCCTATTTTCCTTTCATAAAGTTTTATTTTCGTGACAAAAAGTATTGTATATCCTTTCCCAATGTCCAATCTATATCTCTATACCTATAACTCAGCAAAATTGGTTCAGCGGTTTAGGCATGGAAAAGGAATAGACAGATATAAGATAACTAATAATTAATATAAAAATAATACAATATATGTAATAAAATAAAAAATAACAATAACATAATTATTATTTTAACATTTTTTTAATATATTGATGATTCTTATAGCTTATCAATTAGGTATGGAATGACGTATGCTTCCAGTCTAAAAAAAATTACCAGAATCGTTTGAAAATCGATGATTTTTTTTTTTTTGATTCTTAATATAATATTGAAAATCATTATAGTCCATCAATTGCCGTCAACTTATACTTTCCGTGTACATAATTTCATCAAAATCGGTTAAGATTTTTTTTTTTTTCACTATTATTAAAAGATTTATTGAAAATTGTTATAGCCTATGAATTTAACAATAACTTAAGCTTCCCGTGTAAAAAAACTAAGAAGAATCGGTCAAACCGTTTTGAGTTAAATCCGGACATACAAACCGAGAGACAGACAAATTTTTTTAGGGGATATTCGTGATCATTCTCTATAAAATAGTATGTCCATAAGAAAATTAGAAAAAAATAAAAATTCCGAAAAAGGCGATTTTCTCTCGACAATTATTATTTCTATATATCCTCTTAAATACTAAGCGCCATGTTTCTATTGCAGGTACATACCGCAGCGTACTAGAAAGCCAACCGTGACTAAATTGCAAGGTCGCGCTGTACTATACTGTTTTCTTCATTACCAACTGACCTTCGTAATTTGTACGTATTGTAGATGATTACTACTTCTACTTAAATTGTTTAGACGGAAGACTTGATGGTAATGCGTTCGTGTTGTTTCCGAGTTCAGGTACCATGGCGTATTATTAAGTTTTTTTTTTAAATTATAAGTTCTTTAGGACCGTTACGGTTTAAAACGCGATGAGACGTATAAGCCACATTAAAAAAAAACAGAAGCAGTCATCAAGGACTAGATTGCCGACAGAAGTGAAAACTCAATTTTTAATTTTTAAATCAATTGTAGTCTGAATTATTGCGGAGCATGTTGATGACGCGAAATCACAAGATTTTACTCATCCAAAAAGTCAAACACGCATAATATGATACAATCGAGCACGTCACAAGCGCAATACGTCACGAGCATGTCGAGATCATCTGTGACGCAAAGGTCACGCGAACCCATAAGTTTTTCCCCTACCAAAAATAGCTCAACGCGGCTAAAGAAGTATTCACTTCAAAAGTGATAAAAACATACATCTATAAAATGTAACCTCCGAGAGAATGAGATAGAATAAATTATGCACAGGTAATGTAAATCCTGATTTTCACGACTATAATATAATCCTCGTCGAATTGGCCTAGCGGTGTATCGACCAGACTTGTACGAACTGTTGTATGTACGAGTACAGTACGAGTGGTCGGTGTTTGATTTATATTTATGATTTTTAAAAAGAGATTTTAATTTTTTTTATGTTTTCTGAAGGTTGAATTTCTAGAGCGTGTGAATTGTATGCATTTTTTTTTTATTGTAGTAACTAATACCCGAGTGTTGAATGAAAAGAATGAACTAATGACGCCTTAGTGGTTGCGTATTCAGACACAGCGTCAATTAACATAGGTTCGAATTCTATAATGAAACCGAGTTATCGGTGAAGGAAAACATCGTGATGAAACCATAGCATTATGGTAAAGCATTTTCTGAAGCCCGTCCGTTTAGCTAACACATCCAAGTTGAAAACCTCTCCCTGCACTTAATGGTGAATTCCTTTCCAGGCCACATTATCAATTAACATCATATGATACTGTGATCAAACCCTGAAAAATTTAATAAACTCTAAATAATTAAAAAAGAATGTGAGATGGTCGAAGAATCTCATCTAATGAATCAGAAGAAAATATAAGAAAGAAAGGGAAATTTGATTTTTCTAACACACAACACATATATACACTGTACACGGGAAGAAATAATAGGTCTTTACCTATGAAATTGCCGTTCTGCAGTACTGGCCATTTCAAATCAAAATAATTTTTGTTTGGCTAAGAATTCTAATTTGAAATTAATTATATTTTAAAAACATGGAATTCTTTTTCCAAAAGTAGTCATTTGTTTATTGATTAGTGTTACATTTTCATCGTATTTCATCTTTTTTGTCATCATAGATACGTTAAAAATTCGAGTAATTATGGAATATGAGTACCGTCGTGGCAGCAACGCGGCACAAGCGGCACGCAACATCAACGACGTTTACGGAGCTAACACTACAAACCAACGCATCACCTGATATTGGTTTGCTCGCTTCCATTCTGGGAATTTCGACCTGAAAAATGAACCTCGCGGTCGTCCGAAGACTTTGGTCGACAATGACGAATTAAAGGCGATTGTGGAAGCTGATGATACACAATCTACGGCTGAATTAGCAGCAGCTTTCGATGTTAGCGTCAAAACAATATTGGTCCATTTGCGTCAAATTGGCAAGGTAAAAAAGCTTGACAAACCCAATGATCGCCAGCGCGAAGTACGCGTCGTGACATGCTTTGCACTGCTCAACAGACACACAAATGAAGGAATTTTGAACCGCATTGTTATCTGCGATGAAAAATGGATTCTGTTTGATAACCGCAAGCGCTCAGCAAGTTGGTTGGATCCTGGTTCAGCACCTAAACAATGCCCTAAACGAAAACTTACCCCTAGAAAAGTGATGGTCACTGTTTGGTGGTCTAGCGCCGGTGTGATTCATCACAGCTTCTTACCAAACAGGGTAAGCATTACTGCAGATGTGTACTGTGAAGAACTGAATACAATGATGAAGAAGCTGGCACATCTCCAACCAGCATTGGTCAATCGCTCGTCCCCGCTGCTCCTGCACGACAACGCGCGACCTCATACTGTACAGCAGACGGTCTCCAAGTTGCAAGAACTGGGGTTGGAAGTTCTCCGTCATCCGCCCTACTCACCAGACCTTGCGCCTACAGACTACTACTTTTTTCAGAATTTGGATAGCTCCTTGGCGGGAAAAAAATTCAATACCCGAGAGGCAGTACAAAATGCCTTTGAAGAATTTGTTGCCACTGCGCTGGCAAAGATGCATTGATTGCATGGGTGATAACTTCGATTAATACAAATAAAAAATACATGAAAAAAAATCGTTTCAATTTTTTCATACATAACAGCAATTTCATAGGTAAAGACCTAATATATAATACGAATACAATAAAGCGAATCATAAAATAGTAGGTAAGTGATGTGTTGGTCGGGAAAACAGATCTTAGTCTCAACCGAATTTTTCCACAAAATCTTTAGAATTATTTTTTTAAATGTTTTTCACGTTTTCCCCCCGTTTCTTTGTGTTTTAAGACGTTTTGGTTAAAATAGTAAGAAGCAATGACAAGTAGTAAATGGTGTGGTACAGTCGGGAAGATGTTTGCGATTTGATACAATAATTATCATCTGCGACTGTGGCCCGTGGAATGATTGATGATGAATGATTAAGAAAAGTTGACAATTGGTTGATGATGTCGCCGGACATGAATGTCAAAATATAATAATAAACTTAAATCAATGTTAAATAGAATGAAAAATAGAATAATCTTTAAGAGTCCCAATGCCAGTTAGCCGGCAGTCTTTCGTCTGATAAATCGGTCTTCCAACCAATGTCAGTATAGTCCATTCATTAAGCGATTCTTGCCTGTCAGTAATGGTTGAATAAAGAGTCTGTTTACCGTCCATGTCCACACACTAGCAGGCGGCTGTCGAAAGGCGATAGTCAGCAGTCGGCAGTTCAATACTGCAGCAGAACGTCAGTTCACACAGTACACCGGTAACTACAAGTATGTTTGATTTGGCCTTGAGGTTACGGACTGTCGACTGAGACACGTGGCCACACAGACGCAGTTCGCTTAAGCCATCAGTTCAAACCCTTAAAAGAAACTGTAAGTGTGTGATCTATTACGATTAACTGACAGGCTATAAAATCTGCCGGCCAACTGTTAATCAGTTTACCCTTTAGAAATCAGCACTGTTATTTATTTATACTAGCTCGACAAAATGGCTGTACAGCACCTGATAATACGTATGATACAGTCCACAAATAACGGCAATTTAATGCCGGCCTATTTAAAAGCCTCTTCGTGCCTCATTTGAAGGACCCAATATCATAGTAATTTCCCCACACATAAATACAACATATCTCAATCAAAATCAAAACTACTTTTATTCGTATCTTTCGGTTATAAAGTACTCATAAACTGCAATCTGGATAATACATCTTATCCAAAAATCTTATCTGAATTTTATACAATCTGTAATTTATGTATGTGCCCGCGGCTGCGCTCGCGTAGACTACATAATACCGTCAATCGAGCACACGCACGAATGTCCTGCTTCCGGGTATTTTAAAAACAAAAAAATGCTTATTGTTGGTGATTCTTAGAAGATAGATACATGCTTTCCCTGACTTTTTTGTAGGTCTTTTTAATGGCTACAACTATGTAGTACATTAATTTGATATATCTGTTATGGTATACTCAGCGTAAGCCATTTAAACGTCCAAATTGATAAAGCCACCACTATTCTCGTATTAATTTATTTTATATACGCGGAACCCTAATTCTTTTTCTAAAACAAAAGTAGCCTAAGTTACTCCCTATATCATCACCTATCTATCAGTGAAAGTCACGTCAAAATCGGTCCGACCGTTTCCGAGATTACCCGGAACAAACAGACAGACAAAAATATCAAAATATTATGTTTTGCTATCGGTACCGTACATAATTTCATATGCATTTTGTAAAAAAAAATATATTTAGACATTACAAACAGACTTTTCAATTCTATAAATTGTATAGATCTGGGCGACATAACTGTATTCGGTGTGCTGCAAAAACAAGTAACTATCTAGACAAACTTGGATAGTAAAACATAACCAAAATACAAATTTTCACACAAATCATTAAAACAGTTTCCGGTAAATCAACTACATATAATATATACACAAATTGCTCTCTTAATAGTATTACATACAAACACACAAATACATAATTTATTCAGTTTATAAAAGATATCTGTAAATAAAGAACGAAATTTCATATGACGTCAACTGCCTCATTAGCCTAGTGGTTGTAAGCGCGACTGCTATGATCGAGATCCTGGGTTCGATTCCCAAGTCGAGCAAAGTGTTATCGGGTTTTCCTATGAAATTCTCAGTAGGAGCGCGGAGTTTGGGTTTGTGCCTGATTAATGGCAATAGGCTCGCCCCCTATTATATGGGACCTAAAAATATACACGACGAACTGTTTGTGTACATTAGTATACCTCTGACCAACCCTTCGGGGATACAGGCGTGATAGTATGTATGTATGTATAAATTAAAAATAGCAGATTCCTCCAGATGGTGATTTATTTTTGTTAGGATCCAATTGAATTGAACTCGACAGAGAAAATAGTTGATCAGTAAATTTTAAAATCAACATAAAATCTTTTCAAAGTAAACTATTTGCATGTTTTTAGACTTGCATTCTATTGTTACATAACAATTTATTTACAAAGTTTTAAGTCTATTTCGTTATGTAGTTGAAAGTGAGTCAGCACGATTGGCAAATAACAACACGGAGCAAACCACACGAGGCATTTGGATTGAATCTTATTGCGTTATGACCAATAGTGACCACTTTACTTAAGGTAGCGGCGGTAGTGCCCATCATGGCACAAACAAAGAAATTCGCAAATTCTTACCTTTGCCTTACTGTGCAGATGAATTGTCTTCCGGCCAACGTGTTTCCTCTTTCTTATGAGATTGGGTCCTTCAAACGAGGCATGAAGATGATGAAATTAGTGCTATCGACGGTCACCGCTATTCATGGACGGTACTTAATATCAGGTGCTGTACACTGTCATTTTGCCGAGCTCGTGAAAAGAGAATTCCAAGTATCTTACTTTCGTTACGTAAAAAAATAGTTGTTACTGCAACCTACAACTCCGCTTACCCAATAACGGTCATAGAATGATGTTAATGTGAAATAAAATACAAATATTTCTAATATATTACCTATAATCGTATAACCGTGCATTCCTCTCCAGTATTTGTCAACGAACATTTCTAATCTTTCACTTAAACTCTTCAGGGCCATATTGTAAAATCACACACAAAATAATATCACTAAATCACACATAAAAATGGCACTAACCACTTCAATAGCACAATACCGACTGGCTATTCATTAAAGTGAACTGTTGTGAAACATTTTACTTCCTAATGAAATAACTGCGATGAAATTTTTTACATCTAAACTACACAATTCACTTGAATTCACCAATTTTATCTTTAAAACGATTTTTATTTCTTGATAATGTAATGTAATACTTATATGATAAGATTGTAATTTTTGCGTAATTATTTCGCAACTATTTTTGCTTTTTATCTACTTATATTCCTGTATAAATATTATAACACTAGCTTAGGCCTGTAGCTATGCCTGGCTTGTGGTGAAATATTTGATATTAGTTTATCGGTATTCAAGAGATCAAAGGACGGTTGTCCAAACCTAACCAATAACTCCACTATCAAGCAAATGTCTATTAAATCGTTTTTAATTGGTTTTGATATATTTTTTCACAATAATGTCTCTAAAACAAAAGCATTTTTAGATGTCACTTCTGAAATAATACTTGTCTTATGTTTAAGTTACTGTAAACGTCAGAACATTTGTAAAGAGTTCGCACTTAGGGCTCACCAAGATGAGTTCAATCAAACAATATTTCTGGTTTTTACCATTACAATTTACCACATGCTAGGTTTTACCAATGAGGATTAATATAAATCTACAATCCTTCATTTTTGATGGTGTAGGTCCAAAGTTGTTAAATAAATCTTTTACAATCGGACTTACACCGGTGAATGTTAAATATTATCGTGACCCAATAGTGACGTACTAGGTTAGGTTAGGTTAGGTTGGACTTGGAAATAGGTCATTAGGACGTAATATAATCATTAATTATACATATAAATAAAAAATAATTATAACCGTTAAAATTAATTTCGTATTTCTGTTGTGAAATTATATTTGATATAAATAAAAGTGTTTGATTTCAATGGAGTAACGTAATGTTTACTAGATTGGTTTGTCTATCTCATTTACTCTTTAGAGGAACTAGTATGAGTCTGAACTAAATTATACTGTCTTTGCCTCTTGCTACGAGTTTTTTTAAATAATCTCCATTTCTTTAGAATACGTGTTTATACCACTGGTTTAAGTATGCGTTTAGAACGGATAAGAGTGACTTGTTTTTGTAGATTAAACACATTGAAAAAATAAAAATAAACCATTATAATGGCTTATCTGGTTAATGGTATAATTTACTAAAGGCGTCCTATGCTCTTATGATATCATAAAAATAAAATGTACAGAACTTTTGGGATCACATATATGTTATTAGTGTAGATAATTTCGAATGTCAATGTGAATGTCGTTTTGTTAGAAGCATATAATTGTCAAGGTCATGCGCATATACTCGTATGATTTAATATTCGGATGCTAGGCAGCTATTATAGGACTTGTGTGATGGGCTAAGAAAAACATGAATGAAAGAAGATTGCATGCGGCAGAGATGCGAATGTTAACATGGATGTGTGGTTTAACTAGAATGGATAGGATTAGGAATGATTGAATCAGAGGTAGTTTGAATTTGCATCAGTGACAAAAACAGAACAGAGACTTATATGGTTTATCTCTGTCGTATCGTGAAACTGTGGCACTTTATCCAGATCAGTGTGTTCCTTCTTACGACATCAATCCTTCAAGCGTAACGTAAAGTGATATTTATAGCAGCCCGGTATGACGGCAGGGACCGCCTATGTATTTAGATCTTTCGGTGGTAGCCGTTGTGTTTGGATTTTACTGTGCTTACGATCAGGGTTATTGCCGTTAAAAAGAGAAGTTGTAGAGTTATAAGTTACCGTAGTATGGACTGATGGAGGAAGGATGATAGTCATAAAAGTCAGCAATCAAGTTAATACCATTTCTGTCAAATTTAAGAAAACTCTAACCATGCAATTTTTTGCTAAATTTACCAAATAAATTTATATAATTACATAACATAAGATGTGAACTTTGAAATGGCCTTCTATAAGTTACTTACTTGTATTTTGTGTTTCTAAATAAAATTAAATATAACTAGAAATGTGTTGTATGAAGGTGAAAGGATATATATAGGTGTAGAGGGAAACCGTAGAAAAAACGGATGTATTGGGTGCGAAATATTATGTGTATGAAAAGTATGAATAATGAGAAGACAGTGGAGTGTAGAAAAGGAAAATATGTTCTGTCGACTTTATTTGAAAAAAGAACATGATAAGAGGCAATACGGATGTTAGGATCCTATTCAGGTTTTTCCATCTTTGATATCGGATTCGTATAGTTCAATTGTGGTTTACACTTACTTCACACTTATTTAAAATTAATATTTATTTATAACAAAAAAAAAACTATTTTATATATTTACTGTTTAATGTTGCAATATTGATTTAAATTTGATTAATTTGTTTCATTTATAAAAACAATAGTTTTTAGGAGAAATCACTAAATTTTTTTCTGATTTTTACGATAGTCATGCATTTGCATACACAGATAAAATCCTGATATTGCACTAATAGCGTCCCGATATTATTTTATCACTTAACACTAATTTTATTTAATCGTTATTTATTTTTTTAAATTAATTTATTAAACATTTATAATATAATTATATTTTATAACAGAACGGATACTGTCTTATAGTCAATAAGCAGTTATGAAGATACGATCATGTCGGAGGACTATTGACCACAGAAACGTGATAAAGAATTTATTTATGTTGTTGTCATACACATTATATATATATATATATATATATGATAATGAATATTTACAAATTGATTAATTATGCGTGTCTGTTTGTATAATATATATCAAAATAAATTTCAACAATACCGATTGTTATAGCTAACCTTTGAAATAATAGTATGAAACATCGCTCAATTTTTAGTTTTGTTTATTAATCGACTTAAAAAAAGAAGGACTTTATAAATTTCAATGTGTTTTTTTAATGGATGTTCAGTCATGACTTCTTTGTTTATGAACCGATTTGGATGTTTTTGTTTTTGTTGAAAAGGGTTGAAAATACCTCAAGGGTGGTTCCATTTTAATTTCATTGGCATTGGACTTTCAACTTCGAAGATACATCACGGAACTCTTCAAACCAATGAAGCTAGTTTCTGTTTTGTTGTCTTGTTTTAACATACAAGTAATCCGGTGCATAATGTTTCTTACATTAGAAATTATATAATACAAAATCTTGGTTAAATTATTTACTCTATTTATTTACCTACATGTGTATTTGATTGTGTGATAACAACACGCTATTGATACCTATGGTATTGTATGGTAGCCGCTTATCATTAGGCGGCCGAATGTTTGTTTTTATTTTTTTTATCGTTATAGGTTTAGCGTTGTGGTCACAATCTCATTTGATCTTATTTGGGGTGGGCATTAGAAAAACCACCATGGTATGGTTTCAATAAGATGTTTTGCCAATTTAATCGTATAAAAAAATTATGACGTTATTGGTAGACGAAGATGGTTCTTATAATAAGCGCACAAGTCGTTTCATTTCGAAAACCAAGGGAACGAGGTCGCAGGCAAAGATAGTAAGTAATGAAAACCGAGTGCATCCGACAGATACGAGGCTATGTAAAATTATCTGACAGTTCAGTAATAAATTTATATGTTTACAATATGGCATGTCATGATATGTAATATAAATCCATGTAATTTACTTCAACGTTTATATCTTGAACAATGTATGCAATAAATAAAGGATTTTATCTTTATGTATTTGTTTTGTAAGCATTTTATTGCACAGTAAGGCTTATTATTTACTAGCTGTGCCCGCGGCTTCGCTTACGTGGACTACAGAATGCCCACGCGCGAATATTGCTCTCCCGCTCCCGGATATTTTAAAGTCAAAAATGCTTGTTGTAGGTGTTTTTTAGAAGATAGATATGTACTCTCGCTGACTTTTTTGTAGGTCTGTTGAATGTCTACAATTATTTAGTACATTAATTTGCTATATCTCTATGGTTTACTAAGTGTAAGCTATTTAAGCGCTCGAATTGATTCACCTTGACCAGTTTTTTTTTATTTGTGCGGAACCCTAATTCTTTTTCTAAAATGAAAGTAGTCTAAGTTACTCCCTATAATATTAGCTATCTATCAGTGAAAGTTTCGAAGATAACCCGGAACAAACAGACAAACATATACATTTTTTTTAAATTGGTGTTTTTTTATGTGTCGTAAATACTTTCATACGCATTTAGTAAAAAAACTGTTATTTTGACATTACAAACAGACACTTCAATTTTATTAATTGTATAGATGTGTCGAGTTGGTACCTGTTTTTTGTATTAAAGGTATATTAGCTGATCATATGATTTATATCGGATATAAATACTGTAGTAATCCAACATAATTACCGTGAAAAACTTAAGCCAAATGATTTGTAGACCCGAAGAACTCACTTATTGATGGATGTTCTATATAATTTACTAGATGTGCCCTCGACTTCTTTCGCATGGACTATAGAATGCCGTTGATCGGGCATACGCGCGAATCGTGCTTCTCCCGCTCCCGGTTATATGCCTATTGTGGGTGATCCTTAGAAGATAAATATATGTACTCGGTAACTTTTTTGTAGGTCTTTTTAATATCTAAAATTATGTTGTACATTAATTTGATATATTTGTTATGGTTAACTCACTATAAACCATAAGCGCTCGAATTGATTTATCGTGACCAGTTTCTTTTTTTGTTTCTAAAAATAAATTCTTTTTAAAAATAAAAGCCTAAGTTATACCTTATCACATCAGATATTTGCCAGTGAAATTCCCATCAAAATCGGCCCAATCGTTTCAGAGATTACCAGGAACCCGGAAATGGATTTTTTGTTGTAGGTATCTATATACTTTCATATGCATTTAGTAAAAACGCTGATTTTTTGGCATTATAAACAGACACTTCAATATTATTAATCGTATAGTTTATCTTTATATATAAGCCTTTGATCTCAATCTCAGCTAAGTTTAATGCTGATGTGGCCGAAGATAGTAATCTATAACTGAGTTAAGTGACGATGTAGCCGAAGACGGTAAAAACTGAGTTAAAGATCAGTGTGTGTAAAGTGACTATGTGGCCAAGGATGGCGATAAAATCAAAATTAAAAAATAACTTTATTCAATTTAGGCCCGAAGAAGGCACTTATAAACAGCACAATATTACTACCTGTTCGGAAAACATCTTTTTTTGAAGTGGAAACTTCTTTAGCGGCGTTGTGCACTTTTTCTTGTTCCAATGGTCCAAATAATATTGAAAGATAAAAATCATATTAATAATTTAGTGAATGCGCAAGGAAGGAGTCACTTCCAGACATCACTATCATTCACATAATGATTGAGTTAAATGACGACTTGGCCGAAGATGGTAATATTATAAATAAAGATAGGAGATTACTTTCTTCTGTAACCTACAGCTGCCGAAAGAAATAGACAACGATAACAGATTTTCAACTTGAGAGTGGTAGGTAGTCTGGCAAGCAATAGAAAATATCGGTGAGTCATGCTAGGGTTTCATATGATGTTTCTTTCAGTCCAAGTTTATATTAGGATTCGGCGCAGCGCGGCGCGGCCCGAAGTCGAACACTCAAGCAAGCTACCACTGAGTCTTATTTACTTTATACTTTTTATATAAATTATTTTTTTGCCATCACATTCATTTCTTCAGACTACGACTAATATGTATTTGAATCATCAAATGGTTTGTTGTTCTTTATTATATGCTATTTATGTGATTTATATATATATTTTATTACTATTACTATTCTAGGTTTATATGCTTCCCACAATAAGGAAAGAAAAACCCTTTATGGCATTAAGCTCGCCAGGGAACAAACTAAAAAAGTACAGCAAACTTTTCATTCAAAGTTATTAAATTTAAAAACTTTATAACTATACTAGCGGTGTGCCTGCGGCTCGGCACGCGTTTGTTACTACATAGTAGTTATTATTTTCATCCCGTAATAGGTATTATTTTTAGTTCATATAGTCTCTCAATTAAGAGTTGACACGTACTTCCCGTGTACAATTATCATCAAAATCGATTGTAAATTAATAAAATATTATATAATTTCAAATAGTATTATGACGATTCTTTATTTATGTATTATGGAATGGCATATGATTCCTTTTTACAAAATTTGATAAGAATCGGCCAAGCCGTTTTCGAGTTTAAAACTGGTAATACAAATAGAGAGACAGAGAAAAAATCATATAGTAAGCCTGTAGGGAAATAATAAAACAAAATTATGTACGGACGGAACTACTGATTTATTATTATAGATAATGCATCGTGTGAATTTAAATCTAATCATGAAAAAAGAAAAACTGAATCTAAAATTATCCACATAAATTATCCATTTAATATGAAAAATGTCTGTAAGAGAGGAAAATATGCATAAGGTCTAAAGGACACGAATAATAATGATAATTCTGAATGCGTATACACTGTAAAAGTGCAAAACAATAAAACATGAACCGGTATCGTCTGTATGCTCGCAAACTTAATTACCTTACAGTTAGGGTTGTCACTATCTTTTAAAAGTTGGATAGTATTAAATAAATTGCTAAAGTAGGTACCTATAGTAAATATTTTATGACAAACGTTGCCGTTGTGACTTGAATGTCGACGAAACGAAAAAGCGACACGAAAAGAAACAAACATATACCTACATCTATAGAATTTAGTTTTCGAGATAATGAGATAGAAGGAGATAGTGTTTCCCATTACTTCGGTCTCCTTTTTGTGTGTGCGTCTACCTGCGCTTCGTAATAACGAAGATTTGGGAAAAGGCGTCATAGCCGGCGCGATGTATTGTTCACGTGTATCGTTTATTTGACTATTTTCTGAAGTTTTCACTTCCACCGCAAATGAACTGAACAAATGTAATTTTTTCGATGTAATTCTTTTTTCTTATCACATTTTGACGGTTGGAGAATACAATGTCCTAATTTGAGTATGTATAATAATTGATACGTGAAAACCACACTAGCGTCCACATTAAAGTATCAAGATTGATTTCGTCAAAGTTGTATGCCAAACCGCTTTTTATTTCTCAGCATTGTATATTAATTAATTAATGTTCTCGATGTACACTTCTCATCAAAAAAATCGAAACACCTCTGAAGTTTGGCTTTCAATGAGTTTTATGATTTTTTTACGCTAAATCAATAGAAATAAATAATGCCAGATAATTTCGAATGTTATAAGGTATAGTTTGTCAAACATTGATGTTTCAAATTAAAATTAAATTTCATTATTTAGCGTGTTTTGTTCAACAGGTGTGTTTTTACCCTCTGAGAAGAACTTGTAAAATGTTAGAAATAAAGACTTAAGACAAAAAAATGTAAAAAAAATTTACTCTGTATCTCGTATTTCCTCCCTGGGCTCTAATGACTGCTTCCATGCGGTTGCTCATGGAACGGATGAGAGTCACAATCTTGTGTTGTGGCATGTTACCCCATTCTTCTCGTATAAACTGTTTTAAGCTGGCCAAGCGTCTCCGGAGCAGGATCTCTCGCTTTTACTCGTCTCTTCAACTCATTCCATTGGTGTTGTATTGGGTTTTACTAACGAGTATATAGACCAGAACATTCAGCGTTCAATAATGAATTTGAATTTATATGCTACGGAAAAGATATGTAAAAAAGATTAAGCCTGCCGCCGTCGCTTCTAGACCATGGAAGATCGAGTACTACGATTGCAATCTTCATAAATCTATAGTAACTAGCGATCGCCCTAAGGTCGAAATTCGATCAGCGACTTTTTGATCATAGACTATTTACTGTTTGACATTTACAGTATTCATAAACAATGAGTAATAACAACATCACTTGCTGTCACTTTTCGTTTAGTGACAATGTCAATATTTTGGGGATTCTAAGTTCAATGGCACTGGTCGGGTTAGGATTAACAGTATTAATTTATTTTATTTAATATATTAGTAACAGATATTATAGATAAATTTTAGCTTTCTGCACTCCTTCTCTATATAAACTTTAACCATGGCAAATCTCACAGTCTTCCGTGCACGCAATATGCTTAAAAAAGTACCGAAAGCATTTGCTTCACATATTAATATATAGATTATGTTTTTCTATTCATTGCTTTTTTGTTTTGTATGAATAAAATATTCTGCCTTTATCAACGACATTTTTATTGTCCACAGGGACGCAACAATATTATAATATTTATAAGAAATAAGGTACAGGTGGCAACCATAAAATACATAAAAAGATAAGCAGGAAGGAAGTAAAAACAGCTCGTGAATGGCATCGGTGAGTTTGGAACACATTACATTTCCTTATAAGTGACAAAAAGGCTCATGATTTGGACTGTTTCAGTGGGATTAACTTATTTTTAGTACCACAGTGAATTGACGGTACTTTATGGTAAGTACAGTGAAATATTAAAACAACGGAGAGATCGGCAATTTATTGCTGGTCGTCGCTCTAGCCCAACCTAAAGGAGCAATAACATATTTCAATCTATTTTTGTAAAACAATAGCTGACCCCTGCGGCTCCGCAGACGTTGTTCTGACGTTTCCAGTAGTCGAATTATTGACTCGATAGCCAATAAAGATGCTCGATCCTCTGGCCAAGAGCCCCCTCCCCCGGAAATCGGGTACGGTAGATCGTGCCGTGAAATAACCCCTTATCTTGGGCTATCTAGCCACCAATATAAAATCAGAGGGCCTTTTTTGCGCTAACAGGCCGAGGGCATAATAGCTTTTGCAATTGAAGCCATTTTTTACAATCCATTTGGCTGTATGCGTCTTTTACGTTTCTGAACGCAATATATTTATAATAAAACCCGCTCTTCGCAAATTTTTTAATTGTTGAGTTGACTGGTATTGTGAAATAATATTCATTTAGTCATAAAGTACATTAAGGATTAATTACGAATATTTATAGAAATAGTTTAAATATATTAAAACATTATATTTTTGCTTATTCTCAACCGATATTAGGACATTTTACGTACAGGGAATGTATTTTATAGAATTTGATAGGCAATAAAACTGATCAATTATGTTTTCAAAAATCACAAGAAAAGAATTAACGCGTAATGAACGCTTGTAGAGCCGCGAGGCGAGTATGGATATGTATTATAATTATCAAAAAATAATAAAATCAATGATTACACTGAATCAATTACTTACAACATAGGCAGTTTTCAATAACATATCTGAGATCACTATCCCCGATTAGTACATATTTGTACTAAGTAATAACTATCTTTAACTTAAGAGAGAGATCAGCTTCCCACTATTTATCCAAGCTATAGGATATGGCTAAAATCCATATCCATAAATATGTTACTGAAACGAAAGTAACAAAAGGATTAGTTACTGAAACAATGGATAGATAGGTTATAGAAAACGGCCGGTTTCAAAAATTTTTTTTTACGAATGTGCTGTACAAAATATCGAACTTATATTATTCATTAAAGTTTTGTCACATGCCGGGTATTTTCGGAACCAGTTTATAAGGACGAAGAACGATATTAATGAAATAAAATGTTATCAACGTAATAAACCCAAATAAGCCGTTCCTGTACTAATTGTACATACGTCACATTTGCCCTTAAACAACTTTACTAGGTATCAGTTTTCTTAAAATATAACTGTAAAGATAATGCATAAAACTATTGAAAATCCTGGTGGACTCAATTTCAAATAAATATAACATTTATTGTGTTTGTAGTCAACCCCCTATATGTTTATCACATTTGTGGGCCATTTAAATTAATCAATATCATCATTCTAAGTTCCTCAAATATTTTACGTAAATAATTAGAAATAAATTATTTATAAAAAAATATCTTTACTATGGAATATTAATGGAATATGTAATATTAATATGAAATTATTAAAACATCCTAAAATACTGAAAATAGACAAGCGACCTTGAGAGTTTTAGTTATTTTTGTATCATTTATTTAATTTTAATGGACTTGATACCATTTTACAGTTTTTATGAACAATTATACATTTCAATGTAATTAATGATATAATAAGGCAATTATTTTCTTTAAAAAAAATATAATAAAATATATGCGCTATTAATTGTGATATTATTTTAAATATTGAGTGTTCGTTATTTATACATTTGCGCATTGTTCGTTCACATACTCTTTTTGTAGGGACTAAAATAGTATAATATCGTTACGCTTTTCTGTAGGGGTTAAACAGTGATATAGAATTATAATTAAAGAAAAAATGCAGTCCAGAATTAATCCAGATAAAATATGTATTTCTCTTGGAACCTCAAAGCATTTTCACAAGAACGAAATCTCTGGTTTCAGCTAGAATTTAATACACTTAAAGAGAGAGAGTGCCGAGTCCATCGTGTGGCAGACAGAGGGAAACACGAGAAGTCCCCGGGACTTGCGACCCAAGTGAAGGTTTAGGGGCTCTCTTATGATGCACATCAGCGCTCATCTTGACTGTTCGCGATATCCTCCCTGCCAAGCCAGATTTGGTAAAAGCCTGTTAATGCTGCTTTAGATACCCGTTCTAAAATAAAACTTACTGCAGTTCTCGACAGGTCGAAGTCTTTTAGCAAGTTATAGAGAGATTTCGCTGGTATACCTCTCGCTCCCACTTCTAACACATATAAATTAACCGCATAGCCGTTTTTGGTTATCTCATTACTTAGATCGTAATATTTATTTATATTTATTGCGTGGTCTTTAGGTATATTAGTTTCCCACGGTACAGTAAGCTCTACAAGTGGCTATATGTTTGATTTCTCGAGAATAACGAAATATATATGGCCGGGTTGGCGAAACACTCACATCCTCTGAGATTTTATAATGCTTTTCATGTGTCCATTAAAATAGACCAATATCGTGTGCAGAACCTAGGGTTGAGAAATGCTTATTTTTAGAATTTACTGCTGAGCCTCCTTTTATAAAGTTAATTTGTCTCCTGGAAGTGGTCAATCCTTTTTGAGCTCTAGCTACTGAAAGACTTACTGCTTCACGTATGATTTAAAGTACTCTATAATGGCGACGTGGCGACGTGAGTAGTGACCCCTATCAAGAAGCACCTATTGCCTCGGCACAAGTATAGCAAGATTTTTCAGAGGCTTTCCCCCATCTTACGAAGTTAGTCTTGTCTGTTGTTTATACTTAATTATAATGACAGTTAAATGGCGTGATAATAAAGAAATGATTTACGATTATCGTTACAGGAAAATTTTCCTTGTCACGAGATTTTATTGAAAGCTACTTAATAAATCATGATTATAAGTGTCAATAATAAAGTGTAATGATAATTATTATGTTCCGCGTTTTTTTCTCCCCTTTCTATCAACATTATTTCATCAGTACTGTATAATGTAACTACGACCGACTTAATTTTATGGGATTTAAAATTCTAAGTATATAAAGGCTAATTAAAACCAGACACTCTTTTTTACAAACAAGAAAATCAACTTCAATGATTTTGAAGAGTTTCCTCGTATATCCTTCGAAGTTGAAGATCCAATGTCAATGAAATTAAAATGGGACCACCCTTGATGTAGACCCAAAAAAAGAATCATCCAAATCGGTTGAAAAACCAAGAAGTTACGACTCACCATTCATAAAATAAAATATATACACTCGAATTGAGTATGTAACATCTCCCGTCTTTTGTTAAAGTAGGTACATCACATTCTGGAAGATCGATATCAACCTTGTTAAAAATGTAACTTTGTTGTAAAATTATTTATTTAACTTTGGTGACCGCAATGAAGTAATTACACTGGATTTTAAATGGGATTTCAAATGATCAGCGCGTGCGTATTATTTATATTTACACATTCTAAAAAGTATACACGGTATTATTGTAAGGCGTGGGTCACGAGATAACCGGGTGTGAATTCGATTTTATCAATATCTTTACGTGCAAATAAATTCGACCAATTTTGAGCCAATCAACTAATCAATATACCCACGCTAAGGAAACGTTACATAATGTAATTTTTTTTCGAAAATTTTAATTTTACTTTTTGTTTATTCTGACCAAAGGCCCTATAATAGGACACCGTCGCTTCCTTGCGAGTGAACGCAAACAGAATGGAAAGGCGAAAAAACCCATCTACGTGTTTTCTGACAAAATTCCTGACGGTAACGAAGGGAACGAAGGTCCCGTATACGAATTTTACCAGAGAAACAAATGTGTTTTTTTTGGTACAGTGTTTTGCTTTTTTGCTATTCTGTATTACACACGACAAACTATATCATATCATCTGTTCCTGTAATAAAAATTAATTGCAAATAATGAGTAAAAGTTCATTTATAATAAAAGTTCACACGGTAATGTGGTTTTCGGATAGAAGTATTTTTTATGGAAAATAATTTCGTGTCCTGAGTTACCATGAAATATCATAGAAACAAAAAAATTTTGAGAATGTAATCAATTTTACCGTTGTGCCAAATAATCTTAGCTACAATTGTGATAATACTTTATGTACGACTATAGGTATTTAATATAATCAATTACTACATATTTTTATAATATTTCAGGGACAGCAAAGTGATTCACCGTTTAATGTGTTCGCAACACAAATATTAAAAATTTTGTAGTAGAAATGTATTACTGTGACGGTTTTGTGATATCGATATTTTCTCTAAATTACACATAATTTTTATGTATAATTTGCAATATTGTATTGCGACTCACATGATTGTCGTTCGTTGTCACATGGCGTAAGTTCGGGCTATTAATCTACGTGTACTAGGACATATTATATCTCTAGATAGTTGACTGATCTGATTATAACTTTCTCATGTAAGTCAAGTTTTTATATCAATAATACGTTTAAGACTCGAATTCTAGATATCAATTTCGTTAACGTGTGAGAACAATATACCTACGATATTTATTATCGTTATCATATTCGTATCATATAAAATGTGCAATTGTATAATATTATTGACGTGACAACGTCTTATAAATTGGTTTGCCGGGTGACACTTCAAGAAACTGCGTTACGCTCCGCTCACAATGAGAGCGAGTGAGAGGCACGCGTCCCTTCCACTCGGGCATGGTTAGCCCGCCTAAGAGCGAGAGAGACAGACATAAAGTCGTTGTCACGTAAAACTTTCGCCCGTATACCGACTTTACAGGCAACCAATTTTTTTTAATGAACTTGTTTAGTGGAGATAATTTTTTAAACAGTTTTGAAATAAACTCACCTTTAAGATACCTCTTCGGATATCGAAAATGAAAGAAATTTCTATCACTCGTTCTAACGCTATCCTTGGTATTTGAATTATTTTTCATTTTGTAGTACTGTCTACTTTATAAATAAAAGTTAATTTATCCTATTCTAAAAAAAACCGGTAACATGTAAGTTTAATAATTACTATATTTTAATATATAATTATCAGCTCTGCTTAAGAAATCGCTTACAGCGACAACTAACTTTATCAAGCACCGTCTAGACTAGACGGCATCGATTTGTGAGCGAGTTCAGTTGCGCAAACAAGTCTTTGTGAAACCAAGGGACATGATACCGCGGCTGTAGTTTGTGCTAACTTCAGTTTGTTTTTTTTTTTGTCTGACCTTGCTGTTAGCCTTAGTGCCCCTATCCAAAAACAGAGCCGCTGCGGCTTTTACAACTTTACCGGGCTTGGGGGCGAGTGCTTAAGGCACTCAGACGCGAAAGCGCGGGTAACCAGCGCGCAAGGGTGCCAAAGTGGCCGGACCTCGGCTTGGGCTGTTGCCGCGATTGCAATGAGGTCGCGATCTGTCTAATTACCTATCCGTAAAATCGAGCTAAACTAACATATACAGATATACATGTTCCTTCCTCCTGGGAGGAAGGAAGGAACATGTGTATGTGTATTTAGTGATCTGAAATATGTTCTACACTAACTAGTGCAAAAAAAAGGAAAAAAAAGTTTCCTTACAGAACCTATGTACCTGTGAGGTGTGCACGTATGTACATATGTGTGTGCTTGATGTTTGTATGTGGGTAGCTAAGTGTTGCACGTAAAGTGTCACTTGTATCGCGCGGGAGTAGTTTTGCAAATGAATGTGTTTATATAAAATCCTTATACTGACAACATTCACGTAAACCTCGCCGTTCGGTTTACAGTACGAAATATCTCGTCAATACACTGGCATAAGATTGCACAAACAAATTAGATAAAACGCATTTATTCGATTATTATATTCATTATATACAAGGTTATTAGAGTTCGGTAAAACAGTAAATTCAGTAATCAAATGGCATCACAAAGAGCAAAATTTTTCTTCATTTTTGAAACGAAGTTCTTCATCGCGCGTTTGGTGGATACAAGAGCTACACAAGAAAAAATGTCCGACCGACACTTTTACTATAGCAAGTTACAGCTATACATGTAGTGTAATGCCGGTATTAGAAAGAGACGAAAGAGAGAAATACTTCGTACTTTACGAGAGAACGGTAAACGTATGCCATGCGTACTTGGCCGCGCCGAGAAGCTTATAATTTTTAATTGTATAATTTGTTTACATTTTTATTATAATAATTAGTAATTATTGGCCTCACTAATAATGGTTGATTAATTATAAGCAATACACCTCTCTTTTTTTATTTCAGGAAATTTCGCTTCGTCCATTACAAAAAGCTTGGATAAGCGTTCTTGTAATATCGAACACTCGAATAATGCACTTTTTAAAGTTCAAAGAATGAAATCGAATCTAGCCGCTGAGTACTAAATATAATTCCACTGAATATAAAGGTTTATAAGGCGCCTTTAAACTTTATTTAAATCTATTTAATTTGGACCTTGTTGACATTGTACTTCGTAGCATAGTAAGTAAAATTAATTTAAAAAAAAGAACACCCCAAAACAAATATTGTTTGACTGATTGAACCGCTTATAAAATAGATATTACTACCGTAGAAAACAAACTTTCTTTCACGACGTAGACAATTTCTTATTTATGTTTTTCTCTAAGTATGATATCACAACTTTATCTTTTCTCAAGCGTTCAGGTTTCCTCACGATGTTTTCCTTCGTCGTCAGCCGATAGTGATACTAATTTAAATTTATTCATCGGGTACTCCATTAATCTTAAAAATTCAACTATTGCATATAATTGTGATGTAGACTACCAATTACCTATTTGTTGATTTTAGCTGATATCACAGAGTCGAAGATACTTTAAAATAGTCATGAAAGCAATGTCCTTACATCCCTTTCTAATTATCGTTTGCAATATAGTAGAACTCATGTCTGACAGGGATAGAAAAATGTCCATGTTAGCTAAGTTCAGAGATTTGTATTTCGGTATCGATAATGACGCATCTAATCAGCATACCCCTGTTTTTAAATTGCTATTAGATCATGGCGTTCTAGTATAATTTCTGCCAAAAGGGAATACAAAAAACTTAAATTCACAAACGAAGTGAACGAACTTTTGTCTCTCGTATGCATTTACTGTAATTCAAACTATCTAAACTTTAACAGGATTTTCGAAGTGACAGGTGTGATATTAATTTGTATTTATTTAGTTTCTCGCATTGATAAAAATGTTGTTTGTTTCTCAACTGTATACTGTTTTTATCACTTCCTTTTACATTCGTTTTGTACTGAGTAAACAAATGTTTTACCGGTATCGTAAACTGTCTATAAGGAAAGAACTGTAGATGAATTTAAAAAAACTTTATGACGATGAATATGTAGAAGCGAATAAAAGGAAGTCGATCAGGCCAAAGACACGAGCAGAATTCTTAAAGTCATCGGACTGTGGATGAGCGAAAAAAACTGTGACAAATCAGAAAAACAAAAACTGTGGGTTTGACTACAGCGGCATATACTTTTAATTTTTTGTTAACAATGAAGTCAGTAAAACTCTCACTGCTGAGCGAAGGTTTCTTTCTGTAGGCAATTGTGCGATTAGTCACCTAAGTACTACATAATATGATATTATATTATATGAGATAGTTTACAAAAAGCTATTCCTTGAAAATTTAATTAAACCCCGATACGAGTAACCTATTAATTAAAACATTCCAATGAGCCCAAATACGATATCTCTGATGTAAGTTGGTGAGGAGTTAGGTATCCTAAGCATTCCAAATGACAATGCAGTAACAGTTCAAGGTTTTACTAATATCATTGAAGTAACAGAATACCAAATCTCGACTCAATCATACCTTAATAATTAATTTATCAACTAGAAAAGAGCTGATAATCTTCAAACGGCTGAATAAATTTTCTTGAATCATAGCTAAGAACATCCTCGATCAAGTCACCTTTCAAACAAAAAACGATGTAAGACACAAAGAAACAGATACACACGTTAAACTTCTCTCTTCTGCGTCAGGAACTAAAATAAAAGTAAATTGCTACAGCAAAGAGTAAAGGGAGGTCACGAAGTGGTCCCTTATCTTAGCTGCAATAAATCAAGGTTTGCGTTTTATTATTACTAAATGTATGTTCGGTAAAACACTTTGATACGTAAGTTATTCCAACTTATTCCTCATTAGTAGCAATGTGACTGAAGTCAGATAGCGTGACAGTTATGCTTAAAGTTTTACGTTATGGGTTTTGGGATGCAATAAAAATTAAACCAACAAGGTTTAAAAACGACAGCGTAGATATTTTGCGTACCTACTGAATTCAGTGATATGGATTATCATTAAAGAACGAGAAACTCACCGCTAATTGTATACACAGGGTTTCCGGCAAGGTAAGGTGAGTGATCTTCGACCCTCTCTGATGGTTTGATAACATCGGGCGCTCCAACCATATCTGCGGACAAAAGGTTATTTTTTTATTTTATTGTTGTTACATATTATTGTACAAGTTTTAGTTAATAATATATGGAACACGGTCATATCCAACTTGAATTGAACAATCTTGAAGACTATACAAGTAGACTATAGAACGAGAATAATCGTATTTATTTGTCACACTATACCGTGTTTCCAATGAAAAATAAATAAATTTAACTGAACAATAATTGTTATGACGCTGACACCCATTGTTTGTTTGTTTGTTTATTCACCTGTTTCTTGAATTGTATGTTATTAGTGACTATATGAGCGTAATATGATAACGTTTCTATTGATTTTGGCTTCACTGCTGTACTCATCTTTGCTTTATACATATTTTTGTATGGCTATAAAAGCAAATTGAACATGCCTCGCTTAATAAAAATGGTTAATGTTTCGTATGTTATTATTAATTTAAAGCAATAATTTAATCCGACTCTGTATCGCTACGACAATCAACAGTAACTAAAGCCATATAAAAGTTGAAAGTCCATGTTGGATCTATATCCGGGATACGGCAATTTAGCGAAAGCGAAAAGGTGACAATGTGTAAGACTGGCTGCTCTGTTGAAAGAGTCCTAGTAGCATTTCTTAATTTCTATTTAATATTGATATTTTTATTATATTAAATATTATATCTAAATATATGATAATCACGAAAAAAAAGACAAAGCAGTCATGAGGACTGCCGACAAAAGTGAAAACTTAAAACTATAAACAAACATTTGTTATTTTTGTATATCAAAATTAATTGTTTGATCTTAAATTAAAACTTGTAAATCAAAACTGTTTCACACAAAGAATTTGTTTTATAACGTTAGTAAAATAACTCCTAAATTACTGTAAAATGCGTATTTTAATTGTAGGCGTATGTTTTATTTTGCATTACAAAGTAATTATTTTAGGTATTAAAAATAATAATAATGATTTCTTAATTTTAGGTTATATTGCTACAAAGACTCTGTTTTCTTCGTTATTCAAACTATATGAGAATATTAATATATTTTATATTATTTCTTTCTTTATATTGTATTTATATATATACATTCGCAACTGGCCCAGCGCAATAAGTTATACTAATAGGAACAAATATAGTATTATCGTTAACAAGTCACGTGATCATGTCGATGACGACTTACATGAATTTAATCCCTATCCAGACCTTCATAGAAGTTTTCATTTCAAAAATAGTAGACAATATTTCACAAAAAATGGCGTTCCTCCTAATAGCTCCGGGTCTACTAGTTTTTGAAGGTGGCAGCCCTAGTTGCTACATGACTTATGTTAATAACTTTTAATTAACATTTCTATTTATTCACACTTCGTCACAATGTTTTGAAACTATATTTATTTTTTACATTAATGAAGTATTGTTAGCGTATTCGCATTGTGTGGACAAATGGTTAAATTTTTAATTGAAACAGTTCATTTAAAAGTGTATGTATTGAAAGTATTCCATGATTTGTTTTGTGTATATATTTGTTTTACAAACCACCGGGGGTCAATGACCTGTATCGTATATTGTGAACAGTAAGACTTAATAAAACATATAGGAATTAGGATTAACATCACAGACTTCAAGAGGTAATTAGTGTAAAGTCGATTGGAACAATCCGACACTCATTGAGTTACTGCTCTAAACCAAAATGAATTTATTTAGCTAAATTATAAATTGGACAACGGATCGATGACCTAATTTTTCACAGTTGTTTTTGTTAGGTTTTATACCAATTTGAACTAATTGCATACCACGCGCAAAATGTTTTTCTTTAAAACAACAATAATTAGTATATGTTTAACATTTCACGTATTGTTAGCTTTAGTTTTTTATGCCACGTTTTATATATACTCAGATTTTATAACACTGGAAATATCAAGAATATTAATAAACATATCATAAGCCCTTCAAGAAATCAGTTGTTCGTTACTATAGAGGCCTTGGAGTTAAAAATATTCATGTAATATTTCATAACAGAAAGAGACGAAGAACTAATCAACACCAATCATGCCATATCATTAATAAGATTATAAGAAGAATCAATGAAACTACAGGATCGAATCAGAAATGTCAAGATTCAAGATCCGACAGATCTAAAACGATGACGGAATGTTGGTCAACTACATATCAACGAATCATTCGACGTACCCACAAACTCATTAGGTTGACGATTTTGTGAACATCAAGGGTCTCTCATTCGGATGAGATTATCTCAGGAACTGGATGTGGCGTAAAAGAAGAAAGGCCTAAGCTCAACAGTAGGCAATCGCGGGCTAAAAATGATGATTATGAAGAAAAACAATTTTCAATATCTAAGTACATGGTATGCTAGACTGTCTTCATTTGTTAAATCAAATAAACCTTATCACTCCTTACAAATTACCCAGAAGAACAGTTGTACCTAAGTTATTTATCTATATTCTCTTGATTTTATGTTAATTTAAACTTATTTACACTACTTATTTTTAGCATATCAGAGCAACCTTTAATTAAGGCAACATTTAGATTCTAATCTAAGCATGTTTTGTATTTTTAATTTTAGTGAAGTGTATGTATTGTTGGTAGCTTAATAAACTAAATAAATAATTGCAAATACAGAATTCATTAAAGAAATCTCACTAAAGTGACGGAACTTGAAAAATTACAAATTCAGCTGGGCTTTGCAATATTGTAGAAACATACCTACAATTTTAGCACGTGGAGTGTTTATGCTTGTCGAGCAATTGTAAGCGCTTTGAAATATGCTTGGTGTGCGTTGTAAATATGTACATAGCGACCGTTTATTCAAAAGTATTTACATTTCATAAAATTTTTAATTCTTGTCGTTCTGGAGGAAACTGGAGAAATCAGTGCAGTTTGAAAGAATACCTGATATTGTCAATGACTAGCAAAACTTGCTTGAGAGGAGGTTCACAGATATATGAATACACATAAAATAAATAAAATAATGGGTACGTCATGATAAAAAATTCACTCAAAAAACCCACTTGAGCTGTATTTTAGCGCGATATCGTATTAAAGAATGTAATAAATCGATAAGATTCGTTCTGTTTAAAACAACACTTACCTACTTTTTAATCCCATCTTATACTTGTTAGCGTATGTATCTGTCTATTTCTTTGGCACGCTCTGTAGCCAAAACGGCTTGATGGATTTTAGCATACGAGGTGTCGTTATATTCGTCTTAATTGTCGGAGTGATATAGACTATAAAAATAGTTAAGTACAATATCAGGGAACCAAATAAAAAACAAAAACAGAGAATTTGTTTTTGTCAAGTGTTTTTGTGAAAGTCTGGTATAGTACTTTTTTTAGTCCTCGTATGTATTTTTCTAGTCTAGTAGCCTTCATCGCAAAACTAACAGGTAGCAAAAATCTGCCCCCGTTGTCCTTGACCCTAATAACCTAGATTAGAAAGTAGCTCCGGAATTAGCATTTGAGTGTCTAAAATACAGAAGTATTTTAATATGTAATTCATTCATTACAATTATAACTTAAATTTTAATACCAGGATTATATAAATACTTAGAATGTCATCAATACACTACTTAAAGATATGCTTTGTTGGTTTGAACACGTTGCTATGCCCATGAGCGATGATAACGTGTCAAAAAAATCTACTACAAGCGATGTACCGCGGCTCCGTACGCATTTGTTACACAGTGTCTTTTTTCGTCTCATAGTTTTATTTTTACTCATATTATTGACAATTCATATAGCATATCATTTATGGAATGACTTAATAATATACTTTCCGTTTACAAAAATGATCAAAATCGGTTGAGTTTCTAAAAAAACTTAAACTATTACTAACAATTTATATAGCCTATGAGTAATTGAATGATTTACTTAAGTAATCTAAACTGTCGTCTATCACATTTCATGAAAATCGGTTGAGAATTAATACAAATTTCAATATATGAATATTTTTTTAACTATATATAAATTTATTATTGAATATTGAACTTAAGCTTAGTGTGTACAAAATTTAATAAAAATCGGTCAAGTCGTTTTTGAGTTAAATCCGGATATAACAACAGACATACAAATGATTACTTTCCGCTGCTGCTCCAGTTAATCATTAATCTAAACTAAATACATATTTTATTAGATCATATTATGTATGAGGTTATTTTTCACTTGTATTGACAATTATGATATTCCTAAAGTTAAGTGTAAAATTTTTTTTTGCCCTACATTCCTATATAATAATGACCAAGTTTCGTGCCGGGGAACATGGTTTTAATCTCCGCGTGTTATTTTATATTTCTCCCACGGGCTTTTGAATGATGAATTTTAATGCATTTCCTTGGTGTCTGAACTCTTTTGTCTAGCCACTAATTGCGATACTATCTAGATACGACTAACAACCATCAATCATGCTATAATTATTAATGAACTTACAAATGTCAATAAATGATAATAATTATCGCCTTAAAACGCTTATTCCTTATCAAGAAATTATGCAAAATTTATGACAACTGCAATAAATTCGAGAGGTTTATCGCTTGTTAGATAGAAATACATGAGTAAGAGTAATTATGTTGTCAAAAATAGTATTTATGATTTCCTGTACTTTAATCATTATTTCATAAATCTTTTGTTTTATTAGTAGCGCAGCAACGTAAAGACACTATGCTTGATGGTATGTAGTACCAAGATCAGTACGATCTACGGCCGTTTTCAATAACATATCTGAGTTTACTATCCCCGATTAATACATCTTTAATTTAAGACAGATATCGGCTTCCCTTTTATCTATTCAAGCTATAGAATATGAATACATATTATGTAGATAAGAAAAACTATCCATTGATAGGTTATATTTGTCTATCTTAAGTAACTGAAACAACGGATAGATTATTGAAATCGGCCGCAAAAAACAACGGCGAACACCTAGAGATCGCTAATCCGTCGCTTCGTCGCATCATCTCTGTCATGCAAGCAGTTGGATATACTACGTACATTGGCTGAGCACGAACGTGACAAACCAAAAGAAAGTCATTATGATAAAGATTTTCAGTAGGGCTTTACTAAGAAGGAGTAGCGATTAAATTTCATAATCCAAATGCAACATAACGTGTTTACGGCAAAATTATTTACTACTATTTTACTAAATTCAAGCCACGCCTGAAGCCTGATGCCTGCAAGCCTCGCGACAGTTGATATTGGTTGATCCCGAACGTGACATACCAAAAGAAAGTGACTGTGATAATGATTTTGAGATAAGCTAGTGGTCAAATTTTGTTTTCAAAATTGCATTTCATGATCCAAATGCAACGTAACGTGTATAAGAGAGAATTACTACTGTTTTATCGAATTAAATTATTGCATGATTCTTTAATTTACAAAATCGTTTTTCTGAAGCATCATCGCATTTAATAAGTTCAACTTTTGAAAGAATTTCCTTAATTCTCAAGGAAGGAATATAATATTGTTACTGCTTGTAAAATTTTAGTGTCAATGTTCTTACCGTTTGAATCTCGATTGTTACAATAAGCAATGTCTTTCAATGTTTAGTACAGCCTTCATTTTAATATATCTTAAAGGAGTGTCATAAAATTTTATTGTTCCATAACTTATGAATCAAACGTGCGGTTTTTCTAATTGTTTCATCTTCGAATGTCCCATAAAACACGTAAACTTATTTTAGAATTGCTTGTTTATGGTTTGTCGTATTGTTGTTTTTATATTACCCTATTGTTGAAGAGATAACGTGTGTAAGTTCCCAACTCTGCAATTGTTGTTCACCTGTTACAATATTACTGCTATATCATTTGACGTCAATAGCATGGTTGAATTTTATTCTACGATTTGTTGTTAGTATTGGTACATTGATTCACTTTATTTACCCATAAAAGTGCTATATCGGGGCTACTAGGCAGTGTGGCCAAAATACTAGCAGCGGTGCCGCGTTGAATGGCAATGCTGATTTTTTGGGCAAGGTAAAAACCAGCCTTTTTGTCTCTCGTAGACTCGAACAAACGCACTGCAATGTCTTTAAACAAGGCGTCTGTACTCGGCCCCTCTGGAACCATTGTCTCGACCCCCAAACGGCTATTTATTTTATTTATATTTTATTTTTTTGTATAACGCTATTTCATTTGATTTTAGTTTATTAGGTTCTAAGTGCGCTTCTGATTTTTTGTTAGTGATTTAATTTTTGTACATAAATTTGCGTTATTTGATCCCATATTATGTTATATTGGGGACATATTGCGTGATATAGTTTATGATTATTGTGCTCAAGTGAAGTGAAGTGAATGCTCAAGTGAAGTGTATGTATTGTTGGTAGCATAATAAAATAAAATATCCAAACAGTTGTAAGATTTTAGTTATCTTCAAAATACAGTTTCAGCAATTCGCAACATTAGATAAGCAATTTTACAATAATCATTATTTTTCTTTTATTAATTCTAAAGTTTTAATCATCCCAGGATGCTTCAAATAACATGCCAATACATCGTCAAATTAATAAAACCTTTTTCTTGTAATATTCAATAAAGTAGATAAAAAAATCTAAAGGGCCCGTTTTTTTGCAAAAGGTTTTAATATAATATTGGTGGCACTTTTCGTGATATACCACCATTTGATAATGGTAGTAATAATATTCTTTAACGAAGATTGGTGGCCAAGTTAGGGAAAATAAGAAATACTACGTTTTGTGGCATAAGCAATGTGAATTGGGTACAGGTTTATACTATGCTTTCCAGTTAAATGGAGGAATAACAACATTTTTTAAACATTCAAGTTCCGTCATGATATTTTCCTTCGTCGCTAACCGATATGCTACTAATTGAATTCAAACGATTAACTAATGAGGATTCTCTAAAACTTGTTACCTAAGAGCTATACACGGACTGGCACGGGACACCAAAGCGACATTCCAGTGGTTTCATCTTAATATAATAATGATTCATATATTAATAGCCATGAAGGTCAAGGGAACTACATTTTATATGTCTGTATATTAGACCATCTTTTTAGGTTTTTTTGCAGTACTTTTTATGTATTCACAAAAATGTCTTAAAAATACAATATATTTATTTTTAGAGTAGCTAGGCAAATTAAAGGTACTAACTATCCCAGATAGTAAGTACACTTCAATCCAAACACATCATGTCAAACATTATGACGTCAGTCATGCCAACCTGCATAAATATCTCTTGACGTTACGCTTGTGAAGGACCCAATGTCATAAGAACATAAGAAGCCTGAAGAAGGTTCCAAGACAAAGATGAAACATAGAGACCTTTTTAGTTCGTACCGGAATGGTAGTTACTGTAAAACTGTGACTCCGAAATCGCGAAACACTCGCCATGGTACAGAAGTCAGTACACGCTCAACAAGGCAATGTTTCTGCGCGACTGAAGTGGTATCTGCATAATTCACAATTATTTTTTTATACCAATAGGTCAGCAAACGGGTAACAACCCGATGGCCTATCTGATTTAAATATGGGACAAAATTTCTCACTCAACCATTGAAATCCAAACTAAGCAACTAAACAGCTGACATATTATAGATATTTAATACCCAGACACACAAAAATCAGTCGTGTGCGGGGAATCGAAGCCGCACAACTGTTGCACAAAGTTGCCTAAGGACAACTAGAGATCTTGGAGAGCGTATTTCAGTCTCTTTTAAGAGCCTCGTGTTAAAACATACCGGGGGAAACAGGTTCTAGAGAACCTACTGTTGTTGCGATTCTGCAAGACGATGTGGTCTCAGATAATAACATGCTTAATTTGAACACCCATAGGTGCTTGGCAACAGGTTTTGGTCTAAACGATGGTAGCTAACCAGGCAGGGATTAGAAAAAGCCCTAGCAATATGCTCTGGTTTCATCACGACATTTTCCTTCAACAAAATCTCAGGCCCATTACAAGATTTGAACTTACATCGATCGACGCGGTGTCGAAACATGGTATCTCTGAACCCGGCCTGTATCGCCTAGAAGCGATTTACTTGCCAGGGTTTTCCGACATGTGTCAGAATTTCCGAATACTCTGCAACTTCGCTATCAGCATTTCTTGCTTTGGACAAGCGGACAAATAAATCATTGCTATGACAGCTATCAATATTATTAACGTAAACATTAATTTATGAACTACGCTCTAGTCACGTATTGTTATTGTTAATTTGGATGTAATGTAAACAATATTTCGTATTCATATATCGTCGACTTCATCCATTGACCTCTAATGACGCTCCGTAATTTATGTCCTGCCTCCAATGATATTATAAGTAGCATCTTTTTACATATAATATCATTGCTTGTCTCGATTAACGTTAATTCCTTCCTTTGATCGGTACATATTAAAAGCATCGTTTACTCTATCTCTTTGCCTGTTACTGTGCTTAATACTTGTAAATTGCTTCACCGATTTACATTGTTCTTGTTTTTAATAATTTATGCAATTTCTGGTCAGGTTTTGAATATTATTGTTGCACTGATTAACATATGGAACGAGTTGTGAGGATGATAGTAAATTAAGTCGACAACAAGTAATTTTTTTATAAAAAAGTAAAACAAATTCAATGATTTTGAGGTATTCTTGGTATTTCAATTAAAAGGAGACCACTCTTGAGGTATTCTCTTTCAAACGAAAAAAGAATCATTCAAATCGTTTCATAAACAAAGAAGTTGTGACTGAGTTATGATGTCGGTTAAAAAATGTCTTCCAGCACAATCTTTTGCAATATTTTACATAAATCATTAAATATTAACTAATATATTGTACTGGGCGATTGTTTAGAATAAAAATATGTTCTCTATTCCTTACCGCGCCGTACTTTGAAACTTTGAAACCATCACCCGGGCAATGTCTTGTTTTTCCTCCTTATGACATCGGTCCTTCAAGTGTAACGTGAAAATATGTTTGCAGAACAGTATGACAGCGTCGACCTCCAATGGATTTAAACTCTAGGTGGTTGCCGTTGTGTTTAGATTGTACTATGATTTCCATTATGGACGGACCGACAATTATTTGCCAAATGACTTATTTAAAAAAAAACCGACAGTCCCATAAATTATTTTTTATAGATAAATCATTTGACAGTTTGATAATCAGATTGCGGACACGTACTTTGCATTACAAAAATGGCAAAGTCCCGAGTAGAAAAAGTGATCGAAGAAGAAATATTAATATAACTGACATAGTGTTTTCAACGGTTGAAACTGTACTACACGGTGTCTGTAAGTCTATAATCTAGTTATGAAGTACGTGTTAAGGCCACGGTAATGTGATATACTGTGGAATTTAAGTATCCGGCCTTAATGTGGAAGTAGGGTTGCCAGATGGTCGGAATATGTCTGGATTGTCCCGACATTTCATATGATGTCCAGACTCCCGAAAAACAATCTCTTGTATAGTTTTTAACAAAACATGAATTTAGTATTTCCGCGTTGTTTCAAATTCAGTTCACTATCCCTGATTTTTTTTTTTAAATTAAGTTTTTCATTATGTTACTTTTAATAATAAAAAGTAAAGTTTTGAATTGTAATTTTATTTGTCCCGACAATAACCTTAAACTCCCGACTTTTTCAAACTTTACCCTGATATTTTAGACTGCACATCTGGCAACCCTATGTGGAAGCGGGAACTAGTAACTGTAATAAACGTATTTTAAGTGGTTATTAAACATTTACTTAAAATGTTCAAAGAAAATTAAAGAAGTTTATAGACCATCTGCTGGGTACATAGAATAAGGACGCCCAGAACTTGAGAGTATGGGCAAGACCTGGATATCATCAGGGAAAATAAAGTAACAATGAATCACTAAAGAACAAGTTTCAGGAATGTAATAACTTATCGTTGCCCTCCCAATACATCATTGACAATTTAATGTATGTTCGTAAAACTTAGATAAGCTAGATTTTATGGATCACCGGTATAGTTTTAATATTAGAAATAAACACAAATTATGCATTCCGTGTTTTAAACTTAATAAGACTAATAAAAGTTTTGTACGTAATAATGCTACATACTTTTTATAATAATTACTGATTTGCCGGACAATACGTTCAAAGACCATGTTAATCAGGTTTTTCTGTCAACAGGCTTATTACGTGGTGAAAGATAGTGATGTCTGGTAATGAGTTCCTCGCTTTACATCCACTAAAATAATATCATTATTAAGTGTAAACATTATTTACACTAATGATATTTATTATAATTTATAAGTAAAAAGGTGTATCATTTATTTACACAGTGAAAGATATATAAAATATATTCAAAATATGCGGAACATCGAAATTAATTTGGACAGATAATATGCTTAAAGGGATAGCTTATGAAAGGATATAAATGTGGCATAATCAAAAATAAAATATTCAGATTAAAAAAAATGATTATTACATATTTATTTAAGCGCATGGTGATGCGTCACCACACTGTATTTTATGTTTCATACTATCATATAATGTGGCAACGGATGACGGTGCAACGCGTCGCCATACCAGCAGTCACTCTGACACGACGCATTCAATATTTCTCATTAAACAAAATTGATCGAGTTTTTGCAGGCTCTTTTCGACAACTGGGTTGTTTGTCCGAACCGATAGTAGTGTTTTGACGTTCTTAAGTGCCTTCTTAGGGTCTAAATTCAATCAAGTAATTTTGATTTTGATTATGCTCTAAATATTAAGAGTTACATATAGCGAAATAAACTCAATTCACTGATTTTCTGAGTTCTGTAGGTTTAACTATATATAAATGAAATTATTGAGGTTTGCCGTTGTGCGTGCATCACGTAATAACTGCGGAATAGATTTTGACCATTCAATTAAAAGTTATTAAAGTTTTAAAAAACTACGATTTGTATAAGTACTACGCGTTCTTCTGTCGTTCACGCGAGCTAGTTCTTAATAAAGATAATTTTGTAACGCCATTGAGTAATCGAACTAATACAGTAAACTTAATACCTTAACTAAAATGTTACGAATAATCGATTAAAACCTCACATGTAATCGATTACACCATGAATTTCGTTAATTTCTTTTTTTATTTCTCTAAATTCATAATGACTCGTTAATAGTTTTATTTAATTTATTAATTACATTTAAAAAAATAAATCAGAGGCAGTCATAAGGACTGGCGACAGAAGTGAAAACTAAATTTTTAATTTTAAAATCAATTGTAGTGTGAATTATTGCAGAGCATGTCGGTGATGCGAAATCACAAGATTTTACCTATCCAAAAAGACAAACATGCATATGATACAGTCGATTATATACATTGTTTAGTGTATATATCCGTATATACGTACACAGGTCGCAATACTACGCATGGCTAGTCTGACGCAAGCGCAATACGTCACGAGCATGTCGAGGTCATCGGTGATGCGAACCGGAAACCCATAAGTTTTTCCCCTTCCAAAAATCGCTCAACGCGGCTAAAGTAGTTTTCACTTCAAAAATATTCAAATTTCAAAAGTATTTATATACATATAGTGGATCAACGGACACCTAGACGCAGCAATCATTCGAGAAGCGGGTGCAATCTCAAGTTACCATACACCCACTTGGGACACGCCATTGTAGGTTGACGCATTTTATATTTCGTTAGTTTTCCTTCGTAATTACCGGGAATAGATAACATTTGAAAAATCGTTTTTAAATCTTTATGTTGATAATAATACCCGCGAATAATATACATATATTAATTGTTAAACCTTTAAAAGTAATACATTTAAAAAAAATACAAAAATTTACGGCATCTTACGAGACGATGATAAATATTCTAATTGACAATTTCTAAACTATTTTATCATTGTTTACAAAAAATAAAGTCGATGCTGTTTTAAAAATAAATTATCATTGATTGTTGACACTGAATAAAGTTATACCATTTATCATTAATCATTACGTTTTAACGCGGCAATGCAGCGGTCCCACAGCTGGGCGTGGGCCATCTTCGCATGCTTAGGATAGTACTAGCAATTTTTCATAATCAACATTTAAAATAAATTTGCAGACAGTATGGGAGTCGATTTTACAAGGTCGGTTTAAAATCGAACTTCAATAACTACCACTTTGCCTAACAAACAAACAAACAAACACTGTTTTTACTACTCGTTGATTTATATGTAAAAAATAGATAACAACATAAAAATTCAATTACAATCTAATAATTATGTGCAAATGTTAAAGTCAACGCGAACGAAACTGCGGGCGGGAATCTAGCAAGGTATTAAAAAAAACCGATCTGATACGAATGAAAGAGATTTGCTATTAGAAGCAAAATTATATTTTTAAAGTAGATACGGCATTGATGCTCTTGACACACTCAAGAATGGTTCACTTTCGAACGAGAAGAAACTTTTGTCCCTTTCTGACAACAGTTTCCGCCTTACACTGTGATTTCCTATCCCTTTTGTTTCAACATGCTGATAACAAAATTTGTGCCGTGTTCAAATTGCTTTTAGTGAGAGTATAACGCGTCTATTTATAAAACGTCATTGATTACAAATAAGATTATTTATCGGAACAGTTTAAAAGAACAGGTATTTACAAGTAATAATTTGGAACTGTTATCTGTTAATAGAAAAACGAGTTCCTACTTAACTAACTCATCCACATACTAGTGTGTGATACAAAAGTAAAATGTTTCAGTTTGGAATATGCTTTTATCCATTCAAACTTAAAAATCTTTCAGCCGCTCCAGACTCACGCCGTGAACACCCGTGAAAGGGCGTGAATGCGAGTGTGGATAGATTTCACGCCTTTTCACGTAGTTCAAGCGTGTTCGCTCCTCGGTTTCCGTACCGAGTCGGTTATCTGTGTCCGCGTCAAAGGGTTCGCGGCCGCGTCTCGCGAACAGCGCGAACGCTTATCCACATTCACGGCATCGCAGTTAAATTAAATATGCTAAACTAACACTGTATTATAATAATTCTATTAAATGTTTAAATGATTCAACATTTAAGATAATATTGTCATATTTGACGGTATTTTAGCTATATTATGTTAAAATAAACATGTCTAAATCATAAATAACTCGTTATGTTGCGATGTGTACTCTTTATCCACCATCTGCTTTTTCTTTGTTTGTTTTGTATCTTTATTAAGCAAATGATTATAAAAAGCCTGTGCACATAGATTCAAAGACGCAGTAGCTGCAGTTACGTCGATGTAGTACGAGTGTGTGAACCCGACTGTGAACATTGTGAGTATGGGGAGAGTAGTTCACGACGCGCTGAATTCACGGAGCGAGTCTGAAGCGGCCATTTACTATAGAGAGAGATACAAATAAAAATCTCGCGGAAAAATCTCTACTCTTCTCAATTATAATAAATTAATAACAGAAAGAGATAACATCATGTAACAGGTTTTATTCTAGAATAGGTTATTGGCAGCGTTATTTCAACTGCCTCATTAGCCTAGTAGTCGTAAGCGCCATTGTTATACTTGAGGTCCTGGGTTCGATTTCCAGGTTGAACAAAGTGTTATTGGGTTTTTCTATGAAATTCTTAATAGCAGCTCGGAGTTTGACTTTGTGCCGGATAATAGCAAAAGGTTCGTCCCCTATTACATGGGACCTAAAACATACCCGGCGAACTGTGGGTGTACATATTAGTACACGTCTGCCTAACCCTTCGGGGATATAGGCGTGATGGTATATTATGTTATTTCTCTGGGACAAGTAAACGTGGAGCAGGTTTCTTATTTTACCTGTTAATAGCTCACCCCTATTAACTATATGGTACATATACTCAATTTGTGTCTACTACAGTACAGCCACGCCGTGATGATAGTCGGACACGATCTGAGTTTTGAACTTATTAATGCATAGAAAAGCATAAAAATAATATTTGTTAACAATTGCAAAATATTGTGTTGCAATAGAAACGGGTAATAGACCGCGGCGAGTTGCGACAATGACAAAATAACAATTTTATTATGGTTTGAAGTTTGTGTCAGCATTTTTTTTTAAATACAGCATCGGTAATATTACTGTAATATTTCTAACATTAAGACCAATCCGAGAAAAACGATGACCGTCAAGTTACTGAGTATTTATTGATAATTATCAGTATAAAGCTCATAACATTGTTTTTTATTTGAATGCGTTAATCTTTCAAAGTAGAAACCAAAATTAAAATAATCTTTATTCAATTTAGGCCCTAAGAAGGCACTTATGAACGTCAAAACACTACTGCCGGTTCGGGAAAATATCCCAGACATCGAGAAGAATCGGTAAGAAACTCGCTCGGGTTTATCTTTTTTTCATCTGTAGAAGTGTTAATTTAACAGGTTCAATAATAATAATTTTGTGGATGCACAGAGTGAGAGTCACTTCCAGACATCACTATCATTCACATAATGTTCCACCCTATATCCCACTTTTTGACAGTAAGCCCCACTTGACATGGTCCTTGAACTTGTTGTCCGGCAAATCAGCAATGTGCTTCGGAATCTTAATAGAACCTCTAAAAAACTTTTATTAGTCTTACTTAGTCCAAAACACAGTACGACTAATTTATCTCTATTTCTAGTATTAACATTGTGCTAATCTTTGACAAAATCTAGCTTGACAATTTTTTAGCGAATATACATTATCAAGGATATATTGGGAGGGCAAAGTTAATATACCATATTTCAGGAATTTATTCTTTAGCGATTCGCGAGGTCTCTTACCGTATATTGCTCGAACTTTAGAACTAACTAACAGTCAGCTTTAGAAATTCTTTTTATATTTTATAGCCTAATTATTGAGCAATATTGTAGGTTATATAACTTCACGTCATGACCCCAAGAAACAGACCAGTAACTATAACCGTCAAACGATCTGGTAAGTGCCTTATGCTGAGCACAATACAATTCAAAAACAACGGTAATTACCGCGAGGCCCGTAATCCTTTGACAATCAACGTTGTCATGCTGACCTGTATAATTATTTATGTATGGTGATCAAAAACCAGTTAAGCTAAATGCATACCATGTATGAATTCGGAACCATGTAATATATTGGCTTAAATGTCAGAAAATTCGGCACGTTTAGACTCTTTTAAAAAGGCTTCCAATAAAAACGTATATTTTATTGACTGTACATGATATTATATGAACTAGCGGTCACCCAATGATCGAAATTCGACCAGCGACTTTTTAATCATGAACTATTTTTCTGTTTGACATTTGCAGTATGAACCTAAACAATGAATATTATATCACTTACTGCCGTTTTTCATTGAGTGACTATGTCAATATTTTTGGGGGTCTAAGTTAAATGGAACTGGTCCGGTTAGGATTCACAGTATTAACTTATTTTATTTAATATATTAGTAACAGATATTATACATACATTTTAGCTTTCTGCACTCCTTCTCTATATAAACTTTAACCATGCCAAATCTCACAGTCTTCCGTGGACGCAATACGCTTAAAAAGGGGTAGAAAGCTTTTACTTCACGTATTAATATATAGATACATATTGAATTAGACGGTAATGAGCAAGCTAACTTATTGGCTAACCGAACTGCATATGACGGTATTCCGATACAGATAACCCCTATCCATATTGAGTATTTGTCTGAAGTGAAATCTTATTGTAAAGATATGTGGAAGGTGTTCTTTGATAAGAGATCCCAAGAAAAAGGAATCTGGTATAAGACTATACAATCACAGCCTCATTTTTATTTTCTATGGATCGATCAAACAATATTGAGTAGATCGGACTTCACTCAAGATAATTCTTTCAAATAAGTTTTTACATTTATTAATAAAAGTAGCATCACCTAATAGCACGATATATGGTGTGGTTCACGATGAACATCATATTTTGGTGGAATTTGTTAAGTATGAAAATTGTAGGAATTTACTTAACATGACGCGATTCATGGAGGTGGGTATTTGTAATTCGATGCTGACAAATCATCTGTCTCAGAGTGCGGAAATATTATATAGAATCGCAAATATAGCTGATAAGAACTGAAAATTGTGTTTCGAATTTAGCAAAAATTGTATAACGCTTGTGAGGTTTTTACGGGGCGCCCTTTTTCTAAGATTAAAAAAAAATATATATAAATTAACTAAGACCTAAAATTTAGTGTAGACCTTTGTCGGGTAGGTTGAAGTGTGGAACGAATACACTTGCTAGACCAGCCCTGCCGAATTTATGAAATTTTATATTTAGTTAATGTTTACTTTCCAAGTTTACTTAAACATGTGTTTAAACTATGTGTTTATTTTATAAGGCATGAAATACACTAGGATTTAGGGTAAAAAGATTTAACTAAATAAGTTTCGGTTTCGGCTAACCTGGAAAAGCCGTCAAATATTCGTTTACAGATTCAGTTTAGGTTAAAAATCATATTTCGGGTGGATACTAATTTCCAGCGACCTTTATCAGATCAAACTGATTTTTATAAATTATATACGCTATATAGACTTACCCTCCATTACATGGAACCTAAAAAGCGTACCTGGCAAACTGTGGCTGTATATAATAAAATAGTCTAGTTCATGATAAAAAAGTAAAAAATAGTGCACCTCTGCCTAACCCTTCGGAAATTCGTGCGCTATATGGAAAATTTAATCTTATATCGCGAATTGAAAATACCTTTTATTTTATTACATCGATATTTTAATAGATTATTGGTGGTGGGTTAATCCACGGAATTAGATATGATGATAAAAATTTCACAGTGCCTGATAATTTTGTTATGAAATTTGGGTACAGCCAGTGCGTAAAGAGCCTTGGAGACTTGGGTTTTCTATTTTAAACTAATGTCGAACGAAGTTAGTTATATAACTATATATTTTATTTATAGAAGTAGAGCTTGTAAAAATGTTTATCTCCAGAGGCTATCTCTCGAACTACTACTGATCCGCATCTAAAAATTATTGTATTGTTAAATAAGCTACATTATCTCTGAGGATATTTTCATTATTATTAAAATTTATATTGTAATATACTCAAGTAGTTATTAGTTTATACTTAATAATAACTTGCATGATGGTAGGGCTTTTTCTAATGTCCGCCTGGCTAGCTACCACCCTCAAGGTGAAAATCAGTTACACTTGAGAGCCAGTCTTCCACTAGGCTTAGCGTGCTAACTTCTTGGGCCACATCGTCACTTAAGATCAGATGAGATTATGACCTCAACGCTATACCTATAACGATAAAAAATATACAAAGCTCAAGAGTTTCTTTGTTTGAACGCGCTGATCTCTGGAATTACACGTCTGATTTGAAAAAATCTTTTAGCGTAGTATGTATAGCCTATATATTATGCTATCTAGATAGATATCCATCACACTACTATCCTATGGAGCGAAGTAGTAAGCATTAACGTCAAGCATTTTGCAAATACGGGAAGCGAGAACAATGATAATCTTCAGTCTACATGACTGCGTTATATGCAGCGGCGCTGTGGAGAGTAAGTTGGTCGAATAAATTTAACCATGGGGCAGAGTTATAATAAAAAGACGCATAGACTCAAGTGAGATTCGAAGCCACAACCTCCACGTATATAATGAAAACCTTGACCACGACACAATAGAGACACGGTCAAAGTAATATTGTTTCGAAATCTATATTAATATTATAAAGCTGAAGAGTTTGTTTGTTTGGTTGAACACGCCAATCTCAAGAACTACTAGTTTCAAAGGATAAAGTATTTTGGTGTTTGATAGCCCATGTATCTAGGAAGGCTACGACCAATAGGAGCTGAGCATCAATGAAAAGTGTTGCAAAAACGGCGATTTTTTTTTTTCTTTTGAGAGCTTCCTTTAATAATATGTGACGCAGACGAAGACGTAGGGTCAGCTAGTGTATAATATATAAAATGGTCCAAATAAATATATTGTATTAAAAATAGTAAAATTAAAATATACTTTGTATAACTTTGTGAAAACCACTAATTTATATTCCTCGGTAACTAAATTATATCATATCATCTTATCAGTTAAAAAATGAAGAATGTATTTCGAAGAACAAGAAAATTTCATTAACAAATATAACTTAGTTAAGATGAGGTGTTTATAAAAGAGATAGGTAAATATTTATCACTACTTAGATATAATTAAGATAATAAGGAAGGAATGTTAAATAAAGTCATTTTAAGCTGTGTTGTAAATTATTATTTGAAATGTTTAATTTACATATCACCTCTGCGAAAGCAATGTAATATATCGAAAAAAGGATTTATATTTTTAATTCGATACTCAGAATCAACGAGTTTTACTTTATTTTCTGCAAAACAAGGTTGATTAGTTAATATACAAAATTTCTTGAAAATTCAGGTTGTATTTTATCTTATTATATTATGGGAGAAATTTTTGTATATATATATGTAATTGATTTCTCGGAAACGGCTCCAACGATTTCGATGAAACTTTGCACTTAGATAATATTTTACATTCCAAGTTTACCTAGATAGATGTTTTTCTTTTTTGTTCATAAGACACCGAGCACAGCACGGTCGCCCAGATGTTAATAATTTAAAAGCTGAACAAGCTGAAGCCTCTTGTACAATTGCATTTTTCGAGAAACACGTTGTTTTCGCAAACAGGCGATTTATGTAAATAATAATAATAAAACTAACTTCTAAATTTTTTAATAATTCACTAATGTGCATAAACCAAGCTACAAAAATTCGGCTATCCCTAACGTAGAGAAAAGCGTAGTTCTATTTTTATTTCCTAGATGGCAGCAAAACAAAAAAAACCTTGAACGTCCAAATAACCCCGTGATTGGCGGTTGCAAATGATAAAATAAATTTATAGTTTGGATGAAATCGTTCGTACTGAGCATGACATAGATTTCTCCGAACCTCAGAAGCGCAAAGACATAAGTCACAAATAGCTGAGCTTATTTATTCTCACGGAGTGAATTGACAATGACAATCATGTCAAACTTGAAAATAATGTTGTCACATTTATTTTTGTGGTGTTGTGCTACCATACATTTTACGGTACAGTTATTTGATTTGAATCGTAATATTTTAAATAACTACTGAATTGAGGGTTTTTATTTATTAATTTAAATATTGTGTGTTATTCAAAATACACGATCATTATATAATGGCGAACAACTGCAAATAAACAAAATCTAAAAAAATAACGCTTTGATTTACCGAAGAGAGATGCTAATTTGTCTCCCTTATCCAGGCTTTACATATGAAGAGTTCAATGTCTTTTGAAAAAAAACTTATCAATAAATTACAATCAGTACCTATTGGTGGCAACACTGTTTTAAAAACACAATAAAGTAGCAACACAAGAAATGTCAATTCACTCCGTGGGAGTACCTATACCTCTGAGTAAAAAACATATTATGAAATTTGTAGGCGAGTATCAAAACTTGGCCAAAACTCACTAAGCCTAGCAAAGAAGTGCACCTAATAAAACACACCTATCGATGCTCAGTAGCAGATTTTCAACTCGACAGGTTCAGTTTCTATTACATTAACTAAAGACAAAACAGGCAAATTGCCTAAAAGAGGTTAGTCAAAAAGACGACCGTAAAGAATATATTACCAACGTTGCATTACTTCGACGTTTTTCACTCGCATGCCTACTGCATGTTATAAAAATACTATAGTCAGTTTCGTTTTCCTAAAGTTTAGATTTGAAGGGTTATGTGTCAACAAATAGCCATTTTCTACCAATCAATAAACCTTGCGCTGGTGATATCTATGGTATTACAAGCATCTATAGGCTACGGTAATCACTTACCATCAAGCGGGCCGTATGCTTGTTAGCCACATTATACAACGCCTGGTTGAAGATATACTAGTCTGTATTTTGTTTTAAAATTGAAAAATCTCTTACGCTTCATTTGTTTCATTTAGGGCTTTATGTGTCCAGCAAAATAAAGACAAGGGCGTTGACAGGTACTGGTAAGGAAGTAGATGCTACCTCCTCTCTCACACCTCCAACGCTCCCCCTCCCTCTGTACTCCATCACTTAAGAAGCAGGGCGTGAGTATACTGAGTGCTGCCTAACTTGACTTGCACCAAACGCAAATACTCCAGCACTATGTGTAACATTGGATTGTAGAAATATTAGTGTAACTTTATGTAATAAATAAATAACTCGAAGAAATTGCCAATGGAGTTTCAAACATTTCTAAAGAAGGTAATGCTGAAGCAAGGGTTACATAGCATTCGTTTTCCCATGCCTGTCTATTCGCCACCGAACCAAATCCTGTCTACATCCTTGATTATCCTTCCTTGACCATTAGCAATAGTTTTAAAATTGCCGACGGAATATTCAAAAGCTATCTCATAAGATGAACAGCTGTCAAAACTGCTTGAGTTGAATTTAAATCTATACTCATATTATCATCATCATCTTTCCCCTTATCCTACTTTGGTAGGGTCGGCAAAACATGTTTTCATCATCCACTCTACTCTATCAAATATCGTATCAGTATTCACGCCTTTTATACGCATATCATTCTTCACACAGTCCATCCATACCTTCTTCGGTCTTCTTCTACTCCTGTATCCATCCACCTTCATACTTAATATTCTTTTAGTTATATAACTTTCATCCCTCCTCATGACATGCCCGTATAATGCCTATAACCTCTCAGTTTCTCTGTGACTAGTGCTATTTTAAGACTTCCTCTAATGAAATCATTCCTGATCTTATCCATTCTAGTTACTCCACACATCCATCTTAATATTCGCATCTCTGCCACCTGTAATCTATACTAAATAATAATAAATCCATACTCATATAAAACTACAGATATCGCGTGTGATTTGAGTGCGCTTATCTCTGGAACTAACAGGAAGAGTTTTTTGTTCTGCGTTTCATAGCCTATTTGTTATAGAACATTATAAGCTTTAGATAAGTTCACGCTACATCCCCAAAGAGCGAAGCAGTAACCATGAACGTCATGAAATTTGGAAAACTGTAAGCAAATGCAGGAAGTGGGAACAATGGCAAGCTATACGGGTAAGTTGGTGTAGCGAGACGTAGAGGAGATTTCGTCAAATAAATTGAACACAAGTGAAACCGTAAGACAGCGTATGTATTAATTAAAGCACTGATGGCTCAGGGTAGCATGAACGGACGCTGCGTCGATCGACGTGAGTTCGAATCTTCGCAATGAGTCTGAGCTTTCGGTGAAGGAAAACATTGTGATGAAACCATAGTATGGCGATAGAGTTTTTCTAATACCAGCCTGGCTAGCTACCACTCTCAAGTTGAAAATTGGTGTGTTTCCGCAGCTCCACTTGAAAGCCAGACTTATACTAAGCTTAGCGTGCTATCTTCGGTCACATAGTCACTTAAGATTAGTTAAGATTGTAGCCACAACCCTAAAACGTATACCAATAGAAAAAAATGTTTAAAATGATCTGAAACACCAATTTCGCTACATGATTCTCACAATCGTCCTTCGGCATGACTATCGAAAGTACCAAGTCATCATCTCTTTAGACTTTATTCAGACATTGTTTAAATAATTACACATTTACAACACAATAAAGTTAATAACAATCCTATAAGACTGTTATATAGAATAATGATATTTATAATCTACACTCATAAAGTTTTAGCTATAATAAATAATTTAAACCTTTGTTATCAGTGCAAATTACAGAATGAACGATATATAATTTTTTTCCACGAGTACTCGGTTACCAAAATTGTACTGCCGGAATTGGAAACATAAGATAAGAATGTTTTTTTTTTTAAATTAGAAATACCAAATCAATCATTTACTTACAATCAATAGACATTTATGACGAATATTTTGACTAATAGGTTTAGGTCCTGGGTTCCGAAAAGCGATAGGATAGGCTGCGGGGTGAAAAATTACAAATCCAATGAGGTGGTGAAAACGCCTTTGAAGAATTCATCGATTCCCGTGCTCAGAGAATTTTTCATTAAAATGGCTAAAGTACATCGACAATAATAGGCAGTACTTCAACTAATTAAATATGGATATTTTTAATTTTTTTTTAAAGATTTCTTCTATAGAACAACCTTTCCTTATGTTAGTACCTAATATTTTTGTACAATTTGTTACGATTAATTAAGACTGTAATTTTTTGTGTTGTTTTTTTTATGATGATAATTTTAAATGGGCGTTAAATGAGTTTTCCTAATAGGTCATAGGGGTAACAAGATTGAAAAGGTTAGGAACTGCTGCTTTGGGTTAAGCTGACAGGGAAATATTCGCCATAGAAGTGTATTAGTTTTTTTTAATAGCTCGGTACATTGACGGTACTGTCCCATCAAGTGAGTTTATATTTTACACTTTATTTAGGTACATACCGACCACAAAAAAATTACAAATCCCGAGAGATGTCGTATTATGTTATGACTAGATTTCTACACACTGTTAAACAGTACGAATTGCCTATGGTTCGAGCCCCGGTGATATAGGATTTTTTATATAAACTTTTTTTTTTGTTTTTGTAGATGTATAAAATTAAGAAAATAATCATTTCATATTTAATTATTATTATAAAAATATTATAAACAAATTATAAATTTATTCAGTGCGTTGAATTAAGAATGTCAATTAAATTTTAAGTTCCAGGATTGTCATAGTATTGAAAATTCTTTAACTGAATTTGTTTTTTTTTTTAATAGTATCGGTCGGGTCAGACACTATTTTCAGTTTAGCTCCCATCCCACCTTAAGTAACTTCGCTACAAAATATTAAAAATTTTAGTTTTATAAAGGTGTATGCAATCAAAAAATTCTTTCTTCTTATCACTTGGTTCACAATTTTCTTATAAATCATTGAAAGATTAACGTAACTTCGATATTATATGGATAGTATTTTTTTAATGTGTTTTTCTGGTTCAAAATAAGGACTATACGTTCGTGTAGGAACCATGTCAGATTCGAAATGAGATAAATGAAAAAATGGATATACGTAATTTAGGATAATTTGTTTGGAATTTAAAACAATAATGATAAAATAATAACCGTGACGCATATATTAAATACTCGTTAAAAGCGTATTATGAATACAAAACTCGAGTTGCGAGAGTGTTTAGGAAATGAAGCAGGCGACGAAACCCCACATCCGATAACGGTTTCACAACATCAATGTGGTGTTTGTGAAACAATAGTTGAATTGGTAAACGGTTTTAAGCGTCAATCAACATAAATCCTAGAAAATTTAATGTATTTTTGGAAAAACCAATTAGAAGGCGTAAATAAACGGTATAATATATATGTCTGTCTGTTTGTTCCGGGTAATCTCTGGAATGGTTGGACCGATATTGAAGGGACTTTCACTGGTAGATAACTGATTTTAATTTTAATAACTTAGGCTACTTTTATTTTAGAAATAGAATTATGGTTCCGCATAAATAAAAAATCTGGTCATGGTGAATCACTTCGGGCGCTTAAATGGCTTATGCTGAGTAAACCATAAGAGATATAGCAAATGAATGTACTAAATAATTGTAGTAATTCAGCGAGAGTATACGCCTATCTTCTAAGTGACGCCCAAAATAAGCATTTTTGTCTTTGAAATAGCCAGGAACGGAGGAGCAAGTTTCGCGCGGGCATTCTGTAATCCATGTGAAGCGAAGCCGCGGGCACAGCTAGTAATACAATAAAGTTATAAATTTTTTTATTCTTTTTTTTTCAATAAACAGGCAAATGGTTATTTAACTATTTCTGAATGGGTTACGTTTGGGTGACCTCACGGTCCACGATGACAACATAATCGGCGTTCAAAACGTTTAGTAATCTTTAACATTATTTATTTATAAAAACAAGTTGTTAAAGTCAATTCTTTCATAGTTTATTTCAGTTTCGCGTGTTATTTTAACAAATAATTTAGTTTAAGAGCTCGAAGTTTTATTATTTACATTACAATGTAATCATGTCAAGATTTAATTCACGGTTTGAGTAAAATCGAGACTGTACAAGAGTTAACGTAATAATTTTAAACTCGAAGGAAATTAACATTTTTATGTTGTAGTGAAGAGGATACGCGGTCTAAGAAAGATTTCAAGAATAGGTATTTCTAAAATCTATTGCTGTTTCGCTGTACCCGGAACCTCACTGAATAGACTGCGAGAGTGACAACTGCAGTTCAGACTGATTATACCTAAATAAAACTGACAAAATCATAGTTTCGTATTCCCCTGTTTCCTCCTTCAAAACTGAGCCGAATTTAATATTTTTTTCAAGAATAATTTAAGAAGGACTTTATTTTTATATTTCGTTTTGTATTCGTCAAATTTGTTTGCTAAACGTCTGAACATGACGGTAAAAATGGCAATTTTCGTCATTATCAAAGGCTCATTTTTATTATAATTAATTTATTTTAAACATTGGGACGTGGTAGTGGTAAAAATAAATTTTACGGTATAAAAATATTTGTTCTAGTACCATTATCCAGGGTGTAAAGGGCAAAACACTGCCCGCGTTTCCTCTTAAAATTATTTTATAAGTCAAAACATTCAAAAGCCAAAGCAGTTCTTTGGACAATCTACACTAATATTATAAAGAGAATTTTGTATGTATATGTCAAGGGTGATTATTGGAACTACGGCAAGTGAAAACAGAGCTACACTGGTGCGTGTAAACACTATTCAATTTAGGCCCTATTATGGGCACTTATGAACGTACAAAACTCTACTATCGGTTCGGAAACTCGATCGGGTTTATTGTTTTCAACTGTACTATTAACATTTACAGTTAATAATAATGTTAATAAGTAAGTGGATGTCGCTGTCATTTCACATAATAATCCACTCTACAATAATCTTTTGAAAGTACCTAATTAGATTTTCTTTTTTCATAGCTGTATTATAGAGCGTAGATTTAGCTCGTGAAATAATATGAGCAGTAGTTCTTCGTGTTCTTATTATTGTGTTATTATTTGTAAGCCTTGAGGTCGACAATTGCTACGAAAAGATTGTTTAAACGCATTTGTTTAGGTGAAACGCATTATAATTTGTTAGATGTATTCCTTCTAGTTTCTCACGGCTTAAACAAACAACTATTATTGCAAGTTTCTGGTACATGTACAGAAAAAACCAACGGTGTTTAGAAAGAATACTTTGCGAGATCGTTACTTACCCTGATGGTAAGTACAGTACAATCCAAACACAACGGCGACCACCAAGAAACCTAAATCCATCGGCGGTAGCCGCTTTCATGCTGGCCTGTATATATATACCTTCACGTTACGCTTGAAGGATCCGATGTCGTAAGAAGGAGGCACATATTAGCCAAGAGGTATTTTCCGCAGTTTTACGGTACGGCAAAGATACATTATAGAGATTTTTTGGTTCATGCTAAAATGGAAGTTACCGTAAAACTGTGACTACAAAGACCAGCGCGTGTGGCTAAGATCATTGTGGCAGTTTACGTGAATTCTAACTGTACAACAAATCGGATAAAGTCATTTCACGGTGGTATGGTAATTTTATAGTAATCACTCTGTGTATTCTGACAATTATTTACTCACCGCATCTTCACACCAGCCACCTAAGGAGTTGTACGCTTGCCTAGTTACCATCCTCAAACTGAAAACCTCTCACCCATCATCTATCGGTGTGCTTTGGCCCCTGCAATTGCGAATAATCTCACTTTCTAGGCTGAGCGTATCGAAGCTTCGTATTTTACCATAAATTCAGATAATGTTGGTAGGCTAGTCTATATTAAATAGGTTGCATTAGTGATACACAAACATACAACAAAATTCATAAAAGTATTAAATCTTTAAAAATAAAAGTACGAAAACGCATATATAAATTCTTTATATGGATTTGTATGCTTAAAACGAATTTAACTTTAAATCCGTGAATCCTTATGACTCTAAAAGTGTCATGATAAATTTAATAAAAAAAGTGCGCTCAGCAGAGCGGATAATAAGATTCAGTTTATTTCAACAAACTGCTTTATCAAATACTAAGTCTTTGCTAACGATCTATTGAACGTTCCACTGTTTAATCCACAGATCAGTAAAACAAGCTTTACTAATCTGTGGTTCAATCTATTCGAAACAAAGGCAGTAATAACAAGTGACTTGTTAAATGGTACTGGATCATTAACATTGTCAAGAAGTTAAAAAGAAGGTATTTCAGCATATATTTTAATTAATTTGCAATGCAAATTACATTTTCTGAAACTTATAAGTACCAGGTGTTACTGTTATTAACATTATATCAAATTTGCGCAAAAATACCAAAGAAAAATAATTAGAAAATATGAATCTAGTTCGATCGAGGTCAATCTTTTTTACACCTTGACGGGTGTGTACCTTAATGCTATTTGTGTATACAGTTGTTTATCAAAGAAACCTTAGGAAATGAAGTAGTGCTTCCTATACAAAACATTTTCTCATAACATTTTATTTATTTATATGCAAAGCGCGACTTCTTTTTAGTTAGTTGTTTAGTTAGTAGTCTTGTTAGTTAGTTTTAGTATTTTGATCAGAATAATGTTCATGGACCATTATTAGACATTCAATTGACAAACTTAATTTAAGTAATGCAACGAATATCTGACAAGACAAGACGAGATGTTTTGAATAACTACTGTCCTTCTATACCTATAAAATGCTTTTTCTTTCCGTGTCGATGATTGTTTTAAATTGAGTTTGATCAGTATTCAGCCACTTTCTGAGAGTTTAGAGAAGCTACCGATAGGTCAGCGAATGTACGGCAATAAGGACACCGAGGCGACGATAGGCGATGTGGTATGATTTGAGTGTTACTGCAGTCACATAGGGCTTCTTTTTTATATAAACCCCCATTTACCCAAATAATACTTGCAGCGGCCCACTTGAGTTCGAAGTAAGTTTAATGATTTCCAAATGGGCCAAGGCAGTTTATTCCCACAGGGTAGCTCCTCAAAGGCTTCTACATAGACTTATGGCTGGTCTCCTTCCTGCCTCTATTGGGAGAACGTCTAGAGCCTTAGTGTATTTAATAAAATATTAGCATTTATCAAATACCTTTACAATGGGAAATAAAAAGTCTAATCGACAGTCGAGACTAGAACACTGTACATTAGTCAGCAGTTAAATGTATGGATTAGGTAATTTAAACTTATAAAATCGACTCAAGCTGTTTTGGCAGTTTATCTTCTGATATTGCTCATAAAGAATGATCTGATTAGTTTTAAACTTATTGCTACTGTTAGGTAAATATGCGCAGAAGACACACAAAGATCAAGAAGACACGAGATAAATGCAAGAGATTCTTCAAATCCTAACCCAACTAAATAATTTATATATATCCAGACGTGGTTTGAAAACGTGACTATTGTAATTCCAGATAAACAAACACCTTTATCAATAGGATTTATTTATAGCAGAGTGCGTTTTATTGTAGATTATTAAGCTTAAATGTAATATTTATGCTTATCTTAATTTGAGATTGGTAAAAACGTTTATTATGATTGGCTAATCTAATCTTGGTAAAACATGGCATATTGGTTGGTACGAAAAGAGTATTTGTTGACGTAATAATTCCTAGCAAAAAAAAAAACAATGTCGTCGTTTTTTTTTATAGGATGTAGTAATAAACAAAAATGTAGTTCACTTACTTTTTTTTTTCGATCTGACCTTACTGTTAGTCTGAGGGGGTGAGCCAAAAACAGAGCCGCTGATGGCTTTTACAGCTTTACCGGGCATGGGGGCGAGCGCTGAAGACACTCAGCCACGAAAGCGTAGGCAACAAGCGCGCAAAGGTGCCAAAGTGGCCGGACCTCGGCTTAGGCTGTTGCCGCTATTTCAAAGAAGTCGGTATCTGACTAATTCCCTATCCGTAAAATTCGAGCTTAACTAACATATAAACAACATATACATCCTCCTGGGAGGTCGAAAGGAACATGTGTATATGTATTTAGTGATCTTAAATATGGTCTACACTAACTAGCGTAAAAAAATAAATAGGTTCTTTACAGAACCTATGTACCTATGTGATGTGTACGGATGTATGAACATATTGTGTGTAATGATGTGCGTGGGTAGCTAAATTATTGCAAGTACAGTGTCACCTGTATCGTGCGGGCGACTGCCAGCCTCAAGGGCTTCACACCGAGGAATGGACCTAGGCTTGAGTTGCCGCGAGAGAGGGAAGTCGCGGCTGTTCACTTACAGTGGTCACTAAAGCCTATAGCTATTTACAACCAACCTGCAAAGGACCGCAGTCCTGAGGACTTAGAAGCGCGAGCAATCCATGAACATCAAGAAATCTGAGAAGCTGTAGGTAAGTTTTTTTATACAAATAAGATTGCAAACAAGTATACAAACCGCGTGATGGTAAGCGGTTATCGTAGCCTATGGACGCTTGTAATACCAAAGGTATCGCTAGCGCTCTACTGACCTTGAACACCCCTACCTTAATGAGCTCTGGAAACCCTACTCATCACAGGAACACAACACAAGAATATTTGGCTGCGATCTACTTTAGGGTGGAGGTTTTCCACCAGTCAGACTGTTCCAAGTGGACAGAAATCTCGGTATCATGGTGAGTGTTCTGAAGAGCTGTTCAATCTGATTCCCTCCTCTCCTTTCCACTACAGAACCAACACGCGCTAAACTTCGAAGTTACAGTTTTACGGCCTCCAACCTACCATTTAGCCTCCCATGCCTCGCGTATCTGCTTCGCATGCTGAGTAACAGCTATATGACAATTACACTCACATGCTATCGCTGCCCGCGGGAGACCTGGTAACTGAACTCTGATTGTATTGATTGGATTTACCATCAGGGACAATACGGTTAATGTGCCGAGCTATTAAGAAATGACCAATATTATCGCACAAGACACAATATTTTGAAATAATTTGATTGGCAGTGTCGATTCCGAAAGTTCCGACTTCGAAATAGATCTGTGACAACAATCGAACAGCTTCATCAATTTCTGAATCTTTTTGTAATTAAAATTATGTTCACAATGAATTATTGATTATGAACAACTTTATCAACGATAACTAAACTTGAGTATTTATGCTAACTCGGTCATTATCAGCAATTACAAACCTTGCCACTTCAAATGATATCTTATCTTTGCCGTTTGAAATCAATGTGGAAATGTACGCTTGAGCAATTCACTAGCTACTTATTGATAAATGAATCATGCATTTCTATATTATTTATAAGAAATACAAATTTCGATTAACCTGTTGAAAAATTATTACGGAATCGTTATTAGGGGAAAAGTTGATAGCAAAGTGAACGTTCTAAAATGTACATGTATAGAGTTACCACGTCATAAGCCTTGGGACCGGCGGATACAGACCGTGGGATCGCTGACCATGCAGATTGCGATCGTGGGAAACGACGGCGTGACTCCAACTTGATTATTACTTTAATTAATTTTAAGTTAGTCTTGTTTAAGAACCATAAGTGTAAACACCTATTATAATTCTTTTAAAATAAATCTTTTTTTAATTTAAACTCGTACCGCCTATCATAACTGGCGCAGTCGGTAGGATCGCGGCACTTTTCGTCGGATAAAATTTTCGGCAAAGTGAACGGTTTCTAAGTCGTTACTACCGCGATCATAATAAGAACTTAAAGTGCGTGTACGAACTCTTTGAAAGGACTTTCTGAAAATTGAAGATCCTGTGTGGGTGAATTGGTGTACCTACAACAAGACTCGGCAGGAAAGGCAGAATGCTGGCTTGGTGAGTACTCTCGTTTATCCAAGTTCCTTTTGTCATATTTCCTGTCTATATTGTGTATTTTTTTTTTATATATATCATATTGTGTTAAAGTGTTTCTGTCGTAAGCTAAAATTGCTATAGACGTACACCGTACAGTGAATCATAACAGATAAGCGCGGTCATCCGATATCCGAGCTATTGTCTTTTGATTCTTGTAAAATATAAAACTTCACGCTATGTCGCTTACGGAGTCGGCACAATTGATTAAAGTAGTTGGGGAACTACTACCCAAATACGATGGCAATCCCCGATTATTAAACTATTATATTAGGCAAGTAGATAATATATTAACACTTTTCGATGTTAATGTGCAAGCACATCCCACGTTAGTATGTTTAATAAAATCCAGACTAGCTGGAGCTGCAACTGACGCAATTGCATATGAGGACTCCTTGACCTCGTGGGCTGCTATTAAAGATACTTTAAAAAAACGATTAGGGGAACCTAGAAATGAAATTCAAGTAATGCAAGAACTGACTCGAACGTTTCGTTTTAAAAATGAGGACGCGGAAACATTTGGTAGGAGACTTCGGGCGTTGCTCGATACTTTAAACTCAGTAGGTAAACACACTGATAAAACTTATTATGAAGAGATGGTGATAGAACAATATACGAACCATTTAGACTTTCCGGTATCTTTAGGCGTTAGAATAATGAAACCGGAGACACTTGAGTCGGCCATAGTAATAGCACGGCAAGAAGAAGCCAAAATAAATTATAAAAAACAAAATCAGTTTTATTCGCAAGCAAAGTCAAAGATAAATCAGCCTAATATTAGACCACAACTATACCAAACAACTCCGACACATTTTAATACAAACCCGCATAATTTTGGACCACAGCTATATCAACCAATTCCAACACATTTTAATACACAACCACAATATAACACACCAGGAAAACAAGTATCACCCGGCAATAGTCAGCCGAATTCTAGACCTAGTGGTTCAGGAAACTTTAGGACTTCTGGAAACTTTAAACGCCAACAACAGAATATACCACATCAACAGGTAAACTTTCCAAAAGACACATCTGACGTCACTATGAGGTCAGTGAATAAGCCGGAAAAGCCGCAGTATGCACAACAACTGTTTTATTCGTCTAGCGAGCAACCCTACTACACGCAAGGTGAGTATTATGAAAACAATAGCACAGAGGAACACGAAGTGTCACTCCCAGCCTTGGTGGACGAAGAAACGTACCAGGAGGATTTTACCCAGGACGTCGAAGACGACCAACAGACTTAGCTAAAACAATCAACGTAAACCATTACGGTAAGGACCATCTGCCCTATATAATTTTAAATGAATTTGGAGGCAAATTTTTGTTGGATACAGGTGCCTCTCGGTGCATGATCTCACCAGCTGTTATAAAAAACACGGAATTTGAAAATTACATTGAACATGAACCATTTCAGGTAAGGAGCGCTCATGCAGTCACTCAACACGACCTTGTAGCGTCACTTCCCCTCCCGGTGGAATTTAACATTAATAAAACACACACATTTTTATTATTCGATTTCGATCCTAAATATAGGGGCTTAATAGGTATGGATTTATTAAAAGAGCTTAACTGCACAATTAATTTAAGCGACAGATTATTACATACACCAAATGCAAATATACCAATTTACTTAAACTACCCAGTTAGAAACATTAGAATAGAACCAAAGTGTGAAAAGGTTATTGTGGTTAAAACTAACTACGCTGATGGACAGTATTTATGTGATGATCACTATTGGTCTGAGGGGTTAAGATCTCCAGCAGCAATAGTGGACGTGATGAATGGGGCATTTAAGACAACTGTTATAAATTTTACTGATGAAAAGAAAATAATTTTAAATAAATATCCGAATAAGCTTAAACCATTTTTTGAAAATATGATTAATCAGCATAGCGAAGTAAATTTTTTAAGGACAGATTTAGATTTAGATAAGGAACTTTGTGAAAATTTAAAAAATATTCATAATGATCACATGAATGAAGAAGAAAGGCGAGAAATAATGAGGATTTGTTATCAATACAGAGAGATATTTTTTTCTGATAATATTCCATTGTCATTTACACATTCTGTAAAGCATGAATTAAGACTTAATGATGAAACACCAATTTTTGTAAGAAGTTATAGGCAACCACCCAAACAACGCAAAGAAATTCAAAATCAAGTAGAAAATCTGTTAAAGCAGGGAATTATTAGGGAAAGTATTTCACCTTGGGCGTGCCCAGTGCATATAGTACCAAAGAAACCTGATACATCTGGTAACGTAACGTGGAGACTTGTTATTGACTTCAGAAGATTAAATGACAGGATTATTGAGGACAAATACCCTTTACCGAATATCCATGACATACTCGACAGACTAGGAAGGGCACAATACTTTACGACCCTTGACTTAGCTAGTGGTTACCACCAACTAGAGATGCACCCTAACGATATCGAAAAAACGGCGTTTACAACGGAACGCGGGCATTACGAATTTTTGAGAATGCCATTTGGCCTCAAAAATGCCCCCAGTACATTTCAAAGGTTAATGGATCACATCTTAAGAGGAATTGAAAATGTTTTCACATATTTAGATGACGTCATCGTGATTTCTACGTCACTACAAGAGCACGTTGAGAAATGAAAACAAGTATTTGAAAGATTTAAAACCCACAATTTAAAAATTAAACTAGAAAAGTCTCGATTTTTACAAAAACAAGTTGAGTTTCTAGGACACGAACTAACGGACCAAGGACTAAAACCGAATAAGGACAAAATTAAAGCCGTACTTAACTATCCCTTACCGTGTACTCACAAAGACGTAAAATCCTTTTTAGGCCTAATCGGATACTATAGAAAATTTATAAAAGACTTTGCAAAACTGACTAAACCTTTGACACTTTGTCTTAAAAAGAATCGTAAAGTAGTACATTCACCGGAATTTTTAGACGCTTTTAATAAATGTAAAGAAATATTAACAAATTCCCCGATATTACAGTACCCCGACTTTGATAAGCCTTTTGTTCTGACAACTGACGCCTCAGACGTTGCTCTCGGTGCAGTTCTTTCTCAAGGAGACATCGGTTCAGATAAACCTGTAGCTTACGCTTCTAGGACTTTGTCGGATACCGAAAGCCGATACTCTACGATTGAGAAAGAGTTATTGGCAATTGTATGGGCTATAAAATACTTTCGACCCTATTTGTATGGACAGAAATTCACTATTTACACCGACCACAGACCTTTAACATGGCTTATGTCATTAAAAGATCCGAACTCGAAATTAACGCGTTGGAGACTTAGGCTCGCGGAATATGATTATAAGATAATTTATAAAAAAGGCAAACAAAATACCAACGCTGACGCCCTTTCAAGAGCAAAAATTTTTCATAATAGTATAGATTCTTTAGCTGTTAACCTTGACGATAATGAAGATGACGAGATGATAAATAGGATATTTGACAATACACGTACGGCAACGAATACTGACAACAGACCTGAGACGGACAAGATCTCGTGCAGTGATATGGACATAGACAGTGAAATTGTATCAGGACTAATCCTCTCACCCCAACGAGATGAGGTATCAGAAAACGCCACTATAGATGACCCCGAGCTATTAACTTCCACAAACCACACACAAGCAGATAATGAGAATAAAGGTATACCAATCGTAAATGATGCCATAGATAGACAACTAAAACAATTTCACATAAGGTCTAGCCCCGGCACAAAATACAGAGTAGATGATAGGTCAACAAATACAAGAACAGTCATAAAAGATGTATTTATTCCTATTAATAACACAGAATCAGAAATAGTTCAGTTCTTAAAGGAACACACTATTGCTGATCGTACTTTTCACTGCTACTTTTACGATGAAAATCTGTATCTCGCTTTCTCTCGAGTATATACAACTATTTTTAATGAAAGAGGTCCAAAATTATTCAGATGTACATCGCGTATTACAGTTATCGAAAATAAAGTAGAGCAACAGGAATTAATTAAGAAGTATCATGAAGGTAAGACTATGCATCGCGGCATTCAGGAAACATACAAGCAAATACATAGAAATTACCACTGGCCTAATATGCTGCTTACAATACAACGATTTATTAACCAATGTGATACCTGTCTTAAAAGTAAATACGAGAGAAATCCATTAAAACCCCCGTTAGCTCTTACTGAAACACCTACAAAACCTATGCAACATATGTTTATGGATCTATATTCCACAGGTGGTGCCACATTTTTGACCATTATAGATAATTTTTCTAAATACGTTCAAGTAATACCTTTAAATGCCTCTAGTAGTATTCATGTAGCAGATGCATTAATTCAAGCTTTCTCTACACTAGGATTACCTACAAAAATTACGACAGATTCTGATAGCAAATTTGATAATGATGTCATAAAAGACATATGCGCATTACATGACATCAACATACACTTTACAACGCCCTACAACCCAAATTCTAACTCTCCTATAGAACGATTCCATTCCACTATAGGTGAAATTATACGAATACAAAGGATAACCAATAAAGAAGACCCTATACAAACCATCATGAAATATTCCGTTATAGCATACAATAATACAATACATACTACAACAGGATATACACCACACGAGCTATTATTTGGCCATACAGCGTCTAGAAATCCTTTAGAACTTATTTATCCTAAAGAATTTTATCAAGATTATGTTATAAGACATCGTAGGAACGCTGAGGCTGTACAAGAATGTGTTGCCGCACATATGTCCAAAAATAAGGAGCAGATTATAGCCAAGCGAAACCAGGAAGCACAGGACATAATGTTTAAAATAGGTGAAGTTGTTTATAAACAGGTGGCGAAAACGGCGCGCAGCGATAAAACGAAGCCAGTATTTAAAGGTCCGTATAAGATAATTCATTTACACCCCAATAGTGTTGCTGAAATAATAGGAAATCATCCAAATTCCAAATCTATTAGAGTGCATTTTAAACTACTACGTAGGCCTCATCTTGTTCCAGGATCATCATCGCAGGAGCCCTCGTGCTCAACGCAACCGCAGACATAATAATTCAACCCATTGATAAAAATAACGGCATCCTTTTGCTCAAACAAGGAGAAATTCTCAAAATGATAGATTACTTTAACCTTGCTTGCATTTACAACATCACTGATTTATATACAACTTCGGTAAGACTTATGGATTTATACGCAAATACTAAGGTCGTCGAAAGTAGCACCGCTTCCGTAGAACTACATAAAACTTACAAAGAGCAAATTGAATTGTCACTATCAAAAATTAGTAGGAAAATAATGACTATCATACCGAAAACTAGAATTAGGCGTGGTATAATTAATGGCTTAGGATCTATAGTTAAGGCAATTACCGGGAATTTAGACTACGAGGACGCAATAGAGTTTGAGAAACAAATCTCTGATATTAGAAATAAAGTAGATAACACACAAAGCGCACAAAGACAAAGCCTCGTGTTAGCACGTAGTTCAATTAACGAGTTTAGTCGTCATTTAGATAAAATTAACAAGAATCAAAAGAATTTAGAACAATTTTTGCAAAACATTACTCGTAGTACAAATTCGATAATCAATAAGTTACATTTCTTAGAGTTATACGTACAGATAAATTTTAGTTTACAGGTAGTTTTAGATCGATTAATGATTTTGGAAGACGCAATGACATTCTCTCAATTAGGAGTAATGCATCCTTCTATTATCAACCCGCAAAGTCTCCTAGAAGAAATTAGAAATTTACAGAAATTATACTCTTTTGCACCAGTAGCCAAAATAGACATAGGTAACATACATTTGATCCAAAAGTCAATTAAGGTTAGAGCTTACAGTACAGAACACACTTTAACATTTATATTAGAAATACCCGCTATTGATAAAAACATATATGATCTTATACACCTCTATTCCATTCCCGACCAAAATAATTTAACCATTGTTCCGAAATCCAAATACCTGATACTTGGAAACGATGAGTATACCTACCTAGACGAGGAATGCTCGCTGATATCCGACAATTTACATATCTGTAAAACGCTGGAGATGAGAAGATTTCAAGATGCGGAAGACTGCGTCACATCGCTTATACATCATAGGAAAGCGAATTGTACCCAGGTCAAAATGAATATTAACATAGGAAAAATACAAAAGATCAACGAAAACAGCTGGCTGCTTATACTTCAGGATGAAGAAATCCTGCGAAGTAACTGCAAATCTAAAAACGAATATAGAAAAATCTCCGGCACATTTCTACTCACACTACCTGAGGGATGCGAGGTCACCGTTATGAATAGGACACTCCAAGCTCACACACGTACTATTATCACCAATGAAATTATTCCGCTGCTCAAAGAACCAGTTATACCCGAGGAAGCTGTGAAGTATAGACTGAACATCGAAGATATTCAATTAGACGGTATCCATGAATTACTCAACAAAGCTGACAACTTGTATCTCAGAGAAACCCCTAGTTGGCATATTATGATGGCGGTCCCTAGTTGGACAACACTGTTACTGTACATCATACTGGTCAGCGTTGGTGCATGGAAAGTATATACGTGGAAACAGGCGAAGAAAATGCAGATGAAAATTAAAGGTAGTGAGGGCACTACCGGAAGCTGCTCCAGGATACGCTTCCCTTTTAAGGAGGGAGGAGTTACCACGTCATAAGCCTTGGGACCGGCGGATACAGACCGTGGGATCGCTGACCATGCAGATTGCGATCGTGGGAAACGACGGCGTGACTCCAACTTGATTATTACTTTAATTAATTTTAAGTTAGTCTTGTTTAAGAACCATAAGTGTAAACACCTATTATAATTCTTTTAAAATAAATCTTTTTTTAATTTAAACTCGTACCGCCTATCATAACTATAGTTAAAATTAATTAAATTATGTTAACTATAATTTAAAAAAAATATAGTATGTACCTATACCTATTTATTGTATAAATTTGTTATTAAATTAAATTATAATAACATAATTTCAAGTCATGGCGGCACCGATGAAAGAGCGTGTTCTTTCATCGCTTTATTTTTTAAAGTTAGGTTGGTTTTGGGTAAATGATGTTATCGATAAATACAATTAAATTAACAGAAGTTTCAAACTATACAGAACCATGCATATATATTAATAGTTGTTTTTTTTTATTCAATGCACCCATTGGTGTTGCCATGTTAATCTTCTAAATTAAATTTTGCATGTTACCACATTCGATAAATTACTTAATGTTTGTAATTAAACGCTATCCAATAGATATCATATTATTGAATTCTGATAAGCAATGCATAATTAAATATTAATTTTTCCATACTGATAGCAATACGTGAGTTGACAATATGTTTAAAATTAAAAGTTAATTATTTAAACATATTGTTATACAAATCTGAAAAAGAAATGTTTATTTATTTATGTAATTTTGCCTTGGGAAAATTGAGATTTTTATATGATAGTCATGTAATTGGACACGCCAATAAGAAAACGTGACGTCATCGTACAATACTTCTGACAGTTGAATATTATCCATATTAGGTTATATACTAGTGATTTTAAAATGATTACTTAGTGTAGAAGAAGTAGCGACTTTCAAAAATTATATAGTTGCTGAAGAAATTTCATAAATTTCAACTGAAATTCTAATGAACTCAACTTTGCACATAATATCTATAATCTTATTTTAATCTGTTTCACCGCTAAGGAAATTGGTCACGCATTCTCTAGAAAATGTAATACGTAAAACGATATAGATTATAGAGTTACTTCATTGTGTAATTGACGTAGGCGTTACTTTGTGGTAATCCACCGTAATTAATTTATCTGAAATTTTCTTTGCTACTTCCGCCTAAAAAACAGACTAACGTTTCATCTTTCTGCAACAAAAGACTTTATTATTAATTTTTGAGATGAATCTGAAAATTTTTATGAATCTTTTCCACAATAACATTCAGATTCACCTGAACAATGAATAAAAAACGTTTTTTTTTTGTTATTAAATTTCGTTATTTAATTAACTGTGAACATACATTTAATTAACTGTGAACATACATTTAATTAACTGTGAACATACAATAAATTTGTAAAAAACTACAGTTGTGTTGTTATTTGTTGTTAAAAAAAAACAATCGGTATTGCGTTCTACACATTTTCCACTTGTTTATTGTTATAGTGATTATTTATCAATATATAGATAAAACTGTTTTGTTCACAGATAACCCTTAGGTTAACATAGCTAAGTACTAAATAAAAACGCTTCGTGTCAGACAAAGCGGCTTACATACAACAATGCTTCGGATTAGATTTCGATCGATAACTGACAATGAACTAGCATATCCTACTTTCTTTATAAGTTTAGCGTTGTGGCTACAACCTCAACTGGTGTGGCCCAAAAAAATGCCGAAAAGTTTACATAGTTTTGAAGCTTTCAAAAAACATATTAGTATACTTTATCTAAATTTAAGACCGAACTTAATGGAGAGATAAGTATCATTAGATTAATGCGTGAAACAAAAACTTTGCACCCCTTTTTAAGTGTATTGCGTGCACGGAAGGACTGTGAGATTTGGCATGGTTAAAGTTTATGAAGAAAGCTAAAATTTAACTATAATATTTGTTACTGATATATTCAATTAAATAAATTAATACTGCGAATCCTAACGTGACCAGTACCATTGAACTTGGACCCCCAAAATATTGACATTGTCACTCAATGAAATGTGACAGCAAGTGATATAATATTCATAGTTTTGGTTCATACTGCAAATGTAAAACAGAAAATAATCTATGATTAAAAAGTCGCTGGTCGAATTTCGATCATTGGGCGACCGATAGTAATTATGAATTAACTAAAAATTCTTAGCTAAGACTAAAAAGTATTAGTTGAAGATAGTTAATAATTCTTCGAGATAATTAATATAATTTTTAATAATAAATTTATAATGTAATTTTTACCATCAAAAAGCTATAATTAGGTACGTTTATATATAAATATGAACTAGATAATATATTAGATGAATCGATTAAATGCACCATACGCATGTATGGAGTTTTACTTTCACCGTTCATTATTAGAAATAACCACTCACTATTGTTCTAGCCCGTGAGAATGTAAGGTATTTGTACAGTATTTTTGGTTTCCTTTTTTTTCTTTGGAGGTTTTTGACAATGTGGCTCAAGATGGTAGCAGGCTAAGTCTAGTGGAAGACTCGACTCTCAATTATTGCAGCTGCCAGATCACACCTATTGGTGCTTGGCGACAGATTTTTAGTTTGAAGGTGGTAGCTAGCCAGGCGGGTATCAAAAAAAGCCAAAGCCACCATATAACAGATTCAACGAGAGCTATGTACATTTGCAACAGAATTCTATATGGCACATTGCGCTTTTTAATGGAAAGTTTGACAAGTATGGCGCGAAACTTAATACATACAGATTCTACCTGATAACTCCAATTAAAGCGGTCATCCACTACTAGTCCCAGGTAGGTATGAGATGACTAAACAATGAAGAAGTATGTATTTGACTTGAGTGAACATGAACATGTATTACTTTTGTTTTTTGTGACTTCAATACAAGTTCCATGTAATGAGCCTATTTCGTCATAGAAGTGAAATCTCTCTGCAAGGACTCTACAGCTTTTTTAAAGGTCTTTGTTGACCGACAGTATACAGGTATGATCTGCATATTGATAAAGTGAACAGTGCTTTATAATATTTTCTAAGTCATTGACGTAAGGCAAGTAGTACAGTGGACCATACACAGATCGCTGTGCTGTGACCTCTGTAACATTAGCCGGCTTGCTTCAACTAGAGCCAATCTTGACGTGATAACTTCGGCTATATAGATATTCTTTACACCATTCAAGTAGTTTTCCTCTTAGACCCGAGTTATTCAATGTTTTAAATAATGTATTGTCTCCAAGTGTGTCAAACGCCTGGCTAAAATCAATGAATATTAGTATCACATGCTGCTTGTTTTCTAAATAACTATTGACTTCATCTATAAATTTGGAAAGTAGTAATGATGTAGATTTTTTACGTCGAAAGCCGTATTGTGCTTTAGATATAAATTTTTCTATTATTTTATTTATGGTTGGTAATATAGTTATCGATCCATAATTGAATAAATCATTATATTTTCCTTTTTTATGTATGGGTCTAACTATAACTGTTTTCAATTCAGATGAATATTTTCCTTGTTGAATACTGATGTTTATTAGTTTCACTATTGCATTGATTATTTTGTCTCCTATCTTTTTTATATGTATGATTCTAATGGTATCGAAACCAGCTGATTTATTAACATTTAAATTAATAATGGTTTTCCTTATTTTATCTTTTGTAGCATTTTTAAATAACGTTAACTTGTCTTGTTGTATCATATAACTTGTTTCATCCAGCAATGGTATGTCACACAAGGGCACAATATTTTTTACACTTGTTTCGAATCCCGTTGCAAAGTCATTTGCAATGAATAATTCCTTATTGTTTTAATTAAGAAAGGCATTAGTTACCACTAATTCATCTACTTACTTAACTATTTTACCGGTAATATTTCCCAGAACTTTTTCGAATTATTTTTATTTTCTGCTATTTCTTTTCTGTAATAATTATTTCTCGTATTGTGCATTGTTTTATTTAATTTATTTTATTTATTTTTTCTACCTTTAAACAAAATTAGATTAAAATCGGTTGAACTGTACACATACAAAAATGACTGTTTGTTTGTCCCATATGTTTTACCAAACCATTCATCTGATTGCACAGTATTTTATGGGAGGCAATTTTGTGATTCCCACTTTTATTGCAGATTCCTACAGTTTGAATCAATTCAAATGCGAAAGTCAATATTAATACGTGGGAAGAAAGCTTCGGACACCTTTTTAAGCCTATTGCGTGCACGGAATTCTGCGAGATTTGCCATGGTTACAGTTTATATGGAGAAGGAGTGCAGAAATTCAATATATTCAATTGTTTCACACATTTATCAAACTAAAGTTCATTTATAATTTGTCTGAAAATTCGTTTCATTATAAAATTATTGGCCACTGCCAGTTACGAAATTTCTTAAATGAAACTTAACAATAATGTAAGTATTTTAAGTTCAAGATCATAATAATGAATCATCATAATGAATAATGTTTAATTATTTTATGCGACATTTTTAATTAGATAAATGATCGAAAACCAAGCTTAGAATGTCAATAACGCTATCTATAGCTGTCCTAACTGGCAAAAATTACAGTAAACTATCACAGATAAAAATACTCACTTAACGTTGGTCTTCCGCTGATCTCCTTAATTCTAATATCACAGGATTTTAATTGAAAAAAAAATCTTTTGAATTATTTACACACAAAAAAAAAACACTTAAAATATTTACACTGGCCTGTTCGCAATTACATTTCAAAATGGTGTCGAGATAAAAAAAAAGCGGAATTTATACGCCCAAAGAGTATTTACTATTTACATTTTTAGTTATAAGCGCGTGTCGATTTGGATTTCGAACGAACGACAGGTGTGACTCGATACGCGTCCGCGGACAAACTGCCTTAGTTAGACCACACCTTTCCTTTTAACATCCGATGGAAAACTCAATCGGTGATAAGGATAAGAATAGAAAATATGAATCAGTCTTCATACGGAACGTGGACTAGGAGCTAAAGTGCACTGTAAGTGATTAATACTAGTCAAAAAACCTTTTATTTATTAGTCATGGAGCTCCAGTATTTTTATATATTTCTAGCTGTGTACGCGATTTCGTCCGCGTGGTGTATTTCGTGTATAAAAACCTTCCCTCGCCTCAATCTCACCTTAGCTACGGTATTTGACCGCTACAAGCTTTGAGAATAAACTAAAATCTAAAATCATTTGAAATATTAACCGTCATTTACGAAAAGCTAATTTTATTTAATAAATTTATTTTTATAAACCGTTAATATCTAGTGAATAATAATGCTACATAGTATGTCTGTTTAGTGTAATTTAATAAAAATCTTGATAGCGCAAACAACAAACAAAGACATTTATCGTAGAAAATGTATATTGAATGGGTAGATATAATTAATTATTTTAAACATTTAAAAATAACGTTAATTTCTATTCGATCGTTGTTTGTCGCTGGCATATCTTTCGGCACCTGAAAATACAACGCAGATCACTGTGACGAGTTTATCACTATCTGCTTTTTTTTAAAGGTATGTGTGGCCACAATCGCACCTGACCTTAACTAACGAAGTAGCCCGAGAAGACTGTAAGACTGGAAGATTGGCTCTAGAATGCAGCTGCCAGTACACACCTACAGATGTTTGGAGACAGATTTTCAACTTGATGGTGGTAGCTAGCCAGTCTTCCACTAGGCTTAGCGTGTTACCATCTTGGGCCACATCGTCACTTAAGATCACGTGAGATTGTGGCCACAAGACTAAACCTGTCACCATAAAAAAAAAACCTAAATTACAAATGTAAATTCTAATTCACTTCGGGCAGGTATGTGGTATTTATTTAAATTGGCTTATTTTGAAAGAAAATAATAATCTTTCCAATAATAATACCTAGAATTATCGTCTGATAATTTTTCGGTGGGTAAAAGTTGATGCCTGTACTTATTTACATATGTTACAGCTTTTTTTAATGGTCGGTCCGAAGATGATCTACAATTCTCCCACTGGGCCATATTATCAGTTGACATAGTGTCCAAAGGCCAAACCTACCAAGAATATTAAAAAAAAAAAAACGCCGCCCTTCTAAGTACTCAAACTTTTTTATAGACACCGAAATAAAAAAGTTGTGCAGCTGCCCAACTACAGGGGTGAAGAGCAGCCGACATTAAACCGGTTCCACGCCCACGGTCAACGCTCTGCACAATGAATACGAACACACATTCTGCACAATGAACATTTCTTTTTCTACACATATCCGAACGCATTTTTTATCAAAAAGGTTACGGAAGGCGAAAACGCAAGACCGGTTCCGTACGAGACGCGCTATACCAACACTCTATAATTATGCATAATATCTGGAAATTTCTATTATTTCGATCGCTTTGCTGTTACGCATAATTATTTAAATGAATGGACAGGCAGAAATATTTTATTATGATAATCAAATCGTGTTGGCAATTCGATAGTTAAGTACCTATATAAATGTACATAGTAAATTTATACCAATTATTTACCATAGCGTTAAATTTATTGTTATGTTTTGTTTTTGGTACTTAAAATTCATCTAATATGAAAATATTCGGCTACGTCTTAACCTCAATTATTTGTCGAGGTGCAGTCGCAAATGATATCTGTATCAAATCACAAAAGTTTCGCGACTGTAACATAACTTTACAAAATCTCTCTATATCTTGCTAAAAGACTTCAACCTGTCGAGACCTGCAGTAAGTTCTATTTTAGAACGGGTATCTAAAGCAGCATTAACAGACTCTTACCAAATCTGGCTTGGCAGGGAGGATATCGCGGGCAGTCAAGGTGAGCTCTGATGTGCATCATCCCTTAAATCTACACCCGGGTCGCAAGTCCCGGGAATACTCGTGTTCCCTCTGTCTGTCTCCTGTCATTGGTTCGTATCATTTCTAAGTAACTTAGCAACTTCATCTTCATCTTGTAAGTAACTTGGCAACTATTCCTCTTTATTGAAGATTGTTGCTGCTATTATGAAGTGAATATAACGTCGTGTCTTATGACTATTTCAGTATCCTAACAAAATGGTGGCTCTTTTGTAAGAACTTTCTAGGGAGTTTTTGTGCCATCACAGAATATATGATTACATTTTATACATATTTATAATCCACTTCACTTATTCCCAAAAACCTAAACTATATCACGCAAAATGTCACTAATATTGCATAATAAAGGGTCAAAACCTATGTTAATTAAATAAAAACCACAATATGGCACTGCAATATTATATAGATGTAAATACGTAAAGCAATCTAGCTAGATGTAAGTATATAAAGCAATCTAGCTAGATGTAAGTATGTAAAGCAATCTAGCTAGATGTAAATATATAAAGCAATCTAGCTAGATGTAAGAATGTAAAGCAATCTAGCTAGATATAAGTATGTAAAGCAATCTGGCTAGATGTAGGTAAGTACGGGAAATGAGAACATCGGTAAACGGGTGCGTTTGCGGCAGCTCAGTGAAACCGAGCAGCACAAAGCGTTGTCTACAAAGTTCAGTTTGGTATGGTTTCGGAACCACAAGTGATGGGAAAGAGTATTTGTTCTGAATGTTAAATCTAGTAAGTAATCAATATCTTTGGCAATGAATGTGTATTATTATCTACGTTATTATAAATTACAATTTATAGTGATGTTATTCTAATAAGCTAATTGAATTTTGGTAACGGTTTTCTCGTCATATTATTATGTAACTGTAAATCCTTTAAGAATACTCAAGTAATCAAGGCAAACTCTATGATAGTATTATAAAACTACCAATCTTCGCGTTTTGTTGCGGAAACCATGTTAGAAGTTAATGAGTATTAATTAATATATACATTTGTTTTGCTCCGGTAGGTATGATGTACGTGCGTACCTGTAGTATGATTCTTGATTTAAATCGGTGTTCACTGACATAGTTGTAAATAACGATGTTTTTAACTAGGTACTTATCATAAATATTACTTCTCAAAGAAGTGTTTTCCTTCATCCAATTCATCCATCTCTGTTAATTCTCAATCAAAATTAATGATTCAAACACCATTCTAAAGCTTATGCCCATCGCTATTGAAGTTAAAAATTATCAAAAAAACTATTTCATTAGGAATGGCATGTTTTTTTAAAATATATATTAAAGACTTTTATACTTTGTTTAAATCAGCCCCATATGACCCTTAACCAATTATTGCATATTCTTATTTGTAAAAAAAATTAAGACAAAAAAAAGTAAAATTAAGTAATAGACGAAGAAAAAAAAATACAATAAGATAACAACATCACTAAAACCCGATTTGTAAAACAGTTCAAGGCGCCATATCTGTTGCATATTTGTTTATCTAACATGACAGCTGTTCCGTTAGATTGTTTACATTTTAATGTGCGAAATTTTGTAAAACAAAAGATATAGTTTATTTGTTTGAACATGCTAATGTCTGTAACTACCATTCAGATCTGATAATTTCCTTTTGTACTTTATAGTCTATTTATTTATTGAGAAAGTTTATAGACTATATCATAATTTTAACATACAACCCCAACGTTATCATCGTCATCATCATTTCCGCCGAAAGACGTACACTGCCGAAAAATCCCAGGTCGTTTGGCCACCTTGTGGCGGGTCTGTCCACGCTGCGCCTTCTGGTAAGTACGTAGCCATCATCTCGAGAACTCTACGACCCATCGGCCATCCGTTCTACGAGCTAAGTACCCCCAAGGCCCATCCAACGATGAACATCAAGCGATCAGGCAATATATGGAAAGTGAGAACACCAATAGACGCATTGAAGGTGCAGTGCGATGGAGACTTAGTCATAGTAAAGCACAGTGCAGTCCAACAAGATCGGTGACCATCATCACCAAGTACTCCACGTTGTTGGAAGGAGGGGACATACTGGTCAGAAGCTTCATCCTTCTTCCACAGCTTCATAGTACGCCAAAGATACGATGTAGGCAACTTTTTCTTTATGCCGAGATGGAGATTACCATAAGGCGTAAATCTATGGCTTCGAAGTCCAGACGTCTGGTTCTTTTATGCGAGGGAAAGGAGGGAGTAACTATTAAATTCGAGTCTCAATTTTTTTAGCCAACAGTGTGTGCGTGTGTGTGATGAGAAAGAGAAAGGGAAATAGAGAAGGTGAAGGTATCCTCTGTGCGCTTAACCTACAATCTTGTTTACAAAGTGTGCTGTTTTAAAAACTAATTTATGTTTAAACTATTCTAAGACTCAATTGGATTTAAATATCTTGACTAGTGACTATCGCGTCAGTCAAGGAAAACATTTTGAGGAAAACTGAATACTAGGATAATGTCACCTCAAAAAACAATTTTATTTCAAGCACCAAATTTGCTTTATACCTACTTTTGATTTCATGTTGTAGGTTAATTTCTCGTAATAAAAATATTATTTCATATATTTTGAGTTAACCTTTTTTTAAGTAAATTAAATATTTTTGTTCGTTACTTTTTTATTTCTTGATTTTAAGTTAGATTTTTCTTACATGCACTAGAATTTGACTAAAGTTTTGAGATGTGTTACCTTTGACACAATACCTGTAGCTCGTATCAATAAGCCAGGCCGTCACACTTACAAGTATTAGTCCAAATCTTAAAAACTACTGAACCGATTTTGATAAAAATTGCAGTGTTCCCTAGGTCGGAGTAAATGTAAGCCAATAAAAAAGTGGTCATAATCCGATTAATAGTTTCGGAGAAATGCGTAGACAAACATTACATTCACTTATATATATTTTTTGGAAGCCCTAATAGATTGTCATTTATGTAAATATATTAATTACACTTTCAATAATATTGATTACGTGTTGAACTGATAACTCCCCTTTTTAAGTCTGTTAAAAATATATATTGTTTTCTTTTCAATTATTGTTTTTTTATATACTACAAAGGGGACAAACAAGCATACGGCCCGCCTGATGGTAAGCGGCTACCGTAGCCTATGGATGCTTGTAATACCAAAGGTACCACTAGCGCGTTGCCTACCTTAGGGGAGTTAAGGAGCTCTGGAAACCCTATTCACCACAGGAACACAGCACTAGGCTATTTGGCTACGATCTTTTGTATGGTGGAGGTGTGCCACCAGTCGGACTACCCCAAGCAGAGAGAATATTGCATTTTTTAATATTTATTCAGATAAATTGAACTTGAAAGAGTCGACAATAACGCTGTACCTTGACAAAAGGCTAGGCCCGGCACAGACTGTAAACATGTTAATGATGGCTCGTGGTAGCGTCTACGGACATCGCGTCAAGGGACGTGGGTTCGAATTCCTAAAATTAGTTTGAACTTTCGGTGTAGGAAACATCGTATTGAAATCATAGCGTGTTAACCATCTTGAGCCAAATTATCATTTACCATCATGTGAGTTTGTTTCCAAACGCTAAACCTAAAAGACCTAAAAAACCTTAAAAGAAACCCTAAAAGACAAGTCTTGAACTCGTATAGGTATTTAAAAAAGAACAGTTTAAAAAACCACAGGCTAAACGCAATCGGGTTTCTGGCCCGCACATCGCGATGACTGCGATAAGTTTTCCAGACAGGTAAATTGTTTTGACATTCATAAATGCTTCTTAGGGCTTAAATTGAATACAGTATTTTTAGATTTTGACATCAAAAATGTTTAGGCTCATTAAACGGTTGCGGATTTTCTTAAAATGGAAACTAGTTCTCCAAAGAAGCGTGACAGGGAGATAAGATGTTTGATTTACATTTAATTCTCGTTTTTTTATTATCAGTAATAAATAAGGTAATTACTCTGACCTACATATATAATGAGTCCCACTTACAAAACTAGATTTGTTTAGTTCAACTTGCAGCTAATAGAGAGCATAAAAATCTTATATGCGCCTGTTAGTTATTTTATCACTTCTGAACGACATAACTTAGCAGTGTTGCCAACTTCTATCCGAAGAAAAGCGCTAATTTGTCCGCAAAAATGCACTAGATTGTCTTAATTTTGTTGGAAGAGCTGGAGCTATCGGAGCTATATGGAACGTTATCAAATGTTTAAGCATTAGTTTCGCCTGAGTAAGCTGAAAGACTAGATTTCTTTGAATGTTTTTTGGGTCCAAAACCCTTTATTTTAATATACTAAATTTGACGCTGCACTGAATTCTATCTTACAATAGTCAATAAGCAATTTAGCACACAGCTTTTGTCGCATTTCTAGTGACTGGTCATGACCATGATTTAAGTTTAGGTTAACTTTCGCACTCATTCCGATAATTTAGAGAAATGTATGCTTAATGTTGTGGATATTAATGTCTTAAAGGCATTCCGTTATAGAATAGCAGATTCTTGTAAATGCACTAGTTGAAGCATTAAGCACTAAAATGAGGTATTGAGCACTGAAAATGCGCTAGATCTAATGCCGAAAGCACTAAGTTGGCGACTATGCGATTGATCTCATATTATTTATATAATATATCTACTCGTTTTATCAAGACAGTATCATATCTGGTGTCGAAATACCTATTTAATTTTTTACAAGAAATAGCTTTAAGAAATTAGCTGTACTTGAAGATTTTAAAATTACTTTAGTGGATTTCATAGCAAGAGCATAACAAGAGGTTTAGGCGGGATCTTGGTCTGTAATTTTGTGGTTTTCATAAACTTGTGTTATTTAACCCTATATTATTTAATACTAGCTGTGTCCGCGGCTGCGCTCGCGTGGACAACTGAAACCCGTCGATCGGGCACGCTGCCGGATATTTAAAAGACAAAAATGCTTATTGTAGGTGATTCTTGGAAGATAGACATATGTTCTCGCTGTCTTTTTCGTAGGTGTTTTTAAGGTCTACAATTATGTGTAAATATTAATTTGATATATCGATTATTGTGTACTGAGCGTAATCCATGTAAGTGCCCGAATTTATTCACCATGACCTGTTTTTTGTGGCGAAACCCTTATTCTTTTTAAAATAAATATAGCCTAAGTTACTTCTTATATCATCAGCTATCTGCCAATGGAAGTCCCATCAAAATCGGTCAACCGATTTGGAGATTATCATGAACAAACACAGACAACATTTTTTTTTTTTTGTTGTATCTTTTGTACTTTCATATGTATATAGCAAAAAGCTATTATTTTGACATTACACATAGACACTTGAATTTTATTTATTTGTGTAGATTGGCGATATTTTGCTTTATATATGTAGTTTGACTATTGTGCACAAGTGAAGTGAATGTTATATAATAACAAGGAATATGCTTTTAAGTTGCCACAAAAACTCCCTGAACAGTTCTAACAAGGGAGCCACCATCTTGTTAAAGCGTTACTTATGTAAATATATTATACCCACATGACATTGGTAATTGTGTTTATCCACACGTTGCTATAAGGTGAAGAAGCTTCAGTGACAACTTTATTACTGTGACTTACTTATAATTTTTTCTATCTAAATTACGTGTCCACTTACGGCCGTTTTCAATAACCTATCTATCCGTTGTTTCAGTTACTAAAGACAGACATAATAACCTCTTGTCCTTGCTTTTTTTCAATAACCTACCAATGGATAGTTTTTCGTATCTACATAATATATACCCATATCCTATAGCTTGAATAGATAAGAGGGAAGCCGATATCTGTCTTAAGTTAAAGATAGTACTTATTACAAATAAGTACTAATCGGGGATAGTAAACTCAGATATGTTATTGAAATCGGCAGTTAATCTATTTATACAAACACTGGCTTCTCCTACCAACACGGCATATTATAATTTTATATTAATTTTTATTATAATTTTTTAATCATGTAGGACGTGTTTATGAAATGTACTAATTACTTATTATTTGTTACTATTGACCTTCGCACTATTGATTAGGTGCGATAGCAACAGGGTCTCTGTGACTGCACGGACCCTATAAGCAAGCAACGACCGGCTTGAAGTCTCAAGTCCGGTGAAGCTGTAAAAGTCGTCAGAGGCTTCAGGGCCCCTAAGGCTAATATTAAAAAAAAGGGTTGATGTCTTTCTCGCTTGAGCTGCGGGATAGTAAAGACCTCAGTTAATAAGTCGACTACAATAAACACTGTTTCTGAGTGCTATTTCGCTCAGTATATAAATACATACAATGTCAATACTCAGTGTAATCACTACAGTAATTTTATAAATGCGAAAGTGACTGGCGTATGTTTATTACCTACTAGCTGAACCGCGCAACTTCTTCTGCATCATGTAAGAGAGAGAGAGAGAGAGGAAGAAAGGGTTAGAGAGGGTGGGTCGTAGGCACTGTATTATTCTGCATATTCTAAATATTATAAATTCCATCACACACGATTGTTGCGTAACTTTAACCTTTTACGCAGCTTCTATTGATCATATCGTGATGATATATAGCCTATAGCCTTCCTCGATAAATGGGCTATCCAATACTTAAACATTTTTTTTTCCATTCGAACCATTTGATTCTGAGATTAGCGTGTTTAACCAAACAAATATAATAATACAAATAATTAATTTAATTAATTCCCCCCCCCATAATAAAATGTATCTACGTCGTTTTTATCTGTCCTGGTATCATAATTTGCAAATATTTTAAACATTATTTAACTCCTTATCATAATATCTAGGGTATTAAAACTGTCAAAGTGATATTTAAGCAATTAATAATTAATGACAGATTAATTATTGGTATGTATGATAATTATTTATTTTTGGATATGATTTAAATCAATAGGACAAAGGGCAATATTATAGGAATTAATGGTGATATTATGTTGGAAAAAAGAAAATTAAAACGATTTAATTTTTTATCGGTTGGTGGTGGTGGTGGTGGGTTACTTACTCACGGTAAACAATTGTCCGTTTGGATCGCGTCCACCAAACACGTGGGTGGCTCAAAGAAAGGATTTTTTTTTTAATTTAACTTCTCACATGAATGTGATTATCAAACATGTTTTAAAGATTGTCAACAAAAATCAATATAACAATAAAAAATAACAAAATAAAAAGTTTAATATTTTACCATATATTTTCAAAGGGATTTTTATATAGTGGCAGAACGGTATAGCAGCGACGATAGTCGTTAGATTGCCGATCTCTCGGTGGTGGCCGTTGACTAATATTATAAAGTTTTTTTTTTTGAACGCGCCAACCAACCAACTACCAGTCAGATTTCAAAAATTCTTTTTGCATTTGATAGCCTATTTATTGAGGAAAGTTATAGGCTATGTAACTTCACGCTATGACTCTAAAGAGCGAAGCAGTTAGTCATGAACGGGAAGCAATCTGGCAAGTACGTGCAAGTGAGAACAACGATAGGCTACACGGATGTATTGGCGGCGTATTTTACACTGTGCCTGATGGTGATCACAGTCCAATCCAGTAACAACGGCGACTACCGTGGGATTGACAATTTAATATCAGTTGTCGCTGTCGCCGGTAGTAGGGTCTTTGAAAACTTCAATAAAGTGGAATATTGATTTCTTACTTACACATTTTAAGAATTATAATAGTTGATACTTGGATCAATTTAACTTTAGATATTTATTTTTATTTGGTTTTCCATTATTCTTCCTTCATTTGTGTGAAAATTTTAATTACCGGACATGTCCGGAAAATATCCGTACGTATGGTAACCCTTGCCGGGAGTTAGTTCCACAGCTTCACAGTACGGGAAAGATAAGATGTAGAATATTTGTTTCTTCTTCTTCTTCTAATCGCACAATGGAAATAAATAATTATATTATGTGGATCTAAATGCTATACTGTTCAAATGTTAACATTTATTTATAGTTACATGATGTCAAGGATCCACTTGAAGGATCCAGTAAATAGTTTAATCATTTTCTGATAATTAAGTACTCATTGGAAACAAAGATTACATGGGTATGAAAGGTTTACACTAAGTTTGTTTGTCTCGTTCGTCCGCCGGTAAGGCACGGTTTAAGTAGGTTTATAGGGCTCATGACCCCCCCAAACGAAATACAATTTTCAATTAGCTATCGTAGAAATATATTTTTTATTAACTGTGTGCGAATCGTGCTACCCCAACTCTCTGTTATTTTAATGACAAAAATGCTTATTTCGGCTGATCTTTAGAAGATATATATATATGCTGTTATTGACCTTTTGTATGTCTTTCTAATATCTACCGACCTTTAACCCCTTCATCAAGGAGCTGCGATCTTCTGTAGATCAGGCTCAGATCCACATAGCATGTAGAAAAATTTTACTTGAGAAAAGTAGCAGTTTTTTTGCCACGTGACATACAATATCTCGTTGTTATTATTGGTTTATTAGAAATAACATTAGGTGAAAAATAATGTAACATTAACTGACACCTACATTATCACACGTGTAAATTTACAAAGAACCAGGCGTAACTAAAAATAAACGAGAAACTATATTCCAGTAGATATTGTAATTTAAGAAAAATAGGTAGGTATATATCGCCATTTTAAGAAACTTTAATGTAATACGTAAGGAATCTTTTAATAATTATTTACAGAAAAATAATTAATCTTGACCAATTCAGAAGACGTAATAATTTTATATTTTATTAGACATAATAAATTATATATACAATTGTAATTAACCATCGATTATTGTTTAACGACATCGTATCTAAGTTTTTATGTCATTAACAGTTGGTAAATAAATAAATTGATTGGAAAAAACATTAAGAAAACAGTGAAGTCCTCCACCCCTTACGCCTGCTTACGAAATCCCTGAATGGAAAGTATTATTTATTTATTTATTAATTAATAAAATAAAAATAGTAATTAGGTATTAATACACCTATATCTTTATCAAAATAATATTACAAATTACGATGTTTTTAAATTTCAACAGACCACAGAAGACATTTAAAATTAACTCGGATTATCTTTTTGTAAAATGGATATTTATTCGCATTATTTTAACTCTAGATAAATTTATAAAACAATATAAGTATGATATGGAAATAAATAAAAATATTACCTGTATGAATCACACGTGTCACGAAATCTACACTATAAACGTCGACTCAACACAAAATCCCTAACAAAACTTTATTACTACATTTTATTTCTTTTTATATTCATTCCATCATTTAGATATAGGTATTATACCTGTGATATTAATCTATATAGATTGGCAATACATTAAAGCTATAATATAATCTCATCTAAATTATAATAAAACTAATCTGTACCTACGACTTCATTCATTTATGAATGTTTTTTTCTTATCTCACTAGTTCCATGTTAAACCTGATAAAAAATATACAATGATGTATATTTGATATTGATTTTAAAATATAATATATTCAATTTTGTAATTTAAATTGTAAACACGATTATTATGTAACTACAATATCTAGGGAACAGAGCTTTACAAGTCGTCTTAAAAAAAAAAAAAACGTGTATACGTTATGTAGGCAGGTTAGAGGTTATATTCCTTTGAATAATCAGCAAAACATCGAGTGTAACTATCTTCACCACAATAAAATAATAGATTAGCAAGCAATTTCACAGTGCAGACTTTATGTTAAAAAGTGCGCGCGCGTCGTAAAAATTCCACTCTCATCATTTTTTATAACGCGCCTAAAGCAGTTGACAAGTACTTAATATAACAACTAATAAGTGCATAAGTACTAAATAATCATTTTAGATATATGCTAACGTCAAACTTATATGTTGAAATATTTTACTTGTCATAAATTTCCCTTACTATACCTATCTCTATTGAGTTAGATTATGTATAATATATTTTGTTAACCGCTTACAAGCTAACGGGTTATCTGATACTGAGTAAAGTTTTTTTAACAATAACATGGCACAGTTGAGTCACTGTACCTGATGATAACCACAATAACAAAAACTATAACGACCACCGAGATCGAAATTCCATCGTCAGATTTCACTAAGATGTCGGCGAGCATAAATATGTTCTGACGCTAGGCTTAAAGGACCTGATAGAATCGGAAGAAGAGAGGACGCCGGTATGGAGACGGTTCCACAGCTTTTTTCTTGACTACCGTAAAGCAGTGGCTCCATAGTCCAGCACGTGCAGTTTTATTATTGAAGGAAAAAATAGGAACTTAGATTAAACAGCACTTTAGAATATTTGCCATAGCCAACCGATACAGCAAAGCCATCTTTCAACGGCTGAAGCAGTTTAATATTTCTAATAATGTCTGCGTCATTTATAATTCAGATAGCTCGTCTTTGCAACCTGTACAGGGCAAGACATTTTACGGATCTTTCGTAGAGAACTAGAAGCGAATAGAATTCCACGTACGACCGAACTCAAGTCTTGTAAGGAAGGTACAGATGAACGAGTCCGAACATATTGATATACCAATATACCACCAATAAAGAAAAAGAAATGATTAAAAAATTTATATGAAACTCACCTGTCTATTTAACGATGGTATTGGTAATTCTTTCAAAACACAACTTCATTCCATGATATCTTTGTATACAAAAGAAAGTAATTTTAATACCAATAAACCTTATTCGAAAAATACGCATTAAAAAAACCGCATTCAAATCCTATTAGTGACTAGGGTTTTACCCGTGATAAAATATATTCGATTAACTCTCCACTGAACCGTAACGACGCCAAACCACAAGTGTAGCCCAATGATATTTTCTATGTAGATACGGTATTCACGCTCTTTACATGGCATCGTGAATGAGCGGCAATTGCCCTCAGTTCACTTTCGACTCGAGACCGGCGTGAGCGAAAAGAAACTTTTATCGTTTTTTGACAACAAAGTTACCGCTTTACGCTGGGATTTCCTATCCCTTTTGTTTCAACATGCTGATAACAATATTTGTGCCGTTTTCAAATTTATTTTAATGAGAGTATAAATGCGTCTATATAAAAAATGTCATTGCTGTAGCTAACGTTGTTCTCACTTCCCATATTTGCCTGCACCTTGCCAGATTGCTTGACATTGATGGTTACTACTCCACTACTTATAATCTTAGCGTAAAGATATATAGCCTATAAAGTTTATAAATAAACAGGCTATAAAATGAAAAATATTTTTTCAAATCTGAATGGTAGTTCTAGAGATTAGCACGTTCAAACAAACAAACACTTGAGTTTTGTAATATTAGTAAGTATAAATTTTAGAAGTAAACATAAAAAACCCGACGTCTGATTATTTTAATATATTTGCTTTTTGTGTATTTTTACTAGCTTTTGTCCGCCACTTCGTTCGTTTAGTCTTAAAAATGAAACGACTCGCTCGCCACCTTTCGTAAACTAGTTGCACTAATTCCGAACACTCACGGGCGTGTAACATCTCACCAAAGTTTCATCGCCATTTGCATGAATTACTGAGGAAAGCGTAAAGGAGAAACAAACAAAGAAACGTTCACTTTTATATGTATAGATTATGATTTCCGATTAGATATTGTTTTAATAATTTACATATACTACCAAGTGTTATAAAAAGCATATCAAATCTTTATCGATTAAGCATATATTAGCGCACGTTGAATCAATCGCATTATATGGAATTGTTATTATTATCGTGAATGACATAATTTATTAAATATTTTATTATCAAACATGTGTCTTACATGAGTGGGTCAAATGTCCGTTTTTAGAAGACTTAATACAAGACAATTTTTAACAAAAAACTAACTTCAATGATTTTGAAGAGTTCCCTTGTGTATCTTCGAAGTTCAAAGTCCAAGGCCAAAAAAATTAAAAGCTGGTCCACCCTTGAGGTATAACCTATCCAACAAAAAAACAATCATCCAAATATGTTCATAAAAAAATAAGATATAGCTGAACATACAAAAATAAATGAACGTTCGAATCGAGTAACCTCCCGTCTTTTGTCGAAGTCGGTTAAAAAGGAGGAGGGACTCAATTCGATTGTATAAACATATTTTTTATATATGTTCAGAAATAACTTCTTAATTTATGAACGGATTTAGATGATTAATTTTTCATTGGAAAGGCGTACCTCAAAGATAGTCCCATTTTAATTTCATTGGCATTGTACTCCGACTTTGAAGATACACCAGGGAATCAGGGAAAATCATTGAAGTTGCCTTGTTCTATGCGAATTATTAGGCGGCGGCGCTGTTCGATAATTGATTTGGACGGAAAATGAAAGTGCTTCACGTTTAGGCATATTTCGTATGTTAGGGAAGAAAGATATAACGAACAGAGAAGGAGAAAGAGAGCTGTACATGGTACATCTAATATACATTTTAAGTTTCCCTTTTTAAGACATTTCACTTTTATCACGTGTAAAGTGCTGCTTACAATTTTTTATTCACTTCTGACATAAAAAACATGTTAATATAACGCGTTTTAAGAATGCTCACTAAAAATCAATTCAACAAAAAAAAATTAACGATCGCTCAAAATAAAAAAAAAAACAATATTGTTAATAATTGTTTTAAAATAAAAATACTCTATTTTTTTTCTCGTGATTCAGACCAAATTATAGACATTATAAGTTAATATTTCATTTTATACAGGTCATGTATTTTTATTTCATTAATGAATTATCATATTTTAAAATCTAAAGATTACATGATTTCAAGCGACCGGTAAATGGAAATATTATACAACTTTTTTTGTGTTAATATCTTAAAAAGTAAGAAATACAGCACGAGACAAAGAAAACCATAAAGACCAATATTACTGTTGATTCAAATAAGTCAGTTTAAATTGGGTAGTATTAATGGTTTGTTTTTTTCTTTTCCCTGTTTATTTCTGTTCCCTAAGATGTTCAATATAACATGTAAAAAAATATAATAATATTTACATTTACAGGGCGCTCACAAACATATAACTTTATCTTATTATTGATAAAAAACGTGAGCCATAAAATAAAATATCAGCATTAAAATTTCAGAACACCTAAAGTGTCGACCGTAGACCATAATTACATATAAAAAATGTACACTTTTTAACCATTTTCGGATTTTTTTTTTAAATCTTGAGCGAACTTTTATTTATTTTTTATCGAGTTTAAATTTTAAGAATCGATCTGAAAGCCTGTTAAATTAACTTATTATGTTAGAAGGAAAAAAAAATTTTTTTGGCCATCCTAATAAAGTTATATGATATTTAATCTGATATTAAGTGATGATCTTCGATTTATGGAAGTTTTTTTCGCTTTTCGGTCACCGTTGTACTAAATTTGGAAATTTTATTTCTTGTTATTTTTAATTAAATTAAATTCTACGTAATTAAGCATATTTTTTATTAAATGTAATTAAATTAGAAAATAAATAAATTCGGCATTTTCTTTTAATTTTTCACACTGTGTTTCCGAGAAATATTTATTCCTTATAACTTACACTATCAAATGTCGTTATAAAATTACATACTTATAAAAATGATTGGGTTCGATTCCCGACTCGTGTATATGACGTGTTTTTGAAAATCTATGAATGCAGTTTTTCTTAACTTTAAAATCGATTTCATGGTTTTAGAACATATTTCTCTATCTCTTAAAGGTTCTGAGTTTCACTCACTGACCCATTTTAATGTTATTAACCTAGTGGTCGTAAGCGGGACTGTTATGATCGAGATCCTGGGTTCGATTCCCACGTCGAGCCTTTGCTAACTAAAGTAAAGTGTTATTTAGTTTTCTATGAAATTATCAGTAGCAGCTCGGAGATTGACTTTGCACCCAATTAATGGCAATAGGCTCGCCCCCTATTACATGGGACCTAAAAACGTACACGTCGAACTGTGGCTAGTACATTAGCACACATCTGCCTAACCCTTCGGGGATACAGGCGTGACGGTATGTTATACTGTATAGCCTATTAACTTTCCCCAATAAATAAGCTATAGAATGCAAAAAAAGGTTACATGCTGTCATGAACTGATTGACCATTATTTAATGCTCTTCTGAAGATGTTGCGTCAAAAGCTGCGTCATCGATTAACAGAAAAGTTTTATCGTTATAATTAAAAAGTTATTTAATTTTTTTTATCCAGTATCGATAGCACGCCGAAAATTCCAGAACAAACCCGAGCGCGTGTGACGTCACAATGTTAATTTCTATTCATTGTAGCACAGTAATACAACTGATACAGTGTTTTAACTTTTAACCGATTAAATCTTGTTATTATCTTCAATATATATATACTTATATAAAAAGATATATCCAACCTTAAAAGTTATCGTGCTTGCTTCGTACCCAAACGAATACTACAAAAACAACTCCCAAAAAACATGTTAACATCGAAATAAATGGTTTCAAGCAATGGCCAGTGCAACGACCTAATCTCAAAACAACATCAAATTACTTTTGTTCTGACGATCATTTTGATGTAAGTATTTTATATTGATATAGCAATAATTATTATTTAAGTAATCGAATAAATTGAACAAATAGAATTCGATAATTATTTATTTTTGTACTAAACTCTGTTATCATAAATATATTCACATCAGGTACATATATTATCGGAACAAACAATTTTCTTTATCATACATGACTAAGTAAAATTAGCTCTTTTATATTTAAAAAAAAAAAAATATTTTTGTTAATTCACGTGTACAAGCCGTTGACACTGTATTAACGTGAAATTCCTTTAACAAAATGACGTCACAAACATGACGAGGGACCAATCGCGGCGCTTTCGAAGTCACGTGATTGTTTTTAAAAATTTATCAATTCTCAATTGTTTATAATTATTAAAGAAAAAAAAACCGAGATTTGCACATCGACCATTAAAAATATCGTTTTTTTTTCCAAAAACCGGATTACGGATGTAACGATAAATACTTTTACCGATGCGCTACCAAAACCGATATCGAAAGTTTAGTAATAAATAATGAAGTATGTAAGCTCCTACACGTTTTTACCTGCCTTGTGGGGGTATAAAGGTTTTTGGGTGATTGATGTGTGTGTCTTTAATGATCAAAAGTGGCAATGATCTTTTTAAATTATAAGTAGATATTCGATATTTAACTACAAAATTAATACATAGGCGCGATACAATACAACGCAATGTCATTGTAAATATCAGCAATGTTACCGCCCGCCCGCGTCGGCACCACGTGCGGCTCTCTCGCCTGCGACCGCGACGATTGAAAAAAACCGCTGATTCGTGCGCTTTTCAAATTGTTAAATATTGGTTCCAAAAGTCTATACAAGCGTATGCAAGTATATATAGGTATCGTGATTTACGAGTATATCAGTGCCAGTATAATTACTAAAGCATAACGTAAAGGTATATTCATGAATATTCATTTCATTCCAAAACGGTTTTCACAAGAAACCGACAGGATTCATGAACTTTATAAATATTATATTTGTAGGTATAGATTCCGTGACTCAAGGAAAAAAAATTGGAAAAAGTGAATTTACCTTTCACATACGGGAAAAAACATTTTAACACCTGTTATGTCGCATCTGTACTTACCCATCTCTCAGGGTCGACCAACGTACATCACATGTGCGCAGGTAAATTATTCATTTTATTTATTTTAATGCAATGTATAATTTCGTGCAATGAGGTAACTTAATTCAAAAGAGCCGTCGGTGACTTCATAGAAAAGGGTATATAAATGTTGTGATCCTAAATCTCATATACATATTATAAAACGCAACGTCTCTTTGTCCGTTTATTTTCTTTTCACTCAAAAGCCACTCATCTGATTTACATAGTTTTTGATGTGCAACATTTAATGCGGCGGGTCAGACTGACTGCTGGCGTGGCGATGCGTCGATAATAAGTATGAAACGTCTAATACGGCGTGGTGATGCGTCAACATGCTTTTAAATAAGAAATTATCTTTTTCTTTAAAAAAATCTGAAAATTTTATTTTTGATTATGCCGAACTATATTAACTAAATATATATTACCTGTACAAAGTAATTTCGATATTTCACATCTGCCCGACGTCCCGCGACGACTGACTTTTTTTTAAATTAATAGATAAGTTATCCCACTAGGTTATAGGATATATTTTGTTACATAAAGTAACATACGAAATAAGTAGTGACGATAACGGCGAATCAATTCGTAAAAAAAAAACGCTTTTGGGGCGCTGAAATGGCTTACTTAGTAAACCATAAGAGATATATCAAATTAATGTACAACATAATAGTAAATTTTAGAAATACCTACAGAAAAGTCTAAATAACATATCTTTCTTCTAAGGATCACCCAGGATAAGGATGTAAGGAACCGATGAGAGAATATGGAATGTACAAGTAGGATTTAGGAAGCGAATGAGATGTACGGATCAGGTTTTCTCCTTACGGTGTATTACTAGAAAATATTTGGCATTAAACAAAAAAGTCTATTGTGCATTCGTAGATTTAGAAAAGGCCTAAGAAAAAGTGGTGAAGAATAAGTTATGGTCGGCATTATCTATGCATGGAGTCAGCAGTGATCTAATAACAAGCATCTACAACAACTACGAGCATCACTCTATGAGGATTCTAGTACTTTTGTCAGAATAAACTGAGCATAGACTGAACTGCCTAACATCCAAAAGGGTGTTCAACCTATTCATGGATAATTGTCTGACAGATTTGAATTAGAGTGATTGTGGCCTGAGAATGAATGAGTTATTGTCAAATGTATTCTTTTTGAGTGAAGCTTTGGAAAGAAAGTGAACGCAAAGAAACGAAAGTTATGGTGTTTGAAAAGGTAGAGAGCGTGACAGAAGTATGTATTCGGATTGGTGGTAACGAACTGGAGCAATTGAATAAGTTTTTATACTTGGTATCGATGTTTACTAGGGATGGAACGTGTGAAAGCGGTATAAGAAAGGAGAGTAAATGCCGGTAACATGGTGAATAGGGGATTACGCACCTTTATGAACAGCCAAAAAAATTCTACGAAAGCTTGCGTCTGGCTGTACTTAAGCTGTGTTAGTTCCAACACTCACGTATGGAAGTGAAAGCCGAGTGTCGCAGAAAAGGTATGAAAGTAGAATAAATGCAGTAGAAATGAGAGTGTTCTAAGAGGTATGTTAGGAGTGAAATTGAGTGACAGGATAACAAATAGTCTGATAAGAGGATTTTGTGGTGGGAAAGAAGATTAAGTCACACGGATTGAGAAAGAGATGCTCAGATGGTTTGGGTTTGTAGAGAGGATGAATTAAAGAAGAATGACCAAACAAATTTGTAAGGCGAGTGTGAATGGAAGTGTTTGAAGAGGAAGGCCTAGACGAACGTTCCTCGATAAAATCGGGGACGTTCTGAAGAAAGGTCAGGTTAAGAGTATTTTAAACCTACGAGCGTGCTGAAAAGATTGATGAACGTTGAAGCAGCGAAAGATGTATGCCAGGATCGTAGTAAGTGGAATGACGTGGTTTCTGCCTACCACGTTGGGAGAGAGGCGTGATGTATGGATGTATGTATCACCTAAAATTACCATTTTTATCTTTAAAACTACCAGCGGGTAACCGCTGTGACTGGTAGGTGGGAGCAGGGGCAGAAAATTCGCCCGTATGCTCGACCGACGGCATTTTGTATTCATGCGAGCGGAGTCGTAAGCGCAGCCATTCTATTCGTAAAATTGCGAATGACACGTCTAAAAAAAAATTACACCTAATCAATATGATTCTAAGAAACCGTGTGAAATAATAATGGATAGCCATTATTGAAAATTAATAATCTTATTACTGATAACGGAGATAGCAATCAATTACGTTCACAATTCTACAATTTAGCTTCTAAAATCTTAAGTCCAGAAAAAATACAGCTAAGTTAATTTAAAAAATTCAGGCATAGAATCAAAGTACGCAACGATCTAAGTTTCAAACCATAACATGGTGGTAGGTTTTTTAATGTTCGCCTAGCTTATAGTTACCACACTGAAGTTGAAATTCTGTCGCCTAGAACCTATAGGTTTTTTCAAGCAACTAACTGCATTTAAGAAACACTCCTCCACCAGGCTTAGCATGTTTACCATCTTGGGCCACATCGTTAACATTGGTCAAACGCTAAAAAACCCTATAAAGATTTTTTTTAATTTGTACAATGCATGATATAATCTAATCTAATATCTCGTAGTAATTCTTTTTGGCACGTCACATTTCAGGTTCAGCTACATTTAACGCGTTACGCGTATGACAGCAACCATCATGAGATCCTTCACTATCAATGTTCACGTTTTTGAAGTGATACCTTCTTATGGGAGGGTAAACCGCTACGTAACGTAACGCGTTACGGCGCCACTCTGTCTGGCTTCCCTTCTCTACTAAGAGTTCTAATGTACATATTAAAGAATTGTAACTAAGGATAAAATATATTTTATAATCAATAAAAGATTTTATTAATAAATAACCTTTCCTCACATTATCATGTTAATATACATAAAGTTAAAGTAATAACCTAACAATTTCAATATTAAATAATTTATTTTTTAATAATTAGTTTAAGTTATCATTTTGTCGAGCATCCCGAGACGCACACGTTTTTTTAGACTCTATTACTGGTGATAATTCTATTCATTATTATTGGTTTAGAACTAGTTTCCCAAATGGTGGGATGCGATCCAGTAAATCCACTAAAAGAATATTTCGGGGTGCACCATTAATTAGACTGTGCTGCGACTCGGTATTTTGTTTTTTAAATTAATTATACTCTTATACGATCAAGTTTTTACAGTTTATCAAATTAGCAGAACAAGCGATAAAATTTCTAATGCTTTTTGTCACGACTTATAAATGTATACCAGAGGTTTCAACACTTGTAATTCTGAATATAAGTAAAACCGAATGGAAGTCGAACCAGACATAATAATAAAGTTAACGTCTTTCTCGGCAAACTTGGTGCTCCTAGTTAATTAATTACATTATTGTTAAAAGTTAATACTTCAATTTTATTACAGACTAGCTTTGCCCACGGCTTTGCTCATGTGGATTGCAGAATGGCATCGATCGGGCACACGCGCAAATCTTGCCACCCGCTCCCGGCTATTTTAAAGACAAAAATGCTTATTGTGGGTGTTCCTTAGAAGATAAACATATTATACTCTCGTGACTTTTTAGTAGGTCTTTTCAATGTCTACAATTATTAGTACATTTATTTGCTATAGGTATCTCTCATGGTTTACTCAGCGTAAGTAATTTAAGCTCCCGAATTGATTCATCATAACCAGTTTTTTTTAATTTGCGCGGAACCCTAATATTTTTTTCTAAAATAAAAGTAGCCTAAGTTACTCCTTATAACATCAGCTATCTACCAGTGAAAATCCCGTCAAAATCGGGGTAACCGTTTCGGAGATTACCCGGAACAATCAGACATGCAGACAGATAAACAGACAAACATAGATAAAAAAAATGTTTTTTTTTATTTTATTATAGGTATCGTATATACTTTTATACGCATTTAGTAAAAAACTGTTATTTTAACATTACAAACAGACACTTCAATTTTATTAATTGTATAAATGTAAGCAAACATTCAAATGTGTCTTATTTTGTCTATAAATATACCAGGACAGTTAAAAACATTTAGTAGGTTACAAGGTGGAAACATAATAATAATTGGGTCATGAGGAAATATAGTTCGGGAGACATTGGTCTAGATTAGAACGTACCTTACTTTTTACTCGATGTTTCGTTCTGGTTCACTACATATAGATGTATAGGCCATAGGGCCGTGGTTATGAATCGACTGAAGTGCTGCAGTGTCTTCGTTAGCGAAGGCAGTTTTTAGTAACTACCCTCATTTTCCTAAAACCGGTTTCCATGCGGAAAATAGTTTTATTCCATCATCCCGATTAAATGTTCTGTAATTTTATATTTTAATTGCTTCTGTTAGCTGTACATAACATTAAGTAAAGTGAAGCCATTTTGTCGACACAATATAAAAATATTGTGTTAATTTTACTTTACTACTTAATAATTAATATTTATCTAAAGTTACGTATATATAAAATAATGTAGTTTAAAAAAAAACTCAATAACACGCTATTATCACGCACTAAAAATTATAAAATGGCTCCTGGCTCCATTGCCATATCCTCGTCGTCGTCAAAACAAATTATATGAGCCTAAACTCGAGGATTTTGTTAGTAGCCACTGAAGAGTTCCACTATCAACCTCCTAGCTCCATCATCAGATTAGCTCCAAGATACCAAATTATAGTTTTATCATCCGAACTACATATACATACAAAGTTTCATTTCGATACGACAATCAGAAATAGGTTAAAATTGATTTCAAAGATTTGATTACAATGTTTGTCAGTTACAAGTAAATTTAATAAAACCGTGTTAATACAATAACGAATTAATAAATTAATTGTGAGCCCAAATTTCAGAGATTGCCGCAAGTGTTTTCAATGCGGCCTCATGCCTGGACATAGTTCACCACAAATAAGCTCATAATAGAATATAATATCTTAACTAACAACATGTTAATCACAAATTTTTCTTTTATAATATTTAAAACTTAAAAATTGTTCAAGTAAATCAGAATCGCAATGGCGTAAAATTTGATACTTTTATCATATTACTAGATCCTACTGTCCGCGATTTTATTCCCGTTGTATTCGAAGTGAAACTACATGCACGCCATCTGTTCTAAACAGGTTGTACTAGTACAGAAACAATTACCAAAGTTATATTGTAAACGGATGAATGGCAAAGGAACTAAACAAAAAAAAATTTTAAAAGAATATTGTACATTCATTTTACCGAGGTTTTATTTTTTTGAATTAAAATAATATTTATTTATAATACTAATAGCTTTTGCCAGCGACTTCGTTCCCTTTGTCTTCGAAATTAAATGCTTCGCGCGCCATCTGTTGTAAACTAGTCGTTCTAATGCGGAAACATTCCCCGTAGTTTAATCGCATGCATTTTTTATGAAATTAATAATGTGAATTCATTATATTGACAGTTTTATTTATTTATAGTTATAGTAATGTAAATTATTCTCTCTTCGTGACTGAGTAGACTGTAGTTCACTATAGTATGCTCTTTGTTTTGTATATACCCTCATTATTTACGATGCGATACTAACCGCATAGTCCGCCGTACAATGATGAATGTATGGGAATCTATTAAAGATTTTGATATAACACACAATTTTCCGTTGGTATTAGTTTCGGGGCGAACAATGTATGCAGACAGAACAATGTCCTTTACACACAAAAAAAGAGCTTTCATTATTATCATTGATGATTAACGTTATCATGTCGCACCTCTACTACTTAAGCAATTGTTACCCTCTACTAGGAGTGAGGAGTTATAGGAACAGTTTAAAAAACCGGTATTTACTAATATCAGTTTGGAATTGTTATCTATAATCTGCAAAAGCTGTTATTAAATACTAAGTGTACCGGTTCCACATACTGGTCTGTGACACAAAAGTAAACTGTTTCAATTTGGAACATGCTCTTCTCTATCCAAGCTTAAGGATCTTTACTTTGTTAGAGAGAGACACAAATAAATATGACTTGGAACTCTTTACTTTTTTCATTTATAGTAATAGAAAGATATAAGTACTCGTGTTACAAGCTTCATTTTGGAACAAGTTCTTAGAAGTGTTATTTCTCCAGAACAGGACTCTTAGTTTAACTGTTATAGCTCACCCCTACTGTCTACTAAACTCACCAAAGTTGGTAACCCTGAAGCCATTCGACGCGTATTACAAAGGTAAATAATTTATTAACAATATGAGTTCGTTTTCTTTTAAAACATTATTTCTTGACACACCTGTAATAAATGAAATAAAGAATGTGAATCGTGCGAGACAATGGAAATGGCCGGTTGCTATATTGGGTTCCGGACAATCCCGCGATGACGCATCATGAAGGTGACTCTTACGTTAACCTCCGTGGAATCTTCAGTGCTATTGTTTTCCATAATACATTACCGGCTTTGTTCCATGATCTATCTTTAACAGTTAACACAAATTGAGCGCTTTTTTATCAGCTTTAGTACTGCCTAATGGGATTAATGGTTCTCAACTGATAAACTCACTAACGGACTAACTGACAGTTAACTTTTTTATGATCTATCAGTTAGGACTTGTATTTAGCTTTGCCTCTAATTACCCAACTGCGAAAAAGGAGAGTTATGTTTTTGAGCGTATGTATGTCTATTTCTTTGGTACGTTCTGTAGCTTAAACGGCTTGATGGATTTTAGCATACGAGGTGTCATTAGATTCGACTTAATTGTGGGAGTGATGTAGGCTATATAATATTTAAGTACGAGGTCTGGAAAATAAATAAAAAGCAAAAAAAATATCATGTGTTTTTGTTGCAGTCGGAATTTTGTTTCCTTTCTGATAATTTAACTTGTTTTAATTATTTTTCCATTTTAATTAAAAGTTGCTAGTCTTGCCGGAATCTCGATACTCGAAGTGACAGTCAGAAAGAGAGAAAAAGTTTCATGGAGGGGGCATAACAAATAACCTCGTTCCAATAAATTTCTACATTTAAAATTGGTTTTAAGGTAAATACAGACATAGTAAAATTCTTGAATATAGTCAATACGTGGAACGAGACGATTGTGATAGCTATTTTTTTTAAATTTGTTTAAATAACTAAAAATTACATTGTACAGTTTATAATCAACAATGGTCCCCAAACTAGGCAAGCCTATGTCTTGGGGACCTTTCTTAACAGTTATCATCTTATACTCTAACATTACACATCATTAAATTACACATTACATACACAAAATATTACATACAAAATACATACTACTATAAATAAAACAATATAAAAGCAACGACCAAAACCATCATGAAAAATAATTTATAGTTTAGTAATCAGAGAAAATGTAAAATTATTTTTTAGTTGATAGTACATCCTCAATTTCATTTATAATAAATTACTAAACAATAACCGTTAAAAATATAAATGTGCCATCAAACGGTTAATATAAGTGCTGATTCTCACAACTATGATTGTTATCGAATTGGCATAGCAGGATTGCGACCAGATTTGTACTACACACAGCACGTGTGGTCGATAGTTCGAGTCCCGTAATTTAGAATTTTTAATTATGAAATTAATGAACTATATTTAAGATTTTAAGTCAGATGGAGTGGGCATAACGCTTTTTCCTTACGTGACGATTTCTACAAGTCAACTCCTACAGCACGCTACGTTAAAGAACTTCATTCCAATAAATAATAAAAGCGATAACTCAACTAAACAAATGTCAGTCATTCTAATCAACTAATAGCAATTTAAGTTTCAACTGCGAAAGTGGTTAGTTCATGACAAGAAAATATTTTCGAGTCTATCAAAAAAGAATAATCGATTTTGTAGCTAAAATACGTGGCGGTAGTACGAGTATATCTACCATACGTAGTTAAACAATTTTTTTTTAAGTTGCATCGAAATCTATATCAAGAGTATAAAGCTGAGGAGCTTGTTTGTTTTGTTGAACGAATACTACTGGTTCGAATGGAAAAACTATTTTAACAGGCTCTTACCAAATCTGGCTTGTCAGGAAGGGTATCGACAGCAGTCAAGGTGAGCGCTGATGTGCATCATCCCTTAAACTTACACCCGGGTCGCAAGTCCCGGGGACTGCTCGTGTTCCCTCTGTCTGCTACACGGTGGACTCGGCACCCGCACGGTGAATCCATGGAATGCTAAGATGTTTATCTCTCTATATTTTAAGGTTGGCTCAATATACCCTTTGTGTTTTTATAAACATGGTATTAATCCTTATCGAAATAAATACGTTATTCGTCATAAGTATTTCATTTTGAATAAAATTGCCCTATACATCAAATGATTTCAATAAATATATTAGGAGATATCACAGTTTTAAAATAACTCCGCAGCAAAATTATGATCAAGACCCCGCGCGCGCCTTGCTTATTATGCGGAATGCTGTGGGAGGCGGGCGGCACCCTATAATTGTATTATATGACGCAGACGAAGTTGCGCGGGCCAGCTAGTTAATAATAAATTTTAGTTTTTAAATTTAAAATTAGCAGTTTTTTATAACCTATGCGTAGAGCTGCTATCCAGTTTCCCCAAATTTATTTTATTTTGAAAGGCGTCTAGAGAGGATTTTAAAAAAGTGTCGAGATGAAACCCTTTGTAGACTTTCGAGTTCAGAGAAACCTCGATTACTTGATTAACAAATAAACATTTTTTATTTTTTCAAAACATTATTTTTATGAAGTTCAAGGGGAAAAATTCTATTTCACCCGAATATCTGGGAATTTTCAAGTTATTGTCCAGCGTCAAGAACAAGAAGATGGCAGCCCTACTTATGAACATTTCCCCCCATACGCCCCATACGCAAATACCTCAAAGAAAGCACTATGCTAGAACATCATAAACGGCAAATATCAAGTCAAACAAGCTACTACATTTTAATAAATTTGTGCTTGCTGGTCATTTATTATATTGGAACACTTTTTTTAAAATAAACATATTTCTTTTAGCGCGTTTAGTGGAGGCAAAGACATGGGTCGAAGGCAAAATGAAGACATGCGCGTGCATCATGTGACGTATAAAGATAGTCATCAATAATAATTATCATTTTTATTTTTTTAAATAATTTGAATATACTACTTAAATCATTTTATTAATACGTGAAGCAAAAACTTTGTATCCCTTTTTAAGCGTATTGTGTGCACGGAAGACTGTGAGATTTGGCATGGTTAAAGTTTATTTGTAGGAGTGCAGAAAGCTAAAATTTATCTATAATATCTTTACTAAAATATAAAATTAAATAAATTAATACTGCGAATCCTTAGCTGAACAGTGCCATTGAAATTAGACCCTCCAAAATATTGACATTGTCAATCAATGAAAAGTGACCGCAAGTGATGCAGATAATACTCATTGTTTAGGTTCATATCTACTGCAAATATCAAACAGAAAATAATCTATGATTAAAAAGTCGATGGTCGAATTTCGATCATAGGGTGACCGCTAGTTTGAATAAAATTATAATCCATTTATATACATATACAACGATAAATTAATTATTTTCACACATAAAAAATAAAACAGAGCAATGAATTCTCATTATTATGATGACTAATTTCAACATACTGCTTCTTTTTTTTTTGCAGATACAAGTTTTTTTACGTACCTAAGTACACATTATTCTTTTAACGCACTGTGAAATAACATCTTAGGACTAATATACAAAGACGATTTCGTAACGCGCGTAGTTTCGTTTATTGTTTTATTAAATCGTCCTATAAATACACCTTTAGTATTACTTTCGCTAGTCACGTTTTCTGTGGCTTTAGAATCGGGACATCCCGGCCTCAGCCTTATGTTTGGAATCAACACTAATGACCCATCGAAATCCATTGAAATTCCCCGTGTATTATTATAGAACATATCGTCACTACGGGTCTGCCCAGATCAAAACAAAGGTATTAGTTATTACCATTGTCTTCCTATTTACTTATTTCCTATCTCATTATTATGCTTGACAGTTGACGAACATTCACGATCGTCTGTTTTGAGGAAAACTGTGTCTTCTAACTCCACAATCATCACTCCTCAAACATTTATGTCTTATAGATATAATGCGTTTGGCCTTGGTCTCATCTGATGAATATTAAAGATGAACTCGACGATAGATCGTGGTTACATATCAGATGCCTATTCACTCTTCCCTTGAAGACTCACAAGTTATTGACTGGAAGACAGATGGCGAGTGAGATACGCTCCTTAGCTGTTCGCGTAATGAACGACAAAGCGAATCGCCTCTTGCGAATCAGGGGTATGTCCACCACATATGGGTGGAAACCTTCACAACGATTGTTGTTCTGTTATAGAAAGAATTAGGCTGAATTTGGTTGTACAACTCCTGTGCACTGTCTCCAAAGCGTTTTTTTTTTTTTCTATTTTTTAAATATATGCATGGCATTGGCAAATTATGCTACATACTCTTAATTAACTTTGCAATAGAACCCATTAAAAGACGACAGTATTGAGTGTATTGCATTATTTTTAGTAGACAACAAAACCTTTGGAGTAGGTAATCATAAAAATATTAATTAATTCTTTTAATCAAAATTGGTAAAATTTTGAAGCATCACCGTGATCCCTATTTCTACTGCAAAGGAACAGTGCTTTTCCTGTGTTCCAATCTGAAGAGTTTGGTTGGCAACACTCTACACGAAATATTTCAATTGGGTCCTCAAAAGTATGTATTATGGCTTTTCTCAGTTAGGATGGTGAATGGTGATATGGTTTCTAATGACCGCCTAATTAGCTACAACCCTCAAGTTGAAAATCTGTCGCCAAGGTCCTATAGATGTGTTCCGGCAGCTGCACTTGAGAACCAGTTCCTCTACAAGGCATGATGTTATATGAACGTAAAATCACATAAAAGGGAAAATTACATCTCTGCTCACATCAATAATATTGCTCTAATGGTACCGTCGCGCGCAACATTCGTTCATCACATTCTATTAAAATATATTAAAAAATATTATATGTAGTTCTGAAAGTGGAATAGAGAGATCTGAAGATGAATACTGAGAAGCAATGATGGCTCAGTTTTGTCATGTACAGGCACTGTGCGGAATGACGTGATTTGGAATTTCAGCCCGAGCTTTTGGTGATAGAAAACACCGTTGAAACAATGGCGCAGTGGTAGAGAGTATAAATGTCCTCCTGGCTTGCCTTTAAGAGGAAAGTGTTTTGTTCATACAAACGTATTCCCCTGTTTCCTCCCTGGATAATGGTACTAGAGCATATATTTTATTACGTAAAAATGTATATCTACCACTGCCATGCCCCTATGTTGTGATTTTTTTCATAAATGAATTATTAAAAAAAACTAGGAGTCTTTTAATATGGCGTAAAATGGAGAAAATTGCCCTTTTTTACCGTCACGTTCAGACGTCCAGAAAACAAATTTGACGATTTTAAAAAGAAAAAGACAAACATGCAGACATAGCAAAAATCCTTCTTATATTATTCTTGAAAAAAAAGGAAAATCGGCTCAGTTTTGGAGGAGGAAACAGGGGAATACAAAAGTATGGTTTTGTCAATTTTACTTAGGTATAATAATCAGTCCGAACTGCAGTTGTCACTCTCGCAGCCGCAGATTTTAGATCTTGCAGATTTTAGAAATACCTATTCTTGTTTCTTAGACCGCGTATCCTCTTAAGTTGAAAATCTATCTATCTATCTATCTACGTTGGTGTGTTCTGGTAGCTGCACCTGTGAACCAGTCCTCCACTAGCCCCCCCCCCTCCCACTAACTTTAGCTTGTTTCAGATGAGATTGACCTTGATTGACCAAACGCTAAATAAAATTTGAAAAAAGGATTGTTATTTCACGGTATTTTTAAATGCATTGCAGTGAGCAGATAAAATCGGCTGGATTGTATACATGTCTAATACTTCACAGTATAAAAAAGTGTTATATTAAAGGAACTTTAGAAACAGAATGACGTCCATCTTATTCTGAATACCGAGAACAAAAATAAAAGTATACAATTCCGATTATCATCGGTTTCTAATCAACAACTTATATAGACTTCGTTTCTTGGTAAACCTTTTATTTAATAACCGGAAAAAGCTCACTTAACGTTAATTTATGCATTAGATACTAAATTATACCGTTGACTTCGTCCGCATAATTTAAGTATTTCCTACTCTAAAATAGTGTTTGTCAAACTTTTTTAATTACGAGTCATTACTGACAATAACACATGACATCTTGGCTTTATTTAAAAATGTTAATATTGTTGTTTATTATTTAAGATTTATTTATATAAGAAATTACGGACATTAAGTACTTTTTGTATTGAAATTAGCGGACGACGAAATAGTTACAATGTAATTAATTATTGATTTTTAAACTCAGAATTTTCTCTTTTTTCATTTAAATTTCCACTCGATGAGACAGCACATAAAAACCGAGGCGTCGACTTTTTTGGATCTAACATCTGTTATATTAATTTTGTTGGTATAAAATGTAGCCTACCACTTTTGTCACCCGGACCGTAATAAGGATTCGATTGACCATTTATTCATCAAAATCGGATAAATAGTTTTGGCGCTATGATGAATACAAACATACATAGGCGTAAATATATATATATATACTTACTGAAAGTAGATAGGAGAAACAATCTACAAATAAAAATAATAATCGAGTTAATTGGTTAATTCGATAAGTCGTTATGTAGTTGGAAGGACAGTGACGAACAGACAGAAAAAAGTCAGAGAGACGTAACGTTTCTTTATATAAGTATAGATTGACGTCAACAATAGAGAATTACGAATAATTTTCTGCACGAAATGTCATAAATATTCATAGAAATGTAAAACAAGACGCTTCTGCATGCGAAATATCAATATGTCTAATTCTGCAATCGCTCTGGTGGCTGTAATTTAAAGGCCAACTATAATATAAATCGTGGATTTCAATAATTCTCCAAATTACGCCGAGCACTGTTGTATTTTCATGGAACTTTTGTAACGATGTTACTTATCGCAGTGTGGAAGATAAACGGAAGAAAGTGACAGACACGACAGACAGAACAAAAACATACATAATACAGGATTTTCAAAACCATGTGACATACATGGAAATATCCCAACTGTGATATGACAAGATTTCTACGCACTATTATAATATGTACAGTACGAGTTCCGTTGGTTTAAGATTTTTTGTTTAAACTTTATTTCATATAAAAATTGAATGTACTGATTAAGTTTATAATTTAATTATGAACTAATTTAATAAAGGGGAAAAGTTTTTTTGTTTGTTTAAACACGCTAATCTCTGGAGCTACCAGCCCGTTTCGAAAATTTCTATTTGTATATGATAGCCAGACTCTCGAGGAATAGTATCGGCTATTTAACATAGCTTTAAATATTGATTTATGTTACGTAAAATGGGCGTGCGTCTGCCCGTTACAAATGTGCTACGTCAACCAATACAGAGCGGGACCGCGCACCGAGGGCGCGAACGCGACGGAAACGAATCCCTCGTACTCTGTATATAACCGACGGCGGATAACACGCTACGGTAACCAGCTGTCTCGAAACCAGTGCGTGCGAGCCCCTCTCACTACGTGCGACCGACCCACAATATATAACCGATACCACAATAAATTTCGCTGTATTCTTCAAGACACAATAACTTTTTCTCAATATACAATTTCTTAGTACTATCTTCTGGGTACTGTTTCTTCCAGTCTTGTCTCTTGAGTCTTGAGTCTTGAGTCTTCAGCTTGTGGCATCTGTGTGTGCCGGTTTTTTTTTTTTTTTTTTTTTTTTTTAGAACTGACTACACTGTTAGCCTTAGGGGCCCTATCCTAAAACAGAGCCGCTGCGGCTTTTACAGCTTCACCGGACTTGGGGGTGAGCGCTTAGGGCACTCAGCCGCGAAAGTTTGTGACGACCCGCACGAGGGTGCCAGAGTGGCCGAACCTCGGCTCGGGCGGTCGTCGCGAATGCGAAAAAGTCGCGATCTAACTAATTCCCTAATCCTATGAGAATTCGAGCTAACTAATATATACTCATATGCACGTTCCCCTCCTCCTGGGAGGAAGGAGTGGACCATGCGTATGTGTATTTGATAATCGGAATGGTTTTTCTACACTAACTAGCGCATTAGTCTAACTAGCGCAAAAAAAGAAAAAAAAAAGGTCCCTTACAGAACCTATGTACCTGTGTGGTGTGCACGTGTGTGTGTTCATACGTGTGTAATGTTGTGTGAGGGTAACTAAGTGTTGCACGTATAGTGTCACTTTGTATCGCGCGGGCGGCTGCCTGACCCAAGGGCTTCACACCGAGGAACGGACCTAGGCTTGGGTTGCCGCTAGAGAGGGTGGACGTGACGGGTGTGCGGGAGCGAAGTTGACCGCCCGTCCTCTGCGGAGAGAACGGTGGTTACGCGGGCGTGGGCGGTGGCACGCTCTGTTTGGAGAGACGGTGTCGGCGTAGAACGCGTTAGCTTTTTCGGTTTGGTCGGGCGGGTCAGTGAATATATTACGCGGCCGGCGTTTTCTCCGGCAGGCGTTGGGGTCGGGAACATAAGAAGCTGCCGCTTTTATTAAGGGATTCGCGTGGTTCGACGCGGTGTCGAAATACGAGCGAGAAAGGTGTTTGGCATATGCGCCGGTAGGCCCCGGCGGCTCGCCTTTTATCTTACTTCCGGATAGCGAGACGGAACGATGGCGTCTCTCTCTGTATTGCTATCCCTATCTACGTTATTATTATTATTTGTATGCAATACCTAATAAAATGCTAATATTTCTAAACACACTTATTGAATTACTATAAAAACTGTTTTACATTATTGTAGATATAAATATCTATATAAAACACTAATTTCAACATTATAGGTTGGTAAACATTGTAAATACAGAGCGTTAAACATTACAACTTTAAAACGGCTTAAAACATGTTATATATACACTTTTCGACGTTATAAACATTATAGAAACATATATAGCAAGCTAATTAACCTATACAACATAAAACATTACATATAACTCCTATAAGACACAAATTATTGACGACACATAAGTTACATACATTAAGCGACTATTTCTATGACATTATAAACATTTTCATAACTTATTTACCATTCTTATATACCTACACGTTATAATATTACATTCTAAACATTAGATTGATGATTGTTCATACAAATTATTAATCCCTACAACTTATATTTACAATTATTATTTGTATCATCACGCTTAGGCCTATGCATCGCTAACATTACGTGAGTCGGAAGTCGAAGCCCTCCTGAACTGCTTTAACCCCGTGCTCTAACGTAATCGTTAATGATACGGAAATACAATGTTCTACAATAATATTGGTCCTTAGTGTATCTAAAAAAAGTCAGTGTTAGAATATGTCTATCTCTTATACATAAGCCACAATTAGGTATTTTGTGACAAAGGTTTGTTGAAAATTATATAGTGATTTATAAGCATTATTTTTAGACATGGAATACTAATTCTTACAAACAAAAGTTATTTGATCATAAAGACAGTTTTATAAAGTTCAATTTTGCTCTTTAGAGGATGCTATTTGGACACATAGTTTAGGAGTTAATGAAAAATTAAAATAATTTGTACTTGCGAAGAACAATTATGATAGACTACATGGGTGCGTGGCGACGCGGTCTTTGTCGCATAAAATTAACACGGGTGAAACCGTGAGGCACAGCTATTAATAATTAAATCTTTATGTTCATGACTTTTTAAACATAAGTGAAAAAAAAGTTCTTTTTTCTCGGGATCTCTCTTACTATACATACAACAGTGCGTTAATATATTATAGCGAAAGGAACTTCGTTACTACCGCGTGCCCCTTGATATCTCTCTTTCGACGTTCATCAAGAAATCTCAGTACATTTGTTTGAAATGTGTTTGAATTTGAAAGTTATGAATTGAATCGCGACTACTATACACTTTTTTATCCTTATAGGTTATGGCAAAAATACACCTGATTTTTTTTTTTTTCTAACTGACTATCCTGTTAGCCATAAGGGCCCTGGAGCCTCAGACGGCTTTTACAGCTTTACCGTAACTTGGGGGCGAGCGCTTAAGGCACTCAGCCGCGAAAGTAAAGACAGCTCGCTCGAAGGTGCCAAAGTGGCCGGACCTCGGCTTGGGCGGTTGCCACGATTGTAATTAAAGACGACTTGCGCAACATTTCATTTAGCACTGCTAAACAAAATTAGTTAATTTTAGCCTCTTAAATGGACTTATCATAAACGCATTTAGGGTAATCTTGCACGAGACATACAGTGCGCTGATTTAGTTAAACATAATTAGCGAGTCGATAAAGCATTCTCTGCGTTCCGTTTCACATTTTGACGAGTTTCTTAACCCAAAAAGCGCGATAACTTATAAACTTATGCTGTAGTCCACATAATGAAACGTGCTTAGTTGGATGTAATTGTTTGTTGTCTGTCAAAATCAATTGAATAACATGAAAATAGTGCAATTATCTTCTATTAGATACGAGTGAGAAATGTGGTAAAAGTGTTTACCAAGCTGATGGACCTTATGATGTCTCTGTTCTTTTATTCCTATAATTTTTATACATAATTTGTATTTTTAAATCATAAGGAGTACTCACTTGAACGTTTTTTTTTTTGAACTGACTACACTGTTAGCCTTAGGAGCCCTATCCAAAAACAGAGCCGCTGCGGCTTTTACAGCTTCACCGGACTTGACACTTGAACGTGTTTGGCGGCGCTAAATAGCAATTTTTGGCTATTGAACTTTGACAGTTCGTTAAACATATTTAGCAACTAATTTTTCATTGTGCAAGACGCTAATGCCATTTTTGGCTATTGAACTTTGAGAGTTCGTTAAACATATTTAGCAACTAATTTTTCATTGTGCAAGACGCTAATGCCATTTTTGGCTGTTGAACTTTGACAATTCGTTAAACATATTTAGCAAGTTTTTTTTTTTGTGCAAGACACTAATTTTGTTTGACCACTTTATATGTGTTTATTCTTAATTTAATCACATTTAAAAGTGTTACGCAAGTCGCCCTTAGTCGCGATCTGGCTAGTTCCCTATCTGTAAATTCCTGGGAGGAAGGAAGGAAACATTTCTATGTGTATTTAGTGATCTGAAAGTATTTCTACACTAACTAGCGTAAATCTCACTTGAGCTTAAGTGACGAGTATTTATTCTGTGGCTAGCAATTTTCGGAACAACCTAGGTATATTACTATATCGATGACGCTTCGCCGTGTATCTTGTCGTCCGATGATGGAAGGGGGTTGGGGTAATAAATACAACTAATATGATTTATAAAATATATATGTAAGCAAGCTGGATATAAAATTAGCTACTAAATAAATAATTCAATTTACTAAATGCTAGTAGATACACGACCTACGTCATAACAACTGATATTCACTCGTTACTATTTTTATGTGCAATGAATGTTTTAAAATGCAAAATGTATTGTGACAAACTCTAAAGGCACCAATTTTTAAGATTTTTTTGCTAAAGTCTTAATATTATGTAAGTCTACCGTCATATATTTAAATTTTATTTTGTTTTATTACGATTCAATGTCGCCATGTATTCTATAGTTTATTCCTATGTAATGAACCCTTTCTTGCATTATACATAAATATATTTTTATTATTAAGCAGAGGTTAGTATGTGATCTAGTTGCTTGGGAAGCAAAATGAAGTTTCGTGGTAAGCTAATCGCATCGGTTGATGGCGTATCTAATAAGTTGATTAGAACACATTTTGATTATTTCTAAAGTAAAACTAAACAAGCAATTACCTCCGCAAACCAAAAGAAATACAGATAAATGTGGCTTAGGCATTGTCTACACGTCTAAAGCCAGCTCCTGATAATCGTACCAAAACGTGAATTTATAAGTGTAGGACAAAATTCGCCAATGAAGACGCAAACATTTGACTGCATTCGTTTTTCTAAACTGTGAACCACAAACCTTCACGTAGTCTCTCGCATATATTTTGTGCATCAGTGAAAGAGTAATATTACATATTCACTGACGGCTTCTTTCATATCCATTTCCGAATTAATGGTATCTGCCTCTCGAGTGCAAGATATAATTTCGGTAAATTATGTCACTTTTTGTCAACGTTTGGAATCATAAGTGCTCGGTGCGTAAGAGAAGACGCTCTACGGAATCGAAAGTCCTCTTTAGTTAGATGTGCATTATTTACAGGTGGTAAAAAGTTAAGTGGGTTTTTTTTTTAATTTATTTATAGTCTTTTATACTTAGTATATATCAGCCCCACAGGACCCTTATCTAATTATTACATATACATATTTGTAAAAAAAGAATAAATGTAAGTGAGATGTATAGTATAATATGAACAAAATATGAACGGAATCTTTAATCAGGTTTATATTAAACAGTGCACCCTAAGAATAGATTCTACTTTATACTTATTGCATAAGCACACTCGATGAAATCATACCCTTAACCAGCTTACAAGTGATTTTCCTCTACATTTTCATATCTTGCACAAAAACGTGATTAGATTACATAAAGTTTAAGGAAAATTTCACAAAGCCGTTTCAATCACGCACATATTGCATGCGGATTTAAAACTTTAGATACTTTACATACCTAACTAATATGAATAACTTATTATTTATTTTTGTGTTTAATATGTGGGTGAAAATAGGTTATGATGTACTTTAAAAGGTAATGTTTGAAGCTGGTATAAAAATATATATTAATCGCGATTTAAAAAAAAATTGCTTCATTCCAGTTGATATATCTAATACAGTACAATGTAAAGATTATGGTGACCACCAAGAGATAAGTCTGTGATAGTCATCACCACCAATTTAGAAGTAATACATTACATCATTAATAAGTATTAATTTATATGCTCATAAGGAAACTGGGATGCTTCTAAACTGGCTAAACTGGAAAATTCAAAAAACTCCAGCGTAAAGGTTTTCCCCCTTATAGTTTCCCGTGGACCGTGGACAATGGAGATACGGTAATCAAAAAGCCATTAAAAATTGTTATATATCAGTGGAAAGGCATTTATCGCTCACAGTTTGTTTTTGATTAGTATTTATAAGGCAAAGTGACGTCACAGTGCCTGACGGTGAGCACAGTACGATCCAAAAACAACGGCAACCACCGAGAGATCGATAAATCATCGCCGGTCGCCGCTGTCATACCGGCTTGCGTATTATGAAATGGACTAGCTATTCCCACGGTTTCACCTGTGTTAATTTCCTGTGCGTCTCCCAACGCACCCATGTAATCTATCATAATTGTTCTTCTCGCAAGTACAAATTATTTTAATTTTTCATTATCTCCTGAACTATGCGTCCTCTAAAGTATACTCTAAAGAGCAAAATTTAACTTCATAAAATTATCTTTATGATGAAGTTACTTTTGTTTGTAAGGATTAATAATTATGCCATTTCTAAAAATAATGCTTATAAATCACTTTTTAGTTTTCAACAAATCTTTGACACAAAATACCTTATTATGGCTTATATATAAGAGATAAGCATATACGAGCTTCGACTTTTTTTAGGTATACTAATGACCAATATTATTGTAGAACATTGTATTTTCGTTTCATTAATGATTACGCCAGAGCATGTGCATAAAGCAGTTCGGAAGGGCCTCGATTTCCAACTTACGTGACAAAAATCAGTATTTAAGGCTATCTGAGAACTGTAGCCTAATCTTAAATAGTCTGTATTATTCCCCGAGAGTCTGACTGTCATATACAAAAATAATTTTTCAAACGCGACTGGTAGTTCCTGAGATTAGCGTGTTTAAACAAACAAACAAAAAAAACTTTTTGATTTATTATATTAGTATAGATATACGCCACTGATTTTTCGCCTTATGAAATGCGATATGAAAATAAAACAAGCTAAATAATTAAAAAGGAAACAAAAAACACGACTAAAAAATATATGTTTCTATTGTTGCTTTTTACTTGACTCCCAGACGTCGTACTTAAATATAATATAGATAGTAAAAAAGCCTATGTCACTCGCACAATTAAGACTAATCTAAAGACATCTCGTATGATAAAATCCATCAAGCCGTTTAGACTACAGAGCGTGCTAAAGAAATAAACATATTGTAAACATACGAAAACATAACCCTGCTTTTTCGCAGTCGAGTAAAAAAAAACAAAATTGGAATCTTACTAAGGCGGCTTGCACAAGATTTCATTTAACTCACCGTTATACAAAATTAGTTAATTATAATTAGCCTCTTAAATGGATTCATCGTAAACGAATTTAGGCTCAACTTGTACTGATATAAAAACATAATTAGCCAGTCGGTAAAGCAGTCTCTGCGTTCCATTTCACGTCTTGATGAGTTTCATCATAGACAAATAACCACTAACTTCATAACCCTAATGAATACGCCAAATTCATGTTGTAGTGAGTAGTGACTATTTAAACAATGCTAGTATGCGTAAACAAAATAATGTTACCACCATACAGATTTTATAAAATTGGGTTCAAAGGTTTAGCGTAGTCATTATTACTATTATATGTCTTGTTTCCTGGGGATCCTGTTACTTTGACCATTGGACTGCTAAAGTAGTAAAATGCTGCCGAATTCTTTAGGGCATACGCATACACGGCTCGCTCTTGGTCAGTTTTTCTATTAATATTCAAAGATATTTATGTCAGGATTAATTCATGTAAAAAGACATTGAATTTGTATCATCTTAAGACGTACTTTTATGTTTATAGGAAGAACTAATAGACAAAATTAGCTGTCAATGTTAAAATATGACGGTAGATAAATATATTTTTTACCGTATATTTGTGCATTGAATAGAATCATATTCTATTATTGTCAAAGTTATACGGCGCTGAATAAACTATTTGCCTTTCTTTTACAAGTTATGTCCTTTTTTTCTTAAAACTGAATAATTCAAGCACTAAGACACGTATAAATAAATCCAATATTTTTGATATTTTATTAGCAGTAACATCATATTTTATATGACTAATTAAGTAATTTATTTAATAACCAATCTATACATCATACACACAGTATATTGAAACATTTTGCAATAATTTATTATTCTTTATACAGAATGGCCAAAAAGTCGTGGATCAAACGCAGCTAGGGGTTAGATGGGGTCATCAGCTGCAAAAAATTGTTCTACGGGGGTCCTTAAGGTCAACCCCTGCAGAGTTATAATTTAATTGTGTGTTTTTATAAGAAAATTGTCTTTTTTTACAAATTCTTATTAAAATTCGAAAAAATCTACAGCCTGTATCTTTTTTATAATTTTCACTAGATTGGTACTGATGATTACTTGCGTTAGACATGCTATTTACGGTTGTTTATTGGGTGTGTTGAAGATAATATTGTTTTACGAAAAAAATAATTCTCAAATCATAACTTTTTATTTACTTCTGACCCCACTGTGAAAAAAAAACTATTCTACTAAAAAGTGACCCTATACTACAAGTTTTGGCGTATTAAATAGGGATTCTGAAAAGGTATAACTATAAGGTATTCTTTGTGTTAATTTTATCAAATTAGTAACTATTGATATTAGTAACCTAGCATTAGTAATCAAACTTCGATTATCTATTATCGAGATATCTCGGGATATCTTCATAATCGAATGATTACATTACTTTATCTCATAATCGCCCACCGCTAAACATCATACAATAGTATTATCGAGTACACTTTATTTATTATATTAATTTATAATTAGTATATATAAGTTTCTGTATGTCATTATTTCTCTAGACATCATTCCTTTGATAATGCTTCTATTCGAAGTACCCTAAGTCTCTTTTCCTCTACACACGACTGGCTACGTTTAGATTACAGTATTTTAATCTGATTATACAAAACTGTACTTTGCACCACATTTTACGTACCTAGATAGGTATATAATTTGATTGTAATCATAACTTGTAAGTGTATTTAATAGGTATTATATTCGCCTATTTAAATTTCCCGTTAGTTTGATTATATCAAAGCCAACAGGGTAATAAACGACATGACTTTAGATTGTATAGTAATAAATCTTTTCTTTGAAATACGTGAAAAATCATGAAAGTAAAATAAATGCAGTAGAAATGAGAGCGCTCAGAGGAATGTTAGGAGTAAATTTGAGTGACAGGGTATGAAAAGTGTGATAAGAGAACTTTGTGGTGTCAAAGAAGATATTCACGGATTGAGATAGAGATGCTTAGATGGTTTGGGCGTGTAGAGAGGATGAATGAAAGAAGGTGACTAAACAAAATTATATGGCGAGTGTGAATGGGAAAGTGGAAGAGAAAAGCCTAGACGAACGTTCCACGATCAAATCGGGGACGTTCTAAAGAAAGGTCTGGTCAAGAGTATTCTAAACCGACGAGCAAGGAACAGATTGATGAATGGTGAAGAAGCGAAAATCCTTGGATGAAAATGTCTGGATCATAGCAAGTGGAACTACCTACCCCGTTGGGAAAGAGGCGTGATTTATGTGTGTATGTAAAAATGTATGAACTTCTACAAAATTTTTAGTTAGTGTTTTGTTTTGTATACTTATAGTTTTAATTACAAACATACCTGAATATGACGTTATGATACAGCTGAAGATAATAATAGCTCACCATGCCTAACAAGAACAATATTTATCTGGCAAAGTTGCCTGTATACAAATCATTAGCTTGGCGACAGTTTCTAACCATAGAATGGTAACAAGGATCTCCAGAAAATGGCACACAATGGGTCTCAAGGTCATCATCGACTTACTTCACTAATTGTTTATGACTGGTATTTTATTTGTTAAATCTATACAATTAATAAAATTTAAGTGTCTATTTGTAATGTCAAAATAACAGTTTTTTACTAAATGTATATGAAAGTATATAAGATACCTATAACAAAAAACCAATTTTTAATTATTTGTCTGTCTGTCTGTTTGTTCCGGATAATCTCCGAAACGGTTGGACCGAATTTGACGGGACTTTCACTGATAGTTAGCTGTGGATATAGGGAGTAACTTAGACTACTTTTATTTTAGAAAAATAATTAGAGTTCCGCACAAATAAAAAAACTGGCCATGGTGAATCAATTCGGGCGCTTAAATGGCTTATACTGAGTAAACCATAAGAGATAGAAAATAGTTGTATATATTAAAAAGATCTACTAAAAAGTCAGCGAGAGTATATATCTATCTTTTAAGGAACACCCACAATAAGCATTTTTCTCTTTAAAATAGCCGGGAGCGGAGAAACAAGATTCACGCGGGCATTCTGTAGTACACGTGAGCGAAGCTGCGGGCACAGCTAGTTTATATATATATATATATATATATATATATAAAGATATAGGCCACAAGCTGTACTTGGGATAACCCGACTGGTAGAATACCTCCCCACCACACAGAACATCGCAGCCAAATAGCCTTGTGGTGTGTTCCTGTGGTGAGTAGCACCAGAGCGCATTGTGGTTGGGGGATTCAATGTCGGCAAGCCGCTACTGATCAGGTAATCCATCTATAGACTACGTTAGCCATCTACCATCAATCAGGCCGTACGCTTTTTAGCCATATTAGTTATATAATATAAAAAAAGTAAAAATCAAAATGAAAATTATTTTATAAGGAAAGGTCATAAGGAAAATCGAATCGTGTTTTATGCCGGCATTTCTAGATGACTGGGATATTTTCCGTACCGATGAAAGTGTGTTGATATTGATAAGTACCTTTTCAGCTTAATTCTTAGGGCATGCTTCTTAGAACCTAAATTGAATACATTTTTTGTTTTTGATTTTAAGAAAAAGTTCATTCCGTTCAAAAGACTGTCCAACATGTCGAATTACTGCACGCATTCTAATCATTCCAAATAGTATACAAAAATTGATATACAACGTAATAACCGGATATTACATTCCCGGACACGATTATATATTTCAAAGAAAAATAAATCATTATTTCATGAATCATTGTGACATGTAATAACAGAATCAATAATTTTCATAGTAATGACAGTGGAGGTAACTTTGAGACGGGTTCACCGAATATCAACAGATTGGACTCTATCGATTGAGGAGTTCGAAAGCTCATTGGTGTTGGATCACTGACAGGTGGCAAAATGCATAGTTTGCAATATCGGCGTAGGGCCGCTCTTCTGTGCCGATCCATGGGCAACGGCCAGTGACTGTAGACAGTCGAGGGGGACACTACCCATCTTGTAAAAATAATGTATGTTCGGAAAAATGAAGATAATTTTGAACTTGTAAGTAACACGCACAATTTAAATACTAGAAATAAATATAAAATAGTCATTCCGTCTTTTAGACTTAGTACAACAAATAAAAGTTTTTTAGGTAATTGTGTTAGTTTCTATAATAAACTTCCTAAGCACATTACCGATTTGCCAAATAATAAGTTCAAGAATCATGTTAAGCCGGTTTTATTGTCGATGGACAATTATAGGGTGGCTGAATACGTGAATGATGGTGATGTCTGGATGTGATTACCTCTCTGTACATCTACTCAAAATGATAATAACTGTATTAGATTAAATAGTCTAAAAAAAAGAAAAAAAAAAGATAATAAGTTGTTGATATACCCGGTCGAGTTTCTTGTCGGTTCTTCTCGATGGCTGGGATGTTTTCCGATCCGGTGGTAGTTTTTTGACATTCATAAGTGCCTTCTTGGGGCCTAATTTGAATAAAAGATATTTTGATTTTGATCACTGAACCGCGATTGTCGCGGCGACTTCTTAGTCTTAATAGAAGTGATCTACGTGTTATGGTAGGCACTATAACAGGCCACTGTTCACTTAATAAACACCTTTATGTTCTAGGTGTCACTGAAAGCCCCGTGTGCAAAGCATGCATGGAGGGTGAAGAAACCGCTATCCACGTAATCCTAGAATGCGCGGGAGTTGCAAGCCAACGAGCGGAAATGCTCAAAATCCGTGGTCGCTTCGAGACGTCTGTGAATGCCCCAAGAGACTTCTGCGCTTCTAGTCGGAGTTGGGCTGGCTGGAATAGCCGGCCGGAATATCTACGCATAATGGACCTAGCAAGAGTTAGGCGGAAATCTATAGAGCGTACTCAGTCTTTCTCGTCTCAGTCTCAGAATTTACTCAGCGCAATCTTAGCTTTCGAATTTATGGTCGAGTTAGCACTAGCTGAGAAAGTGTCTGGTAACTGTCAATTAACGTTTCGATACAGCATCTGGACTGTTAAATTTCTTCAACTCAAACAAACAAATTAATAACGAATTATGTATAGAAAATTAAAAAGCTATTTAAAATAGAATTTAAATTGTGAAATGATATAATATTCAACTTGCTTTAAAGTAATAATGACAGATTATTCGTACATAAAATAAAAAGATTAAAGTTTCAAACCAATAATGAGAAACAAATGCAAACAACAGGAATAACAAAACGTGTAGGTAATAAAAACAGTCATTTCTATGTAGTAGCTAATAAGAATCTAGCAATACAGATAATTTAAAAAGTGAATAAAATCACTGTTAGGTCACTGTTATGCTATACTATTTTTTAGGCATATAATACCCAAGTTTTACGTAAGTCGTCGAATCCGATGACTTGAACTTTACTCAGGCAGAGCTGAATAATGCTGAGCTTGTGACTATAAATTTGAATTTCGGAACTTAAGGCTGAGTTAAATCTGAGCTAAGACTGAGTACGCTCTAATGCTCTATAGATTTCACCCTAAGTGCGGACAGATGGAGCCAACATAACATATATGGTTTTATTGTACGATGTTCTCTTTCAATGATAGCTTAAGCTCATTGTAGGTAAGGTTAACGTTAAGTCCGGAACTTTCACAAAAATTAAGGAAGAATAATGATAGCCCAAGTAAAAATGAATATCTATAATTAAATCGATCAAGTATCAACAATTACAATCCTTAAATCAACATATTGATACAACGGGTAGATAAATCAATATTCCGTTATGTGTAAGTAAGAAATCAATATTCCGCTTAATTTATGTTTTTGCAGAAAATGCCTGGATTTTTCTGTGAATATCCAGAAATTCTTTTTTTTTAATGTGGTAACCATAATTGTAGTGTTTTGAACTCACATTGATCGACGCCCTATCCGTACACGCTACAATTTTGAGTACGCATCCTAGGTATGGATAGTCGTATATAAGGGATAACATTGTCGTGGTAGTCGAGTGCATTCGGGTCGTACACGAGCTCGACTCCGACCACCGTCCGGTCATCATGCAGCTAGGTCAACCAGACGACTCTAGCCCTCCTTCGGTCCAAGTGGTTGACTATGCCAAGCTAAAACATTATCTTGCGGACAGGCCGTCCTCGTCCAGCTTAGATAGGATCCCGGACGTATTGGGGTCCGTTGCGGATGTAGATCTCGCGATCGATTCCCTGGTCGACCACCTGCAGGTCGGCATCGGAGAGGCCTCGAGAGAGGTCGAAGAGGCGAGCGATCGCCGCTTCGTACTCCCTGCCGACGTGCGGGCGTTGTTGACGGAAAAGAACGCGGCGACTCGTGCGCACGACCACTATCCGACCGAGGAAAACCGCGCACGCTTACGCGCGCTTCAGAGAGCGGTTAGAGCCCGCATATTAGAACTCAGGAGTCACAGATGGGACGCCCTCGTCGAAGGGCTAAGGCCGTCGCATCTGGCTTACTGGAAACTAGCTCGCAGCCTCAAAATAGAGGCTTCTTATCTTATGCCCCCCCTCGAGAGGGGTCCCGGTATACCGCTCGCCTTCGATAGCAGCGACAAGGCGGAGTGCCTCGCCACTTGTTTGGAGAGCCAGTGCTCTCCGAACAGTGTCGATGCAAATACCGACCGGGTCGAGGGTATCGATGGATGCGTGCGGGAGCTGGATAAGCTCCCCGCGACAGCCTCCCTGTCCCCAGTCACGTCTGAGGAGGTTCTTTCCATTATAAAAAGCCTTAAGCTCAGAAAAGCACCAGGTCCCGACGGGATCAGGAATGAAGTACTTAGACTTCTTCCTGATCGCCTCATAGCTCTATTGGTCTGCATCTTCAATGTAGCCATAGTCCACTGCCATTTTCCAGCCGCCTGGAAAAAGGCAATAGTCATAGGTATCCATAAGCCCGGCAAGAGCGCGTCGCTTCCCGACAGCTATCGCCCGATCAGTCTCCTAAATACTTTAGGGAAAATGTACGAGCGGATCCTTCTGAACCGTCTCAAGTCAGTAATAGAGGAGAAAGACCTCTATCCGCCTGAGCAATTCGGTTTCCGTGCTAGATATTCTTGCACTCATCAAGTGCACCGCCTCACGGAGCACGTTGCATTTAATTTTGCTGAATTATATAAACCCCGCCGTACACTTGCGGTCTTTTTCGACGTTGCCAAGGCCTTCGATAAGGTCTGGCACGAGGGATTGATCTACAAGTTGTATCACTTTGAAGTCCCCGATAGGCTAATTAAAATAATTCGCGACTATCTAACAGATCGCACCTTTCGCTATAGAGTGGAAGGTGAATTGTCCACGCCCCGTCCAATACGCTCAGGCGTTCCCCAAGGTTCGATCCTGGCTCCTAGCCTATTTAACCTGTACGTCAGTGACCTACCTCGACTCCCGGAGGTCGAGGTAGGGCTATACGCTGACGATACAGTCTTATATGCCTCAGATAGGAATAGATCCCACCTCAGACACAAAGTCCAACGCTCCGTGACCACTCTCGGGAAGTGGTTTAACGAGTGGCGTATAGCCGTTAATCCCTCGAAGAGCGCCGCGATGCTCTTCGATGCGGATTCGTCACAGATACCGTGGAAGCTTAAACCTGTTAAGCTCTACGATAATCCGATTCCGTATGTAAGAGAGACCAAATATCTAGGGGTAACCCTAGATAGTAGGCTCTCTTTTAGACCCCACATCCGTAAGGTTAGGAACAGGGCCGCGTGGGTCCTGGGCCGGTTGCATCCTCTGTTGTGTTCGGTGAGTAAAATGTCCACGCGACATAAGCTCACGCTCTACAAGACGTGTATTCGACCAATTTTGACATACAGTTGCGCCGTGTTCGCACATATGTCCGAGTCGAGTTTCAAACGGTTACAATCGATACAGAATAGGTTCCTCTATCGTCTCACCGGGGCCCCGTGGTATGTTCGAAGCGTAGATCTCCATAGAGATATGGAGCTTCCTTCGATACATGCCTACGTTAAACAGCTCTCCCGTTCGTATTTCGACACCGCGTCGAACCACGCGAATCCGTTAATAAAAACAGCCGCCACTTATGTTCCGGCACCCACGGACATCCGGTGCAAACGCCGGCCGCGCAATATTTTTATTGATCCCGACGATCACATCGAAAATTCGAATAAATATTACACATCCGTCTCTCCAAACAGAGCGTGCCAGCGCCCACGCCCGCGTAACCACCGTTCTCTCCGCAGAGGGCGGGCGGTCAATTTCGCTCCAGCACACCCGTCACGTCCACCCTCTCTAGCGGTAACCCAAGCCTAGGTCCGTTCCTCGGTGTGAAACCCTTGGGTCAGGCAACCGCCCGCGCGATACAAGTGACACTGTACGTGCATCACTTAGCTACCTACATACAACACTACACACGTATGAACATACACACGTGCACACCACACAGGTACATAGGTTCTGTGAGGGACCTTTTTTTTTCTTTTTTTACGCTAGGTAGTTAGCGCTAGTTAGTGTAGAAACATTCCGATTATTGAATACACATACGCACGGTTCCTTCCTTCCTCCCAGGAGGAAGGGAACGTGCCTATGTGTATATTTAGTTAGCTCGAATCGTAGGTGTAGGGATTCGAATAGATCGCGACCTATTTGCGAACGCGACGACCGCCCGAGCCGAGGTCCGGCCACTTTGGCACCCTCGTGCGAGTCGTCCACAAAACTTTCGCGGCTGAGTGCCCTCTGCGCTCGCCCCCAAGTCCGGTGAAGCTGTAAAAGCCGCAGCGGCTTTAGGGCCCCTAAGGCTAACAGTGTAGTCAGTTCTAAAAAAAAAAAAAAAAAAAAAAAAAAAAAAAGTGGTAGTCGAGTGGTTAAAACCGGGGGAATATCAATTCAATGACCGCAGGTTCGAACCCCGTCATGCACCAACGATTTTTACGGAATTCGCGTATATTTACTAATTTAAATTTGTAACACTATCGGCTGACTGTGAATGAAAACATCGTGTCAAATGTTCTTTCAATACAGCAATGTATGTGAGAAAGAAAAAGAACTATTAATTTCTCGGTGTTTGAAATCGCCAAAACATAGTGAGTGGGCTGGGCTGGCTTGGTGGTTATGCACGTACCTTCGTACCTTGAAGAAAGGTCAGTGCGACACTTACAATATGATATTATTATGATAGGGATAACATCGGAAGACATCTCGAAGACTGAATAATTATCGCATCTCTGGGATTAAAACTAATTCATTAAAAAAAATGCTCTGGCTGAGAAATTGGCTGTACTTTTGACCATATTGCAGAAGTTTCCTTCGTCTGCGGAAGGGCATCGCTTCGCTTAATCTTAATTCTATCATCTGTATGAGTATTCTGTAGGGCTTTTCAATTTAATTCCGTCACTAAAAGAGTCACGCGCACTGGTCTTTAAAGCCACGATTTTACGGTAAACTCCATCTTAGTGCAAAGTAGAAACTAAAAAGTTCACAATGTCTTTTCTTTGCCGTGCCCGAACTGTCGATAAATTAAGATCACACGATGACCACCATCGTTATTGTATTGTACATACTTATTTAGTGTTTACCATAAGGTACTTTACTTTGCCGTAAAAATAATGTTAAACAAAAACTGAAAATAATATTTGGTAACCTTAACTGATTGTGTATATTTAGAGTATATTAATAAATATAATATAATAATATCAGGCCAATAAAAATAAAATATTTATAAGTAATTAAATCCTCTTAAGGTAAATTAATAACTGACGTCATACAATACAAAACATTCAATAATCTGAAGTGTGTAATCAGTAGGTGTTGTATTTTACATAATGTTGATTGTATCCATAATCTATCCACGCTTAATATTATAAATACAAAATTAACGTTGTATGACTGTCTGTTTATTTTTTTTCAAGAGTAGGTAAATCAATCGCATTAAAGTACATGGTACCGATAACACACATGTGAAATAACGGAAAAAATCCATTACCTTACATTTTCATGACTAAACCTATAAACCGATCGCAGTATAGGACATAATACGAAAACACGCAAACGAAATCGTGAAAAAAGTTATGAAAGAAATGATCCGTGGTAATGTATCCTTTTAAGGGTTATTTTCACATGTTATTAAGAACAAAGTACGCCGAACATTTGGTAACTAAATTCTTTAACGTGTATTTGTCACACTTGACATTGGCAAAATTGCATACATAGCCAAAAGCCAATAAAAAAAAAATTATTTCAAAAATACCTTTTGACTGTAAAACCCGCTTGAAATGGTCCTTGAACTAAATTTTCAATAAATAAATACATTTTTAAGCGACTTGAACAAAAGACGGAAGATTATGCAATTTGAATGTTTATTTTTGATTTTTTATGGATGTCATAACTTCTTTGCTTATGAAATGATCATTTGTTTTTTGTTGGATTGGAGATACCTCAAGGGTGTTCCTATTTTAATTTCTTTGGCATTGAACTTTCAAATTTAAAGATACACAAAGGAACTTATCAAAACCATTGAAACAGGTTTTCTTTTTTGTTAAAAATTGATTTCTTGTAAATAAATAAGTTATGATTATGAAAGGAAGGCTTATTTAAAAGCTTGCATGTTAACATCACCGTGTAGCCCGACGCGACACCGAAAGGCTGCCGATAGTTTAAGAATTTGGATATGTCAATATAGTGAGTGCCTCCAAATCGGCAACACTTATGCATTAGTTTTATTTTAAACGATCCCTCGTAACAAAAGTAGCTTCAACTGAACCCGGAACTCCCCGCACCGTGTATCAAAAAAAAACCTAGATCTAACGTGTTTTAACAAAACCTCGATCTATTTTGCCTGTCACAAGTCAATATAAGTCACAATACAAATTAGGTAGTATCGGTTGCTAAAATCAAAGTAGTTCCAAGAATTTTAAATAAACAGCACCATCATTCGTTTATGAGATCGATAATTTTATTATTTTTAATTCGGATAGGTTATCCAATAACAGGAAAAGTATTATTATAATATGCATTAAGTGGAAACAACTGACAGATGCATCTAGACGCAATCTATTTTATTTATTATTGATACTAGCTTCTGCCCGCGAATTAGTCTGCGTGGACTTCAGAATTGGGTCTACAGTGAAATGAAAAATCCCAAAAAATATATAAATGTGAAAAAGGGGCTAAGTTCGGTAGAAACAACGTTCGGGCTAGACGTTGTCACCGATAAAAGAGCTGGGGTACCAAGTTCCATGGCAGTTCGTTTAATTATAGCTGTAGGAGTGTACGTTCTTCAATTCATTTATAAAACAATTTGTTACTTTCTTTAATTTGGGATTTGTAATATGGGAAGTCTTAATCTATACAATTAATAAAATTGAAGTGTCTGTTTGTCAAAACAACAGCTTTTTACTAAATGCATATGAAAGTATACACAATACCTGTAACAAAACACCAATTTTTAAAAATTTTGTCTGTCTGTCTGTTTGTTCCGGGTAATCTCCGAAACGGTTGGACTGATTTTGACGGGATTGTCAATAGCTGATGATACAGGGAGTAACTTAGACTACTTTTATTTTAGAAAAAGAATAAGGGTTCAAATAAAAAAACTGGTCATGGTGAACCAATTCGGGCGCTTAAATGGCTTACGCTGAGTAAACTATAAAATATATAGCAAATTAATGTACTAAACAATTGTAGACATTAAAAATACCTACAAAAAAGTCCGGGAGATTATACGTCTATCTTCTAAGGAGCATCCACAATAAGCATTTTTGTCTTTAAAAGAGCCGGGAGCGGGGGAGCAAGATTCGCGCGGACATTCTGTAGTCCACGTGAGCAAAGCCGCGGGCACCGCTAGTTGTCAGTAAATTACGATCAAAAAATTTTACTCCAAGAAGTTTGTATACGTACGTAAATATTTAAAGTAGATCGAAATGGTTCGTGTAATTATACACATTGGCCAGACTTCGCTGACACACTGTCGCTGTCGTGTGGGTAGAATATATCATTTAGCGGAATAAAAATATTCTATGTCTTAATACAGGTTATAAACTATCTGTGTGCCTGTAAGAGCCTTATTAGCTTAGGACTATAAGTGCGATTGCTATGCTCGAAGACCTGGATTCGATTCCCAGGTCGAGCAAAGTGTTATTAGGGTTTTCTATGAAATTCTCAATAGTAGATCGATGTTTGGCTTTATGCCCGATTAGTGACAATAGGTTCGCCTCCTATTACATGGGACCTAAAGTATGTCCGGCAAAAAGTGGTCAAGTGCATTAGTACACCTCTGCCTTACCCTTCGGGAATACAGGCGTAATGGTATATTATATGTGTGCATATTTCATCCTAATCCGTTCAGCCGTTTTAACGTGATTTCAGTAATCCAAACATACAAACTTGCAAATTTAATAATATTATTTTTGTACCTAGATAAAACACAAGAGATTTTTTTGTTGTTTATTTGTTTGAACGCTTTAATCTCTGGAATTACCAGACAGAATTGAAAAAATCTTTTTGCATTCTATAGACTAGTTGTTAAGGAATGTTATAACTTATATAACTTCACGCTACCACTCTAAGGAACGGAACAGTAGTCATGATCGTCAAGCAATCTGGCAAGTACGTGCATTGATAACAATAGGAAACATGGGTTCATTGGTGACGCGCTGTAGAGACATGGTCCAATAAATGTAACGTATGTAAAACAGTGGAACATCTTGTTGTACCTATATACATTTATAGTTTCATTAGATGTGAAAAGACAATATGGTAGCAATCGTAATATGCTAAATCTAGAATGGAACTTTCTAGAATGTACAGCTTCTGGTATATAACAACAGGTACCAGACCAGAGTGACGACGAAACGTAAAATAAAAACTACCATCATGCGAATATACACTGATCTTTCTTCGGTAACACATAGTTAACACTGCCGAGGTTAGTCCAGTGGTAGGACATAAATAAATATGGGATACAATTTCACAAACAGCCATTTAATTCCAAACTACGCAAAGCTTGTATTCTCGTATCTAAACTGCTGATATACATACATACATAGATATTTAACATTCAGACACACAACTGACAATTATGTTCAACACAGAAAAGTCAGTCTTGTGTCGAACCTGCGATCTCTCAGCTAAATAGTAGGGCTTACTACAACTGCGCCATGAGGCCTGTCTTAAGCGAACGCATACCACACAAAACTGCAGTGTATGTGTTAGATCTAGAGTCAATAAACATAAACAAAATTTTGGAACGAAAACGTTATTTTATGAATCGCAAGCTTCCTTCCAAGAATTTAAAAGACTAAGAAGAACTGTATCCAAAGCATGACTACACAAAAAAGGGTAAAAGTACATGCAAAAGAATGGATAAAAGATTTAAAAATAGAAAAGGTGCATCATAGGAATACTAAGGAATATCAATGCCTAACTAAATTTGTGAAGAATAGAGAGAGGCATGATAAAATAGGAATGACCAAAAAGAGGAAAAAGGAAATCGCAGATTTAGTAATGAATGGAGTTTTGTTTTAATAAAGATCAAAAAGCTAAACTGACACCTGACATGCCAAAAGTCTTGTATGTCAAGGCGATCCCGATGACAAAATTCGCTAAGGATGTGAAACTAGTGTACAGGTACTCCAGGTACAGGTAACTCAAGGTGTCAAGTGATCCCTAGAGTTACGCCTGATTGTCAGCAAAACAGAACAAATGAAAGGACAAGGCCTGGAACAATAAATTAAAATTAACACAAAGTATCAAAACACAAAAATAGAAGCAATCGAAAATGTTACCACAAAGATACACAAACTAAACAAACAATAAAAAAACTAATCGAGTGCAAAATTGTGAAATATTTAAGTAAAATGGGTGCAACGATCACATAACAGTAATCGACAGAAAAACACAAACAATTAAGACCAAGGTAAAAAAAACACGATAACAAAAATGGACGAGTATTAACGGAGGTAAATACTATTGCAAGATAACAAATAATAGACAAAAATAGATAGATTCTACAGACAAGCTAATAGATATAATAGAAATAGATAAGTGTAACAGAAAACAGAAAGATAAAGGAAATAGAAAATAGATAACTTAAGTAACAGACGATAAACACATAGATGTACTGAAATGAACTCCCTTTCTAACTAAATCGAATTATGAAACTTTTAATTTGTAAGATAAAGAACAAGAATAAATAGTGTATAAAAGCAGATGTTTAACATATGATAGAACACACCCGTTGGAATAATCATGTGCTAAGGCGCCACCTCCACGAGCGAGTGTATCGTCACTTTTCCGTCCTGCTATCCTCGGATTATCACCTCCACAATACGAATATTCTTCCGCCAACGTATCGTCAAGACTAGTGACGGAACCCCGCGTGTTCAATCGTTTTGTAGCGAGTGTGCTGCGAATAGGTCGCGTTTTCCTCATCAATGTCACTCGTCGCATCGCAACGGCGCGGCGTGTTCACGAGACACATCATAAAGTTGTTGTAAAATTAAGTGGCAGGACGATATTATTATCGCCGCGATAAACTAGTTCGTGGAGGTGGCGCCTAATAGCTGAGAAAAAAATTAAAAAATAAAGCAATAATGTTAATAAAACGCCTCTCAATTCTAACATAGGGAAAGTCTGTATCAAAACAAACAGGGGGAAAATGCCGGCAGACCGATTAGGTCTCATAGCCCCAAAGTCGTCAAAAAAATAGTTCACAGGTTTCTTTAAATCGTTTATAGGTTTAGTGTTGTGGCCACAACCAGATTTTAAGTGACGATGTGGCCCAAGATTATGGTACCACTCTAAGCCAAGTGGAAGACTGACTCTCAAGTGCAGAGCTGCTGGAACACACCTATTGGTGCTTGGTGACAGATTTTTAACTTGAGGATTGTACCTAACCACGTGGGCATTAGAAAAAGCCCTACCACCAGTTATGGTTTCATCACGATGTTTTCCTTCACCGAAAGCTCAGGCTCATTGCGTGGATTTGAACTCACGTCGATCGTCGCAGAGTCTGTATAAGCTACCAACTGAGCCATCATCGCTTCAAAAATATTGCTAAATACCATACGATCTACATGAAGTTCCATCTTTCTCGTTTTTTTTTTTACATGTCATGTCCTTCGGTCATTTGTGGGAAGGAAATAGATTAAATTGTAATGTAATATAGAAATAACATACAGAACAACATAACAAAACTCCACGGTGTACCATCCACCGCCTAAATGGAGCGACGCGGGGCCGCCGGTAGCATTCTACCACGTCGTCTCTGCACATTTTTCCCACATAAATCCAAACTAAACAAAGCTTGTATTACGGTAACTATACAGCTAAATAACACCCAGCCATACAACTGACAATATGAAGGGAAGAACTGTAGAAGTAAGAAGAACTATCATAAATAAATGGGGGAAAAGTTCAAAAATTGTGTGAAAAGTTGTCCAAGTTGACGCAAATAAAAAAATAATAACTTTGGCGCTATCTTGAAAACTCATGCACTTTCTAACCGTGTGGCCACTCTAATTTGACGCTTTTCGACGGACACTTTTTCATACATAGAGAGATGGTACTCATGGTCTCAAACCTTTCATAAATGACAATTAGGCTCATCACACAAATGCCAATTTAAATATTGATATTTTCATAGGAAATTATTTTCATTAATAATTAATGTCTTGTAAATATGCTTTGTCTGCTTTGTTAAATATGGAAAATATGGCTTCATAGATAAAAAATATCACAGCATGACAAGCGACAGGATAGACTTATCTGCTTGACTTGCAATATGAAACAACAACAATGCAAAATCATTACCCACTTTTGATTGTATACATGTCAAATATAATCGCAAGTGTAAAGCGTAAGTACGACCTCACTTGGAGTACCTACTGCTCACACATATGGGTCGGTGTTCTTACCTACCACTTTTTTCCTCTTGACTCCGTACAAAGGCGTGCTATTATTTACATTGTCGAGGATCCCGAACTAACATGTAGTCTAGATACCTTGCAATTTCGCAGAGACTTCGGGTCTCTTTGTGCTTTCTACCGCATGTACAATGGTGAATGCTCTGAGGGACCATTCGGTATGGTGCCCTCATCACTTTTCCAAATTCGCACCTTCCGCCGTTGGCTGGCTGCTCATTCTCACATTGTAAAACCTAGCCGAAACGCGACAATTGCCCTAAGGCTATGATGACATTGAGCTTTTTAAAAAGGAATTGAAGTACGGTCAGCGGAGCCATGTTTATCAATCGACACCCTCATCGGTGCAATAAGAAGATTAGAAGAGCACCCGTTGATCGACTTTGGCGAAGGCGATATTAACAATTACTGATGCAAGTGTAACCTTCCAGGTAGAGGACCGGTTGGTTGTTTATGATCCATTTCGTGAATTTGCAAAACACTGAAGTTACGGCAATTGGGAGGTAATTCTTAGGGTCCAACTTATCCCCCTTCTTGGGAATCGGTTGCACATTAGTCTCTTTTTACACCCGCGGCACGACAATAGAGAAGTAGGACAGTTGGTATTCCTTTGTAGAAATGCAATGTGTCGAATGTATTGCGAGTACGAAGTCCGGCTAGAACTTGACCGATTTTCGGGTAGTTCATGCCCACAACTTGTTTTGGGGGCTGGATCTGAGCCTGTCTTGTCCGGACTATAGCCAAAACTGGGTAAAGATATAGTACGAAAAACGCGCAAACAACTCGAGGTGCAAAGCTAGTTAAAAATGATTATCATTATAAATTATTTACTTTAACTTCAGGACGAATATTATGATAAATCACGACCGTCAGCAATATGATGATTGTGATAATAATATTAATTTATTATGTGCATAATTAATTACATTACTCGATAAATTGTTTTATATCGCCTATTATTTTATCGGTTCTACAAACGCCATAAAACGTAATAGATAAAAATAATAATAATTATTATTACAATCTTAATAAAGATAGCAAAAATTCATTGTTATTCGAAATATCTGGATACGTCTAGAATCTACTCGAAATATCGAGTATGTATTTATAGGTTCGAAATGACATTTCTTTTACTCGCACATTGAATTTTTTTTCGATCATATCAAATATTTTTAATTACGTCATATTTCGAAGAGATATTACAAATATTGCTAAGTGTTTGTAACAATACTCAAGAAAGATTTGTTAGAATAAAATGAACTTCCCAGTCAGAGTCATGTATTTGTAAAAAATAAATGTTATTAGGACAAGTATTAAAACAACAATTGTACGAGTTTAGTACTGTAGTAACTGTATTTACTTTAGTAAGCACTAGCTACGCCCGCATCTACGCCTGTGTGGACTTCAGAATGGGATCTTTACCGGAGTGAAAAGTATCCTATTCTATATCTTAATCCAGGTTATAAGTTATCTGTGGGCCAAATTTCATTCAAATCCGCTGTCATCATAAAAATGTCGATAGTTTTACACAAAGTATAAAAAAATTACCTACACGGGTACGTTGGCGATGTTTGTCGTATAAAATTAACACTGGTGAAAACCGTGGGACATCGCTAGTCAGATATATAGAGAACTCAATTTCACCAAAAACCTTTAGTTGATGAGTTTATCGCAATGTAAGTAAGTAAATAAAAATGAAGTTACTTCATCATGTTTTTTGCGCGAGGGATAAAAATTTTGTTTTATTATGCCAAAACATTACAAAACTTTTTATGTGAGTATATTTTTAACAAATTATTTCGATAGTAATGTAATGTAAGTGAAAAATAAAACCACTAGTAGGGGGCCTGAAATCGGGATTCCGGGTTCTTGAAAATACCGTGTCGCCGGTCTATAACAAAACCTTTAAATACCAGAACCGTGTAAATGGAAACCGGCATTTTTGGTATGATATCATTAAAAACAAAGCAAGTAACGAATATTGCTCGCGCCCTGGGTGTTCCGTACTATTACATGTTTGTCTGCGAAAAGGAGAGTTATGTGTTTCGAGCGTATGTATGTCTATTTCTTTGACACGCTCTGAAGCCTAAACGGCTTGATGGATTTTAGCCTAAGAGATGTCGTTAGATTCTAGCGGTGAGAGATTATGAGATATACTAATGTAATCATTATAATAATGTAATAATTTTATATGACAAAGGAGCCGGGTAACATAACAGTATACCATCAAAATATCAATCGCTTCTCCGGCAAAATATTAGATATAGAATTATTAATAGACAGAGAGAGACTAGATATATTATGTTTTACAGAAACCTGGCTTAAACCCGATAAGATGATATTTAATATAACACACTTTTCAGTTGCTAGTGTTTATAATCGTACAATCGCTGTCGGTGGGGTTGTATCATATTAACCAATAATAATATCAAATTTAAAGACAGAAAAGATATATGTAGTCTCTCAATAGACCGTATTTGTGAAATGGCTTGTGCCGAGACGGATGGACTAATTGTATTATGTGTTTACAGCCCTCCTTCATCAAATATATTACTATTTTTAGAAACTATGGAGGAAATATTAACGAGAATATTTAAAAGCAAAAATTCAGTTTTGGTCTGTGGTGACTTTAATATAGATATTTTAAATTCGTAGCCAGAGGTCACTGCATTTACATCGCTATTTAAGTCATTTAACTTTGATCCGCTTTTTAATGAACCAACCAGAACCACGTCCAAACTGCATCTTGTATAGACAACATTTTTGTAACTTCAAAATCATTAGTAATGACATTATTACTGGAATACGGTCTGACCATAAAGGTCAACTTGTTGAAATAAACTGCAGCAGACCTAGCAGTGATTGTAAGAGAACGGTTAGACTTGTTTCAAACACTAGATTAGATCGTTTAAATGATAGAATTAAACAGCAATTATCTGCAGAGGTTTTACGACGATATTAATCCAAATACTAACTACGGCAGCTTGTTTAATATCATAAGCACTGAATTTAGTAAACATTGTCCAACAAAGGTTATTAGTATTAGGAAAAAAAATGGTTTTTAGTGAATGGGCAATCAAAGGAATTATAAAAAGTAGAGATCGACTATATGATTTATATTATAGGAAATCATTGACAACTAGTGATTCATTTGATGCTTATGTTAGAGATTATTCTAAAATATTTAAACGTGTTTGTGGAGCTGCAAAAGCGATATTTTTAATAAATAAAGTTCTTAAATCTAGTAATAAGACTAACACTGTTTGGCATATAATAAATAAAGAAACAGGATAAGATAGGAAAACTTATAATTCGCTTAATCTAAACGTCGAGGGAATACATATCTCAAACAGTTCAGAGGTAGCAACTGTTTTCTGGGATTATTTCACAAATATACCCTTAGTAGTAACAAAAAATATAATATCGTCACCCCTGGGCGTTGCATCACTTTTGGATAATCTTATTACACCTGTGGATTTTAAATTTTCTTTTACATTTGTTAGTGCAGGTGAAATAATAAGGACTTTTAAACAATTAAACTTAAAAAATACTGAAGATATTTGGGGTATGTCAGTAATCGTAGTTCAGTCCATAATTGTCAATATTTCACCATATCTGGCTAATATATTTAATCAGTGCATAAAAACAGGGACTTTCCCTAATTTTATTAAAATAAGTAAAGTAGTTCCTCTATTTAAATCAGGTTGTAGAAGTAATCGAAGAAATTATTAAACCTTGACATCAATTTCGTTTCAAACACCCACAACCACCCATTCAAGCAACAATTCACTCGCCTACACACACGCACACATACGCACCCACACCCACACCCATGCACGCATATACACAATACATATACATAAATACACTATACAACTCTGAATATTGTTAGTTTAATTGAAAAATGTAAAAAATTGTTGTATTTTTAGTTGTATTTACATTGCATTATGGAACGCAGACCCCACTGTTGTATTGCCTGGAAGTGGGCGCTATTGGCTGCGACACAGTTTTCGCTAATGTGGCTAATATCGTACATTTTCGTTATTTGTGAGATGATTTATGGTTCCAATAAATTATTAATATTATTATTATTAATCTTGGAAATTATAGACCAATTTCTGTACTTCCGTCGATTAGTAAGATTTTCGAGAAAATTATGCCCAAGCAGCTAGTACAATATTTCAAAGCACAAGAGATTTTGGATAGTCGGCAATATGGTTTCACAAAATCTAAATCAACTACAGACGCTGGTAAAACACTGCTAAGTCATATATATAGGGCTTGGGAGGAGTCGCAGGATGCGTTCGGTGTGTTCTGTGATCTCTCAAAGGCCTTCGACTGCGTTGACCACAGTACGCTTATACTTAAGCTAAAACACTATGGTGTGCGTGAAACTTCTCTCGACCTCCTAATATCTTATTTAACAGAGCGCTGTCAGAAAATAAGTGTAAATGGAGCAAACCTTTTCGGGATCATTGGTTAGAATCGGCGTCCCTCAAGGCTCGATTTTGGGACCATTTTTGTTTCTCGTTTATATAAACGATCTCCCGTTCATGGTTGAAAATGGTGCTGGCATGGTTCTTTTTGCAGACGACACTTCACTTATATTCAAAGTGAAAAGAATAGATTCGGAGCTTAGGCAATTAAACAACACCTTATTTAAAATCTCTGAATGGTTTGCTTTAAATAATTTACTACTAAATGCAAACAAAACCAAATGTATGAGATTTGTCTTGCCCAATGTTTCGGCGTGTTGATAGTAGTATCAAGATAGAAAATAATTTAGTAGGCTTAGTTGATGGTACTGTCTTCTTGGACATTGCCCTTGATTCAAAAGTACAGTGGGGTCCGCATATTAAAACTTTGGCGGGAAGATTAAGTTATGCTGCATTCGCAGTACGCAAAATTCGCCAGTTAACAGATATTGCCACCGCTAGGTTAGTCTACTTCGCTTACTTTCATAGCTTAATGTCTTACGATATTTTGCTGTGGGGTTTAGCAGCTGAGGTAGATACCATATTTATATTATAAAAGCGGGCAGTTCGAGCAATTTACAATATAAGACCCCGCGAATCACTAAAGAACAAGTTCCAGGAATTTAGTATTTTAATTTTGCCCTCCCAATACATCTTTGATAACTTAATGTATGTCCGTAAAAACTTAGACAAGCCGGATTTTGTCAAAGATCAGCACAATATAAATACTAGAAATAAAGATAAAATAGTCGTACCGTGTTTTAGACTTAGTAAGACTAATAAAAGTTTTTTAGGTAATAGTGTTAGGTTCTATAACAAGATCCCGAAGCACATTACTGATTTACCTGAAAACAAGTTCAAGGACCATGTCAAGCGGGTTTTACTGTCAAAAGGTTGGAAGGTTGAAAGGGTGGATCATTATGTGAATGATAGTGATGTCTGGAAGTGACTCCCTCTCTGTGCATCTACTAATATATTATTATTGTACCTGTTATATTTGTAACATTTGTAAAGTTAACAAAAAAAAAGATAAACCCGATCGAGTTTCTTACCGGTTCTTCTTCATGTCTGGGATATTTTCCGAACCGGTAGTAGTGTTTTGACGTACATAAGTGCCTTCTTAGGGCCTAAATTGAATAAAGATTATTTGATTTTGATTTTTGATTCGATTATGAAGATATATCAAGATATCTCGATTATAGCCATTAGTAGATATTTCGATGATGAGTGATCATTCATAATCGAAGTATGATTAGTAATTACTAATGCTAGGTTACTAATACTAATAGATTAATTAATTAGATAGAATTAGTAATTAAGACGACCGAACGACCTTTTTTTGCGTAATTGGTACATATATATGAAGACCTTTTTTACGACTGCGCGACCTTTTTTCATAGCTTCCCACCCAACATTTTTAATATGTACGTATCCCAATTCAGTCATCATTTATTTAGCAGAGGTGAGGAACAGAGAGTAAAGTTCCTCATCCGCCATAAAAAAGGGAGAATCCTCCGGCCAGACGGGTGCTATGTCTGGCGGGCAGCTGCCCCGACGGTAGTATATTTATATTTTATATTTTTGAACTGACTCACTGTTAGCCTTAGGGGCCCTATCCAAAAACAGAGCCGCTGCGGCTTTTACAGCTTCACCGGACTTGGGGGCGAGCGCTTAGGGCACTCAGCCGAGACCCCGACGGTTGTAGTCGGGTTCTTGTATATATACTCAAAGATTGAGTTAATTTCTATAGCGCAATGTAGGATAGTAGGATGTATCTTATGTGGCTCGATAGATGTCGCTATGTGTCGCTACGTAGTTTCGTCGATGCGTTGATGCGTCAGTTGTGGCGAGAGATGTCGCTACAATTCATAATGCCCATCTCTATTAGATTAGTCATAATTGTGGTAGAATATAGGTTATACAATATTTAAGTACGACGTCTGGGAATCAGTTAAAAACAAAAAATAGAATAATATTTTTTTTAGTCAAGTGTTTTTGTTGTTTTCGGTATTTTTGTTTCCTTTTAAATAATTTAGCTTGTTCAAGTATTAGTTCTTTTATCGCTTTGAGTGGGGGGTAAAATTGAAAGCTCTGCGCGCATCATGTGCATGATGTAAAAATAATTTTATTGTGTTTAAATAAACATTATATTAATCACATTAAATCAAACTTCATCACGTTGTTACCACGTGACATTGTTATACCAATATTATTTGAAAAAACGAATTTAAATTGTTATCTCGGTATATTATGTAAACGCGATTGCATATCTATATAATAACTACATAATATAAATAATTAACATATCTAGACAAAGACCTTAATTAATTAAGTAGGTACCTACTAGATTGTCTATTCGGGAGGATCCCCTTTTTTGATACAAGTGTGGCTTAGTAGCCACACTCAAAGAAACTTTATAGAAACTACAAAACACGTAGGTAAGTGATTACTTTAATATGTCTACGATAATTATTATGAATTAACAAACAATGATAATTGTTCATTAAATTGAATAGCTTAAGATTTTTTTTTTAAACTATATACGGCGTAAACAATATTAACGTTAAAAAGTTAAATTGTTAAAAAGTAACAGCTTTGGGAGTTTTTGGCGGGATCTTGAAGTGACATGTAGTGGTTTTTATTTTTAATTCATTATGTCTTTGACCCTATATTACACTCGTCAAAAAAATCTAAGCAACATGTACTAATTTAAATTTTAGGATGGTTCTTCACATTATAACGTTGTATTTTATTTTTAAAATAATATCTTTAGAGTTCTATGATGTAAAAATAACAGCTGTTGTCTTTATAAGTTCTTTTAATAACAGAAATGAACAATATTAGAATATACTGTAGAAACTAAGATACATAAGAAACTAAACTTTTTTCTTACAAAATGAAATTTCTAAAGAAAATATATTTATTGTGAAAGAATAGAACAATTTAATACAAAGTATGGGCTCCTCTGCTATTCAGAACTTGTCGGAAACGATTATTCATTGAATTAATGAGACTGTTTATGTCATCTTGCGGTATTCGCTCCCAATGGAATTGTAGCAAATCCTTCAGCTGTTGGGTTCTTGTCGCTCCGTCCAAGTCCTTCAAAACACGTCTCTGGAGCATGTCCCATGCGTGCTCGATGGGGTTGAGATCTGGCGATTGTGCAGGCCAGGGCAATACCCGGATGTTCTCCGTTGCAAGGTATTCACTGGTTCGCCGAGCTGTATGTGAACGCGCATTGTCATGCATTAACCTAAAATCGGAGCCAAAGGTTTGTGCAAATGGGTAGACATAATGTCTGAGAATATCCTGAATGCATGAATGAATGAATGAATGAATCAGCATTCATGTTTCCATTTACAAAAACGAGCTCAGTTCGCCTGTTCTTCATAATACACGCCCATAACATAACTGTTGAGCCGCTGTATGGATGGACTTCCTGAACGCACCTAAGCCTTTCAGTATTTCCGGGCCGACGATACACTCGCACTCTTCTTGTATCAGGCTTAAACCCGAATCGCGACTCATCGGAAAACATAATTTTATCCCATTGTTCCTGGGTCCATGTTATGCGTTCTCTACACCATTCATATCGACGAGCGCGATTCCCGTGACGTATCGGTGGGCACCTGATTGGGCGTCGAGCTCGTAGGCCGTACTCATGCAGTCGATTTCGCACAGTTTGAGGACTTACATCAACACCACTTGAAATTTGTAGCCTCAAACTTATCTCTCGAGCGGTTAACATCGGCTGGCGTCTTGCAGTCAGTTGTATGTACCGGTCTTGCCGAGTGGTTGTACTCCTTTTACGGCCTGGATGCTGTTCAGCGGGTTCTCCTGTATTATTGTAGCGCTGCCAAAGACGACAAATAACACTTCTATGAATGCCAAAATGTCGAAATACCTGAGATTGATTACTTCCCGCTTGCAACATCCCTACAGCTCTTTGCATTTCATCTGCCATCAAATGACGTCGCTTCATGACGTAAAGAAAATCTAGCAATTCAATTTTGTCGCTAACTTTATTTAAATGGTTGGTAAAATTATAAAATCAAACTAAACGTAGCAATTAAAACGCACTTAAATTTAAACAAATTCGCAGTCATTTGAATTTTATGAAAAAACAAAACATAATCAAATTTTTTTTGTACAACCAGCCAGTATGTCATCAATAACAAAAAAGTTTAGTTACCTACGTACTTTGTTTGAGTAAATATTTAGAAATTAATTAATATAAATGGAAAAATTTGTAATATCACGCATGTTGCTTAGACTTTTTTGATGTGTGTATGTAGTATTGGTGGCATTTTGCGTGATATAGTTTGGTTGTTGTGTGTGAAGTGAATTATAAATATAAAGTACAAGCAAGCATTTTGAGATGTCACAAAAAATCCCTAGATAGCTCTGATATGAGAGCCACCATCTTGTCAGTAGACCCCATTTTGTATAACTATTAGAACAATTTTACGAAGGCCTAAACATATTAACACTGGCAAGTACTTTTTACGGCGCCAAAACTAGAAGAAGAAGAAACAGATTGAAAGCTATTTCTAATTGGCACATGAGTTTCATTCTAAGTTCTAATAATTGTAGTGCTTATATTTATTGTAATTTAATATCTAGGTTTGAAAATTTGAGTTCTTGGAACTAATAGGTAACTAATTACATATTTGATTGATTGTTAATATATAGCAATAGCGATCTCTATCAATAATAAATAACTCATAAATCATTTATTTTATCCAAAACCGATACTATCTTTCTTACAATCAGTAATGTACTTTAATCGACAAAACTTATTTTGATAGGTCTCAAAGGAAATTGAGCTGTACATCATTATATTTTGGTCGATATTCCTAGTCGTAATTATCCATTAGTATTATCCGCGTGGTGGTAGCACGATAGACGTCATTATAAATTTTATTATTATAGATTTGTAATTTTAATAAGCAAAAATTTAATAGTACATGAGATTTTAAAATTCTGATAAAATATAATATACATGATTCACTATGAAAAAAAAATTACAAATGAATTGCGTAATCCGCACTACAAAATAATAATAAAAAATACTCTAAAACATATTATTATAACTTTAAAATTAAACTAATAAATTTTCACGTTTTTTAACTCACCATTTACATGATCGAAAGTATCACCCGATCCGTGCACTCACATTTAAAGCTAATATCAAACTAAACTTCTCAAATATTTGGAAGACGGACATTCGATTTTTGAAAACAGCTGAACCCAACTTAACTTGACCTCTGTAGTTGAGGAACTTAAAGAACAAGACGACTCATATGGAAATGGTAATGTATCGTGTCAAAGGTCACAGGTTAAAAAACTTTCGAGCCTCCAACTTTCAGTTATGAAATGATTACTAGAACGAATTAATTCACTTTTTAAAACACTGGTACACTGAGAAAAATGTCTGTGGTATTAACAAACGCGATTTATTGAACTTAGACATTATACGCCATTTTGGTTTGCGTCGGCGGGTAATTTTGAATGCGCATGCGTGTAGATAATGGGGAAGGGTAAACGTTGGAACAAATATTTATTACGATATGCAGATCAGCAGATACATATTTTATAACGGTAAATAAATGAACTTACGAAAAATAGGTATTTCATATTAGCTTTAGTGAAAAAACGGCAAAAAATTACATCGTAATTCTTATTTAAATTAAAACAAGGTAAACTCAAAATTTTATAAACTCCCGACACAGGTAACCTATTCACTGAGACCTTTCCAATTCCATTCCAAATACGATATCTCTGCTGTAAGTTGGTGAGGAGTTAGGTATCCTACAGATTCCAAATGATGCTGCAGCATCAGGTTAAAGTTTTTTTAAATATAATTGAAGTAACAGAATACTAAATTTCGACTCAATCAGACCTGTAGAAGATACTCACATTTGTTTTATCAACTGTAAAAGAGCTGATAACCTTCAAACGACTGAACAGATTTTCTTAAATCATAGCTAAGAACAATCTCGATCAATCATTCAAACAAACAAAAAAACTAGATCAAAATTGGTTCAGCCGTTTGTGAACTACGATGCCTCAGACAGTCATACATACATACATTAAACTAATAAACTGTCGGGGTTTAAAAATCAATTAAAGAGCTCGAAGTTTTACATTGTTACCTTTCCAATGTCGTATTATCGAATGTATATTAAAAATCCTATAAGATTAAAAAAATAATTATGTGTGCAATTCACACGTGGTAGAAGTGAAACCTTCACATCTATGTTTTTTAATTCAGAAAATGATCAAATACACACTAATTTAAAGTTTATGAAAATTTACATAAAATTACTCACAATCATTATTCACAATATCACTTTCAATTAATACACATTTGAAATATCCATAGTAACCTAACACAATATCAATCAGTAACAGAATTTCATAAGTGTTGTCTAAAAAGATTTTGTTTCGTGCCTTTTTGATGAGGTAATAAAATTCATTATTGCGTGGCAACAAACCTCTTTTGTACCATTTTACCATTGCCTAAAACTTTCCTTTCTCATTTTCTACCACGTTAAATCTTATGAATTTGTGTGTCTATTTTTACTGTCGCTTTCGCTTTTTCGTTTCATTAACTTTTTCGTTTCAAGACTTTCAAATCACAACGATGCTAAAGAAGTTTTCAATTCAAAAAATACGGATACCCTTCGGATATACGCGGAGACGGATAATCAGGAAATCCCTAACAAGCACACGCTGCTATTAAACAAGAAGAAGAAATTCACTTAACAGTGGACCAGTTTATAAGTAATATTAACGTATAACCGTCTTTTACAACATAGTCACACGATATCAGGTGAGACTGATGTCTAAAGACAACCTTTAGAAAAATTGAATACAAAACTTTTTTTCTTTTGCCCGCCTAGACACTACTTTTATGGCTGATGGACTTCCGAGATCATAGGCTATTCATGCAATGCGCTGGGCATCCGCTCTAATGTAGGCCCCCCTACAGGCTTTGTTGGTAGAATTGTACTCTAATTTATCAGAGTTGATATTAGTATAATATTAGTTGATATTGATCAAGAGTACTCTAAACCGACGAGCATGCATGAAAAGATTAATTAATGTTGAAGAAGCGAAAGATGTATGCCAGGATCACAGCAGGTGGAAGGACGTGGTCTCAGTCTACCCCGTTGGGAAATAGACGTGATTCATGTATTTATGTATGTATGATATTAGGATCCTTATTTGCGCGACCTCTGATCCAATCACGATACGTGGCTTGCTTCTTCTTGGCTACTAATTCCTTAATAGGAAGCTCCTCCAATGCGTCGTCTCTATAAGTGCCCAAGTCCACGTGAACACAGAGGACGGAAAGGAAGGGTCCTAGTTCAAACGGCTTTAACACACGTCTTACTTTACACACATACCCCGGCATTTGCATATAAGTAATTTATTAGTAGTTAATTACCAGTTATCAGCGTTTCTAAGATATTACTTCGCAGCGTCTTCCGTATAAGATATTCAAATGTAACCACAATCTTCACGTAAAATATAATTGTTTAGTTCCATAGTACAACATAACACGAATTCGAAAGTAATAATTCCGACTATCGTTTGTGAATCTGCAAAAGTTATGGTTTCATAATTGTACAATTTTTTTCGACATGACCCAGTTGAGTGGCTCTCAACACCTATCGCCACGGTTCAATTTGTCCGCTTGCGTAAGTAAACAAAATGAAAGGCATAACAACAAAACAACATGTACTCGAAGGTTCCAGAAGCTTATGAGCACAAATGACAATAACTGAATACTTAAATTTGTTTTATTATTGTATATCTTATAATAATTATTGTTTATTGTTGTTATTATATTATACTAATATCGATGGCTAAATACTGTAAAAATATACGTTCAATTAGTAGTAATTTAGAATATTTTATTTTTATTTTATTTAGTAAGGTACAAATACAGGTTTGAGATCAAAAAAAAATTTTAAAGTTACAATAATAACTCTAAATACCTATTAAAATCTAATACCCTATAACATATGTGCACAACTTTCATTGATAACAAATACTGTTTAAATTAATGGACTAAAAATCTAGCAATGAAATAGAAATAAATATATTAAATGAGTTAATTTTAAAATTTAGGAAGACTGGTGAAAAATATGTCGTGTTGTAAGTTAACTTCGTTATATCTCCTACACATTCTATTAATGGGACTAATTCTCCGATACATTATTGCTACAGGGGGGAACGCTAAACAATTGTTGATGCCTAACGGAACCTTTATATTGCGTTTACCCAACAATTCACTACCAAGTGCACCATTTGATATTTTATGAAGTGTACACAGATCCGCAACATTTCTTCTTTTCTCAAGACTTTTATGATTAAACTTTTTAAAGCCTATCTTCATAGTCTGGTAGTTTACGTCGCGTCGCAGCCCAAGTTTGCCACACAATGACCTAAGGAATCCTGTATGGATTCAATTGAGTAAATAATATAAATAGCACCTACCTATTAGGTATATGTAGTGATCAATATGTCTTAAATTATTCACTGATGCGCTTGAACTGCTTATTATTGTGTATAATATTGAATTCTAATACTGATTCTGATTGTACATAATTATTTTGAGAAAACTAAATTGTACATAATTGAAGTAACTTTAAATTAGTGCTAGCGAGTTCATCATGTACAAAACATACATAGGTATATAACTACAATGTATTATCTATCTGTCTATTGTGGCTGTATGAATTGTAATACCTTTGCTAATTGTGTAATTAATTTTATAAACCGAATTGACAGTTGAAGGAGCGATTGACAGCGAAGGGATGGGTGTTATTAGGAAAATATCGATATTGGCATTGATTTCTATAGCAATTATACTATAAAACCATGATTACAAGGTGAAACAGGTAAACAAAGATTTTGCCCGTTCAAATAATTGCTCACTATGAATAGTTTTTTGAAAAGTACTAAAATGCCGTGTTAAATTTATATGCATAACTTAAACACGTAAAACAAATATTGAACACAATTTTTAGCTTTAAAGTGGCTTAAAATACGATTCAAGAATAAAATGTAACTGTTAGAAACAAAATCGTGCATTTTTTAAATGATATATTATGATATTTGATAATAAATAATAAATCAAAATAAAAAACCATTAAAAAATGTGGAGTAAAGTACTAAAAAAGAGTAGAAATATTTATACTTAAAATTCCGTAATAACATACCTTACTCTTTTACACAGATCAATATGAATCATTGAATTAAAATGACCTATAAGATAACCAACTACATCTGTCTATCATAAAATTAAAACGTTGAACTTGAAAAAAAAAACAATCAGACTTAAGTTCCTTTAACAAGCAGGTGTCTATCTCTGATCCCAACAGTATTCACCTTATTGAATTAAAATTACCAGATATGGTTTAAAATGGTTTAGATATTTAGCGGAGTAACCATTGAAAAGGGCGGATCCTCCGACCAAACGGGTGTTATGTCTGGCGGGCAGCTGCCCAACGGTTGTAGTCGGGTTCTTGTATATATACTCAATTGTTGAGTTAATTTCTATAACGCGATGTAGGATGCGTCGTATGCGGCTGGATAGATGTCGATATGTAGGATGCGTCAGTTGTGGCGAGAGATGTCGCAACAGATACTTTACGTACGTCTTATTTGTATTGCGAAAATAAAATCAGTCATAAAATTAAATATTAATGTTTTGTCTCCAATCAGTGGTGGCGCAAACGCAAACTAGTCATTTAATCTGGAAAAACAGGAATCTTGTTATGTAGTTTTTTTAATAACAACTTTAACATTTTTTGTTAATCTAATTTAAATTAAATCCAAAAAATTTTGGGACCAAAATACGAATACTCTATGTGTATGTACATCCGGCGCAATAAACTAACTTAGCGCAATTGCGTGGCGTAAAGCAGTATTACTCATGTCTAGTGACACCACTTATTTGTGTCAAACAAATCATATCAAATTTATTAATAGAACCTAATAAAATGTGTGGGCCCGACCACCTTACAGTAATACAGTATTGGATTGGTTTATCTAATTCTTTATTCTTCATCATCAAGCTTGTCAGCAAACGAATCATAGAGTTGTTATATCATAATAATAAAACTGAATATACCCATATTTTATGTTCTTTAAATAAGAATTCGAATTGGGTTATTGATTAGACTGATTAGGAAAATCTACATAAACGTCATTTTGACAGTGACATTTCTTTGTTGACATTTTGATCTCGAAATCCATTTCCTAGTTAACCGATAAAAATTGAAATAATAAATTTGATTTTATACAATATCGATGTGTTGTTGCTACCCAAGTGGGTCTCCTTTTTTTGTAAAAGTGGTGTTCCTGTATATTTAAATTACTTACGCTTGGATCCTCAAAGTCAGGTCAGACCACAAAAAAAAATAAAAAAAATACCGACGTTGTATCGATGTTTTACAAAACGTGTTATCGATATTAAAGCTGCGGTGTTTTAATACTCCACATCGATTTCTATTCGATGTCATCGATGAATATCGAACACCCCTACAACTTTCTAGCACAAAAATTTCAACGGTTTTACATTTTCAAATAGGAATAATAGTGCGTTTAACTTTTACATAATAATTACCGGTGATGAGTGATGCATTTATAGACTGAATTGATTCTAAACTCTACTCGTTCATCATGGACATTAAATATACCAACAATGTAAACAACCAAAGGAACCGTAAGTTCGAATTTGAAGCACAACTCAAAAACTACCTACTGTAAATATTTAAATTATACTTTCAATTTATAATTTAAGGATTTTTGAAGCTTTCCTTAAAGAGAAGTCAACAGAGAAAAGAAGAAGAAATGAAATTAAACCGAAGTTACGATGTGATAGTTTTGGAGGATTCATTTGATAAATTGAAATCAGATGTTTTGAATACTGTAAGTATGATTCCAACCATTCCAAATTACATTATTTTGCTAATATAAGTATAGCTAGTCCTAATTAAGAGCTAAAATGGAACAAGTAATTATTCCTTCAATCCTTAACTTGGAATGGAAACATATTGGAATGAATTATGATGAAAGGACTATTTCTGGGCTCAGAATGTAATTAGTTAAAAATATGGTTTATAAAATCGAATATATTTTTGTTTTTAAAATCGTACAATATCATTAAAATTAACAATCAACTAAATAAGTAAACTAATAACTTAAAAAAATAATAAACATAACCCTTTTTTAATATTAACCCTACTTAAAAATAGTTTAATTGAAGTTTATTACATGACTTTGCTTTTACGAAATATCCTAAATCTCTACTTATAGATTGCAAAAAATCCGTTTTTTTTTCATTGACTGTTTGTTAATGCATTAGCTATTAATTTATACCATTTTCATATTTTTACATCTGTTTTTTACCCAGGCCCATGTCTGTATGAAAGAGTATCCGTCTCTTTTTTACAATCTACATTTTGAGTAGACAATTATGTTTAATATTTGAAACAATTGTTATTACAAAATTGATATTTTTTTTACTACATACAGGATTTTAGTAAGTAGTTCCATTACTCTTATATTTGAAATACTAATAAATATTTGTACTTTTAATAATAAAGTGAATTAACTAAAAAATCATGACTGTTGGGAAATTGCATTAAAAGTTTAGCAAGTTACATTTTAGCAAAAATTAAGAAATGGTACATACTTTATACATAAATGTAAATGAATTTTAGATAAGTATTATCAATAAGTGCTTCCTTTTCTTTAAAATGGCATTTCAAATAACCCACATTATTTATACATTTTACAATAATTAGGTTTTAAAAAACCATGATAAATAAAAAAAAATGCTTAACATTAATGACATAAGACATAATGCCTATCTCACATATCTCATATGTAATCAGTTTACACTTATTATTATCCACTATATTTTGTTTCATGAGAATGAAGAAAGATATAACATAGAGAGAAGGACAAAAACAGCTATACATTGTATATCTAATATACAGTTTGGGATATCCATATCTCCCTTTTTAATCTTATACTATTAAGTGAGCAACTCTTGTATATATATATATTTATATGTAATTGATATCTCGGAAACAGCTCCAACAATTTGGATGAAATGTTGTATTTAGAAAACATTTTACATTCCAAGTTTACCTACATTGGTGTTTCTCTCCTTTTTTCTAGATACTGAGCAATGCTCGGTTTTCCAGATATTAAGTTTAATAAGTTCACTCATAGCTTTTTCTTGCACATTTTTTACTTAAATTGACAGAAGATTAATTAATAACTGTGTTAATTTTATTTATAGCCATCAAGCCACAACAACCAAGTGTTTTCTCCAATACTTATAGATGACTCAAGTGACTTTTCTTCAGATGAAGAATTACCAAAGGTGCCGAGTAAATCAGGAAATGTGAGTATATTTATTATCTAACTGACTTCAAAAAAGGAGCAGGTTCTCAATTGGAATGTATATTTTTTTTATGGATGTTCAGCTATTAGTCTTTAGTTTATGAACCGATTTAGATGATTCTTTTTTGATTGGAAAGGGTGGTCCCATTTTAATTTCAATGCCATTGGACCTTCAACTTCAAATATATATTAAGGGATCTTAACTAGGGAAATAACTACTTTTATTGAAAAAGGAGTTGACAATATTTTTATTCATGAACTTGTCAATGGTTTACTTTTTAATTTACAACTAACTATTCTATTGCTCCTGTGATTCCAGGTATCCTTTAATCAATCAATAGAAGATTCACCACCCACACAGGCAAATAAACCTAATAATTTAGGCGGATGGTCCCCTGCTCAAAACATAATATGTGCAACGCCGAGGCATGAAAGTATACCATCAACACCTAAAGATATAATCAATGAATCCCTTGAACAATGCTCGGTAAATAAAATACAGCAATCACAGAAGGAAATACTTAATGATATCTATGGAGAAATCTGGCAAACAATACCAAAATTATTCAAGAGCAAACAAAATGGCTGTTTTAAAGGCGATTCATGTATCAAGAAACTACAGTTTGATGATGAAGAAAGTGACACAGAAAATATTAGAAATGGCTTAGAAACTAGCAAAAACTCGTATTTAACATCATCTGAGTTTAAAAAGAATTGTGATTATAACTGTCATAGTGAAAAGAAAACAGAGTTCCTTGAACAATCCTCAGTGAAGAAAATACTTAATGAAATCTATGGAGAGAGCTGGCAGACAATTCCAAAGTTATTCAAGAGTAAACCAAATGGCTGTTCTAATGGTAACCCATTTGTCAAGAAATTACAGTTTGATGATGAAGAAAGTGACACAGAAAATGTTAGACATGACTTAGAAAAGAGCAAAAAGATGTATTTAACGGGATCTGATATTAAAAAGAAATGTGAATTTAATTTTAATAGTGAGAAGAAAGCAAGGAAGAAATTGTACACAGAAAAAATACCTAACACTCCAGATGTTCAAAAGCAGAGGTTAATAAAAAGAGATGTGAATTCAACTACGAAGAAGAACAAAGTGAAGAAGGAACTATCCGTGACCCAGCTGGTGAACATTCTGCAAGATGATGTGAATTTGTTGGTGGATAAGGTTGAAAAAGTTGCAATTACTCACTCAGAAGAAAAAGTTAAGAGATTAAGCTTCATTGCATCTTTGGCTGGTGAGACATTTATTATAATTTTTATTAGTTAAACTTCTAGAACTTTAAATTATTTGACATTCAAGTGATACTGAACCGATATCTAACAATAGGAAAAGCATATGAGGCAATGATATTGCCCTTTCGTCACAGACGATAGAGTCGCACGTGGGGCTAATGCTAACATTGCTGTCTTTACTAAGCATTGTACTTGATTTGTGCCTATTTATTATTAACTGGCTGACCCGCGCAACTTCGTCTGCATCACGTAACAGAGAGAGAGAGGGTCGTAGGCGTTTATAATACAATTCTAAATGAGCTGAAACTTTCTTTGTTTTATCTACGAACTATTTGAGCACCATTGGGCCTCCCGTCCTTCCACATTATTCCGCAAAATAAAAACGCGCCTGCGGTACTTGATCATAATTTTGCTGCCGAATTATTTTAAAACTGTGATATCTCCTAAGATATTCATTGAAATCTATTAATGCAAAGGGTGATTTTGTTGAAAATTAAATATTTTTGATGAATAACGTATTTCTATCGATAAGCATTAAAACCATGTTTATGAAAACAAACAAACAAACTCTTCGGCTCTACAATATTAAGTAGGTATAGATTTTAATTTCACATTATTTTTATTAATACGCTTTTGTAATAAAATATCGAATAACTATTTATAATTAAAAAAAGATTAACGCCAATTTTGTGCATAATAGAGAAATACAATCACTAAAGTGTACTGTAGAATACCTACACATAAACAAAACATATATTGACAGAAAACATTATTTGTTAGTTTTATTTATTCCTAAACGTTATATATCGGTATCGTTTCGGCAAAATTACATATCGTTACACACCTAGTTAATTTATATTTATATATTTACTTGATAGGTTGTTACTTTTGACTACAATATTATCTTATGTTAAGTTACGATGTGTTCACTGGTCGTAGATAGTGACACGCTAAGCCTAAAGGAACTGGCTCTCCAGTTTAGCCACCAGAACACACCTACAGGTTCTTGGCGACAGATTTTCAACTTGAGGGTGTTCGCTAGTAAGGCAGACATTCGAAAGTACTTTACCACCTGCCTCTCTCTCTCTGCCTTTGATGAAAAGTGTTTTCCAGACAATGTACCATCATGGAAGTGTCATCCTGAAGCTCTGCAATATAGGGACAACTTTAAAAATCTTCGTGAGCAGTTGACAAGGCGTCTATATGCTGAGTTAAATAGAGAGGTCTTCAGAAACGAATTAGATGCTGACATGCCGATTGTTTGGGACACGAAATTAAGAAGTACAGCAGGGTATTTTGTTTAAAACTATTTCTTAATAATTTTTTTGTTAATGTTTTTATACTGACCAAAATATGTTTTTAAGAGTTGTAAGGGCACAGATAAATTTCTTTGGAGTGATAACTCTACTTGGGACAGCCTGACTGGTGAAATACTTCCACTCTAGAGCTTGGCGAAGGGAGTTTCAACAAGAGAAGTAGAACATAGAGAAATGACGTTGGAAGCTTCTGTTTATTTGGGCTAGCCCGACTGGTGAAATATCTTACAATAGATAGAGAAATGTCTTTGGAAGCTTCTGATTACTTGGGCTAGCCCGACCGGTGAAATATATTATAATAGATTGCAGCCAAATGGACTTAGTCATGTTCGTCCGTTGAGTAGGGGTCCATAGGCTTTGGTAATTGCATACCATCAGGGGCTTGATTATACGAAAAATTCACTCATTTGTTAAAACGTCTCGCATGCCATTTATCGTACGTTGATGTGTAATAACTATATCCTAAACATTTTTTTATTCCAATGTGATTGAAAGACGCACGTACAAATAGAACATAAACAATTATTTATATTGACAATAATAGTTTAAAAAAAAACAGTATATTTGTGTCAATGAATAAAGGAACAGAACTAAGACTAAGGACTGGAAAAGCTATTCAATTTCATTCCCTCCTAACAGAACCACACATTGTGAAGCGGTGGAATCTTTTCCCGGCCAGTTTGTTCTCTCCTTCTTACGACATCGGGTCCTGTAAGCGTAACTTAAATATATATTTATGCAGGCCAGCATGACAGTGGTGACCGCCGATCGATTTAGATCTCTCGGTGGTCGCCGTTGTGATTGGATTGTGCCGTGCTTACCATCAGGGACAATACCGTCAATATGCCGAGATATTATAAAAAATAAGTAATAATAAAAAAGGTGTTTCATATTACCAACAGTACGACCACAAACCGTCTAATAAAGACGGCGAAGGGCGATCAAATACGCACATCTAATATAAAACTGAGCACGAAAGTCTTGGACGCGCCCGCACGCTTGCGAGACACGCTTGTGCACGAGATGTGTCACGCTGCCACTTGGATTATAGACGGAGAGCTGAGAGCCAAACATGGACCACTCTGGAAGAATTGGTAAGCAACCTTCATTGTTCTGCTTAGTTTCGGAACCAAGTTTCATAACGCAGCGTGCAATTATCGAGATTTGAGCAGACGAGTATCGTGCGCGGGTAGTTATATAAATTGCAAAACATTGCATTTCGGGCGGGGGCCCCTCAGGGTGGTCTCGCTACATAGGCGCGCTTTGAGCAATTCTAACATATATCAGTTATTATATAGTATATAATATGTATATACCTATACCATAATTTTACTGATTTTTAAATAATATTTTACTTCTTTTATTATTTTGTGACTTCGTTGCCGACAGAAGTCCAATGATCGCACAGCTTTTTTTGTTTTCAGAGACGTTTATTTCACCTTCGTTTAAGCCATGTGCCTCGCGAAAATACATATCCGAGACCATTCTCTGTGCGAGTGTGGTCTTAATGAGGGATCCGCGCATCACATGTTTTTAAAGGGCGTCAAACTATCATGTTCCCTATATGAGTTTCTTCCTAGTATTATTCTTACATACTTACATAGATGTATATTCTACTTTTATTGTAATATTTACTGTCTTTGTTTATCGTAATAATATAAAATTTATCATGTTCATCTAATTTAATTTTTGATAACTATCTTTAATTTAACATTCTGTAATGGGTTTTTGTGTTATTGTATTTTTTGTATTGAAAAGAATTCCACTTGCTTGTCTAGTGTCTAGTTGGTTTGTATTGTAGAAGTGAAATTTGTTTAAAAGGGAGATGCGGATAGTCTAAGCTGCTTACTCTATTATAATAATAGTGTAATATCTGGTTTACTAGATAGCTGTCTTTTTCTTTTTCTTTCACGTTTATCTTTCTTCTCTCTCATGTAACGAAATATGCATTTCTTAAAATTTCACTCTCAATTATTCTCGTTCTTACTAAGTACTTAAACATTTTTAAATTGTCGCGCAAACGATACCGCAGAGCGCGTGACGTCATACGTCAGATCAGTATTAAATAAACCCAGAAAAAAGAAGGAATCAACAGATGTCAACTCAACGCACCAATTTGGTAACGTTCACTTACACACGAATGACGTCATACGCTGTTATTGGTGTTTCGTTTGACATGAAGAACCGCACAAAATATTCGATCCTATTTATTAAATTAAAAGTATTTTCACACAAAAAATTGATTGAATAATAATTATAATAATATTAGGAAGATTATTTTGAAATACATAATATTTTTTTTTATTATTGTTTGGTTGCCGAACGGTCGTACGAAGTTTCACTTAAAAAAAATTTCACATAACTACACTATTCAGTAAAGTTTTATATTATATATGAATTTGATTATTTCGGATTTCAGGGCAACGCGCGCTTTGAACGTGTATCCAGAGTTGAGAGAGATATCACGGTGTCACAACATGGCGATACATTTCAAATACACTTATAAATGTACAAAATGTGGATACAGGTGAGATTTATATTATAACTGGCAACCACCCGTGACTTCGTACTCATTAATCTATATTAATAAATGGGTAGTTTTGTCAGTTTTTTTTTATTTCCTGATAGTCATCCAATAATATAAAGATCCACGAATATAGCATTAAAAAAATAGTCTGTTTGTTTATATCTCCGGACTTAATAAACTAATATAACACTTTGTAGAAGTTAGATAAGGTTTTTTTTTAATAAATTTTACTTTTAAATCAAAATCATTATAATGCTCAGTCGAGTAAAAGCAAACATAATGGAAGCGACTTACGGTGAAAAAATCTTTCTGCCTAAATTCCTTTAGGTAACTCAGTATACTAATTTTGCCAAGGAAATTATTTTTTTTAAGTGTTTTAGCTTATTGCTATTATGTATTAAACTCACGATAAAATTTGACATTTTGTATTGCTCCATGATAAAAATTAACCGCAAATGACTAGTAAAAGTTAATTTACAATGAAAGACCTCAAATCAATGTGGGTCTTCGGAAAGGAATATTTAGTATGAAAAGGATATTTTGTATATTGAGTTATTATGAAATGGCATAGAATCAAAATATTATTGAGACCAATTGACAAATTCTGATCTTTTTCAACACTGTGGCTCACGACTGCGATGATTTCTCTTGAACATATTGGTCGAACACACGTCCATGTTGGCACATTATGTAAAATTCTTGCTGAAAACCCCTGTATTACATACAATTATGATATTACTTTTGTGTATGACTAATTAAGATCATTTTGTATATATTATTAATAATATATCAAGGACGTGTGGAATGGTCCATTGTCACTTAATGGAAAAAGAAACCTGTGTGCATTTCACACGGGTTAGAAGTGCAACCTTCAGAAAACATAAAAATATATTCTATAAAATCTCTATAAACTCTTAAATCAGCGGGCCTCGAACTATCGACCACAATATTGCGTACAAGTCTGGTCATCACACCGCTAGGCCAATTCGACGACGATCATAGTCGTGAAAATCAGGACTTACACAATAACTGTGCATAATGACTAGTAATTCTCTCTTGCTAAAAATAAATGATAAAGAATTTCTCTTTAAAAAAATCATAAATACATATTTTTTTAGTTTTCATCGCCATTCGAAGTCAGTTGATATAACGAAGAAATGTTGCGGCTGTTGTCGCGGCAAGTTCGATATTTTAGTAAATAAGAAAAACAAAGACGGCGTTGTTGTCTCGACGCCAGTCCGCAAAGGAAACACAAACGAATTCGCGTTGTACGTGAAAGAAAACTATGGGACAGCGAAGGAAGGCAGAAGTCATGCTCAAGTTATGAAGATGTTAGGTGAACAGTTCTCCGCTAAGAAGAAACAAAATATAGAATTAGTATTATAACTATAGCCAAGTTGTTATTTAATTGTACAGTTAAATATATCTAGGTTATTATTACGTAAACATAAAATTTTGTGGCTTAATTATATAGCCAATAATTATATGGGGAAACATTTTTCTGTCCTGGGAGTAACAGTTTAATTATAGCCTGGTTATTAACTGATGCTATAAAAGTATAGCGTCGTTATTATATTATAATTATGTATTGAGGACTGAAAGTCTTTACTCCATAGTTTCTCCATGTACCAAAATTTTCATTTTACTTAATCGTTATTCATATAAAATAACCTTATTATTATTACCAAGTGCCAACTGTTAGAGGACAAGGGATTTTATTTAAATTTGAATATATACGACTAAGCAAAGTAGATGATTGACATGTGACGTCACACGTTTCAGTTACGAATTCCAAAACAATACAAACGTATGATGTGTTTTATTTATTATGTTAATATGGCATCCAATTAATTTTTGACAACGATCACATAATTAAGATTTGGTACAGCTTTTGTGATTATTTTGCTTTTTGTATTGAAAATAATTCCACTCGTTCGTCTTGGTCACTGAATAATAAAATCATGTCAAAACCAACTACCTAATTTTAAAAATGTACCATGTTTTAGAATAATTTTGAATGTATATATATTAGATACATTGATGATATTTTAATTGTATATTTTATACGGTTGAATTGCTTTTTTTAATGTAGATTATTAATTGTTTTTACGTAATTTATATAACTGTTTGTCTTTGAGTATTGTTATTATAAATATTTGTGAGTATTATACTGGACGACGAAGCTGATAGAATTTGACCATGGCGTAACCAGGTACAGGCAGAGGGGGACAGCTTCACCACCCCTAGCAAGGTGATGGTAGTAAGTGCGTGGTAACCGTGTGGGGATGTAGGACGTCCATAAAACGATGGATGTCGATGGATTCTGTCACCGACGGTTGCCGTTGGTTTTGGGCTGTACCGTAGTTTTCCCATGCCCACCACCACTAGACCAAAATCCTGACTACACTTATGGCTTTGACTAATATAGAGGTAAGCTTTAATATGTAATTTATTATTAAAAATTGAATATCATGCTTGGATATTGATGACAAAATTACAATCTCATTATGCGACATTTACTTAGTTTATAAGATGGTTCGTGTTATAACGATGTTACTATAATTAAATTGTAATGATGGACAAACTGAATCTTATGTTCGAATTATAGTTGTACAAGATTTTTATTTTCATAATAGAATTTTAGTTACCAGACGAAAATTTGAAATATGTATCTATCTCTAAAATAATATGTAAATGTGATGCTAAATTTAGTTTTAAAACTATTGCCGTATGATACAAGTTCAACCTTGATGTAAATTTTTTGTTATATTGTTAATAATTGTATTTTTTCTAATTAAATGTATTTTACTATAAAAATGTCCTATTTTTAACATTTAACGTTTTGATCATAGGAAATTTTGTATTTACCTATGTGGAAGTGCTACTATCAAAAATTTAAAATAAACTCCATAGAAAAGTAATATACAAGCAAGCCTTCTTGATTATATTATAATATGATGACTATAAAGTATGGCGCCTACTATTACTGCGTTTTAATCCCTACGAGTATATTGACAACCACTAATGTCATATTTAAAAATAGATTTGCAATATTTATTTATCTCGGATTGTACACCACCCCTCCCTTTCTACAGCACATCGAACATTTGGAAACGAAGTTCTATAACGTGTATTTGTCACACTTGACATTGGCAAAATTGCTTACGTAACCAGGAAGCCAAAATGAAAAAAGGTTCTACGGTATTTTATATGCTCCAATTATTTGTATCATAAGATTTTAAGTACTGATTTAAGGGTTTTAATGTACCAATTGAAGTATTTTATGTATGTTTAATACTCGATAATTTACTATCATTACAAATATAAAATGTATATGTAGCGAACAACCTTCAAAAAAGGATGTGTCCACGAGAGCACTTTGCACATTACTGATTTGCCGGACAAAAAGTTCAAGGACTATGTCAAGCGGGTTTTACTGTCAAAAGGTTATTATAGGGTGGATGATTTTGTGAATGTTAATGATGTTTGGAAGTGACTCTCTCTCTGTGCATCCACTAAGTTATTGTACCTGTTGTATTAACATTTCGGTTCTTCTCAAAGTCTGGGATATATTCCAAACCGACAGTAGTGTTTTGAAGTTCATACGTGCCTTCTTAGGGCCTAAATTGAATATAGATTATTTTGATTTTTTGAGAAACCATTTGGAGGGTTAAATATTGTTTCTTCAGAAAAATACCATTAGAAGTGATATCTCTATCTCGTACAGTTATGCGATTATTTCTGATTGGTGACAAAACTATTTTAAAAACAATAAATTGGCAACTCATGGAATGTCATTTTACTACGTGGAAATAAAAAAACTCACTTTATTTAAAAAAAAATGTATATAAATGTTTCCAAGTATCTCAATCTAATAACCAACATTACCTTTTAAAATATTTTTTTAGTCAGTGAGGTAAATATTACACTGAGGCCTAAGTTCTGTGTAATAAAATTTTTATAAACTATAAATTCCTAAAAGATTATTTAATGTGGTCAAACGTAGAGAGATAGCACTAACATAAAATCACACAAGTCCTAACACGTAACCACATAATTTATGCTTCTGTTTTAAGGTTAATCCACAGCCCTGCCTGAAGACAAACACAACAATCGTACCTACCTATCAAAAGAATAAATGAAACGACAATATATGTAATACCATTTTATTATTTTATACATAGTAAATGATAAATGTGTTTTTGTTCAATGATCAAAATTACAATTTGTCATTCAACAAAAACCTATACAGTCTTGGAAATATATATATAAAAAAAAAAATACAAATATAATTTACAACGAAACGCCAACTTCTCGACCTTACAAGATACTTTACTATTATCTGATACATTTATTTACATTGTTAAAAATCTGGCATGTGTATGGGTGTTCATACAGGTATGTATACCACACATATTCTACTTAATCGCTAAATAATTTATTTACATAGGAATATTTTCATAAATAAGATCATCAGCAGATAGACACAATATCCGCAAGTAAATATAATTTTATTAATAGTCGTAGAATTTTTACAATTATTTCTAACTATTTTTTATGTAAATGTCAACATTTATACCGCTGTATATAAATGTATACTATATTATACATTATAGTATTAAATGATTTCAACATAATTAATTAACTAACTATGGCAGGATGATTATTCTAATAAATGTATACTTTTATTTAGTGCGCCTAACAAACAAAAATAGCACTGCAATTTCACGAGAATAATTTTGAAAAATATATTTTTTAGCAGAACGGTTTCACAGGAAAAATTTGCTAAGTCGTAAAAAATCTATTTTATATTATATTTTTTATTAATCAAAACAGCTTTTCATCGAAACTCGTCTAATATGGCTTCACCTGATAAATATCAAGGCATATTGTCGAATATGTCCGTTCAATTATTAATAATATCGTTTTTCGATAATGATTAATCGGATCGGTATATAAAGACTAAAACTATAAGTTAAAAATGTCGTGGAAAAATAAAAACTTATAGCTTAATATAATGTCGATTGTGATTAAAAAAAAATTAATTACAAAATTCATACAGTTGAAGTGATTATTCGTTAATAATTGTGACCACAGACTTTCGAAAATCTGTGGTTATGTAATATAGTTAAAAACATCTTTGATCATAACAATTGAAACTTAAAATTCTAATAACGGGTCCTTAATGACCCCGCACTGTTTTCTTTTACGATGTGGTTTATATATTACCGATTTTTTTTAGCGATTTTTTTTAACCTTTTAAGTACGTACCTAATTAGTCAATTCTTAAAAAATTATGGACAGATTAGACTGAAACAAAATCTTGTGTTTATAGTGAATTATGTATTTATAAAATAAGGGTCATGACGAAAAATGATATTGATTTTGCGATGACGTAAACATACCTCCAGAAATGTACTATGTCTCTAAATAAAACAATAATGCCTGTATAGCTTGGATCTCTTACCAAAATAACAAAAAAAAATCAATAAAGTTTTCAACCTTGTTAATTATTTATCAATATTAATAAAAGCAACATTTTTTATACAATTGTTGAATTTTTAACCAACGTACACGCTAAAGAATATGACTTACAGATCGGTTTATAGTTTTTGTCAAAAGTAATAATATGTAGCAGCGAAATTTCATTTGAAATATTAATTTAAATTATAATTAAAAATAGCTATATACAAAAGGCCGTCATAAGATTAATCTTAATTTTAAAACATTTACAATTTTACATATTTTTTTAGTTTAAGAATACGTATAACAAACATTACAATGTTTGATTCGAATATTAATTACGTATGTATTTATTTTTGTATATTGATGTCCTCCCAAACATGATGTATCAAATTGTTCGTCAACATTTTTTTAAGTTTATACGATAACTAAAACTTAAATTCCGTTTATCGGATAAAGAACACGTAATTAACATCCCGACCGTTCCAATCATTATTGTTAAAGTTCCTTTCTTTATCAGAAACTAAGGTCTTCTGTCGCACGCGACAGATTTATAGTGAATCAGGTTTGCGACGGCCCGTCTTCCAAAGGTCTGAACCTGACGAAGCCGTCTTGAGCCACCAACATGCTGTTTCCTTCCGCTTCGTTCGGTATCACATCCTGGGGCTGTGAGTACGACGCTTCGAAATTAATATTCCTCGGCGCCGGCTGAGGAGTGCCGAGCGCACAAGGATAGTTCTTGTCATTAGGATCTTCGGAGAAGCCGTACAGTTCCGAATTCGGCCTATCGGGGAACGCGTTCCCCTTTCCCCGTTTCTGACTACCGCTCGAATTCACTACCGAAGTCGATGGTGAGTGCCGTCGTTGCGAATTCCTCACCTGACAGTCGTTACTGTAACTCCTATTTGGGTTTAAGGTTTGTATGCCTGAAGCGTGGTATGAAGCGTTCTCAGTGTTATAATTCCCGTACTCATCAGGCACGTGCGGTTGGTGATAATGATGCCCTATAGTCGAATCGTAACCCATTGTCATGCAGTTCTGAACGTTTTTATTCTTAACTCTGTGCTTCTTACGAGGATTACTGTTGGTCCTCGACGAGACCCTATCGTATGACATGTGTTTGAAATTATGCGAGGAACGGTTTGAACCGCCGTTGTAATTCTGATTCTTTATGTCGCGTATGAAATCGCTGTTGCTACCATATTGGATGACGTTGTACTCGTGGTCCAAGGGATCGTCACCCTGCAAACTCTGGATGGCCGGATCACAGTTGGAATAGTGATCGTCTGATACGGACTCTATACCGTTGTAACCGGCCATGTTTGGATGGTGTTTGATCAAATGGTTGGTGACACCTTGGCTCGACGTGGCGTTACTCGACTCAGTCGAGCTGCTGTGACCGGCGTTCGCTATTGAACTATGACCGGAGTAGTTCTCGGTTCCTGAATTATTGTCACAAGGACCGGTGAGCGTATTCAATTGGAACCTTTGATGATCTATAGCCGGACCACAATACTGGTCGGGCATGTTGGGATGGTGTGCGGAACCTTCATAGATAGGTTTACCAGTTCTTAGAGTATATGTATGTAAATTGGTATTAGTGTTGCATATAGCGGGATAGTCGGCCTCAAATTGTTCGTTGCTCGAACCAGCTCCACACGTGAATAGGCCGAGACCAGATATCTTTTGACCGTCGGCTTTTTCATGCTGTAAAGCAACTATCCCGACCTTTAAACTTATTACCCACGAGACCAACGCCACTATACTTATCTCGATTAACCTCAAAGAAAACTGGTACCCCCATTGCAGCCAATTAAACTTAGTCATGTTAACGTGGTTTATTCCAAATATTCCGTAAATTTGCAACGTGGCTATTAGAACGAAGAGCAAAGCTGTAGCCAGATTTATATGTATCGCTTGATACAAGTTCTGAAAACCGTTGATATATGTGTGACTTTTCTTTTGCAACACAGTTTTCAGCGTTTTGTAAACGTATAAATAGCAAAGACCCAAAATGAGGCATGCAATAATAAAAATTACTTGGCAAGTTAAACCTAACACCCTCTTTTCCGTTCCGTGACTTTTATAAAGTGTATTACTTTCAAGGATATGTAATAATATACACGACGACAGATGAACACTGCCGCCGATGATAATCGTCCTCGGACGAAGAAGCAACGCGCAGCATGTATTTTTAAAATTAATACTGTTCGTCAAAAGAAACAAGATTGTACAGGCGAAGGCAACGCTCAAGAAAATCTCAGGAACGTGCAACAAAATCTCACTGATAAAGACCGGCAATGAGCTATTGATGTTATAAGGATCATAGCACATATAAAATATCCTCATGAGACATACGAAAACTAAAATTAAATGCAAGATTATAAAGTAATATTGTGTGAATAAATGTGTGAACTTATTGTAACAGATTATTTTAAATATTGAATATACTGCTAATATTGTGAACATAACGGTCGCAAAATAAATGTGAACGTTCCAAGCGAACGGCCAAGTCGCTCCCGGTCTTTGCACGGGACCATTATTATTGCCCTTAGGCTCTTGTTTTAATATCTTCTTATCTGAATTAACGTTAGCTAAATTATGATATTTCTCTGTGGTCATTTCCGGATCTCGTAATTCAAAACCGACTGTTGTGGCTGGAAAGATATCTTTTCTACTATCATTTTGTCTGTTTGTAGAGTATTGAAGGTTTCTTTTTGTGTTCGTTTCACCATTTTGATCGATAATCAGAGGTCTGTCTAGGTTGTTCATCTCTGGATCTAAAACTGCCAGTACGGAACCTTCCGTCGAGACATCTTTATTCGCATCACTGAGTGTGACTCCAGCGTCTTTAGTGATGTGAATGTCGCTTTTAGACGTTCTCTCCGGATGGTGCTGCGGTTTTGCAGTGACTGTCCTCAAAAGGACATCGGGTATATCCTCCTTCCTGCCGTTGGAGCCGGAGAGGATCCTCGATATGGTCGGGATGTTGAGCGAATTAGGAACGAAATCGGTGAAGTTCGCCTGATCTGGCTGCTTTACGTCGCTGTCTAGTTCGTCCGGCTGTAAACGAAATTTGTTTAAATGTTATTTATACATAATTTGGATTTACACTATATTTTATTTTATTTAACAGTTCCATGATATATTTACTGCTTGCAACTTTATCTAACTTATTAGATCTTGCTCTGTCTTTGACCATACTGTTTTGGCAGCATGTTCATTTAATATTGACGAGTTTTTGGTACAACCCATTTACACATGACTCGAGCAATGAAAGTGTTTAATGAAATTTGTTAGATGCTCACCTTATGGCTGGGCGTATTAAGCGGCTTCTTCTTCTGTGGCTCGATGCCAGGCGGTGGCTGCGGTGGCGCCGGCGGTGGAGCTGGCACTTGAGGAGAGGACGTTTCCTGAAAATCACAATTCCAATGTTAATTTAAAGTAAATAATACATTTATAGGCGTAAAATGTGTAACATATATTAATCGACTTCAAAAAAGGAGGAAGTTCTCAATTCGAATGTATATTTTTTTATGGATGTTCAGCGATAACTTCTTTGTTTATGTAGTTACTGATTAAGATGATTCTTTTTTCATCTTTTTATTTATACTAGCAGTCGCCTTATGATCGAAATTCGACCAGCGACTTTTTAATCATAGACTATTTTCTGTTTGACATTTGCAGTATGAACCTAAACAATGAATATTATATCACTTGCTGTCATTTTTCATTGAGTGACAATGTCAATATTTTGGAGGGTTTAAGTTCAATGGCACTGGTCGAGTTAGGATTCGCAGTATTAATTTATTAAATTTAATATATTAGTATCAGATAATATAAATAAATTTTAGCTTTCTGCACTCCTTTTCCATATAAACTTTAACCATGCCAAATCTCACAGTCTTCAGCGCACGCAATACGCTTAAAATGGGGTACAAAGTTTTTGCTTCACGTATTAATATGTATAATGTTGATGATGATAATCATTGGTGCATCCTGCTAATTTGTTAACTTCTGACTTGACAGATTTAACTCATATTCGCAAGATAATAATATAATTTGTTCATGTACGATGGTTCATAGCTTATCTGTGGTGGCAATGTAGTCTTTAAAAGATTTTATGTTTATGAACGAATATAAATCATATTATATCAATATATTGTTACACCCGTGGGTAATAAAATGCCGATGTTTGACGTGAAGATTTATTTGAATTCAATACAGTTACAAATTACATACAGTTACAAATTACACGAACTCAAAAAACTGCTATTTATTTCACTGTGGTTACGCTTCCTTTTATCGCTCGATGTTATCGCTTTATAATTCAAAACTGAACTGCCTCAGCGCCGCGCCTGCGTAGCTTAAACACTAAACGATTTAGAACGAACGAATTAGAGTACACTAAACGATCGCAGAAAAATCGTGAATCGTCGCTAATTTTCTCGACGTTTAGTTTCTATGCCTACTCGATGACGTAATCGAGGCGATAAGCACTATACATTTGTGTGTAAACTACGAGGTTTACACAAACATGCGCCGCGGTTGTTTACGACCCGAACATTATTTCGAAGTATGTAGTTGCTTCGAGATATTTCGGGAACAGGATTTTTCTATCTATTTAATCGGATTATAATAGGTCGTAACAATATTCTACTAGTTTATTGCCTAAAAAATCTGAAAGTCATCACATATTATCTACCGGAAGGAGCAGAACAAAGTTAGTATTTTAAAGTAAAATTACATTTTTGGTTACATATCACACTATAAACAAAAGTAAATATGGGTCCGTACCTGTCCGGGAGGTCGAATAGGTATCCTCTCGTGTCCGGGGCCGAGTGACGGCGGAGGTATCGGCCGCCTGTTGAGATAGTTGTTCCCGTCCGTGTTCGTGCCTGAAAAGTACGAATCGACCGTTACCAAAAACGAAATCTACTGAAAATTAATTTCTATCTATAGTAATTAGTACAATTTGTAGTATTTTCAAAGAAATTTTATACTATTTTCAAAGAAATTAAACCGTAAAAAACAGATTGTTATTGGTTGATCATTGGTTTGCTGGGTATGAATGTCAGGATTACTGTCAATCTTGCCAAGTAATCTTTTTTGCGTCTGGTAACCCGCGCGGTAACAACAGACGAGCGCTTCAAAAAAGACAGCTTTGATTACCTTCGAGTGTCGCATAAGCGCACGCGCATCTCGCACTTTTAACGCTTCGCTTTTGTTTTAATCGCCGTGCCTCACGCAAGTTTCACGCTAACACGCACACGCAAGTTTTACGATACCCGAGAAGCTGGATACGAGAAGGAATTGCTCAGTAAGTGGATTTCTGATTATTCTTTCACGGTGGTTCAGTAGTATCTATATCATACCCCCCGGGGAAGTAGATCTGGAGGACGACCAGACACCAGTTATTACTCGAAAATTTACTTTCTTCTTACCCGTATCCCACTTCCTCTTCCACTCTCGTCTAACAACTGGAATTTCAGTAATCAAACCTTTTTTTATATACATTTAATTCCTCACACAATCCATACTTCGTATTTAACATTCTTCTAGTTATATGAATTTTATACCTCCCCATACCGAGCCTTATTATACCATGCTAACCTTTCAATTTCTCTGTGACTGGTGCTATTTCACATTTCCTCTGATATACAGATTCCTGATCCTAACCATTCTATTTACACCATACATCCATCTCTGTGACATGAAATCTTCTTTCATTCGTTTCTTTTGTTTACCCAGCACTCAAATCCATAAGATAAGTCTTATACAAGTTTTATACACTTTTCCCTTAAGTTTCAGAGGCGTTCGTGGATCACGTGTGATCCCCGAGACCTGTCGCCATTTCATCCATCCTGCATTTACCCCCTTCTTCACGCCTTGGTCAAGGCATCGAAAATTGGAGCAAGCTGATAGGAAATAAGGAATAAACCATTTAGGGCTATATAAGAAAAAAACTGGGCGAACCAACAAAGTCGCAGAACAAATGTAACATTTTTGTGTACACCAAAGTATCTTTTTGCCCTCTATATCTGATGTTACAAAATAAAACAAATAGTAGCTTAAAGCTGATCCCAGATCCAAGTCTTCCAAGTCACATTCATATCATTGAGAGTAAATAGGCACCCGAGATTATGATTAGGCATCGAGATTCATGGTTTGGCTACTCTGTCTGGCGCTAGGTTACACGTAACAAATCTCATAAATATGATTGACTTTATATTATTTTAACAACAAAAACAATTAAGAAATAAATATAAATAACTATCTAATAAATAATAATTACCTCTAAGTGTAGGCTTGTCCGCGAATGGGTTCCTATACTCAGGCGGTAGCGGGGGTGTGAAGAATGCACGGCCGGGGGGAGCGTACGAGGGTACCGCGCCTCCCCCAACCCCCGCCAACAACGCCGCCCCATGGTGCTGCGGTGGCCTGCAACAATAAACCGTCAACTTGTTAACATCTGACTGTACAAAAATAAAATCACATTATCGAACCGCAAACGGACTAAGATCAATTTAAAACATTTGTAAAGATCCTTAACCACCAGAATACATAAATAATGAATAGACACCTTGGCAGAGTTAGGTACGTCTTAATACAACACTAGAAGTAAAATCAGTCGCCTCCCTGCGCTTTATAGGAGTACGGCCGCCGCTCCTGCACGTACCACGAGCGATCATGTGAAGTCACGTGGTAGTCGGGAGTCATCTAATGTGTGATGTTACAATTTTTTTAATGTTAAAATTTACATGTTTCGTTTTCTAACAGCATCCCTAGCGGAACATAAGAGAGATATACAAATTGTACAAGTTACAACAGCGAAAGCACCACTGCCACACCGATTCTTGGTTGTGTCCGAAGAGTGTGGTTGTCAACACGCAATGGCACACAAGCCATTTCAACTTGTACCAGTATACCAATTGCTGTCTGCTTGAGATAGGTTGTAGAGTGTCTACTAAACATCAGATGAATTGCATGTCTTCTTGCTGCTTCATATATGAAAAATAAATGTAAAAAAAGTCACTAAAGAATACGAAGCATACGAACTGTATATATTATTTCTCAAATAGTATTTTTTTAATGGCAACACCATATCTCCTAATTCTTCATCAAAATGAATGATTCAATCGGAGTTTTTGGTAGGCAGGGTTAGGCAGGGTTTTTGGTTTTTGTTTTTATTCATAAAGTGTTGTTTGAACCTATATTGTGTAATACTGGTGACATTTCGAGTAATAAAGCTTGGTTATATTGTGCGCATGTGAAGTGGACTGGAAATTGAACCACGAATTCTGAGATGTCACAAAAAGTCTCTAGAAAGTTCAAACAAGGGAGCCATCATCTTTTTTGGAATAGTGGAATCATCATAGGACAAGACACTCTACTTATACTTCAGTAATGGTCTTCAATAAAGAGGGAGAGGATTAATAAATGAGGAAGAATGACTCAACCGTCATTTTAAAGCTTAGCAAAGCATTTTCTATTTACGAAAAATAGACAAAATAGTTTAAAACGTGGCACCATATATTAAGAATCAGTTTAATTAACAGTACAGAGCTGTTAGATTATTTACATAATTTGTATAATTTGCGAAATATTCGCACGGGTGAGTTAGTTACATTTGTAATTAATGTGAACATAATTTCGGAAACTGGAATACTGTAAATTTACTTACGAATATTCTTAATAAATGTAAATAAAGCCTCATCGCGAACGATAGCACAGCTACGGGCATAAAATTACAATAATACATTCGTCGGCGAAACGAATTTGCATTGCATCTGCGGCCGGTTAACTCGATCGAGACCCGCTCTGCATCCTAAAAACTATTTTGGATCGTAGTCGTTGAGTTTAGTAGATTGACATTCAGGGTTACCGGTTTTTTTTTGAGTCACTTTGGGTTTGGTATAATATACACACATAGTTATCAATTATATTACTAATAGGTATTTATGTATAGCCCAAGAGATTGTTTGTTTGTTTTTTACCGCTCTAATCACTAAATTACAAGTCAGATTTTATAAATTAGTTTTGAATATCATAGCCTATTTATTGAGGAAGGTTATATAGGACAGGGGTCACCAAATGGCAGACAGCGCTCCGCATCGAGACCGTCGATTTATTTTGTGCGGATCAAAAAAACCATTATTTTTAAATATTTAAGTCAAATAATCCAAGGAAATCGCATAAAACATGCACGTAATAATTTTTATATATAGGCCGCATCTTGTCTTCTATGCTATAACTTAACATGTACTATGCAAGAAGTGATTAAATTAGAAATGTTAAAGTAACGTCAAATTACCACAGAATCATCGTAGATTAAAATTGTTTTTTTTTTTTTGTTACAGACCTTACTGTTAGCCTGAGGAACCCTATCCAAAAACAGAGCTGTTGATATGGCTTTTACAGCTTCTTCTAGTTGTTTCTTGGCGCAATTAAGGTACTGCTGCACAATAATGTAAGAAGGTTGAGAAAAGGCCGAGTTTTACAAAAGAAATGAAATTCTAAGACATTTCTTTGTACTACCAGTCATATGTCAATAATTGCTAATTGAGTTTTCTAAGCGAAAAAGTATATGTGGCTAATGTTACTTAGCACATATTTTTAAATATATCAACGACCTGAACGTTAAGCTTCAAGAAAAAGAAAAGCTTGTACGGGAAAATTCTGTCGAAGTGAGAAGTTTTCCACGAAAAGTGGACGACTTGAATAACTCCAAATTAATGGATGAAAACTTTAAGCCACACCTCGACAGTATCCCTGTTATAGGCTATATGAATTCACGCTACGGCCATAAAGAGTGGAAACAATCTGGCAAGCTTTAGGAAAGTACGGAAAAACAAACATAATATTATGATCAAAGATGTATAAAATGTAAGTAAACAAAGATGGATTTTAAAAAGGTCTATTTACAATTATTTTTAATTCCACATTTCCATAGAAATAGATGGATGGCATCCACAGAAAACTTAAAATACACGTACAACATATTATGAATCTACTGAGATGGCAACCCTAACAGTCCGCGAAGATTTTTCCATATGTCACTGACCTTATCCCGACAACCACCATAAGCCGGCCTTTCGTCTAGTATACACAACAACGAATATAAAGTTCTACATATTATAAATACATCTGGCATGGAGATAAAAATTGGCAATATGCCCGCCTACAGGCTAGCCATTCAGCCGACTTTATTTTCAGTACACGGACTGAATTTTAATTATCAGCTGGTGGGAAAAAAACATCACGTACATATTTATTATACTATAGTGAAAACTACTTGTTGATATTCCTCCTATTTACATGGTATGACGTTTGTAGTTAGGGATTTTTAAAAATATAAATTTAAAACAAATGGTAATTATAAATTGCTGTAAGTCAGTTAATCTCCCCACTAGTGGGGTAACAAACACTTCTTCCCGACATTGAGCATAAGATTAATATGCCGGTTGTCGACCAAGAGCTAAACGAAGTATTTTTGCTGATAAAGTTTTAGGAATTAGTATCATTACTTCCTGATAGATGGCATAACATACAATATGCGGTCAAAATACCAAAAATTTTATAAATAGATAAAAATAACAATAAAAACCGACTTTTTATTACATAATATGCTTTATATTATTGTTTACAGAGAAGAGAGAGATTTAGAATTTCAAATACAGAAATAAAAGTTAAATTGTCATGATTTCACTATCGCATACAAGATGGCGCTAGATGTATTCAAATGTGCAAAATCGTGATAACAAAAATAAAAGTCTATTTGTGTAGTATTAACAAATCAACAAAAATAGAACCGAAATTTCTTAACTTTTACATATAGTCAAGGGATGTAGTGGGAAAACTCCCTGTTTAACATTAATGATTATCTTTCAGGGTGACAAAGTGACAATGCACAGTCGAGAATGCCTCACGTACCAGTACAACAGATTTTTTTACGTGACCCAAGATATCAACCGTAAGCGGATAGATTATCTACTTCTTCATCTTATATAGACGGTTACTGTTTTCTGAGATCTACCGTCATTGTCAAAACCGCCTGGCTGATGAATACAAAATAGGCCACGAGAAATGAAAAGAGAGTCACAGCGATATCACCGTTTGCATGGTAGTGTTGATAAAACATCGATAGTTGGAGATAAAACTATCGATAGTTTATTTCCAAAGGAAGGTAATACGGGGTTGCATTTTGTGATTACAACAAAGATTTGCAGGAATGACCTTTTTAACTCCCGACACAAAAACTAGGGTGTTATAAGTTTAACGTGTGTGTTTTTGTTGCATCGTAGCTCAAAAACGGCTGAACCTATTTTAATCTAGTTTTTTTTTGTTTGAAAGATGACTTGAACAAGAGTGTTCTTAGCTATGATTCAAGAAAATCTGTTCAGCATCTTCCACAGGTCTCATTGAGTCGTAATTTGGTATTCTGTTAGTTTAATCATATTATAAAAACCTTGACCTGATGCTGATGCGCGACCTGGAATCCGTGGGATGTCTAACCCTTCACCAACTTACAGAGATGTAGTATTTGGGCTCATCGGAATGATCTCAAAGAATAGGTTGCTTGTGCCGGGGGTTTACTAAACTTTCAATTGACCATGTTTTAAGCTCGTCAAGTTACCCAACTAAGCAAGTTGCGGAATCCGGGGAATCTCTTTTTTCGTTGCAGGTTGACATAAATTCCGTACTAAGAAACTATCGATGGTTTTTTTTTACAAAACAATCGATTCTATCAGATTAGCAACCAACCGATGGTTAGTCAACACTAGTGCAGGGTGGTTGTGATCTAGTCGGGTACAGCCTTACAGACCCCTACAGCCCCGCTTGGTTACTAGACATACACCCGGTTAATCCTGAAAAGCGACACGCCTAAGCATGCCATTATGCTGGCTTTTACTGTGTTACACCTGGAGTATGGTGATTGCCGTATTGTACACCCAGGAAATGAAGAAGTCAGTATTCTTTCTAAACTAAACGTGTTATGTGTAACCTATGTCTATTCCAGACAATTTTTGACAAAAAAGAAAACCAACTTCTGTGACATTGCTCACGGTGTATCTTCGAAGTCGAAGGTCCAATGCGACAGAAATTAAAACTTAAACCACCTTTGAAGTATCCCCTTTCCAACGAAAACAAGAATCATCTAAATCGGTTCATAGCTCCTCCTTTTTTGAAGTCAGCGAAAAAGTGTATGATCGCGCCGTTAATTCAATATCACTGACAAATAAATTTTATTAACACTTTGACTTCAGAGGCGTCTCAAAAATGTGCTTAAAACTGGCATACATGCCATCCCCGGGAACAGAGTTATTGATCACATAATCCCAGCACTTGGACCACGCATTTGGATTTATACATTTTGACGGGTCAGAATTAATGTTTCAATCATGCTTAGAGGGCTTTAAAAACGCCCCAATTTGTGTACAATTGGGCTTTGACAGACGTCCTTGTTATATTATTTTGTATGTAGGTACATAATATAATGAAATTATTAGCATTTCGTTTTTTTTTTTATATACAGATTTAAAAACACAAATCTTGTGAATATTTTTGGCAAAGAAAATTGGATAATTGCTTTAAAGTATTTCTTTTTTTTTACCGAGTACGGTCATTATTTTTATAGCAAAATTGGGCTGTTGCTATTTTTTGTATTCCATAAAAGTTAGGTTTTTTATTTGTTAATTATTAACTTTATTTGTTCTGTTTTTGGTGCAAATACAAATTTTTTATTTGGATTAATAATTGTGCATTGATTTTATAGTTACCAGTACGTAATAACATACCATTACACGTTGTTAAATTTGCAATTATCTACGTTTAGTTTCAAAGAGATTCCTAGTATATATTTAATACCAGCAACCACCCGGGACACCGCACAAAAATTTAAAAGGAATGAAAAAATGAACTAAAGTTCCTTTTTAATCACACGGACTAAAATGTGGCAACATTATTTTCATGTTTGACATTAGTGGGATTCGTGGGAATAAAAAACGCAGTATAGTGAAATAATTTTAAGAATCGGATCAGGGCAGTGATTTTGATTTTAAACCTACAATCTTTACATCTGTATATTAAAGTAGTATTGATAGATTTTATTAGAATAAAATAATTTATATTAAAAAAAAAACACGTAATATAATGCGGTTGTATGTGGTATTGATGCTTGCTTGCTCTTTATATAGAGTCTAATAGTGACCGCTGTAATGTCCTGTATATCTGTCTGTCTGTTACGTTTTCACACCTAAACCGCTAAACTAATTTTGATGTATTTTGGTATAAAGATAGATTGGAACCTTGAGAAAGGACATAGCGTACTTTTTATAGCGAAAATAAAACATTAAGGGTAGAAAATAGGGTATGACAGTTTGTAAGAACAAAATATGGGAACACCAAAGCGCATGCGCGGTAATGCCGGCTGCCACGCCAACCGGTTTGTTGATATATTGACATTTTTATATTTAATAAGAAATATATTGTATTTCTAATACTTACCTATGAAATGATAGTCCAATATTCTTTTTAAGATTCTCTGAATTGTTTTTAAACTCTTTAACTACGCAGTACGGCATAATTACTATTTTATTTTATGAAAGAAATATGACGTGCGCTGTCAATCGCGGCTCGCGGGAGTTTATATATTCTAAGCGATACACGTATTGTAAATTATCTAGATTATACAGATTTGCTACAGGCGAATTATTTCATTGAGTTATTCCACATGTGGTGAAAATAAAACTTGGGTGAAAATTTGTATGAAGAACCCGTCATGTCTCAAATTAGGCCACGCTAATCAAAACGCCATTCCTCAATTGATACGGCATGTGAATTGTCAACAATCGTGGGTAAACATAAAAGTTACGGGATGTAAATAAATAACGCGTGCGGAGCCGCGGGCACACCGCCTGTATATTATTATATATAATATACTATATGTACTATAATAGTTTCAAAGAAACCACGTCTCATCCGTATTCCATACTAAGCAAAGCACTAAAACCATGGGAATATAACTTTCTTCCGAATGGCCGTCGCGACCGAATGACATCACTTTCCCCGATCGTGAATGTCGTCGAAATAAAATCTATTCATTCGCTAATTATGTAGATAGTTCTCGGTCACGAACGGAACAAAAAACAAATTACGAATTCGGAAATAAGTACATTTTTATTTATGACTTCATTATTATTATTAATCTAATTTCAAATAACGGTAAATGTTGGAATGCCATTTTTTGTAATTTGTACACATCATATAAATAATTACAACCTTACTTAAAAAGTCACACAATTATTTAACGCAAAAACCAAGACATCTCGAAAAATTATATTTAACATCTAAACACACAATTGACAATTATGCTCAACAAACAAAATTCATACTACTTCTCGGTTCAATAGTGTGTAAGGCTTACCTACTACCACTGAGCCACGAGGCCGGTCAATTTAGCAAAGAAGTACGACAGGTTGAAAGTTGAAATAAAAAAGAAATGAAGATAATATATTATGAAATAAATTAATAAAATAAAAATAAATGAAGATATTGAAGATGAAAAACTGCCTCATTAGTATAGTGTTCGTGTCAGCGCGACTGCTATGCTCGAAGGTCCTGGGTTCGATTCACAGGTGGAGCAAAGTGTTATTGAGTTTTTATATGAAATTCTCAGTAGCAGCTCGGAGTTTGGTTTTGTGCCTGATTAATGGAAATAGGCTCGCTCCCTGTTGCATGGGACCTAAGGACATACTCGGCGAACAGCTGTGAGCGTACATCCGGGAATACAGACGTGATGGTAATGAAATAGTTAGGGCACAGAGAAATGTTTCCACCCTACAGAACATTGCAGACAAATAAAGTTGTTTTGAGTTTGCACGGTGAGTAGGGTTACTAGAGCTTCTTGGGGAATAGAGCTCGCAAGTTCGTCAACGCACTAGTGGTACTTATGGTATTATTACCAGCGTCCATAGGCTACCACCACTGCTGCGCTTGTGGGTTTGGCCGTGCGCTTGTTTGCCACTTTACTAAGCTATATAAAAAAAAAGTATTATAGTTACCTCGGCTTGTGGTAAGTGGGATTGCTATTCGTTTTGAGTATATCGGCGTTCGGTACCGAGGTCGGCAGCGCGTGTTCTCTCTCGAGTTCGCTCTCATAGCTTTCAAGCGGTACGTGCTTGCCCGGTAGAGGATCGGCTGAAACAAATAAAAAACATTATACATATAAAAAAATTTACATGTCGAAAAGAACACCACATTTTAGATTTGGGGGTGGTGTAGTTAACCTCACGAGCATTTGAAAATGACCTAACCACTACTCTATACGTTGTTTATATACGTTAGCGACACTGGAAGTTTTTAGAACTGGCCACTTGTAAACGATGTAATAAAAAAAATAGTTTAGATTTTGAAAATGGAACTCTTTTTCTCTCTTTGATTATTGTTATGTATTTTATTAATTTGTCATTTGTTTACGATTTGGAGGCATATTGAAAATTGTCTGTGTCACGTCAGCACGAATTTAACGCGAGAAAATTTCGTACAATGATTTTTTATGACTTTCGATGTCATTTAAGTCAACGAGAAAGGTATGATAGACTTCGATTGGCCTTACACGATGAAGCCCCATCCCGTGTCACTGTTTACAACTGGTTTAATGAGTTTAAAGATGGTCGCGCTAATCTCACCGGTGATCTGCGTGAGGGACGGCCTTCTACGGCGACGACTGAAGATAACATCAGTGTTGTGCGGCGTATGATAGAGAATGACAAAAGAGTTACTTATCTGCAGATTCGTTCAAGCTTAGGCATCGGTATTAGTCAAGTGCACAAAATCCTCCATGAACATTTAGCGGTCAGGAAGCTTTGTACTCGGTGGATACCTCATAATTTGACAGAGGCCCAAAAACTCCGTCGTGTTGATTGGTGTCGTGGAATTGTTCAAAGATTTAAAGGAGGTGACTCAAATGCTGTATTCGACATACTTATGGGTGACGAAAGCTGGATTTATTGTTATGATCCCGAAACTAAGAGACAGTATGTTATCTGAGTGTTTTCTTCCGAAGAGTTGCTAACTAAAGTGAAGAGAGGTCGAAGCGTGAGAAAAAAGATGGTGGCCACGTTCTTCGGAAGGACAGGTCATTACGAAACAATTGTTTTAGAGAATCGAAAAACAGTTACTGCAGAATGGTACACTAACAATTGTTTGCTACTTGTCTTGGAAAAGTTCGAGAGAAACAACCTCGCAACAGGATCCTCCTTCACCACGACAACGCCTCGCCGCACACCGCCAAGCAAACAATCGACTACTTGGTGACGTCAGACGTGGAATTACTAGGTCACCCGCCCTATTAAGAATTTTTAGGGTTACCTAACGTACAAACATTTTCTTCATTGTTAGTTCAGACTCATGAAGGGAAAAATAAAATAAATAACTAAAATATAAACCTGTTTTAAGAACCATGTAAAAATATACAAAATTAGTACCAATTATATTCCTTTTCAGAACACTTAAGTTAAATGTTTACTTATTTACAATATAATAATATTTACGTCTGTGTGTCAGCAACTGTATTTAAAAATTTAGAAACAATGGATCCTTTAGACCAAATATTATTGTATAAGGACGGATGTTTTGCTTATAAGAAAACTGTTTGTACTTGAAAGTGGTGCGAGTTTTTTTATTTCTAAACATAACTTAGTTATTTAAAGTAATTTTATAAATAAATCCTCGTGTATATGAAGGACACTTTCGGTGTGGCCCTACGCATGGCCTGACTTGCATGAGAATACTATATCACAGCACTATACGCATAGTGAAAACAGTTTATTCCGTTACTATTTTTTTTTTGTCGCGGTTTTAATATCAAATAACATCTTTCATACAACGATCGCCATCGCTTTTGAATATTATCTATCAACGTTCAAATTTTGGCCAAGACAATAACTTGAGTAATAAAGTTTATTTGATATTGGTCTAATAAAAATTCTTTGTTAGTTCTTACATCGTGGTGTACAAGTTTTTTAGACTAGCGGAATATCAATCGATGTCCGCGGGTTCGACTCCCGGCATGTACCAACGAATTGTCCAGAATTCGCGTACGTTTATGCAATTAAAATTGGCAACACTATCGGCTGATAGTGAGGAAACATGACTGGATGAAAGAAAAATTTCTTGTAGTACCAATGTGTGTAGGGAAAAATATACTTAAATCTGTTGATTTCTTGACCTCTGAAATCGCCAATACTTAGTGCTTTCCCTTGGGAAAAGGCTCCATTGCCCAATAGTCTGGAAGTCTTACAGGATGGTAAAATATTATTATTTAAAAAAACTGTCAACTTGACGCCGCGCAAAAATTATAGCAATCACTGTCACATGGTTATCGCCGATTGACTACATAATTCCTTGCGGAACGTCCAAAAAATTTGTGTCATTCAAAACTAGGATTCATCCGTGTATTCGCTCGCGGTGTTATTTACGCTCTTGCTCTAATTTCCCACGGGGAATCCGTTCCCGATTGCGATGAAACTATTCCATTTATTTTCATACAGATTGTATCAATGCCGAATATAACGAGAGCAGTTTATTTGTTATAAAGTTATAACGTTATTGAGTAAACAGTTGCGAATGCTTTATTCCTTAGGGGATAAGCAGAGGTTATGAATACGTACTACTCTCTAGTGACTATGTTATTTATCAAATGTTTTTATGATAACGCCATATCTGACTTTATTCTTCATCATAATTATTGAAACTTTCTTTTAAATCGTCTATTCCCCGTTATTAGCGAAAAATAGACAAATAGTTTATAAATTTTAATTTTTCGTCTAAATTGAGTATTAAACTTTTTATTGCATTGTTATACCGTCATACCATCACGCCTGTATCTCCGAAGTTAGGCAGAGGTATACTAATTATACAACCACAAGTTCGCAGGTATGTTTTTAGGTCCCGTTTATAGGAGCGAGTCTATTTTCATAAATCGGGGACAAAGCCAAACTGCGAGCCGCTACTGAGAATTTCACTTTGCTCGACCTGGAAAACAAACCCAAGACCTCGAGCATAGCACTCGCGCTTCGGATCACTAGATTAGCCCAGTGCTAGTAAAAATGTGCTTGTTACAAGCTGCCCCTTTATAACAGCACATTTTTAGATTATGAATTTGTTAATAGATGAATTTATCGAAAAACGTAGATAGGACATTATGGTTCTCATGAATGATTACATATATGATGCCAATGCATGAACTTAATTTTGTAAAAAATGATAATACGCTAGACGAAGAATAAACTAACTAAAAACGACTGGGTAATCGGCGGCTATTCTGAAATTACCAAAAATAAAAATAATTCTTGAAATTACGGTCGGTCAAGCGCATGTGGTGCGGTGCTTCTGGTGTTACAAGTGCCCTGCGGTAACCGCTTACCTTCGTGCGAACCGCAAGCTTGTTTCACACTAACGTGGTATAAAAACCGTTGAGTGCTTAGTGAGTGCAATTTGAACGTTATAGTAAACCCCTTAAGGGAACGACTAGATAATATTTGAATTCCTAGAATCAACTGTCAATTGATTGTTTGTTTATCATCCAGACATTGCCGTTACGAACATTAGATAATATTTTAAATCCTAGAATCAACTGTCAAGTAAACGATTTTTATATCATCCAGACCGTTAGACATTCCGAACCGAACGAGACCTAACTCATAAACACTTTGGGAGTGACTCTTTATTGAACGTATTCTGGTTGCGCCCGTAAAACCTCCTATGTGTTAACTTTACTTATCTTACAACTAGTTGTGTCCCACGGTTTCACCTGTTAGTTTTATTCAAACTCTCCAAGGAGCGGCGCCCCCGCCAACACGTCCGTGTAGAGCTAACGTTGTTCTCAATTCCCGTACTTGCCTACAGTTTTCCAGATTACTTGACGTTAACTTAAAGTCGTACCGTGAAGTTATATAACCTAGTTATAGTTACATAGATTTTTGAAATCTGACCGGTAGTTTCAGAGATTAGCGCGTACAACACACACAAACTCTAGTATTTTATAATAATTATTAAGAATATTCTATACACACAACGTGCCATTGTAATCCTAATTAATATTATAAATGCGAAAGTGAATTTGTTTTTTACTCGATCACGCAAAAACGGTTAAACAGATTTGGATGAAATTTCGCACACAGATAGTTTATAACCTGGATTAACACATAGGATACTTTTTATGGCTCTAAATAACAAAAATTGTGAAGTCCGCGCAGACGAGTCGCTGCCACGGTCAGTACAAACGAAATTAATTAATTTTCTATTTGGGTACTTATTATCAGAAAGGCTTATCCAAATATTGAATATAATTTGTTTGTATCAAAAGCGTCAAATGACTTCGGAATTGCTATGCAATTTAAAAATTACGAAACCATGTTAAAATGACCCTAAAAGCTGTAAGACTTAATGTACATAAATAAACTTTTGTACACTAGCTGGTACCCGCGACTTCGTCTGCGTATTATTGGATATACGCAGATAGATCTCGGAACACGATAAAACAAAAGAAAATTATAGATGGGTTTGTCACTATGTGTATGGTGGACGCGATCCCTACCACCCAACTATATTACTGTATATGCACCTGCTGATTTCGGAACACGACAAACGAAAAAAAACCTTACATGGGTTTATCACTGTTTGTATGGTATTGCCATTATATGCCAATATGAATCCAACACATTAACCGTCCCAATAAAACTTACAACCATACAAACAACAAACATACAAACTTTACATTTATTATATTTGTAGGATAACGCTGGTTAAACTATGACTTTTACCGGGATAAAAAGTACTCTATGAGTTATTCCAGATCATAGACTATCTGTCTGCCAAATTTCATTCAAATTCGTTAAGCCGTTTTTGCGTGATTGAGTAACAAACATCCAAACATACACACTTTCCCATTTATTATATTAGTAGGATAGTAGGATAATTCGTGTTCTAAATTCAAAATATTTTTATTAACTCCGTGATTAAAAGAGAATTTTGTTCAATGTTATCGATGGATGAAATAATCCCCTTTTACGAGAGGCAATGGTAAAAAAAACTATTTAAAAAAAAACGAGGGTAACATTATTCATATTTATACAAGGCAATTTTGAATTTCAAATTAATGGGAAATACAGCGTTACGTGATGAATAAAAAAACATTGCAGTGCGAGTCATAATTCAAAACGTAAATCAAGATATCCCGCCGTTATTTCACTGAATCGAACTGGCAGTGAATAAACAGCCGGGCCGGGTATCGTGTTCTATTAACGAATTAAAACTATTTACATTTCCCACAGGTTATCATATTCAAAGTTCACTGGAACGCGATAAAAACCATTGTTCTTAAAACGGTCAAATAATACAGCTGTTACATATTTCACTATGTTTACCGTTTATCATTGCAACGTTTTTTCGATGTGCTAGATTCTGTATCTCAGGTTTAAAATGGACCTCCTTCAAACAAATAAGTTACGTATTATAATTTAATAGAAAGTTATGGCAACATTCCTGTTCTTAGTTTGAATTGAAACTGACAGGTGATAGGCGAACGAGGTCGATTTTAAAGTGAGTTGAATGATTCGATCAATTCATAAATCTTTGCTAGCTTTTTCCGTTCGATATTCAAATACGTCTGCAGATAAAGACACTGTGAGATAATTTTTATATTGTTAGGGCTTATATTGATTATTCAGGATCGGTCAGTCCAGAGATGCGTCGATATTTATTGTAAATTATTAACAAATTTAGTTGTATATTTATATTAATAATAATCAATCTATACTTATAGTAAAATAGTAAAGAGTCGAAATCTGTACATTGAAGATATTTGAGAAAAAATAATACGGGGGGTTTAGAATTATGGATAGAACACATTTCGATAGGTTTTGGAATTTTTCTTTGTTTGTCTGTCGGTATGTTTGAACGCCAATCACGCATTTCTCTACAATATTATGCATGTATTATACATATAAACCTTCCTCTTGAATCACTCTACCTATTAAAAAAAGCTCTTCAAAATCTGTTGCGTAAATTTTGAAGATTTAAGCATACATAGGGACGGACAGACAGCGACAGCGACTTTGTTTTATACTATGTAGTGATAAAAAGTAAAACAAAGTGAAACAATACCAAATTAATCCAAATTATTTCATTATTTAAAAAAAAAAAGCAATAAATGGAAACGTGTTTAGTTTATTTTCCAGGGTATTCATAGATGGTGCTATACGGCTTGATTTAAATTATCATTAAAGTAATGTGATATTTATTGTCACACTTAAGTATATTTTCTGTAAGCACTTATATTAATAATTGAAGGCTAAGCTGTTATTATGATTTTTAAATGTTTAAAGTAATTAAAAATATCTATTCTATTCGATCTAAATTTTCTAGGATAAATGTCGTTGTTTAGTGTTTGCGCTATCAATATATTTATTAAATAACACTAAACAGAACATACTATATAGCATTATTGTTTACTGCATATTAACGGTTTATAAAAATAAAGTTATTAAATAAAACGAACTTTTCGTAAAGGACGGTTAACATGTAGAATGATTTTAGTTGGGTATTCTCAAAGCTTATACCGGCCAAGTACCGTAAGGTGAGATTGAGGTGACGAGAGATTTTTAATTAGTTGCTGTTTTTCATACAAGAAATATACCACGTGGACGCAGTCGCGGGCACAGCTGGTAATATTTCATAGGTCAAGAGATTTTTTTTTTGCTTGTTTGAACGCACTTATCTCTAGTACTACCAATCTCTTATCAGAAAAAATATTTTAATATTTTAAATATTTTTTAAAGGTACAATAAACTATAATATTTAATCATAGACGGACCGGGCCTCACATTTGACGTTGATAAAAGCCCCTGCACCTATCATTAAAAAGTATGATTACATACATCACAGAGGTAATTGCACTCACGAATAATAAATATCAATGATAGACAATAAAAATTATTTTTAATCCAACCTTTAAAAAAAACTCCCAAGCCTCAATGACACGTAATCCACGACAACCAGCAATTACAGCCTTCGCTTATTATTTAAAAAAAAACGTGTGAAAAAGAATAAAAGAGGGTCAAGTGCGATAAAGAGGAGAGCGGTCAAGGTGTCTCACAATTTTTTTACGTTGAAACTACGATCTCAGGTAATATTAAGTGAAGATGGAAATATTATACCTAGAAAGACTTCTAACTGACCCAACGTTGACACTAAACTGAACAGCAAATTGAAGTCAACTCCAGTCACAAATGGATCTCAAATTGGTACCAAAAGTTGGAGGTTATTATAAGGATCAAATTGTAAAAACGATTGCCATTTGGCCTAATAGCATATAATATGTGATTAATGTTATTAAATTATTAATAGTGTTATGTAATACAGTATTTTTTAAATCCTCTAATAATTTTTTGGCATCATAAAAAATTACTCAATATATTTAAAAAAAAATATTGTTAGCCCTCCAACTTTTGTTGTCAATTGGCTGTGCAGTTTGGCGTCCAATTAGCAAGCATTTTGTACTATGTACTAGAGGAGTTATTAAGAATAAAAATTGTACTCCACATGATCCCGCGGGGCTTGGGGGGGGGGTACTTTTGGGGTATGTGATGAGGAACAGGGTGTAATGTTCCTCATCCACCATGGAAAAGGGAGGATCCTCCGACCAGACGGGTGTTGTGTCTGGCGGGCTACTGCCCAGCGGTTGTTGTCGGGTTCTTGTATATATTTCATTTGTTGGGTTAATTTTCATATCGCGATGTAGGATGCATCGTATGTGGCGAGATAGATGTCGCTACAAACTTACTGATGAAATGTCACTCCTTAACTTTTGTGTTTCTCAAATTCTTTAAGTGCACATGAAGGCATATTTATGAAGTGAAATTTAGCACTCAAACGTGTAATCACAACAAGTGTCCGGACAGACTGTGAGTGCGAGCGTATGCACTCCAAGGTGTGTCTCAAACAATCTGGTTTAGGCGTCTTCTCTAGTACGTAGTACACGACATCTCGATGAGCAAGTTGTAGTCATTAGGATGTCTCTCAAATGCGATGGCCGGAATAAACGGACAGATCTGACCAAATCAAACCGATCTGGTGTTTATCAACCGATTTGGAATAGAATATAACAACATGTTATGGTCAATATGTTTTCCTTCACCGAAAGCTTAGCTAAAATAAGATTTGAATCCACGTCGATCGACGCATTTTCCGAATACTCTACCATTGAAGAAAAAAAATATATTAAAACGGAATTTCCAAATAATGCATCATGGATTACCAACACGGTCAACAATATTTAAAGCTGATCTAGGTTATTTGAGCCCAGGGTACGTCTTCTCCTACAAATAGGAATAAAAGTAAATGGTGCAACTAAATGTGTCTGAAATATTCTTAACAAACATCATGTACTTATATGTTATTTCTAAAAGATAATTCCTTGTAAGGCATTGAAAGCTAATAATAGGTATTTACCTATGAAATTGCCGTTCTGCAGAACTGGTCATTTCAAATCAAAATAATTTTTGTTTGGCTAAGAATTCTAATTTCAAATTAATTTTATTTTAAAAACATGGAATTCTTATTCCAAAAGTAGTCATTTGTTTATTGATTAGTGTTACATTTTCATCGCATTTCAATCTTTTTTGTCATCATGGATACGTTAAAAATTCGAGTAATTATGGAATATGAGTACCGTCGTGGAAGCAACGCGGCACAAGCGGCATGCAACATCAACGACGTTTACGAAGCTAACACTACAAACCAACGCACCACCTGTTATTGGTTTGCTCGCTTCCGTTCTGGGAATTTCGACCTGAAAAATGAACCTCGCGGTCGTCCGAAGACTTTGGTCGACAATGACGAACTAAAGGCGATTGTGGAAGCTGATGATACACAATCTACGGCTGAATTAGCAGCAGCTTTCGACGTTGGCGTCAAAACAATATTGGTCCATTTGCGTCAAATTGGCAAGGTAAAAAAGCTTGACAAATTGGTGCCCCACGAACTCAATGATCGCCAGCGCGAAGTACGCGTCGAGACATGCCTTGCACTGCTCAACAGACACACAAATGAAGGAATTTTGAACCGCATTGTTACCTGCGATGAAAAATAGATTCTGTTTGATAACCGCAAGCGCTCAGCAAGTTGGTTGGATCCTGGTTTCAGCACCTAAACAATGCCCTAAACAAAAACTTACCCCTAGAAAAGTGATGGTCACTGTTTGGTGGTCTAGCGCCGGTGTGAATCATCACAGATTCTTACCAAACGGGGTGAGCATTACTGCAGATGTGTACTGTGAAGAACTGAACACAATGATGGAGAAGCTGGCACATCTCCAACCAGCATTGGTCAATCGCTCGTCTCCGCTGCTCCTGCACGATAACGCGCGACCTCATACTGCACAGCAGACGGTCTCCAAGTTGCAAGAACCGCAGAGACTTCGCAAGCCGCCATTGAGACCTTGACCTTGCGCCTACAGACTACTACAAATTCAAAACCCGAGGGGGGAGTACAAAATTCCTTTGAACAATTTGTTGTCTCCCGTCTAGCTTATTTCTTTAAGAAGGGCATCAATAAACTGCCACTGCGCTGGCAAGGATGCATTGATTGCATGGGTGATTCCTTCGATTAATACAAATAAAAACTACATGAAAAAAAATCGTTGAAATTTTTTCATACAAAACGGCAATTTCATAGGTAGACCTAATATATTATGCTTATATTCCTAGATATTGACGTATTGAAATAGTTTAAAGTTAACGTTTTCATTTAAAAAAAGATTAATAGTCTTTTTCATTAGGAATGTCTTATTCTGTTGATGCTAATGAAAATATATTCAAGACGTTAATTATTAACAACATATTTTAGCTAGATCAGCTTTTACTTAGATTGTTTACAACATAAAATATGCGATATATTCGCACTGGTCAGCTAAGTAATTGTATATTGTATTACTCATGGAGACATTCCTAAAAGAGAACCTCGAGTTTCTAAAAGGACTTAAAAACGTATGAATAGATTTTTTATTACAGTTTATTACACACCTACCGATGTTCATAATTTTGTAGTGTTTTTATTGTATGATTCACATCAGAGTTGGAACGAATTTCACAGAAACGATGTTTAACGATTCAACGGAATAACAAAGTGTGGTTTTTATGAAGGTAAGTTCCGGATTTTTAGGGAACTATAAAACTTATTAAGCCTTACTCGGGGTTTTCAAAGAAGCTATAATATAGTTAAATATGCCATAATTATTTTCATCAAATTTCGTATACAATTTTTTTTGTTTCTTTTAAACCTTAATAAGTAATAATTCAAAGGTTACAAAAAATACTTACAGATGAAAAAGTTAAGTAATATTTTTTTTAAATATAAATCTTTTGAAAAAACAATCTTTTATTTATCTCTTCAATTATAGAACTAAAAAGTAAAAAAAAATTTTAATGAATAAAGTTACAGGAGAATCCCATCCTCGGTCAATGATCAGAGACGCAGACAGTAGATACATAAATACTATAAATAAAATTTACATAAACTTAGAACTTTTAAATTTATTAATATTTCTTTAAAAGCTTGAAGCTTCGGTTTACGTGGAATGACGTTTTATGGCTCAACTTATTAAATTACTTACTTAGGTACTTTATCATTATGGGTTTGCAGTGAATCTCTAGCTTTAAATGTGTGGGTATAAAAAAATTATGTTGGCTTCTTTCTTTTGATATGGGTAAACAGTTGATAGGTTTAACAAGACTAGCGATCGCCCTAAGCTCGAAATTCAACCAGCGACTTTCTGATCATAGACTATTTTCTGTTTGCATTATTAGTATTACATTTGCAGTATTCATAAACCTAAACAATGAGTATTATCTACATCACTTGCTGTCACTTTTCGTTGAGTGACAATGTCCATATTTTGGGGGATCTAAGTTCAATGGCAGTGGTCGGGTTAGGATTCCCAGTATAAATTAATTTAATTTAATATATTAGTAACAGATATTATAGATAAATTTTAGCTTTCTGCACTCGTCCATATAAACTTTAATCATGCCAAATGACAGTCTTCCGTGCACGCAATACGCTTAAAAAGGTACCGAAAGCTTTTGGTTCACGTAATAATATAGTACATATAGATATCTAATCGATCTTATCAACCCGTTATACCTGAACATTAGCAATTCGAAAATTAACGAAACTAAAGTGGAATCGGTTATTACCGAAACTACATTTTTGATTCACTCAATTATTAGTAGTTATTGTATTTAGCAGTTTCGCAATGACTCAAGGTAGTGTCGGAACAATGTTATCGATTTTGTATGTTTCGATGTCGTAGTGTTTCATAATAGTAAATATCGATTCTAAGTGATACAATTCGATATTGTTTTCGATGTGAAACATCTATGCGGCGGGTCAGATCGATTGTTGGACCCAAAGTTGGCGAGTTTTTTTTTAATAGATAGACTGGATCATTTCAAAGATCCGTGTTAAAAAATGGATTGATTAAAAACGGTTGGGTGGGATCGCGAACACTATATACATAGTAATAAAATAAATATCTTCACGGTGATTTTCTTTTGGGTACTGGTAGTAGTACTGGTCCTAAATTAAGTAGTGTATTACGAGTAGGTATATTAGGTTGTTCAGAAAGGTTGTGCGGACTCTTAGTAGGTGACATGCAGGCGGGTATAATTTGCAAACATACTTACGGCCACCCTTATGGTAAGCGGCTACCATAGCCTATAGATGCTTGTATTACAATAGATTTCACTAGCTCGTTTCCCTCCTTTAACCCCATGGAGCTTGGGAAACTCAACTCACCTCAGAAGCACAACACAATGCTATTTGGCTGCGATCTTCTGTATGGTGGAGGCATTGTACCAGTCGGGCTGTCCAAAGTAGAGAAAAATTTCTACAGTAATTTCTTAAAATATGTATATCACAACGACTTTTACTTTCTTTTTGATATTCTTTCAAAAATGGCGCTAACTTTCCGAACAAGCCGATATCTTATACAGAAGAATCAATAAACAAAAATCATTAAAAAATCTTTCACGTAAACTAATTAAATACACATATTTTACGTAATAAACAATCGATATAAGCCGTTTTTTATTCTTTTCAAATATCAATAAAAAGTTTTGTTGTGTCAAACCCTACGTGACACGTGAGCGAAGGAACGTGATGATTCAGTTATCGAGAATCATTTGAAATTCGAACACACTTGTTTAAAGAGTTCCAGGCTACTAAAATTATGTACTTGCCTGTTGTGTATTATAACCGACAGCGGATTTTGCAAATTTTATCATTGGAGTCATGTTGCCTAGTAACAAAAACGAGTGTCCTTTATCAAAAATTAAGTCTTAATAAAACCAATGCTAAATTAACTAAAGTTTGTGACTAAAACCACATCTTACAATATTTTATTCAATTCAGGTCCTAAGGAGGCATTATTGAATATTAACACGCCTCGCTTCCGCGGCTGAGTTCCTTCAGGTGTCGCTTCCAAGAAAGGTTAAGCTAAAAAGGCAGTCTATGGCTCGAGTTCTCTTAGGTCTTTATGGCTAATCGGTTCGGAAAATATTCCAGTTATCGAGAAAAACCTGCAGGCAGGAAACTCTAGGGTTTATAAAAAAAATACAGTTTTATTTTTAGACTATGAACAGAGGTTTCAGACATCGTCGTCATTCACGTTCCATCCACCCTATAATAAATAAAACACCCTTTCGACAATAAAACTTGTATTACTTGATTCTTTAACCAGTTATCCGGCAAATCAATAGTTTTATTAACAAGAAAAGAAAAGAGAACTCAAACATTCATTTCGTTGAAATGAAACAATCAGGCAGCTAGGTAACTAATGACCTGGGACCGTGTTAATAATCACAGAGTTGTTCGCGCACACAATCCAAACAAGCCGGGCCCGACCCGAGGATTAGTATTGCTAAGGCAAACGAAACCAGACCACAGAACCAATGAAATGTCTCCGACAGCACTTGTAGCTAGTAAATTAAAATGGATCGGAATAGGAAATATAAAATGAACGTGATCTATTACACTTAACAATCACCGACAGCAAAGTTTCATATGTCATAATTGTTAATTAGTCTAATAAAAATATAAGTCATAAAAGATTAGATCAATTCCTTTCTTTCGGTGGACCTCCAGATTTTATAGAACTGTCCTTATTTCTTTTGAGCTGTATTCGTTCGGTATGAATAATTTTGTGCACAGAGTATTCGCGAGTTGATGATAATATGTTAAGAAATTAAAGTTTTCGTAATTATTAAATCATATTGGTTTATTGACAGAAAGCCTAAATCCGGAATAAAAATTGTTCACTTATTTAATTTTCCTTTTCGAAAATTAAGATTTTTTGTCTCGAAGTCACGTGATTGGAAAAGCCAATGAGGAAACGTGACGTCATCGTACAACATTTATACACACAGTTGAGAACAGCTGTTATTCTTATTAGGTTGTTGTGGCAAGTGACTCTAAAATTATTATTAAGTGTAGAAATAGTGACTTTGAATTTACACACGTGCTAAAGAAATTTCATGATTTCAACGGTAATTCTAATAAACTCAACTTTGCACATAACACGTTTAATCTTAGTTTTATTTTTTGAATGATGACGTCACGCGTGTTAGGTAAACATAATGTCGCGTTTTCTTCCACCTATCATTATCCCAGCTCGAAACAGGTGTTTGCTTACATTACAACTATCTCCACTTTTCTGTATCCATTCCTAATCCTTTATACTTAATTTAATTGACTGCCTGTTATTTATTGCTTATATATTAAAATATCTTTAACATACAAATTAAATAAGATTTTTTTTACCGTACTCACAAATTATTTATACATATATAACTTCAAAGTATTTTTTTTGGACATATGAAACTTAGTATAAGCTTTGCTCTGTACACAAAGATTTATTTGATAAATTATAATATTTAATAAACACTAAAATAAACCAAAATAATAGATTATGCCATTTAATAAACCTTTAAATAAAGAAACGACATTAAAAGTTTATATTTCTCAATTCTATGTTCTTACATTTTATAATTAATTTTAATATTTTACATAATAGTCACATTTAGTATGTCACAGTGTTCTTTCTAATCATAGATAAACTATAAACAACCTACACTACTAAACCTACAAAACTATTTCATTTGTTTTCATATAAATAACTCTAAAACAAATGTTGCCATATATATATAAGACAATTTTTACAGCAACACAAAAAAATAAATTTAAAAAATGGAATAATAAAATTCTACTCTCCAATTCGTCGGTAATAATCATGCAGACGCGTACATATGTACCTATGGGCAAACGAAAAAAAAAAACCGGAACACTTCAATTAATATCGGTCGAGGCTTGCAATTGACGTACCGATATTAATTGAAAAGAAATGGGCGCCGGTTCAGTGGCCCACGAAGCAGATACAGCAGGCCCCTTCCATTATCAAGGGGAAGAAATGTGTATTTCCGAGCGACAATGGGAGGATTCCGAGATTAGTCCTGGATACATTATGTCACAAACTAATAAATTCTATGAGATAGTTTCCTTTGATAAGGCTTGTGTTACATTATGGACATTTGTTACTTATTTGTGTTAATAAATGATAAATACGTGTATTGTATTGTCATAACTAGACATTTCGCGTGGCTTTGTCTACTTGTTTTTTTTTTTTTTGATGAGGTGGGTAGCAAGACTTTTCTTTAACATAATCTTATCCAAGTGCTAAGTGACGGGTTTAAATTAATAAACTACGCATGCAAAATAGAACAGATATTCAGCTGTGACAGCTGTCACTCCACTCACGAAGGCCCATGGTGATAGATATTTTAAACTAAGGGCTACGTACTAAACTAGCCTGATGAAAATAATCTAAATCCTGCTAACACCATGATTTATTTATAAAGAGGATGTGGTCTCATAAAACGGTGTACTTTAATAATTTTATGTAAAAAAAATTACGGCTCAAATAATAAATCCCAAGTCTATAACTTTTTCAGTATTTCCGCATCCCATTACTTGGTACGAATATTCTGATTATACGGGAAGGATGCGGGCAGTAATTCTTGCATTATTATTTATTACCTATTCTGCAGTCTTAAGAAAGAGCGCATCTACCAATTTTTGCAATTTTTATATATTCTGAATCAGGAAAAATGGCGCACTTTGTAGTCTTCTTTTGTTTCTCTACGAACTTCCGTTCTCGAGTTTACATTTAGTCTAAAAGGACGCAAGTAATATTATGTTTAGAGATTTCAGATCTTTTTATTTTTCTCCGGTTTGTGTTTTAGTTAGATGCACCTCATTTCCTTACGGCGGCAATATTGCATATTACTTGGTCTTTTATTAATTTTATTGGTCAATTCAAACAGAGGAAAAAGCTACAAAAAGCCGCGTCATGTGATCTTTTTAACCAGTATATCTTCTAAAACAAATAACCTTGTATTCAATTTAGTTTCTGCGACAGATTTAATTATCGTAAATAAGAAAAAAAGAAACAACTCGAACGAGTTCGTCAACATAATGTTCTTCGGTTCAACTTTTATCTCGATCTCTCTAGTTTTAATGTATGTTTGATAAAGATAAACGGTTAAAGATATTGTCCTAATTTAATTTTACATATTTAGCCTTTCCGTTCAGTTTCCAAATAAAATGTAAAAAAAATGAGAAATAAACTGTTTATATCTAGGAATACAACTTTTCAGTACTATTTTTACAAAAATAAAATTTTTATTCAACCGAAATACCGAACCGGACGTCTGCCCCGAGGGCTTTGAAATAAAAAGGAAATTATAGTAACTCAATACTCTTGTCACTTTAAACAAAACATCCTTGTTAAGTAATGACTTGGTAAGAGAAAAAGAAAAAAAAGAAATATTTTACTAAAGTCCATGAGACAATGTTGAGTTTTATATATGTTAAAAATATATCAAACTTTAATTTTTAAAGTACATTCTTTTATTCCACAGATAATAGAAATGGCTACAGTAATAGAAACAACGGGTTTGTTAATATCCCGCAACGACTATTTAACATAATTATGGTAAATGGTAAAAGGTATTTTTGTTTCCATTTAGATACTGGGATCATTATACAATAGTTAAAGTATCAAGAATTTTCAAACTTCGCAAGAACATACTTTAATCTAATTTTACCGAAAATTTCATATTCCATATTCAACAAAGGTATGTATTTTACATACGCACTTGAAAAAAATTCTAATCACATTATCGCGTAATTTCATCATATTGCAGGATCCTATTATAGTGTGTCATGTAGTGGTTTTTATTTTAATTCACAAGCTAGTGTAATAATATTGTTAGCATTTTTCATGATATAGTTTGGTTAAATAGAAAAAAAAAAAAAAAAGTTGCCAAAAACGCCACCATTTTACTAGAACGTTGTTTGAAGATTTGAAAAATAGTTCGAAATTAGACTTTAGGAACAAGAATTCAGTGGCCATAATACATTACAGCATCAACAACGGCCTAATTAAAAACCTTTCAAGCGAATAGTATCCTCAGTCACATCAGGCGAAGATCGCTCAAACGTGAATAAATAAACGAATCGCACTCAACTCGTTCGGCCTACGCGCCTATTCGGGATACCGTCTCAGAGGTCCGTGTGCTTTTAAATATTCGATTGCCGTTTGCTTGAGTGAGAGAGGCGCTGTCATAAATTATGTTGTTAAACGGCTTTTTGAGATTGGGTTCTGTCTAAGATAGTTTTCTTATCATTTTTTATGCTCATCTCATAGATTTTCACCTTTTGAATAGTGACGATGATCTAGTCATCGTGGATAATAGAATTTCTGGGTATGCGAACTAAAAGTAAATGGCACGACTTAGAGCGTCAACTTATTTCTCAAGAGCAAAAATGTGTTAAATTTAAGTTACGTATTCTTCTACTTTTTCCTAACTTGGCAACCGATCCTGGCTATTGAAGATTATTAACGTCATTATTACGTGGGTAATTATTTTGTCTTACAAAGCTTCTTGTGATGATATCAGTTTTCTAACAAAATGAGCCACCAATTTGTTATAAATTTTTAGGGAGTTTTTATAACAACTCAGAATTCTTGGTCCATGTTATTATTACTAATCCACTTCACTTGTGCACAATAACCAAGTTATATTATGTAAAATGCAACCTATATTACACAATACGCAAATTTGAATATAAAAATAATATCCACTACATCACAGAAAAATATCCCGCCAATTGAAATTACGCGTTCATTATTTATAAATCAATAATCTTTTGTCAGTCGACTTCTTCCTACTAAACTACTTCCGATCTTCGTCACTAATCTTTCAATTTTGTCCAGCAAATCGCTTACAACTGCCTTCTCAAAGTAATTCCTCCATCTGAATGAAGGCAGCCCACATTCCTATCTTCTGATATTTATGCTAATACTAATCCAAATAAAACATTACGCAGACTTTAACCTGGTTGTTGTTTTTAATTGTCTATAAATTTGATTACTTCCCAAATGAAATTAACTATTAAACTATAAGATAAGCAAGAGGACTTAAGCTATAAAGTGGATCAGATGAAAGAAAAATGACATACTTACAGTTTTTTTTGTAAGTTTCCCTTACCTAACTCAATTATCGTGGCTTCATCGTTATTTAAATGATGTATCCATTTTTAAACTACAATTTATAAATTATTTCTCCTTTGAACTTTAAGGGGCTGAAAAAAATTCTACTAACTACTAACTTGACATACGGGCCCCTAAACGTCGCGTGATGTCACGTACCTAAGAGATTTTTTTTTCAGGATTAAAACACGCGAATGTACACCAAAAATTTTGTAGAAGTTTCTTAGAAATCAGTCAGTATATTTTCTACTTCACTTGCTTCGATGCATAATGGATGAATATGACATTTTATTTTCCTAATACGAAGCGAATCGAATATACTGCGTCTTAACATTGACTATAAAAATAATTTTCAATTATACTTTCAGTATTTCTTCATACACAATGATTACTGAAAATTAATTGTAATAAAAATATGTCGTCGTCAAAAAGAGGCATATGTGCGAATGCGAAGGCCTCTTCTTGTTGGAAGGTACTGCCTAGACGTATTAGCGATTTCAAACTAACAGATATATTAGTGTAAGAAAATTTCTCAAGCGTTCACATCTCCTTCTGTGTCAGCCAATACCGACTTAATAAATGTACGAGAACTCCGAAAAGTAGTTGGAAGAGACTGGAACCTGCGAACAACGAATCTATATTCCACCGATCAAACCAATACACCACCACGGCTTTCAATTTAAACTACACTAAAAATTAGACAAGCTTCATAAAAAAAACTAGAGAGACATATGAATGTTTGTTTACATAATATTTACGAGATTTAAGTTTAATTTATTAACACAATTACATTCATTCTCACAACTTCAACATAAAGACTAATCCAGCAGTAACCGGTCTTCGTAAACCCAATAACAGATTACAATCCCAATTGCAAGAATAAACTTATTATTTTTCTGACATTGTATAACCATTTCAACTTACCCTCAATGGGAATGTAAAGCGTAAATATAACCGTTAAAAGGCAATAGGCGAATCCCGAGAATGCAATAAACACGCCCAGGTACATTAGCGACCTCAAACATAATGTCAAGGTTGTTTCTACTGGCTCTAGACTTACATTTACATCTAAATTGCGTCGTCGTAAATATTTTTGTTTTTAGTAGTTCACTCTCTAAGAATCGATTTTGTTAGATTGCCCCCGATACTTAAATTAGGGGGGGAGCAAAGTCGAGTGTTAAGTTAATATAGGGTGAATGATTAGTTGATTACACGTGAATTAGTGATCTCAAAGGAATCCCACTTAGTACATCCACAAAAAATATAGTATCTCACTGTAAATAACAATAAATTATATATGTAATAGTTTAAAAAAATCAACTCGATCGGGTTTCTTGCCGGTTTTTTTTAATGTTTGGGGTGTTTTCCGAATCGGAGCTAGATTGGCCCCACAATATAACTTTCGACCCCTCATTTCAACAATAAAACTTGCTTAACATGATTCTAGAACTTATTGTCCGGTAAATCAATAATTTGCATTAGAAATGCCACAGCATATTTCGCCAACCTGGAGCGTAATCTGAAGTCACTTCAGTATAAGTTATGATCCCGAGTTAGCTTCTTAAAAACTGAAAGCTTTTAACTTTATGTTTTAAACTTCTTAAACGTAACTTGGTGAATAATATGAGACGGAACGTTTTTTCATCCCACTCGTCGGAATAGATTTAGGTATCGCATAGAGTAAAGAACATATTATTATACTTTACAACCGCCTTCTAAAAAAAAAGGTCTACTCAGTTCGAATGTATATTTTTTAATGGATGTTCAGCCGTAACTTCTTTGTTTATGAACCGATTCGGATGATTCTTTTTTTGTTTGATATGGAGTACCTCAAGGTTGGTCCGATTTTAATTTTATTGGCATTGGACCTTCAGCTTCGAAGATATACCAAGGACCTCTTCAAAATCATTGAATTTGGATTTCTGTTTTGTTAAAAATTGTCTTGTTAATGTCTATAAATAAGCCGTAATTTTCATAAAATATTCGTAGTTATTAGATGTTTTTTTTTTCGTGAAAGTAAACGCCAGCCAATATGTTTTGGGGTGTTTAATTATAAATACTTTTATTTCTGGATCGTTAAGATTTCTTTAGGTTAGGTTTTTGTTAAAAATTGCCTTGTAACTAATAAGTTTTTATATCCATCTTCAATTTTTCCATATTTAAAAACAACAACTGAAGTCTTACTATTCATTATAGCCATAACGCGCATCTCAAAAATAACCCTTTGTACTAACACAATGTTCAAAAAGCTTCTAAATACCATCTCAAATTATAATATTTAACGACCATCCTAACTATAACTAGAAATAGTTAATATTACTTGATCACTAATGTTGATTTTAGAGGCGCCTTTAGCACGTTTATTGACTATTTTTACCCAACTAATTTCGAGTCGTAACACCTTTTAATATTCATTTGAATCCTGATAATTAAATTGTATAATAACTTCATTTTCTTTAGTGTAAACGCGTCTAGGCTATGGCATTTTGTGAAGGTTGATTAGAAGATTTAATTAAGGTGTCTTTTAAGAAGGTTTTATGTAATTTGGCGATAAAACTGTCCTGAAAATCCTTATTTAAAGAATTCTGAAATATTCAGTGCTCCGGATCTCATGTAACAAAAGTACATAAATGAAAAAATAAAAAATTGTAGTCCCACGTCAAAATGACGGCAATGTGCCTGATAGTATAATAAACGAAAAATCATCGACCACCGAAACATCAGCAATCCATCGACGGTCGCTGCTGTCATGCTAGCCTGCAAGCAGCTCGGCAGCTTGATATACACTGGTTGATTCCGTAAAGTGACAAACACAAAAGAGAGTCACTATGACGGGCTTATAATAGGGATGTGCGATGTTAGAGAAACATCAATGTCAACATCGATGTTCTGGTGCTAGCCAAATGGGCGAGTTTTTTTTGGCTCGAACTCAATTTTAAAACAAACAAATTTGCAAACATCAATGGTCGATGTTTTGATACCATCCAAGATAACGAGCTTTTTTTTTGGTTGGTGCCACATCGGATCCTCGAACCCAACATCAATTTTCGATGTCTTTTTCCTAATATCGATGCATCAATGTTTTAAAACTCAACATCGATGTTTCGATAACATCGAACATCTCTAGCTTTTAACCAAGTGCACAGTGAGTGCAGTGCACAGACCCAATCGAGTGCATCTCTACCCGGCTTGATTACTGGATGGTGGAATACCGGTTGATCCTGTAAGGCGACACGCCTAATAGGCTACTTGACTTATATCAAATTTGGCGCAATAAATATATATTTTCTGTAGTATTTGATTTAAGAAACCAATATTTATATATTTCAGATACTAAAAGTGTAAAAGATGGCTACAAAACTTCAATTTAAAAATTGTCTTTTTTTATTTTGAATTCTGAAAACGCTGTCTGTCGGCCATGATGTGACGTAATAGGACTCTAAGCAAATTTCACGTCGGATCTTATACGAGTGAAATTCGCTATATAGTATGTGCTGTGACATTGACATTTATGACATACAAAGTATCGAGATTTTTACAATGATGAGCGTTTGCTAAATGTGAAAGGTTTATTTTCGACCCGTATGACGTCACAGGAGAGACAATATATAGACTAATATGGCTGACAGGCGGTTTCATCTGTTTAGGAAAAGTAAAGTTTTACTGTTTTCTAGGTACGAAAAAAATATGATAATATTTTTTTCCTGTAATCAAAAAAAAAAAAATGATAATCTAAGACCTAATTTAAAAAAGAGTCAACTAGCGAATTGTGCCACCATAACGGGTTACACCTGGTAAATGGAGGTGGTGATCCAGTCAGTCACACCACCCTGCAAATATATTCATGTTACTCACTTATGGACATACGAAAAGCCGTGAGGTTTCATAAGTGACAGGTTATATAGGTAAAATACAAATGTTACAATTTAATTCCGTCTTGAGACATTGGTGAATGTTGCGGGAACCTGGTGGATGCAGATAGCGCAAGACCGAACATTGTACCATTTAATGGGGGAGGCCATAGTTCTACAGTCCGCTTGTTTCGGCTGAGATAATGATAATTTTATTTTAATACAGCATTAAATTGATATACGGACGTTTCTAGAAAAATAAAAAATATAGAAAAGGCAGTTAAATATATACCACGTGGTTGTTAATACTCCACTGTCAGCCCCAATTGCACTTCCGTTTCGTTCGCAACTTCCGTTCGTGACGTTTAACTTTTTCTGTTTGACCCCCCATCCGATACGTGCGTTAAGACGCTTCGCTTTAATTATTGTAATATATATTTAGAGAACTTTTATGAATATAATAATATGTGAAATAGTGTGGGTAAAAATAAAAAGGTGCGTATTGCATTTTTTAAAATATTGGCCTCTCGTTATTTTGTATCGGTTTGTTGTTGAAAGCGGACGCGTTATCGTTATCTCATACATTATTGAGTTTTTATTCATTTTCTAGAGACTATCGTTTCTTATTTATTGTATAGCCTAGTAATCGTAAGCGCGACTGCTATGCTCAAGGTCCTGGGATCGATTCGCGGCTCGAGAAAAGTGTTATTGGGTTTTTCTAAAAATTCTCAATAGCAGCTCAGAGTTTGGCTTTGTGCCTGATTAATGACAATCCTTCAAACTGTAGGTGTATTAGTACACTTCTGCCTAACCCTTGGGGGATACAGACGTGATGGTATATTTATGTTATGTTTATTTTATATGATTAGTAAGTGTACATAATTGCATTTAATAAAACATAAACTAATCTATAAACCTTTTTACATTTCATTGTTAAATGACCAAAATTTCACATCCTGTTAGGTTCAGGGTTTGACTGTTTACAATTTTACCTGTGACTAGAAATTAAAACCACAATCATAAACGTGGAATGCATTTATCATACAAACAAATAATATGTGTATATTATACATGATATGAAAGACAAGCCGCTGAAATGCTTCTTCAGTATAACGACAAAAACCATAATAAAAATAGATTCACGTTAATCCATATAAAACAAAGATGTTTTTTATAGTATCCGAATATGTTTAACAAAACGTTACCATTAACGCCAACAGCCGAGCCCGCTGCGTTGTTAACATATGGTAAAACTTGTTATGACATTGTTTTTAAACTTTGCTTTATGAGTTTTCTACTAAGCCGGCTACGTCCGTCGGCCGTACGAAGAAAATGTTAAGCAAACATTTCTTTTTACGTGTTTATATTGACGATTTTATCGTTTTTAGGAAATAGTTGTTTTAACGCGCCGCTTGCGGTGTGGTCCGTGTGGTTTATCCACGTCGGTTGTAAATTTCTCGTATGGTGTAACATTACTATGTAATTTTGTTTTGTATATAAATTTGTAGATGGACCGCTTTCCGCATGGATGTTCGCGTATCGTTTACGTTGCGTCGGTCGACGTGAATTCGAATCGTTACAGTGATCCTAAGCTTTCGGTGAAGGAAAATATTTCGATGAAACCATAGCATGGTGCTAAGTTATTTTCTAATGCCCACCTGGCTAGCTACCACACTCAAGTTGAAAACCTGTTGCCAGAGACCTAAAGCACTTGAAGGCTAGTCCTTCCACCAGACTTAGCGTGTTACTATTTCGAGCCATATCGTTTATTAAAATCAGGTCAGATTGAGGCATTAATGCTAAAGTCATAAAACTTGTGCAGCGGTGCGTTCTCAGTTTTTTTTTCTGAATGACTATACTGTTTCCTTAAACTCTAGAAACTAGAGCCTCTGACGGCTTTTACAGCTTCATCGTGGTTTTGGGGCGAGCGCTTAAGGCACTCAGCCGCAAAAGCGTGGTTAACATGTGCGTAAGGGTGCCAAAGTGTAGATAATTCGAGCTAAACTAACATATACATTTAAATAAGCATGTTCCTGCGTCCTGGGAGGAAGGAAGGAACTTCTCACCATTGCCGCGTATAGCCCCGTGAGTAAGTGACGGTAATTTGCCTGATATTACTAAGCACAGTGCAATGGAGAAAGAACGGCGACCACCGAGAGATAGGCAATCCATTGGCGGTCATTGCTGTCGTGCCAGCACCAAACCTCCCGGCATATTACACTGGCTGATTCCTATTCGCGATAAACCTAAAGAGAGTTACTCCGACGGCCTTACTACCCATATAGAAGTTGGCTGCGAAAAAAATGGGTGATCTAAAAAATTACCCCGAATCCAGTTATTGTGAGATTGATTACTTTCTGCTGATTAGGTAACAATGCTTACAAATCATAAGAACGTCCCCTTTATGTGCGTATGAATACATAAAAAGATTGACCTAGAAATATCTATAGCTCATCCACAAAGAAGTAATTTACAAAACGGGCAATGACACTCGGTCGACCTCCGTCGGCACTGAATTAAGCCAATAAAGCCATAAAAATCGTCAAACCATTTGCAAATTACCCGAAAAAAAAGTAAAAGTTTTTTTATTACTGAGAATCGTTTTTTTTTACGAGAAAATGTGATTATTGGATAGATTATATCAGTGCCGACTAATAATATTTTTTAAGCCGTAATCTGAATACACATCAGCGAATGAATAAAATCATGCAAAGTTACTGTACTAGCAACTGCCCGTGAGAATAAAAGAAAGAAAAGGATATTTTATTGAAGTTTGTTTGTTTGTTTGGAAGAGTAAATTAATAATGAGAATGACAGGAAGCGTGTAAGCGAGATAGGTTCATTAATCAGTTACGTTAGTGGAAGCGAGAGGAAAATAAAACTAATCTGGTGATGTTCATGTATTTTATTGAAATGGCGCTGCGGACAGGATTATTTCGTAATAATTACAATAAAATCCATATTATAAATATTATAAGGCTTAAGAGATTGTATTTGTGTGTTTGGTTGTTTGAACGCACTAATGTTTTGAACTATCAGTTAAATCTGAAAGATATTTTATATTGTGTTTTTATCACGTTAGGACCACAAGGAGCTGAACAGTAACCATAAATGTCAGGAGAGTTAGAGCACAAATAAATTTATTTGGAGTTTTATGAGCAGCCAGAGTATTTCTATGAAAACTCGTTTGGCTGTGCATAGAGGAGTGTTGGTTCCAACACTCATGTACGGAAGTGAAAGCTGGGCGTGGCAGAAAAATCATGAAAGTAAAATAAATGCAGTAGAAATGAGAGCGCTAAGAGGTATGTTAGGAGTGAAATTGAGTGACAGGATAAGAAATATTGTGATAAGAGAATTTTGTGGTGTGAAAGACGATATAGTCACAGGGATTGAGAAAGGGATGCTTGGATGGTTTGGACATGTTGAGAGGAAGAATGAAAGAAGAATGACTAAACAAATTTGCATGCCTGCATGCTTGCAAACATGCATGAAAAGATTAATGAATGTTGAAGAAGCGAAAGATGCATGCCAGGATCGTAGCAGGTGGAAGGACGTGGTCTCTGCCTACCCCGCAGGAAAATAGGCGTGATTTATGTATGTATGTTTATCTCTACTTAGGGCCGTCCGACTGGTGGTATACCTCCACCCTACAGAAGATCGCATTCAAATCACCTTGTTGTGTTTCTGCGGTCAGCAAGGTTTCCACATCTCCTTAAGGTAGGAGAGGGTTTAACATCGGCAACGCGCTAGTGATATCTAAAAACGTCAACAGGCTACGGTAGCCGTTTACCGTTAGGACGGGCCGTATACTTGTTTGCCATATTATATTTGTTGTGTATAAAAAAAAAACAGGCCGTGACATGTCATGTACCAACACCGTCAGCCGATAGTGAGGAAACCGGCACGCTTGAGAAAGTATCTAGAACTCGGCGTTTGAAACGTCGTGGGTGTTGAGTATTCCTGTGTCTTCGCCCAGTAGTGGGATACTTTCAGGCTGGTATAATTATTATTATTGCGAGAGGAATTTTAATACATAAAAAGCAGTACTAAAAAAAATGTGCTGAACGAAAGAACGTCTATTGCGTATGTAACTTTTTCATACGAGTAAAACAGAAAGCTCTTCCGGATATGAGAGCTCTCTTTTGACATTCGTTTGATGTATTGACTTTGTCGGGCCAAAATGCCCGCTTTTACATATAAAAAGCTATGAATGCTAATTTAGCAGTTTTTGTTAAGGATTATTGTTGTTTTTTTTTAGTGGATACTTTTATTTTACAAGGATTTTTATATGGGGTAAATTTTAATGAGTACGGCAATACAACTTTTTATCAATTATTTGCATGTTAGTAAAATATTATTTAAAGTTCCCATAATGAATATAATAAAAGATTTTTTTCATTATTATTAAATCTTATGAGTTCGCGTCACCTATAGCGACATATTGTAAAATTTGTAACTGTATATATCTGTAGCTAAAAGTATTTAGGTATAATTTTATAGCATATGCGAGCCGTATTAGATATTACCATGCAGCCTTTGTTGTATAAAAAAGACCCGTTAAAAAAAACACAAACTTAAGTTGTCTGATATGCAAGAATTGATTTAATAAATAAAATTAACATTTCGCAGACCTTAATTATAATAATATAAACAGAAATACGAACCGAAACTTGATCCCCAGTACTTAAGATAAACAATAAGAGTTAAACAATACCCTGTGTATTGTATAAATAGTGTTGTATAAATCAGAAATGTTTATTTATCTTACTTACCAGTCTTGCTTTTAGTTTAATCTGTTTCACAATAGGTTCGATGCATGTTCGATGTTAGGACTTGAGCGTAGGTAAGCCAGTAATATAGGGGAAGTTTAAGTATTACGTAACGCAATTTTTAAGCTCCCCCCATGTAAAGCACCGTAACGGTTTTCTGTACCCCCTTCCCCTCATTAAACGTTACGTAACACCAAAGTCAGCGAGTCAGAATGAGAGCTTTTATAGGCCAAGAACAGCTGATGATGCAGAGCTACCTGTTTTGAGAACACAACACTGAATACAGCCATACAGTCGAGGGATTACCAGTAAAACAAACGAAAAGGGTTGCGATCTTAGGACATTTTAACCCAGATATTTAATAAATAAAAAAAACAATTTTACGTAATGCGTTGTTCGAAATACCCCTCCCGCCCTTGTAACATTTTATAAGACCCCCCCCCCCCTTCCCCATTGCGTTACGTAATAGTTGAACGCCCCCATGACATAGTATTTGGTAACAGTCCGTAATTTAATTTAACAATAATAACGTAAAAATAAGAAAGATTTTTTAAGATAACATAATTTACCATGTTAAACAGTTTCATAATAAAAGATAACGAGATTGGTTTCACTACTCGCTAGCAGATGGCACTATTCAGAGCTGAGATTCTGAATAACACGCAACTAGCTTTGACAGAGAACTCTCAATAGCAATTAAAACATTTTAATTCATTGTATAATTTAATTTAAATATTAGAATTCAATAACTAATATTATAATTGAAATACCTACTTTTTAGGATTATGAGTCACGAAAAAGTGACTCTTTTTACATTCAGTTAAATTACACGTAGACGTATTAAATCATATAGGTTTTCCTTTAATTAAATGTAGATATGAAAAGGCATTAAACGAAATTAACCGTGTATTAAGTAAAAAGAATTCAATTTCTTTTTTATGATTGGCTGTATGACGTTACCTACGTGGACAGAAATTGAGATGCAAAATACGACTGTCGTCATTCGCAGCATTTATGCACCCTACAAATGACGCCGTCATGGACAATAATACTGAGATGAATATGGGTATTTATCAGAAAGATAACAACATAGAAAGCCTTTTATTTTTTAATCATATTTATTTATATATGTAATATAACATAATAATAATTCATAAATAACGCATAAATATTATAATGGTTATTCATATTAATTCAGAACTCATACTTATGTATTTATATGGAAATTCAATCAAACATCGTAATAAATTTCTATAAAAATAAATCATCGAGTAATGAAATTTCTACAAAGTAAATTGTTTTAAAATTTTATACTCCCATAAATTATAAGTTCAACGTTTACACAAGCATAAACTAGATGGCATCACTCACCACTTTAAAAACTAATCAAAGTTAAGAGCCAAATCGAGTGAACTCTTTCATCGTTTCTATCAAAGGAATGTCCGACTCGATTGCAATATTCCAATCAGAAAGCTCTGCGATAATGTAGTTATAAAATATTACGACTCATAGCAGAAACTCCTCGAGTGTGAAGTTTATTAATAAATTTGCGAAAACTTGTTAAAGCGTAACGTATAACATACTCTCGTTTACAAGGATAACAACCATTTTTTTAATATTCAGATACTGGCTAGGAACATTATTTGAAATATACTTTCTCGTTACACGAATCAGAACATTAAAAAGCAGTAAGCTTTTTCTTTTAGTTTAAATAACAAACTCATTAAAAAAAATCATTTTCGTAATCATAAAATACAAATAGGTATGGAGTCAAATTATTTTATATACACGATTACACGCTTAGGGATTTTTAAAGGCATTTTCAATTTGCCATCGAGTCCTTTTTTGTACTGTATTTGTTAGTGTAGAATTAGGCATTGAATTCGTATAGATTCGTAAATTTGAATCGAAGCTCGTAATTTATATGTTACGTAAATTTCACGAAATACGTAGAGAATATGCGACTGAGATACTGAGGGTTTACCAGAATAAATGGCACATAACGTAGATTTCGAAGATATATATCGACACATATGAATGGATTTCTGTAAATTCTAACAAAATTGTAAACAGACAAAATATTTGATTACTTTTTTGCGCACGGTAAGGAAAATTTAGTTATATATATAATAGATTTTATTCGGTGTCGAATTAGCAGATACTAAAAGTATTGTCCCATTTTAACCTATGAAAATTTTAACCCGCATAAAAGAGATGCGAAAACTTTTATAAGACTTCTTTGTGTATTATTTCATATGAGCACATCTGAGCAGATGGCAAGCGAAGGTCGGTGAAATAGACAACAGACTGGCATCATCTTGCGATGCGATATGATCAAACTTTATACGAAACCAGATAAGCAGACAAAAAATTATCAAGCATGTCGTAATTATTGTAGTTTTTTTTTGTTTTATTGGTTGAATTAAATTGATTACTTTATTGTACATTTTAGTTTGTACAGCGGCGAGTTTATTGCGCCAAGGCATTTTCTTCCAGCTAACCAACGATGTTGTGGGAAAAAACCATTATAAAAAAATTATAAAAATAACAAATAAGCAAACACTATAAAGTATAATTTTAGAATATTAGTTAAATATTAATACATAAATAGTGTATACTAGATTACTCAAACTAAAGTATACAAAAAAAAACATAGTTATTCGGATAATAATAATTAATTTTTTGGTAAGTAATGTAGAAAAAAATTATAATTTTATTGTAGGTATCTAGTGCAAATGCAAAAAATTATTAAAAAGGCATCCAGAATAGTAAGTAAGTAATAAAATATAAACACATAAATAATATACAAAATAAATACATACAAAAACATATTATTATATTCAAATAATAATAATAAAATTGCTTTAGTTTTAGAATTTATTTTTAAACTTAATTTTACAGTGTCAATTACAGATCTCTAGTCGAACATTTAAAATTATGTCATTTAGAACAAACGGCAGCCGTATTGCCGACAACAATATCCCACAGGCAACCTTTCCAAACCCAAAGGATATTTGGATGTAATGAGAACAACATAATACAGATACATAAATAAATTTACAACTAAAGGATGCTAGCTAGACCTGTACTACAAATTAGTCCTTCATCAAAATATAGCCAAGTTGTCTATACCTATTTCATCCATCTACGTTATTCCACGCGACGCTTCGTTCAGATGTGCTTCCATTGAGTCATTTTCACACAATTAAGGACATTCAAGTACTCGAATTCTATGAAACTGCGAAAAAGGGAGGGGTTTGTTTTTCGAGCCTATGTATCTGGTGTGTCCATTTCTTTGGCACGGTCTGTAGCTGAAACGGCTTGATGGATTTTAGGATACGACGTGTCGTTAGATTCGTCTTAATTGCGGGAGTGACTTAGGCTATATAATATTTAAGTACGTCGTTTGGGAACCAAATAAAAAAGACGAAAGAAGAATAAGCATTTTTTTTGTCAAGTTGTTTTGTTGCAGTCGGTTTTTTTATTTTCTTTTTAATTAATCATTTAGCTTGTCATACATACATATTTCAAATGTGTACAATTCAAGTTCGAGTGACTGTAAACTTTTTGTATGAAAAACTTGTTATTAACTTACCCCTAAATTTCTTTGGAGACAATGCGGTAATATTTTTCCAAATTATACTTACTTTATAAGCATCTAAGACAAGCTTTTAATAAACTTTTATATCTATTAGTTGCTTGACCAAAGATTTTTAAAGAATTTAAGTTTCTTTAACGTTCACTTAAAATTATATATGTATCGAAACCCTTTTGGAACGCCCAAACATAACCCTCGAATAAGATACGGTACAAATAAACTCAGGGGACGAAATAAAAAATATAAAAAAGTACACGGTCCTAAAATTGTACTGAATCGTGCTCAGCAGTCACGTCCCCTAAATTTACTTTGCCACGGTTTGCCGAAGCCACTTTCTACAATAATTCTAACTAAAAATGGTTAAATTTATTGATCGACTGAGTGATCGGAAATTTAATTTTACGAACGTCATTTATTTGAAGTAGGTATGTAGTTTTAATTGAATTTGAGGAATTGGTCTTCGGTTGATTATATTTTAATTATTAGATATTATTTTATTTTGTCTGATTGAACTTTTTGGTTTCTAGAATAAATAATCTTTAATTTTTTTGGCTATATTTATTATTAAGCAGAAATAAAATTCTATTTCACTATTACTTCATCAATTATTTAAAGTTAAGTAAGTAAATCTATACTTACTATTATAGAGTTAAATTTGTATGTTCGTAGCAACTGATCTCTGGAACTACAGATACGATTCAAAAAATTATTTCACTAATAGAAAACTACGTTATTGAATGAAATATGGTTGCTAATATAAAATATAAGTACAAACATGATAGTAAAAAGTAGTAAAAAGTTAAGGCAAAGAAATGTCACGGATGTAATTTTTAGCAGTTAAGTTATTTTGTCTTAAAATACTTTAAAGTACTTCAAGAAATTATAAGTTCCAAACTCAACATAGTTATTCGCTCGTTAACAGCGATACACTAAGTAAAAAAAAGACTAAACGTGTCAAAAGAGTTCGCTCGATAAATTAATTAACACATTTCCCGTGGCATTTCGTGACATAAATATTTGTAGGGATGTGCTAATTGATTTGTGAAAGATTGTCGCGTCGATATTCTAGTGTAATTTGCTTTGCGACATGAACTATACTCATTATCGTTGTATTTGGTTAACAAACTAGACATCATAACGATTAACGCACAACATATTTAAGACCATTAAAAAGTTCCTTAAAAACCTTACAAAATGGAGCAGTTTATGCATCAAACACAACTTTAACTTAAACTTTACTGATGGTAAGAATCAGAAAAAAGATAAATAAGGTGCCTTATAATACAATAATATAAAACTGAAGAGATCGTTTGTTTGTTTGAAAGCGCTAACCTCTGGAATTACCAGTCAGATTTGAAAAATTCTTTTTACATTTTATAGGCTATATAATATAACTTACGCTACAAGTCTAACGAGCGGAGTAGTTAGTAGTCATGAGTTTCAATAAATCTGGCAAGCTGGTATATAAATAAGTAAGGGAAATAAAAACAACGACAGGCTACGATTGGTTTACCTTAGCTACGGCGCCTTAGAGAGTTGGTCGCATAAATGTAACACGGATGAAACCGATGAAACATTCGCGATATAAAGGAGAGTGTTCTCCAACATTGGTTATGCAATATGGTATCATAAAAGTTTTATTGTTAATTACGCGAATGCCTAAACGATTTTTTCCTCGAAGTCAACCAAATTTAAAAAAACCAAAAGCTTATTTAAACCCCCATTTTATTATCGAATCAGATATTGAAAAGGATTACAGACAGGAATGCTCAGTAATAACAAGCAACGATGGCGCGTCACAGGATCGAATTTAAGTACCAGAACTATCGGTGACGGAAGACATCCAATGTAGCCAACGATAACATGACGGTAGAGTATTTTATAATGGACAATTGCTAACATTATTCTTACAGCTTGCACTCAGCAAGTTTTTTTCCGGCAAATAATCCAGCAATACTGACCCTCTTTTTAGGTGATCCGTATTACCTATATCACTTAGGTAATATTGGATACAATGCTTTCAATGCTAAACAAATGAATACATAAAACTTAACGATATTCGCTTTATTCTTCATAACTGAGATATTACTCGATTCTGAAAAGTTACCAGAAGAAGATTCAGAAAACTGTTAACATAATTCCGTTTATAAAAGTCAGCATCGTAATTTCATCTTTATAATTGAAATTGTTCATAAGCGCGTTTGAATGTCAGCGATTACGGGAATCCCTCGAGTTCCTCGCATAAATTATATCCCTTTGAAATGCTTCGTTAAGTATTTCACCTGATTGTTTTTATTTGTTGTGGATTACTTTAAGCAAATCTTTGTTCTTTCGTCTCTTTACTTAATTTTAAAAAACTTAACCCTATTTTAAACGTGAATCAAAATAGGACATTATTTTCGTATGACATGAGAAAAGCAGAATATTAATGTAAGAATTCAAAATCCTCATCACAATTTTGCACATATATTTAATAATTTTTAAATCTTTATAAATTTATCGTTTTGGTTACAGTCTTCTTACCTAATGTTATTGACGATGTGGCTCAAAATGGTAACACGGTATGTCTATTGGGGGACTGGCTCTCAAGTGCAGCTGCCGAAACACACTTATAGTGCTTGGCGACAGATTTTCTACTTGAGGGAAATAGTTAGCCAGCCGGGCATTAGAAAACGCCCTACCACAAAAGCAGAAATTTCACACAAGTTTTTATACAAGTTGTAATTGACCGCCAAAATAGACTTTTGTCGATAACATTATAGTAAAATGCATTAAACTTTCTACTCATATTTATTCCATGGATAAAAAAAAAAACTATAGATACACTAAAAGAAAATCCTTTAAATTTCATACTAGTGTGTACACCAAAATCAATACAACTTATTAAAAAAAGCTACAAACTTCATGGTAAATAATTTATTCTCAGCTGAATTGTAATTAAAAGAACATAACAGTAAAAACTTCTACAAATACATGTTAAATTTGGAAAACTTTACGATTGTGTGTGGTCGGATTGAAGTTTACAGCGACATATATAACGGACACGTATCTACTAATTGACGGGGCGAACTAAACCGCGACAATAATGTCACGTTTAACTGAATTTGTGTGATCCGCTGTTAATTTAGAACCGTTTAGTTTATCTATAGTCGGTTTATGCGGGTGCCTTTGCCTACAATTTATCGCCACAAACGAAATGTACCATTGAGTTATTTTATCTTAACTTCTTTTAGATTATTTTTACTGTTTCCTATCATACATTATATAAACGTAATTTTTTTTTTCCCCCTAAATTGCTAAATCATTTAAACATAGTTATTTGGATCCAGCTTAGAATGTGAAACTTTCTTATCACATAAAACATTTTGTGTAATTATTATTTTTCGCCTTACATTTCATAATGTAATAGAAATTAATTATAAAAGCTATGCATACCTAATACCGATTATTCATAAAATATGCAAATGAATAGTGCGTTCGCTTCACATATCCAATAAATCTTCAAGATAACCTACATAATAATATAATGACTGTAATAAATTGAATGCAAATTGTACTTACCTAAAACTACTAATATAAAACAAAGGCTAATGTACAAGATCATCAGGAATCTTTGGTAACTAATAAACTAAGAATATCACACACAGGTACGGCAATCATCTACGCGATTGCCGGAATTTTATATCACAGTACACATCACTAACTACACGTTTTTGGCCGCACTGCGATCCCATCAGGCCATCACTTTGCTAAGAACACGCATTTCTGTTAACTCGAAGTGCATTCTACACCATAACTTTTTTCTTAACTCAAAACTTTCTGTCATCGTACTATTACAAAACATTCGAAGTAATTACAACTTCCCATCACTAAATTATTTCACTATCGATTTAAATGTCGAATCGATTTTAGTCACTTTAAATTGTTTAACTGTTTGTTATACGATAATTTTAGGGAGACCGGGCAGCAACGGTCCGTCGCCATCGGCTGTCGGGACGCAACTGGCGTGAAGTTGGTCGGGATTGGTGAAGAATGCGCCGCGCATGGTTTCCACACAGGCCACGCTTGACTTGAACACCGGCCGAAATGGAGAGGCGCACTTGAACACCTAATTTACAATAATCCGGTGAGTTTTCGACACCGTCGGCTAACATAACCAGACTGGGAACCCGTGCATTGTCGGCGGCATCGCCCTCGATCTTGGCCGTTTTCATAAACACGTATTCACTGTACGATCTTCGTATAATAATGTGTTTTGTCCCTTTCTCAGGCTTTCGAACGGAGAAAAAAAAACAGGTAAACAGGCCCACGGCGAGCAAAGATAGTTTTACCATCGTTTCGAAACATTGAATTTTATGTTCCTTGCGTTTCATTCCCAGTTCAATTTAACGCATTTTAATGTGAATTGCAAAACAGTTTTAGTCAGCTGCATGTTACAATATTTTTTTTATAACTTTGACAACGGCAGATAATTCATCAAATCCCTCACGGTAATTTAATGTCATCTAATAAATTAGTAGGTTGATTGTATTTTATGTAATGTAAAAACTATAAATAATTTACATCAATAAACTTTATTGCCTTTAACACAAAGTTTTTAACGGTAAATAGCTTATTACTAGGTTCTAATAAATAGTAGAGTTTGTTACTACGCAGTAGATTTACATCCCGTAATTTTATTTTTACTCATATTATTGACAATTCATTTGCCGTATCAGTTGAGGAATGGCATGTATTTCCCGTGTACAATTTTCATCAAAATTGGTTGAACATTATTATTATCTTATACGATTTGTAATGTATTATTAATTTATTATTATTAACGATTCATAAAGCCTCTCAATTATTATGGTATGGTGTATGCTCCCGTCCACAAAAATTGGTTGAGAATTGATGAAAATTTATTTTTTGCCAATTGTTATACCTCATCATTCATGAAATGATTTATACTTCCCGTGTACAAAATTACATCAAAATTGGTTTAGAATTAACGATTTTTTTTTTGGAAATTATTATTTCTTACGATTTGGTTCTAAAAGTTTCATAATCCCTTTCAATTGACCAATGACATAAGCCTCCCGTATACAAAATTTCATAAGAATCGGTCAAAACCGTTTTTGAGTTAAATCCGGACATAGAAACAAAAAATAATAAATGGAATATTCGTGACCAGTATCATTCATATAGTATGCCTATTGGAATATATTAAATGTACAAATGTACAGTATATAGAATACAGATTAATCTGAAATATAGTTACTTGAAGGATAATTTCTCAAAGTTAAAAAATAGAGATTTAATTACAAAATTTGAATTGCTGACGCTGTCTACATAGTTAATTACATTTTACAACACAATATAGTGAATACGTATACAAGCATGCTTTACGAGTTATTAATAATTATTTTACTTTACCCATAATTTTATAGACGCTTTATGTTTACAAAATAAATAAATTTCAAAGTTAATGCTTACATTGCTAGGATAGAAAAAAAGGCAAAGTGTAGGCACAGTCACTTTGCCGTTAAGAACAATACAATCCAAAAACAACGGCGACCAATAAGAGATCGATAATTCATCGACGGTCGTCGCTGTCATGAAACGAAACCAAAAGAGAGGCAATGTGACTGGTGTATTTCTATATACATGATAGGCGCGACCCAATAAAGTATGTACAGATACCGTACCGGGTACCATAGCGCTTGATTATGTACTGGATAGGCTGATCTCGGAAGGCGACACAACTATCGGCCGATTTCAATAACGTACCTGATTTTACTATCCCCGATTAGTAGATATTTGTAATAAGTACTATCTTTAACTTAAGATAGATATCGGCTTCCCCTTATCTATTCAAGCTATATGATATGGATATTTATTATGTAGATACGAAAAACTATCCATTGATAGGTTATTGAATAAAAAGTAAGGACAAAAGGTTTTATTTGTCTATATTTAGTAACTGAAACAACGGATAGGTTTGTTATTGAAAACGGCCGTATGCCGAGTAAAATAACTTGTTGTATGGTTGTCGCGATTCAGTCAAACACAATTGTCATGTGCCCTATTTACTAATATCTATTTTTTTTTATTCAATGGAGTTTCCATTGTACGGATGTAACTAATATTTTATTTTTATTTTAGCGAAATACACACCTAATGTAAAAGAGAGATATATACATAACTCTAGACATATATAAAACAATGTCGTTAAGTTAAATCTGAGAATTATTATTTTAATTGTATTAAATAAGAGGATTTTTGTTCCCTTTGGCTTTTATTTTACAGCAACTACACGCTAGTGTTTTTATCACTATTTATTAAAAGTTATTTAAAGTTTAGAAATATAATTTCAACCATAATTAGGTATTTGGCGCCAGGTAACTAAGTAGAGCCTCTTAAAACTTAACTTAAATTTAAGCTAGGAGTATATACTAAACGGCAACTGTAATCCTAATTCCAAGCAATAAGATAACAACATCAGCCATTTATTCACAAATCGATGATGTAACAATCTCCCCTTTTTAATAAGCAAAAAAATCGGTCCCACAAATAATGCATGCGGTTACCGTATCTTATCTAATACGTTTTACAAAAGAAAAGGGAGAAAGAGATAAAAGACAAAAGATACCCCAAAAATTCTGGACCAAGCACCACTGACCCTTAGAACTGGGAGACATTAATTTGCCTCAACGGACAATCGAATCCCGAACTGTCTTTGATTTAATTTATAGACATAGATTTCGGCGTCCACCCTGGGATTTGTCAAAACTATCTTTAGTTTTAAGCCTCTTATGTTCGTAAATATGTGCGAAGTTACTGTTTATAGGCTTACTACTTAATAATCTTATGAAAAAATTACACAACATAATAAAATTAATAATGAAGTATCGTTAAAAACTTTTCTCATCTCTACTTATTATAAAACTACGCCTATATCTCTACTTCTCCCCATTATTATACTTTTAAATTCATTTCTAAAGGCAATTATCGAGATATCTCGAGATATCTTCATAATCGAATGATTACATCATGTTCGTCCATCGCTACTTTTAACTCAAGAATCCTTTATCCGATTTACATTATTCTATTTATTAGTTAAAATGGACGGCCAGTGATAGCCTATAGGCTAGATTTTATTTGTAACTAGCTGTGCCCCAGGCTCCGCTCGCGTGGACTACAAAATTATTGTTTATGAAGTCGTCATGATTTTTTAAATAAGGACAAAGTATTCTACATAGTAAAAAAAATGCTCAAGATCTAACCAGTAGTTTTTGCGTGATGCGCCTACAACGGCAAACCTCAATCATTTTATTCATATACATTAAAAATAAAGACATTTTTCAGTAGATTTAACGCCACCACCGCATGTCTATTATAAATTATTAGATATATTGTTGTCTGACAAGATTTCAATATGTATTTTTTTTTAATTAGATAATTTAGGGAATAATTCATAGGGATAATGATAAATCAAGTCGGACAATAAATCGCTTCCAAAGATTACCACCACCGCTCTTGCCTATAGGCTCTGTCTAAATCATTAAACATTGATGAATACAATTTAGCAAAATATTAGTCAGGATTAGCACTGCAGTTAATAATAATAAATAAATAAGTAGCAGATAAAATAAGAGATTAAAGTAAAAACTTTATTTACGATTATTTTACTTAATTAAGATCAACAAATTTTGTAAATAAATCAATAGCATACAATGGTAGTTAGTACCTTTGCCAAAATATGTTATTAAGAAATTTTCTAAATTATCGCAATTTTCTTAACTGGGCTGAGGTGAAGTTTACCATAATACTTCTGAACTTTTTAATCATTATTCTAAAACAAGCGGCATCACTACTACATTGTCGTTTATATAAAGCATTAAATAACCATTTTGTTCATGCAGAATTGAACTATTTTTTTAACATAATAGTAGTCCTCTCATTTGAAAATGCAAGCAGAACTGTTACCAATTCATTTGTACTTTAAAAAGTGCTTAAAAATTACATTGCACCTAGAGATAGAGAGTGTTAACTTCGATTCAAAAATTAACTTGGCTACATGTCAAAGATCAAGTCCTCAAAATCAACATACATCAATCAGTCGACCCGAATAATGTAACCTTTTTCCAAGATTCATGACGACAGGGAAAAAATATAACCGCATTAATTCTAAGTTAGGTTCATGCCACGTTTTCTAATTTAGAGTTGCGACTTGGCTTTAGTCGACTTAAATATTGTAAAAAAACGATTTAAATGTCACCAAGAACCGCACATCAAGTTAGCAATCTCTATTGTCCACGTGTAATGCAATCACAGACGCCGTAAATCTTAAAAAGGACCAAATAAATTACCAAAGAAACAACCGAAAACATGTTTTCCTTTTAAAACAGATCAAACATTAGTTTAAAAAGTTTTTTGCCTCTAACCTATCGATTTATTATCAGGCGTGTGAGATGTTTGGTAATTTTTGAGTGACATCCACATAATTTAAAGTTTTAAGATAGTTTAATTTCAAGAAGAAGCGGTTGAGTGATATTTTGGTGAAAAGAGATCACGTAGTTATGTGCACATTTAAATGTCCAGATTTTTTGTAAAAACATTATCCGGCGATTCGATTTGATTTGTGCAAATTGAATTATAAATCAAAATTTTTGATAATAAACAAGGTGCTGTCGATAAACATATAAACATTTATGTTAAATGACCACTGGTTGTAATCTTTCGTGTTTTTAAAAGTTACAATTTCAACACACTAACACTACGTGCTAGAAAATTTCTTCTTAAATACGAAAAGTTTAAAAAGTTTTGTTTATATTGACAAGATATAATTACTGCAAACATTTAATGCTATGGGCACTGTTGCTAGTTTGTATCTCAATCGCTTTCACGATGATTGCGCCGAGTTCTCTAATAGTAATTATTAGTAGCAGTGTACTGTGTATTGTATATACTGTATCATTGAAACTGAGCCGCAAAAATACAAGAAAACTACTCATTTGTTTAAAACATTTCAGTTGTATATTCAATTGTGACTACAACGAAGCTGGTTTCACGAACACGCAAACACAATTTTCAGTTTCAGACAAAGTAATCTAACACGACTTTGTCCAAAATCACCATCTTAATAACGTTTCAGTTTGTTTCGAAAGTGCCACTGTGTCGGACTTCGGACGTAACTCGGTCAATTGTTCAACTAACACAAACTATTTAGTGAACCGACTGCAATCCTTTGAAGAAACTGTTAGGAATTCTTAGCTATAAGATTGTCCATTCCATTCTAGAGATTGTTCTCAGGAGATACAGCCTATAGGACGCTTGACATAATTATCATTTTATTTTCGAACATACAATAGTATGTCTATTTCTTTGGCATGCCTAAACAGCTTAATAGATTTTAGCATACGAGGTGTCGTTAGATTCGTCTTAATTTTACTCAAGTGTTTTTTCGCAATCGGGTTCTTTTGTTTCCTTTTTAATAATTTATTTAATTACAGTTATTTAGCTTTGCGTGCTTGTCTTCTTCTATGTGACGGATAAAAAGGACAGCAGTATGCAGTGTTTGCCCGAACACTTAAAGAAGTTTGATGTTCTCTTTTATATAGTAGCACGGCGAATTGACCGTACTGTCCCTGTGTGTAGTCACAGTACAATCCTAACACAACGGTGACCACCGAGAGATCGAACTCACGGTCGCCGATGTCGTGCTGGTCTACACAAGTCTCTCAGCAACTGGATATACGGTGGCTAATCCCGAAACAGTTCAAAAGACATTCACTGTGATGGGTTTATCAACATATGAATCGTGGGTGCGACCCAATCGGGTACAGGATCCCTACCACCTTGCAATTTATATTATTTGGCTTTATATTATGTAATGTAAGCCATATGTGTGTAAGGGATGTCGAATTACATCTTTAAAACTGAGGCGTCCAAGCCAACTTCACCTGCACGTGGTGCACTCTGCTCAGTAACGAACGAGGAAATGCCAATAGCGGGGTGGTAGGGCCGGACAGCCTGACTGGTTCGCGACCACCATGCATGTAGTGAAAAGTCCGTCATAGTGACTTGCTTTTGTGTGTCGCGTTTCGGAATCAGCCTGTGCATATCCAGTTAAATTATTGCAAGCATGACAGCAGCGACCGTCGATGGATTACGATGTTTCAGTGGTCACCGTTGTGTTAGTATTGTACTGTGTTTACCATCAGCGTACATTACAGTCAATTTATCGTGGTGCTATAAAAAAATATTGGTGGCATTTTATATGATATAGTTTGGTTATAGTGCGCAAATGAAGTGTATTGTAAATAATAACTAGAAACGTGCATTTTGAATTTCCAACAAAAACACCCTAAACAGTTCTAACAGAGGAGCCACCATTTTATAAGATTAGAAAAATATTCTACCTAAATGACATTGGCAAAGATACATTGCCACTAAATAAGAAGAAGATCCAATAAACAATTCTGTAAAAAGGATATTACAAACCAATTACACACATATTTAAAAAAAACATTTCCAATCACCAAATTTTCAAACGCAAAAAAGAAACATGAAATTTCACGGAGCTACGAAACACCATTACGAACGGCCATAGAGAAATTTATATTATCTACGTTCCGTTGCTTCTTTTTTCTGAACGAGAATAAAAAAAAATACAAAACGGGTCGTCGAACGTTAGAAAGAGACAGAACAACAATGGCAGGTAACAGGAGACGCGGGGCATATCGCCGGCTTAATTGAATATCACTCCCAGTGCAATATTAGAGTGCATAAAATTACGTTTAGTTACGGTTGTGAACTGCTTAGCCTACGGCTTTCGTGGATCAACGGCATTGAAATATGATTGTGACATGGAATTTTATGATTAAATTTTACTTAATAAAAAATTTAACTATTTACAATTTCACTCTAGATTTCTTCATGCAATTTGGCTCGAAATGTTTCGCTTTTCGTAACATTTCAATGAGTTATAAATCCGATTACATTGTATTGCGATACGGCTTTTTTTTTAATAGATGCATTAAAAATGTTTCTGCCAAGTTTCTTTTTCTTCTTTTTATTTAATGGCAATCGTGCCCGTCCACAATTCTGCCTACGTCACGCGAATAGAATATTTTTCTAATTATTCTTGTAATCTTCAAACATACACAAAATACAAAAGATGGTGGCTCTCTTATCAAAACTGTCCAGGGAGTTTTTGTGGCATGTTATAATGTAACTTTCTAGTTATTGTTTCCACTTCACTTGTGCGCAACAATTAAACTACAATACTAAACCACTGCCGCTGCCTCTACTAAACTACTATTGAAATGCCTTCAAAATTACATAATATCGAGCCAATTAATATAAATTTATGAATTAGAATGAATACCACCAGATACCAGATCAAGACTCAGTAAAAAGTCTCACACTTCAAAGTTTGTATATTATAAATCGAACAGCATCGACGATCTCGGAGATAAGAATAGGGACACAGAATCAAATAATAAGATTCGATCTCGATACTTATGGATGGAAACGAAAAAAATCGTACTTATGAAGTATATACTTATACTATATACAAGTACTATATACAAATAAGGATTGCGCTAACCTTCTAGTACCAACCGTATAAAAAAACAATGCTTCTAACTGTCAAACAAACTGTCAACGAGACACTGGCAAAATTGCCTACATAGGCAGAAACCCAAAGATAGAAAAAAGGAATATGAAAAAATATATCGAGATTTTTTAATATGAAACGTATGAATATGTGGGGCAATTATGTAAACTTCACTCGTTAATTATAATTAATAACATATAATATAATATTTTCCCCGAGTATTTACGTAGTTTAAACGTCGTGTGTTTCATAACAACAAACACTATCGCGAAAACGAATCTAATAATCGCAATCGGAAATCGTTAATTAAAATTCATTTTCAATATAATATGCAGACGAGTAAATAAAATGTCAGTGGTTATATATTATATCTTTAAAATAATTTTTTAATGTCGAAATTCTAAATAAATATTTAAATAACAAAAATGGATATAAACGAAAGGCTTTATTGGATTTTATTGCGCGTTATAAGAAATGTTATGTTCTTATGTATGCACGTAAGGATTTATACTTACTTCTAAAAGCTAAAATTACTACAAAATATTCCGCGTGTAAACACCATGATGATGTCAGTCATAAATGATAATAATTTTAAATAATCCTAATCAAAATATGTATATATGCAACTAAAAATATGTAACACAATTAAAAAATATAAGGTAGTATATATGAATTCTCATTATGATCATTAATGGCTAACTCATCAAGTATTCAAGACCCACTTCCATCACATGATACGAGCGCTACTTTAATGTTTAAGGTCGCCTTCTGTCTCGTCGTCCACTCGTTGTCGACAGGTGAACGCCGCTTGTCAACTAATTGACGATTGATTTTCATCGTGGTGTACGTCGTGTCGCGCCAATGACACATCGTCCTTGCGTTGACAACTCGCGGTCCACTCGCCGTCCGTTTATAGAGGGCTTGCGGCGGCGGCGATTCGATATGATATGGTGACGTTGCGGTGGTTACGGAGTTGACAAGCGAGTCCATATAGAGCTCCATACAAAGAAACCTCTAACGCTCGAGGCGATGCGGTTCTGGTCGGGTGCCGGGTTGATAGGTGAGTGGAGACATCAGACATTAGCTCTCTACTAAACGTGCCAAAAGTGCTTAAAGTCGGAAAGTAAATAAACTAAATAATAAATAAATAACTAATAACTAAGTAAATAACAACCCTCAAGTAGTCTTAAATATTGATTTTTGTTACGTAAGTCGGAAGTCGAGACCCTCCCGAACTGCTTTATCCGCGTACGCTGGCGTAATCGTTAATGATACGGAAATACAATGTTCTACAATAATATTGGACCTTAATGTATCTAAAAAAAGTCAGGGATAGAATATGCCTATCTCTTATATATAAGCCACAATAAGGTTTTTTTGTGACAAAGATTTGTTGAAAATTAAAAAGTGATTTATAAGCATTATTTTTAAACATGGCATAATTTTACACACAATTTTATGAAGTTAAATTTAGCTCTTGAGAGTATGCTATTTGGACACATAGTTTAGGAGATTGAAGAGTTAAAATAATTTGTAGTTGCGGGAAGAACAATTATGATAGAATACATGGGTGCGCGGCGGAGCGGTGTTTGTCAGATAAAATTCACTCGGGTGAAATCGCGGGGCACAACTAGTTTATTATAAATTCACTAACCAACCTGTTCGTGTAAAAGCAGATCTTCCTAACTACGCCACGTTACGCAATAATCAAAGCGACTGACGTGATTGTTAATATAAATCGGAGATGCTTATCGAGATAAATGATCGTGTTTATTGTAAAATATTGTTTGTTCTGATAGTTGCGGCGAGACAAGGGCTACAGAACATTGTTTATTATTAAAATCCGGATGTAAACGTACGGAACAAAATTACATGTGAAAACGCAAGGTTCTATTTAAGCTATTTTATATGAGCTTACGTTACAAATCTTAACTGATTTGTTTAATCTATACCAATATTTGTTTTTTTTGTTTGTAATGGTTAAACTCAAAAGTTACTGGACCGATTTTAAAAATTCTTTCATCAATTAAAAGCTATGTAGTACACCGAGTAACATAGGCTATATTATAATTTGAAAAATTAATTTATTCCTCATACGTCATAAAATGTCGATAGTTTTACACAAAGTGTAAGAAATTGGCAAACGGGTGCGTTGGTGATGTTTTTCCTATAAAATTATCATGGGTGAAACCGTGAGGCACTATTTCTTTATAAGTTTAGCGTTTGGCCACAATTTCAGCTGATGTTAAGTGACGATGTGGCCCAAGATGATAAACACGTTAAGCCTGATGAGGGACTAGCTCTCGTGCAGCTGTTGGAACATAAAAATATAAGTGCTTGGTGACAGATTAACCTAACCAAGATTAAGATTAAGATTAACCAGATTAGATTGGTGATTGGTAACTTGAGGGTGGTTGCTAGCCATGCGGGCTATAACAGTAAAGAGAGGTAGGTCACAAACAAAGTCGTTTGAAGTTTTCTCTCCGCTTGGGACAGTCCAACTGGTGGAATCCCTGCGCCCTATACAAGATCGCAGCCAAATATCCTAGTGTTATGTTCCTGCAGTGAGTAGGAGTAGGATTTACAGAGCTGTTTGCGGAGGGGGGGGGGGGGGTTCACAGTCGGCAACGAGCTACCGATGCCTAGCATCCATAACGCTTTAATAACCGTCTACCATCAGACGTGCCGTATGCTTGTTTGCCACTTTTGTTGTATAAAAATTGATAATAATAAACAATGAAATTAACCCAGCGGGAGCGTTCAAAATAGATTCGTGTATGTTGCCAGATTTCATGTCAATCAACTCCCCTACAATAATTCGGGTTACTCATTACCCAATTTCACACTTTATGCCTGACAATTTGACAGTTGTATGCAAATTATATGGGATTTGCATATTTTTCGGGACTAATGAAGGGCTATCTATGTATATCACCCCAGAAAGATCAAACGTATTGTTATGAAATATTTCTCCCGTTATTAGTAACTTGATACGCAGGTGAGTTTGGAGTTTGTAGCTATCATTATTACGGTAATTTTGTATGCTGGGAACGGTCGTGGTCGTGATTCTCTAAACTTAACACAACTCAACTATAGTGTTTCGTGTTATTCGTAACATCTTTGAAGGTCTCTCATAATAAGGATTTGATTCCAGTTTCTTTCTACATTATGTCAGTCTATACGAACTTCATACATCATCGGTTATATGATGACCGAAAGACAAGGGTATTGTAGGGTAGAATACGACAGTACTGTCCGTCTGGATTGCGACCACCATACTCCAGGTGTTACTCCCTTCATAGTGGCATGCGGTGTCGCCATCGAGAGGCTTGCAGGCCGGGAAGAAAGTGGCAACCATCGATAAATCTCCGATCTCTTGGTGGTCGCTGTTGTTTTTGAATAAAACTATGCTTAACATCAAGCTGTGCTATTATATAAAAAAAAGTATATTTTTATATTTTCTTTTCTCTCTACTTCATATGAGAAAATAATGCACACTATGATCGAGTTCACTTTTAATAAATCAAGGAAATGTTATTTATTTTTACAATACCTGGCAACTTGAAACAGTTTTATTTAAAAAAACCTAGCTATGTATATTGTAGGCAGCCTATACAACTTACAACCCCGGCATTTCACTATCAAACGTTAGTTTAACCACGAAATTAACCTAAATGTCGGAATTATATAAAAGTTATACGAGCCATCTTGGTTTCGTAACCGGTTAGGACTGGTTTAACGCGGATTCCGGCGTAATTAGCCACCGTTTTGGCGGCAAAACGTGTTATTACGAATGCATTCGGAGCAGATGCGGTTCGTTTAATGCCTCTATTTTTTTATTTTCTCTAACAGCAAATGATTTTACACATTAGTTGGGAACATTTTGTTTTAGATGTCTTTAAATTTCGATTTTGTTATTGGTTTTTATTTATCTATTGTCTTGTATTTTTAACCTTCGACGCAAAAAAACGTGTATCTGTCTGTGGTATCGTTGCTCACAAACGACTGAACCGACTTTGATCTAGTTTTTTTTGTTTGAAAAATGACTTGATTGAGAGTGTTCTTAGCTATATAATTTAAGAAAATGTTTCATCCTTTTTTCTAGTTGACAAATAAATGGAAGCATCTTCTGCAAGTCTGATCGAGTGGAAATATGGTATTCTGTTACTTCAATGATGTTAGATGGACATGAAAACCTTGGGCTCATACTGCAGCATTATCTGGAATCTAACTCCTCACCAGCTTACAGCAGAGATTTCGTGTTCGTGTGTCGAGTATCGCATTGTAATGGTATTAAAGAATAGGATACATTTATTTTGCGGGTTTATTAATTTATCTTATTCTGTTGTTTTTAGATTGCATTGGGCTTACCTTGAGGTACAGTGCGGTATTTTAACGATCTACTGTAAAAATAGCTGAGCAGTAATTTCGTGGTGGTAAGCTCTATAGACAGGCATAACCATTCAAACAGTAACTTTACTCACCATCGGATAAAATACGAACCATTTTCCGGGCTTGGATTTAAAAAAAGGGCATCCAATAGTCACGTAATACCGCGGCATGAGCCGTTCGATCGTTACCGGACTAAATTAATTTTATTGCGTAGCGAAAATAAAGACGTTACGATTCGCGACCGTTTGGAAAAATTTAATACGCCATAAAATTATAAAGTTTTAACCGTTCATTTTTACGACAGCTGTGCCCCACGGTTTCGCTCGTGAAAATAAAGTATTCACATGACGAAATTTGATTCCCAACAGAAGTATGTTCTTACTCGAGCTACTGCACATCGTCTGCAACGAGCTTTACAGTAGTTTCAATGTGACGCAAACTTCGACGTTGCAGTTTTTGGTGGAAACTTGATTTGTCATTTTGTAGTTTTTATTTTAATTCTTAAAATTACTCTCTAGTTGGGGTAACACGACTGGTAAAATTCCTTTGATCATACACAAGACACCAGTCAAATATCCTTGTGTTGTGTTTCCTGTTGTGGGTTTCCTCCAAATATCCTTGGAAAAGAGGAGTTCAAAATTCGACAACTCTCTAAGTATTCGTCTGATATTACGAGCGTCCATAGGCTACGGTAACCGCTTACCATCAGACGGGTCGTATGCTTCTATGCAACCTTGATTGTATATAACAAAACTTACACTACTTGACCCTACGTTATGTAATATTGGTGGTTTTTTGCGTGATATTGTTTGCTTCTTTTGTACAAGTGAAGTGAATTATAAGTAATAACTATACACATGAATTTTAAGTTACCACAAAAACTCCCTAGACTGTTTAAACAACTTGCCTAAAGCCACAATCTTGTTTAAAGCGTTGTTTGAAATCTGAAGATAATAATAATAATAATATATCCATGTGACATTGGCATATCCTACTAATATTATAAAGGCGAAAGTATGTGAGTGTGTTTGTATGTTTGCTACTTCTTCACGCTCAAACGGCTGGACCAATTTTGATGAAATTTGGTATGGAGGTAACTGACAACCTGGATTAACACAGACTACTTTTAATGTTTTTTTGGATGGTGTCTTTTGAATTATGCGCGGGTGAAACCGCGGATCACAGCTGGTTGTATATAAAATACACGTTGCAATAAAATGTAAATTTCGATATTTAATAAGAAACGCACCGTTTCGACGCTCAGTAAACGAAAAATCTAAATGTCCCTTTAGGTTGAGCCGCAATAAAAAAAACTTTGAAAGCAGTAATAACACAATTAAGTGTTTTTTTATAAATCAAACAAGTTCTGCCTGACCTAGTTTACTTTTTATAGCGTCTAATGGCATTGTTTTTTGTATGTCGATGCACTTATTACTTTTGTAATAGAAAAACAATAAATCGAGACGCTATTTCGTAGACATTTTATAACATGATATGAAGAGTAGAGGTTAAAGTAAAACTAATAATCATATTTTATAGGTTTTGAACCTATCATGTAACATATTGAAAATAAACCAAAAGGGGCCCTTTTCCAGTTTAATCGATTAATTAAAAAAATATTAAAATAGTTAAAAGGAGCCGAGCCTATTGCAGTGCAAACCGGGTAAGAAGAAGCACATTGCATTCGATAGTGGTACGAAATTTATTGTTTAAGATAATAAAAACTTTAAAATGAAACAATATTTCGTTTCTTTAAATTAGTTTTATTTAACATACAAACAATTATTCAAAAAATATCTCCGTTATTTCTTCATCAAAATTAATGATTGAAACTTGATTTTAAAACTTATTTTAAGACGAAACATTTACAAAATAGTTTAAAATTAATGTTTTCGTTAAATAAATTGATTAATATGTCGTATTTAATTAGATTCTTATCTCTATTTATTTATATTATTAACCGACTTTAAAAAAGGAGGAGGTTACTCTATTCGAATCTATATATGTTTTTATGTATGTTCAGCTATAACTTCTTTGTTTATCAACCGATTTAGATGATTCTTTATTTGTTGGATAGGGGGATGGATACCTTTCATTTCATTGATATTCGACCTTCAACTTCGAAGTTACTCCACGGAACTTGTCATATTCATTGAAGTTGGTTTTCTTTTTTGTTAAAATTTTGTCTTGTCTAGATTATCAAAAGTTAGTTAGGATCCGATAGGAGATACTGTCGTCGTGCCATTAACTACCGGAAAGGGCAAAGCGACGTCTACCGACCCTGCTAGTAAATAAATACAACTCTTACACACTTATATAACATTTCTTATACCAAATTTATACTTTTAGACACTAAATACAGTAAATGTCAAAACATCCTATTAACATTTCACACGTGATAACATATTTAAATAAAATACTCATATCATAAATATGTAAAACACACAATGTTGGACCGCAGTAAATGTAATGGCAGCTTTTATTATTTTAAAGCAGACATAACTAATGGCGATGTAAAGTTTTTGTTAATGTATGCATAGATTGTGCTCGTCTGATAACAAGTAGAAGTGCCCGTAGCTAGTTTGAACCACAAACGCTTTGTTGTAAAACATAATGAAGTAAGCAGGATTTAAAAGCAACGTCTGCGAGGATGAAAACCTTTTAATCTTTTCTACACGCATGGATCATAAAGAACATTGAATAGAAAATAGAAATATGAAGCATTTCGAATAGGAGAAATGTTGTTCTCTCACATAATATATGATATTTGAGGATATAATGATATAGTAGGCTAACATAACAGTTTATGATTGAATAATAATAAATTGTAAAAATCTTGTGTTTTAATTACTGATTCTAAAAATTCTGAAGGGATTGAGCTGAGTTCATATTTACATAATATATTTCTTTTATCAAGAGTATGGTTCATAGCTATGTTAGGGGATCCGATAGGAGGCGCTGTGGTCGAGCCAATAACTACCGAAAAAGGCAGAACAACGTTTGCAATAGGATAAGTTATTTTCTTCGATATTTTTGCATCTTACTCGTATATTCTAGGCATTTTAAACGGAAAGATAATAACGTCCACACCAACTTCACTCACTACTTGTCAAAATTATACAGTCAGCAAGAAAATCATTAAATATAAAAAATATTTTTATTTTAAGTGCATACGTTTAATAAAATATTCGCTAAGGCAGAAAGATATTTAGATTCCCCAAACAGCAAATCGACACTACGGCGAATTATGGTCAAACAATGTAGGTTATACCTACATTTAGGGTAATCAAATACGAGTTCGAAATTACACTCAATTATTAAAATTTATTTCTCTTTTTTATTTATTTTTTGAGACAACAGAGGTTTGTTTTTAATTCATTTTATTCGTTTGTAATATAAAACGTATAATTTTCTATAACAACCTATCATAACCGATAGACATTTCGTGGTGGTAAGACAGAATTAGCCGCACTGTTTAAAAAAAAAGACAACGAAACGTGAACGAGGGCTAAAAAATAAAATAGGATAAAACTGTCCATAATTGGCTTAAATACGATGACATTTAAAATAGTTATGTAGTCAACATTAATTTCGCAATTACTGGGGCGTGGCGCGGATTCGCACGCGACGAGCCATATGGAAGCGTCCACAGTTGCGCTTGCGCAACCCGCGCCTCCTGCAAAATCACGTTTCTGCATTAAAACGTGATTTACGTATAACGTTATGATTTATTCATGATGTGAAACTTTGCTTATGAGTAATATGTGAATGGCGAAAGTTTGTTAATTTAATCAGTGTGCCATGTGTATGTGTAGAGTCATCGAGTTCGATTAACCGCATGTAACACAATTATTACTTTAATAGCTGTACCTTACGGTTTCCTATCATAACTGTTCTCACTTCCCGCAAGTACATTTTTTCATTGATTTTGTATTTTCTCCTAAACTATGTGTCCAAATAACATGCTATAAAGGGCAAAGTTTAATTTCATAAAATTGCCTTTATTATGAAGTAATATTTGTTCGTAGAAATGAATATGCCATACCTGAAACTAAAGCTTATAAACCACTTCTTAATGTCAACAAATCTTTGTCACAAAATAACTTATTTTGGTTGTGTATAAGAAATAGGCATATGCTATCGCAGACTTTTTTTCAGACGTACTAAGGACCAATATTTTTGTAGAAAATTTTATTTACGTATCATAAACTATTACGCCAGCACAAGCGGATAAATCAGTTCGGGTGTATTTTTAATTCCGACTTATGTAACAAAAGGCAATATTAAAATTTGATTGTGTGGTATCCGTATAGCCCAACGTTAAATAGCGCATACTATTCGCCGTGAATATGGCTACCATATAAAAAAGGATTTTTGAAATCCAACTGGTAGTTCCAGATATTAACGTGTTTAAACAAACAAACAAAAAAACTCGTCCGCTTTATTTATGTTATTATTAAGTATATATTAGACAGATAGTTTCTAGTATTTGGATGCTTGGATCCGACACATCAGTATGCATAGCTCTTACATAGCTTAGAAGGTAAGCAAAATAAAGCATTACTGATGACTCAATTAACAATGTATAATAAATACATAATAAATTGATTTTTTTTTTTTAAATAAACACCCTTTTTCAATTCAGTTAGTATTTTCGTTTTTCGGTGTAAAATCGGCGAATTTGGTGGAGGCCTTTGCTGCAGGGCGAGTAGGTACTACAATTAAAATAATAATATGCATGTCGACTAGAAAATATTCAAGTAGATTGTTTATATAATAGCAATATAATATATATACAATTAATGAAATCGAAGCGTCTGTTTGTAATACGAAAATAACAGCTTTTTACAAAATGCATATTAAAGTGTATAAGGTACTTAAAACAATATAAAACATTTTTATTAATGTTATAGTGTTTGTTACGGGTAATCTCCTAAACGGTTGGACCGAGTTTGACGGGACTTTCACTGGCAGATAGCTGATGTTTTATGGGGTAACTTAGGCTTAACTTTTATTTTAGAAATAGAATTAGGGTTTTCCACACGGTTAAAATAACCGAGTTCCGTGGGTGGGAGCGGGATCACCACAATACCATACCGATATTCTGTAGTCCAAGCGAGCGAAGCCGCGGGCAGAGCTAATAGTAAATAAAAGCTTTACTTATTTCTATATACTTTTTTAAATTTAATGTGCAGAGGATTTAATATACTACTGCAAAACGCATTTTCTCAAAGAAAATACCCATACACCAATGTACTTGTACCTTAAACTACATAACAAAGTAATAGTCCTTGCCAAGGTATAATTTCTGCTACTTTTTTGGGTAATTGCCGACAATTTGTGACGAGCAGTCCGTAGCGTGCCATCGAGACTGACAAAGTGGATACAAAACGACCGGCTCTCTAATTATTTTTATTTTTCAGCGTATACGGGTTAAACGTGTTTATTGAAGCAACGATGGCTCAGGGGTAAGCGTGTACAAACACCGCGTCGATCGATGTGAGTTCGTATCCATGTATAAAAGAGCCTGAACTTTCGATGAAGGAAAGGTGTGTCTCGGCAGCTGCATTTGAGAACCAGCTTTGCCACTAGTCTCAGCATGTTTCCACCCTCTTAGGACACATTCGCCGCTTAGGCCAAACGCGAATTCTATAAAGCGATTTTTTTTTTTTAACTGACCTAACTATTAGCCTTAGGGACCCTATCCAAAAACAGAGCCGCTGATGGCTTATGCAGCTTGCTCCGGGCATGGGGGCGAGCGCTTAAGGCACTCAGCCGCGAAAGCGTGGACAACATGCGCGCAAGGGTGCCAAAGTGGCCGGACCTCGGCATGGGTTGTTGCCACTATTGCAACTTAGTCGATCCGTAAAACTTGAGCTAAAGTAACATATACATATATACATGTTCCCCGCCTCTTGGGAGGAAGGGAAGGAATATGTGTATGTGTAATTTAGTGATATGAAAAGTAATACATATTATTAGTGTTATAACACTGTGGTATGGTATTAGCGATTATGTTTTTTGGTGGATTTGGTTTGTTTTGGTGCATTCCGGCAGCTTTTTCGTATTTAACAAAGGCGGCAAACAAGCATACGGTCCGTTTAATGGTAAGAGGCTACCGTAGTCTATGGAAACTTGTAATATCATAGCTATCAATAGCGCGTTGCCAACCTTGGACCCCCCTAACTCAACGAGCTCTGGAAACCTTACTCTCCGCAGGAACACAACACTAGGTTATTTGGCTGCGGCTGCTGTAGGGTGTACTCCACCAGTCAGACTGCCCCAAGTGGAGAGAAATATCCAAAATAAATTATTGTAAAACGCCAGACTTTACACGACTGCTTCTTATCTTAAACAACACTGTAAGTTTTCATTAAGATCACGTTGAAATGCTAGAGCCAATAAACCTAATCTAAGTTAAAGAAAATACATTAAAATTACTGTACAATTTTTTTTTGCAACTAAAAAGATGAAAAAATTCACAACTAAGTAAAAGCAAATAGTTTAATTATTCCGAGTTTAGGTATAACAACAACGCTTTAAAAGCTAAATTAATCAGCGCCGAGACAAAACATAAAACTGTCCTTTTAAGAGGTGTGAAACTTAACCGACCTTAAAGCGATAAAGAAGACATCGTTAAGAGATAATAAACAATGTTCACGAACAATAACTTAAATCTTAAAATGCTCTCCGTGCAATATTCCGAGTTACCTGAAGGGTAAAATTTACCGTCCACAGGATCCGTTTAGCTGAGAAGCGAAACGGCTATCTGGTACAAACAGGACCGCTGAATTGATCGTTTCAAAACAATACCCATTCTACAGTGATCGGAATATGATCATTAAATATTGAGATGTACCGTACCGATTCTCTGTTGTAGCTAAAGTTTGCTTGCAAACTATATTTTCTGTCTTTATTGAGTTACTTTGCTATTTGTTTCCCTTCAATTATTTGATTCACTGAAACTTTACACTTTTGTATTGTTTTAAAAAAATATTATTTATTTATCCATTTGCATTTATATACTAGCTGTGCCAGCGACTTCGTTAGTATGGACTAGACAATGCCGTCGATCAGGCATACGCGCAAATCTCCTCCCGAATCCGACTCCCGCTCCCGTATATATGCTCTTTATGGGTGATCCTTAGAAGATAGACATATTATGTACTCGTTGAACTATTTTTGTAGGTCTTTTTAATATTTAAAATTATGTAGTGCATTAATTTGATGTCTTTTATTGTTTACTCAGCGCAAGCCCTTTAAATGCCCGAATTGATTCAACCATGCCATTTCTTTTTAATTGCGCTGAACCATAATTCTTTTTCAAAAATAAATTTACCCTAAGTTACTCCTTATAGCATCAGCTATCTGCTGGTGAAAGTCCAGTCAAAATAGGTCCAACCAATTTGGAGATTACTCGGATTACACAGAGAGACAGAGAAACTGTAATTTTGTCATTACTAACAGACACTTCAATTTTATTAATTGTATAGATTTTTAAAAACAGGCGGGAAATATAATTATTGAATATTAAGATGTACAGTATCGATTCTCTGTTGTAGCTAAAGCATTAAAAACAATATTTTCAGTCTTTACTGCATCAGTTTAGGATTTGCCTCCCTTGAATTATTATATTTGTTTAAACCGCGGGGTTTCGCACGCGTTTATTTGACTGTAAATATTTTCGTCTCATAGTTTTATTTAACTCAAATTATTGACAATTATTATTAAAGCCTATCAATTGAGGAATTACGTAAATTATTCTTCCCGTCTACTAAATTTAATGTTTTATGATTTCTAAGAGTATTATTGACAATTCTTATTCTCAATTGATTCAAATACGCATACCTGAATTGAGATTGTCTATAAGAATTGTAAAATGTTTAAAAAAAATTAGTAAACGAAACTAATAGTTGAGAAAAAATCGCGTGCGAAGCTACGGAGCACCGCTAGTATATAAAATTGATGCAGAGACTAAATAAGCAAAAAAAAAAAAACGTTTCTCTTTCAATGGAAACTGAGTGAATTTTCCTTTCAGGTGTTCTCTTATAAATTTTTCCCCGTGCAAAATGAACACAAAAGATTTAATAACGTCTTATTTCTAGTATAGAGTAACGTCTCTACGAGTCTTTCCTACAATCTTTATGGTATAATAGCTGACCTCTACGAATATTTAACAAATTTTGCTTTGCCATAAAGTATACAAGTGCTATTCGTTTTTTAGTCTCTCTGATCTTAGTACGTTTCAAAAATATTCTAAAAAATAAAGGTGGTAACTGCAACTATAGTCGACGCATTATGAACTGAGGCTTCGGGTCATAAATCATATTTATCTGTCTGTCTCGCTCGATATGCTAAATTATGGTAAGTAATAATGGGAATAATTTTTCGCTATCTGAAAATAAAAGTTTTTAATTTGTAAGATAAAATATTTGTTTCGACGTAATCATAGAGAAACTGTATAGATCGTAATGTGGCCCTGAAAAGGGCCGTGCATATCTTGTCTAGGGACATTTCTTAGTTCTTCAAAAATCCGGACTAATCAGGAGTCAGTGTTCTAATGAAGGTCACGATAACGCATCGACCCCGCGTGCGCAGATAGCTAAGTATCGATAACGGGTTGCATTGCGTGCACATTCCTACTGTCAGTGACATTTATTGCCTAACGACTGAGTTTAAAATGCGTCGACTATAGCATATATAAAAAAGAGCCTGGGTCACCGTAAGATAAACATTTATAACATATAATACACCCACAACATTTTTTATTGCACGTGAAAATTTAACGTCGGTATTCCCGAAAAAAAAACACTAAATCAGCGAATTCTCGCAAATATAATTTTGTACCCTTCCAATTCTACTTATATGGCAACGATGTGCAAAGTCGGACTACGGTAGTAATACCGCTATACTTATTTCGGTCGTAAAGCAACAGTGATCCTGATGGGTGATGCCGAAACTTAGTCTTTAGCAGTAGTTGAACCTATCAATGGCTAGCCTTAGTACTGCAGACCTTTTCAAGTCACTTATGTCATGGGCTGCAGATATCATTAATTATCAGGTATATAGCATATTAGATGTGAAATTCACTTTACGGAGGGATTATTGCGGAGGCGGGACGAGGTTATCATGTTTGAACAGCGTAACTAATTAAGGGCGTAACTAAAACGGGCTTAAATGAGGAATGAAAAATGACGCCACCAACTTTTTTAAACTTGGCTCGGCAATGTAACTTCATTACTTCTGATGGTATTTCTCCCGTTGTATTCTGGCAGACACTCTTGAAAGCCAACTTATATATGAGGGGTGTAAATAACAGACGCCATTATCCATGATACGCAGGAAAGCCAAATAAAAAATATATATTTCGGCGACATTTTATTAATAAAGCGATTATCAATGATTCGTCCCATAAAATAAAAAAAATTATATGAAGAAATCACAATATTAATTTAATATTATTAATTCTAACATTGCTTTTAATAGAGTAAAAGTTTCAATAGTAAACGAGACAATTAAAAAAAAAGAAAACCAACTTCAATGATTTTGAGGAGTTACCAGGTGTATATTCAAAGTCTAATGCCAATGAAATTAAAATGGGACCACCCTTGAGGTATCCACTATCTAACAAAAAAATAATCATCCAAATTGGATTATAAACAAAGAAGTTATAGCTGAACATCCATAAAATATATACATTCGAATTGAGTAACCATGGATGATCCATGGATGGTCAACTTTTCAACATAACCAACCAATGACGCAAGATGTTCACGATCTCCACTCACGAAAGAGTACTCGACCGCCACGCTTTGCCCAATAAACAGCTTTCCGAATCAAAATTTAAAAACTTACAAGGTTAAAGTGAACACTAATACATGTAACCTATAACGATAGTCAGAGATACGTATACCGTCGCAAAAAGCTATGAATCCGCCTTAATATCCGATCGAAAGCAAATAGCCCTTGCATTTCATTTCATTCATTTCGCCACCGCTCTATAGGGTTGTAACTTTATACAAAACTTACCTAGTGATAGTTATAAAAAAACTGATTTCGTTAAAGATCAACAATAAACACAAATATGATATCTGACTAGGTGTTCAGGACGGATGTGATCTAGAATACCACCACTTAAGGCGGCCTCATTATGTACAGCGGACATTATGGGCAGCGCCATTTTTATTATTATCAAGTAGGTTGACCGTGAGGAAATAGCTATCCGTAGCAATGCGAACGGTTCGGCAATCCAAGCTACAATACTCGTTTCCGAGTCGTCCACAGTCTGTTAAGAGCGTACGGTCAATATTACGGACACTATTTATTTTTTATTTAAGAAATTGAATAATTATGTATTACATTTAATCTTAAGGCTAGTTTCCCACAAAAAAATCGGTTTAGCGGTTTGACTGTGGGAGAATCAAGTCAAAGTTATGAGAATACTAGATCAATAGTACGGTTTCAATAATCACACAGACATATCAGTTAGTACATGAGAATAGTACACTAATATTTTACAGTACATTAATATTCTAAGCTATCTTAGCTAAGTGTGTTAGCAGCTTCATCGCCACTTAACAATGAAGGAAAAAATCGTGATGAAACCATAGCATGGTGGTGGGGCATTCTCTAAAGCCCGACTAGCTAGCTACCAATCTAAAGTCACAAAGCACCTTTAGGCGTATTCCGGCCGCTTTATTATAGCCAGTCACTCCACTAGGCATAGATTGTGACCAATCGCTAAAGCTAAAAAATTTTTTAAAAAAGCATCAAATGAGAATAAAGTCAAATGCATCGATAAAACATACCATCACGCCTGTATTCCCCGAAGGGTTAGGCAGAGGTGTACTAATTGTACAACCACAATTCGTCGAGTATGTTTTTAGGTCCCATGTAATAATAGGTGGCGAGCCTATTGCCATTAATCGTGCAGGAAACTAAACTCCGAGCTGCTACTTGGAATTTCATAGGAAACACCCAATAACACTTTGCTCGACCTGGGATAAAAAAAAAATAAAAAAAATTTAAATAAATAAAACTAATGTCATGTAGGATGATGGACCTATGGATATCAAACTTGGGCATTAACGCAAATAAGATATTTAAAAATTGAAGTTTGCTAAAATAATATAGAAAGAAATATGTTAAACATAAAACTGAAAGATAAGATAAGAATAACTACGATCTACGAAAATATCACAAATAATAAAACAACAAAAATGGCGTTGGACAGGATATATTATGCTCCGACAAACCTTAGTAAAATGAATAAAAGATATTGTAGAATGGTATCCAAGAGATAGGAAGAGAAAAAAAGTTGACTGCAAATTCGATAGGCCACGATTTAAAGAAGATAGCAGGCAGAACGTGTTTGAGGGCTGCTAAACATAGGAACCTGTGGAAATCACTGAAAGAGGCCTATGTTGTAGGACAAGCTGAAGCGGTTGTAGATGAAATTACTATGAATTAAAAATATGTACTAGCATAAGTTTCAGTAATAAAAGGCTATTATTATTGTCATGGCGTATCAACCCTGACATCCAAACATAGTATCGAGAGAACGGACCAAACGACCGCTTTTATTTGAAGTATTTTTAAATCCCGCGTATTTTGGAAATCCTTTACGATTTTCCGCTTTCACGATACCGGATGTTGCGCTCAATTAACTTCGCGTAAACATATTCGTTTTACCCAATTGTTAACAAATAATACTTACGTTTTACGCAAGTAAATAAGTTGTAAAATATATAAATAAAATGATAGAGGCTTGCGTTGTTCGTCCAACACGCATAAACTTGATGTAGAAAATTTTGATCAAATAATTGTTTTACTGCTCAGATACTTGGTCCTTATCTAAAAAAAAAACAGGACATATTAAAACGTTATTAAGGCTTTAAGAAACTAAAATTTTTATAAGCACCACGCGTTTAGCGATTCGTTTTCTTGACCTGGAGAAGTGGGGATTATAATATCAATATATATTAACACGAAAGAAGTCGCGGGCGGTTGTTACTTTTACAAATAATTGAATATGTATGCATAGTCACAACTTTTTTTAATCGTTATAGTTTTGGCGACAATATCTCCTGATCGTAAGTGACGATATGGCCCAAGATGGTAGAGCGCTAAGCCTAGTAGAAGACTGGCTCTCAAGTGCAGCTGCCGAAACACACCTATAACTTATATTAAATGACAAAAAGGATGAGTTTTGAAACACGCTATACTTAGAAAAACTGGAATACGTACCGAAAGGGATTTAGGTAAATATTTTCCAAATGAAAGAGTCAACCAAGCGATGCTCTAAGTGTTAGATTCCAATAAAACGGTTTCTTTAAAAAACATAGGTTCGTTCTAGGATACGAACTCATATCTTTCAACATGGCATCTGTGGTCGTTACAATTGTCTCTACATCGCAACAAAACTATAATTGGCAACTTCAATCGAGGAAAAGTCGCCTTTCAACCAGGCTGATTGATTAACATTGACGTAGAATCATTAACAGAACCGTACAAAAAAATTTACAAGTCATCATTCTGCCCTTCAGTTTAGCAGATAACGTGGGGTTCGAAATGCAACAACAATGCTTCGAGCCCGGAGGGAACCGTGTGCCCTTCCAAATCTCTTGTTACCACTCATTCATTATGATTTGGCAATTTGCGTTTTTGTTTGTGCATCAGCGAAAAGTAAACCACTTACTATAAGGTAAGTACTCAAGATACTGGTACAAAATCGTCCCAGTTTAGTATTCTGTAATTTTTACTGTAAATAATATATTACATTGGAGTGACAACGTTGCTAATATACGGAATTGGATACAACACATAACATGATGATATGACGAGAGATGAAGCACTCAGCTAAGCGAGTTGTAACCTAGATCGGGCAATCGAACCATGGAACGTCCGGCGTCAAGATCGGTCAGTGATATCGTGAAAACGGCAAACGTGTTTGAATACGATTGACACTGGATAGAGTATGACAACAAGAAATAAGGAACGCTTGTACTCAGCAGTGATTTAGTTCAGACTGCAGGTGATGATAATTATGATAATGCATTGAATGATATATCAGTAACCGCATGCGTTAATTTCCACATAATATTTGATAGCAATAAAACAGCTTATAGCCTGATCTTATCTGGACGTGATCAGATTGAAGAGTTAGGATATCCTCCCATCGATTTCGGACCTCACAAAATCCCAATACCTGTAATTTTATTTAGGTACAATTTCATCGAATTTGGCAATATGTTCTTCAGAAATCAGAGATCCCGCGTACCTTGGTTGTCTATGTCCCGGAAATTCTTAGCACCTTCTACTCTTTAATATAATCGCTAACTTGGTCAGATATCAAGAGGCGATCGGGAACTGAGGGTCGTAGACGTTGGGAGTAATGAGCCAATAATTATCATACTGGACTGGACAGAAGCTTGGCTTTTTACATTTAAAATGCTGCTGTCCATTGCCAGTCTGTCATTTATGACTAACATAAAGTAACGATGGTCATACCACCAACTAGTCGGTAGTTAAAGCCTCGTCGTACGTTAATCAACAGGAGATACTTAGATCCAAGATGGGCTGAGATAAAGCGCCGCTCTTGTTGTTCACTGCACTGGATCAATATTCGAGGATGTGAATCTGCATGTGTGTTTTTTTTTTATATCAGGAATCCGTAATCTTAGTTATCATAGGTAATTACGTATGTTGTTAATTCAACTAGAAAAAAAAGCATGTTGCGCACGAATGAATAGAAAAACAATGTTCTAATTTTAAATCCAGTGTTAATAACGTGCTGACCGCACATAGTTACAGAAAATATTTAATCTACATTTTTAAAATTGAATCGGTTTTATTGAGTTAAAAAAAACCTACTTGTTCATGTCCTTTGAGTTTAAACTGCTAATAATGTAGGCCAAAACATATTTAAATAATATTTTTATACAACTCTGTTAATATAATGAAAAGTATTAAAAATGAACTACTTCTAATGTTTATAAGTAAAACTTACCTTTCCTCACTTTTGGGCAGACATGAAATGGATAATCAAATTATTAAAGGTTTATAAACAATTATTCTATGTTTAATTTCTTTAATAAGTCAGTAGACTGGACTTATATTTTCCATACCCTGACCAGATTGAACCAAATACAAATTGGAATCACACCGAAAAGTAATTAAGAATAAATAAATAGATCTTCAATTTTATCATGGCAGATTTTTAGGCGACTAGTAGAGAATTCTCAACCGTCATGAAAATATTAAAACAATAACGTTAAAATGAAAATCACCCATTAAACTTACGCTCAAGTGAAGACAAAATGCTCAGCCATCTTTATGTCGACAATACCCATCAAATACCGCTTCTCCAGCGGGAGAAGTCCTTAAGAGAAAATAGCCCTAGAGTCGTCGGCTATTACAGGGCAAAGTTCAAATTTGCTCAAACTACCTCAACTCGGGACACTTGGTTATTTAACCTGGGAGATCCCTTTAGACGCTGTCCAGGCGAGTTACTGGCCTGTTTTATCATATTTTTTTTCATTTCCTTGATTATATTTCATTCATACATATAAAATGTATATACGGAAACTAAAAAAAAAAACCTTTTGCGTAATAATGTTACCACAGGTAATTACCTACTTCAATTATGAATATAACATTATGTTTTAGTTTTTCCTGTCATATATTATGTACTAGCTTCTGCCCACGGTTTCGTCTACGTGGAATTCAAAATTGGGTTCTAAAGTTTTATAATATTTACTTGTAGGATAAATACATATTTTTTAATAATATTATTATAAACGTTATTAAGGTATAGTTTCCATGTAATGCAAATAAACGAAGTAAAATAATTTAAAAAATAACAACACTAATTATTCTACTTTTTGTATTGGAAAAATAAAATGTATTTTTTTTTGTTTTTATTGAAGAAGCCAGGAATCAAATTATAAAACATTCAATAAAACTGATATAAGTAGCAAATATATATATATAAACATCCACGGCTATAAACGGTAATATTCAATCACTTCAAGTTATTTGAAAGCCGATAACTTTAGTACTTAACAACTTCAGGAAATAATCTCATTAGGAGGTAGTTTGGAAAGTAAGTATAGTTCAAGTGTGCACTTAACTATATAAGATTTTCAAAGGTAAACAAACAACAATTTATATAAAATTCTATGGTTAAGCTAAAATTCAAATCAAGCACTGGATAAATAGAATTGGAAGAAATCAGAAGAATAATATAATCAAAACAAGACAATTTTTAACAAAAAAGAAAACCAGCTTGCAAAGATTTTGATTTTTCAAGGTCCAATGCCGATGAAATTAAAATGGAACCACCCTTAAGGATCCCCTTTCCAACGAAAAAAGAAACATCTAAATCAGTTTTTAAACAAAGAAGTTATGGATGAATTTTTATTTGCGTGGAACCCAAATTATTTTACTAAAATAAAGTGGCTTAAGTTACTCCTTATAATATTAGTTATCTAGCAGCTAAAGCGCAACCGTTTAGGAGATTGCCGGGAACAAACATACAGAAAAAAAATTATAGGTAGGTACTGTTATATACTTTGATATGGATATAGTAAAAATGTGATATTTTGACATTACAAAGAGGCACTTCAGTTTTATTTATTTGTATACATAGATTGTATTTTTGTAACAAGATCTAGTAGTTAAATTTATTGCGAAATGAAACTGTTTTTTATTTTTTTTTAATCGTTTATAAATTACTGAAGAATACAAAAAAAGTCACTTTGATGACTCTTCCGTTACGTGACTCAATTTATCATCTCACAAATTATAGGAGTAAAAAAAATTGTATTACGTACTTTTTTTGTATGGTACTGATATATTTTTTATTACGAATGGGAATCCAACATGGAAATCGTGGAATAGAAGACAAATTTCTATCAGAATCAATAAGTTCTCGGAAGTAATTTAAAACATTCAGACCAAGAGGGACAGAACAAAACGCTAGCCTAACTAAACGGGTCCTCGCATAAACTTTGAAAGGACGTTTTGACTTAAGCCAAATATTTGACTTGAAATGCCTTAGAACCACATCGAGTTGAAAACGAGACCCCGAGACTTGGGTTTTATTCAATTAAAATTATTTTCATTCGAATTCTCTCATAATTCCAAACTCGTATTTAAATAAGAAATAATTATTATTTAAAGGTCATTTGCTTTTGTCCTCTGTTGAATTAATTGTTGAGGTCGGTTAACGTTTAAAATCACTTTTGTAGCGAAATGTCGTATTGTGAACGATTTATTTTAAACTTAATTCTATTCCTAATTTCCCGATTTTTTGTTATTTTTAAATTATTACTTTTGATGTAACACATTTAATGGCGCGTTTGAATGGGAGTAAAAGTGTTCTAATTGGACGTCGCTACGTGTCATTCGGTCAACGTCGATTCTAGTCGTCTTTTTCCAATTCGGCGCTCACCACTTATTATCTATACAATTAATAAAATTGAAGTGTCTGTTTGTAATGTCAAAATAACAGCTTTTTACTAGATGCATAAGAAAGTATATACGATATGGTTAACAAAAAACCCATTTTTGATTATTGTTTTTATTTTGTATTCCAATAAAAATGATTAATTTACATAGTTCACCATTTTCAGAGGCTTTACGCATATAATATTTTTTTCTGTAACTAATCTCTCAAATTTCCTTCATATTCTTCGCTATTACTAGCTAGTCTTGGGTAAAATACACTTATCGTATAATAACCGCTCCACACTCACGCGCAATCATATTTTTTTCTGAAAAGCGCGTCAAATATAATGTGGAGTGTACGTATTATGCTTCGCTGGTAAAATCGCACGTTTGTCAGTAATAACCGTGTCATTCAAGCGAAACGAATTAGGAAGAGACAGTGCGTGAAATAAATTTTGAAGCTTTTTAACTTAATTTCTTGCTGGTATCGGGCACGTTTATACGAAAATGTTAACAACAATAAGCTCACAACAGCAACTTCGTCCAGCCCCGTTCAGTGCACGAATTATACTGAGAAGTTTTGAATTATTTTACATTAATATGAGGTGTTAACACCGTGGTAGCAATAAGTGCACGAGCAAGCGTGAAGTCGGACCGGCCCTTCAGTCTACACGCTATTCCTTTAACAAAGTGCTTTTCACAACTTGTGGTGAGACGCAAGTGGACACGTACTTGGCCGGAGTCACCGTGAAGTGTGCTAGTGACTTGGCCTTAAGAGTACATGCTATTCCTTTAACAAAGTGCTTTTCACAATTGTGGTGAGACGCAAGTCGACAAGTACTGGGCGGTGTCGCCTGAGGAAGTGTGCTAGTGACTTGTGGAGTATGAGAGGGTCTGGTCGCAGCCGTGCACAAATATGCATGGATTAGCTATAAGCTGTGACTTATAATATAAGCATTTTACTGGGATGCGTAGTTCCGCACTGCAATAGTGGCCGCCAAGTAACAGACAATTTACTGAATTTTATGTGGAAGTGAAAAAAGAGGATCTCTATGCTATTACAATATGAAACTGCAAATACGAAGCATTCCGTTTAATAATTTTATAGTAATGATATTTTAAAAGTAGATACGGCATTGGCGCTCTTTACATGCCATCGTGAATGGCGGACAATTGCCCTCAGTTTACTAACTTGATACCGGCGTGAGCAAGAAGTAACTTTTGTCCTTTTTCGACAACAGAGTTTCCGCCTTACGCTCTGACTTCCTATCTCTTTTGTTTCAACATGCTGATAACAAAATTTGTAGGTATCGTTTTCAAATTGCTTTTAGTGAGAGTATAAAGTCTCTATTTATAAAACGCCATTGTTTTGTAGCCTATTTATTGAGGAAGGTGTTTATATATATCTTCACGATAAGACTTTAAGGAGCAAAGAAATAAACTGTGGGCGAATACAAGAGGTGACATCAACGTTTAGGCTACACGGATGCGTTGACGGCGGCGCGGTACAGTGTTGATCGAATTTAACATGGGTGAAACCATGGGGAACAGTCAGTTTTGTACCAGCTGTTCCTGTGGCTTCGCTCACGTGGACTACAGAATGCCCGCGCGATTCTTGCTCCCCGCTCCCGGCTACTTTAAAGACAAAAATGCTTATTGTGGGTGTTCCTTAGAACCCTTCAAAACCCATCCAACCGTTTCGGAGATTACCTAGAACAAACAGACAGACAGAAAAAATTAAAAAAAAAAAACAAATTTGTTATATGTATCCTATATACTTTCACATGCATTTACTAAAAAGCTGTTATTTTGACATTACAAACAGACACTTCAATTGTATGAACTGTATAGATTTTCTTACAAAATAATTTTTTTGCGAGACAAAAAGTAAGTTTTTCTTTTTGTATAAGTTACTAAAAACGTATTACCATATACTTACTACACATAACTACTCAAATCAACTGATAGCTTGTGTGTGGACTTTTGGCATTAACAAATAAGAGCGCTATTCACCCACATTAGTCTACTCGCGATAACGGCCTTTGAGGCTTGTATAACAAAACTGTCAAATAGATAGACATTTTTTTTTAATTGTGTCATATTTTACAGTGTATTAAAAATGCTTGTTATTATTCTGTTAGAATTAATCACAGATTTAAGAAAAAGCAGATGGAGCCTTCAGAACAACAAATGTGTCCCGCATTTAGCTCTGTATTCTTGACAACCAGATAACAACACGTGCAATCGTGTAAATAATGTTGCCAGGGCAGATAAAATAGTTCTAACTGTTTTTTTACCACTCTAGCAGTGTAGTCGTTAATCCATCATCCGTCATCAAACAACCGCTTTTTTGCTTGAAATAAAGGGCGCCAAGAACCTTTACACACTAATAATATTCAACTAAACGTATCTTTTACGTATCTTGTTTTTTTTTTAAATTATCTATTTATATTTCTTGGTTCCCTTTATATCTTTTAACTTACCATACCTATCGCTAATGGTTCCGGTATCTTGGATTTTAGATTATTGCCTGAGACACTAAATTGCTTAGGTTTCCTTATAATTTTTAATTTGAAACCATATTGCTATTTTTCAGTGTTTGCTGATCGTTATCAAACATACAAACTACTACAAAAAAATATTACCCTTTTTCTGGTTTTTTGGTAGTCAGGTTGTAAATAAAATTATCTTTCAACGCTTCATATATACATATTATACTTTACTATAACTTCCAGGAAAATATTTTATTGTAACCAAGAAACATTTTTGTAAGGTACTACCAAAATATGATGTTTTACTAATGAAACGATATTACGTTTTCTTATTTTGGATTTTGCGAAAAAAAAAGGCATATTCTTAAAATATTACTAAAGCACACGAGAGCTGACGTAGCATGTATTACACCCTTTCAAAATTAACACAATCGAATACTAATATAGAACATTTTCGTGTTTTGACAGGCTCCATCTGCCTTTTTCTTAAATATGTGGAATTAATATAGTAGCATATTAAAATTACATCTTTAGACTTAATACATTGTTTAATACAATAGGCTAATTTATAAACTAATAAAGATTTTTTTTTTAATATATTCTACCAGATCTATGGAGTAAAATAATTTTCAATCTACGGCTCAAACTATGATTATAAAATAGTTATTAGCCACGATATAGTTACTGTGTTTTACGTGAAAATATCATCCATCAGTTGGCACTTAACGCTGCCTGAAGAGTTCCCAGGGAATGTTGTTTTGAATAATTCACCCACTTATGCAGGGACGACTTTAGCGACCGTAAAGTGGCTACTAAACATTTAAAAAAATTACTACAGTTGTCTTAGTGTTGTTGCGCTCTGATACTGTTAAGTCCAAGAGATCACATAGTAAAATAAGACTAGGACTTCGGCGAAGAAAAATATTTCAATAAAATGTTGTAGGGTTTGAAAGGCTTGCTTGACTATTTACCATTGTTAAGCGAAAAATCTGTAGCTAAGCACCAGTACTTAAGAGTCAGTCCTCTTGTCTAGGCTTATCGATGTCTTTCTATTTGTCTAGCTTTTCCCAATTTTTTTTTTGTAGCACGTAAATATGGCAATACTTTGCCTAATGTTAATCACAGTACAATCCAAAAACACATCGCCGGTCGTCGCTATCAAGCCGGCCTGCAAGCCTCTCGGCAGCCGGATATACACTGGCTTATCTCGAAACGCGACAAACCAAAAGAGAGTCACACAAAAAAAGTACAATAGGAGGACTTAATGCTCAAAAGCATTCCCTTCCAGTCTTCCAGGGGAGCAAGAGAAAGGTATATATGTAAGATGTACATAATATTTATTTAAAAAAAAAATGGTTTGTGTGGTTTTATGAAACCACAGTAAAAGTGAAACTCTTTTCACATTATAGACATTTAACTAAAAATTCACAAATGAGTAATAGTCTATACACTACACGGTCAGTTGCTGCGAACTATAGGCGCCGCTATCCCTACTCCGCGGCCGACCGTCACGCGACATGCAACACACATACCAAAATTTTGAGACGATCTAATAAAAGTTTCACTTTAAAAACTAGCCGATATTCAACTGCTTCAAGTAAAACCTACGTAGCGAATGCTTGAAGGAATCCCGAGAGTTGGCTTGTTGGATGGTGGTCGCGATTCAGTCGCATGTAATTTACATGTAAATTAAAATTTATTTCATTGTGAAAACTAAAAAGCAATATATGTTAAATTTTTCATAGAAGACGGTATATCCGTGTTTGATATTATGGGACCCTTTGTTCCCGTCTCAGTTCATTGATTTCGAACCCCGGTTTGTGGTTTTACATGACCACGGCAAATATTTGCGCTTGGAGCCCCTAGTTACTCATCCGCTTCGTCACTTGAAATTCTCCTCTAAATACATTGAATTTTAATCATACTGCCTTCTGAAGGCTGAATACGATTTTATTTTAGCTGAATTTTCGTGGATTTCATTTAATTATTTAGTGACCGCGTTGCGAGTGGACCGACACGCTGGCGACGCGACGGGACGAATAAGTTAAGACTTAAATTGCTTTTGCTCAGACACTTACGTAGGCTTTGAAAGTGAATTATTTTATGTAAGAATTAAATATATACTACATAGGAATATAGCATAATCAGAAAAGGGCACAGAGAAATCTCTTTGAAGATATCACTCTGCTTGAGGCAGTCCTACTGGTGAAATACTCTGCAAAAGATCGCAAGTCAAATAACCTTGTACTTTGTTGCAACAGTACAAGTAGGGTTTCCAGAATTCCATTGGGTATAGGTTTCAAGGTCGGCAGCGTGCTAGTGATTCCTGTAGTATTACAAGCATCAATAGGTTACGGTAACCGCTTGCGATCAGGCAGTACGTCCTTCTTTGTAACTAAAGTCGCATAAAAAAATTATTCTATGGATACATCTCAATGTTTTCGTTCACAGGAAACTCATGTTCACTAAAATCAGAAAATCAAAGTCACAGACGCAACCGTTAAGGTTAACAAGCTGATGTGGCAGTGCACTGGTTATATATATTCTGCATATGCTTAGACAGCGTTATGTGGGACACCTCTTTGTTAGATGGAGCAATAATCTGCATAAATTAGTTTCAAGTGAGTGAATTGGTAAGGCTGGGTCACGAACAGTACTGCACCCTGAGAGAATCCTAAGTCCAACTAGACTGACAAGGGTCGAAGATGGCGAAAGAATTGGTAAGGTCGGGCCACGAACAGCAGTTCATCTTGTGAATTGTCACAAGTTCCTAGTATTTGCTAGGTCCAGCCAGACTGACACGGGTCGAAGATGTCGATTGAATTGGTAAGGTTGGGTCATGAACAGTGGTGCATCCGAAAATGTTGGCTACTAAGCTACTTAGAGATTTTGCCAGTTAAACTTTAATTACATTATTATTTCAATTATAGTAAAACTAATTTGTCTTTCCATTGTTACCGTACGAACCCACAACGCATGACCAGCTGAGTTCAAAATCGCCCGATCCAATGAATCAACAAAAATGTATATACAAAAGATTGAATAGAATACCACGGAACCCACGACCGTGAAGATCGAACAATGGTTGAAGCCGCTCCGATAATATACGATGAACGAAGACCCCGACAACGAATCTCGAGGTTGTTGAAACAAGAAATATAGGAGCCAAAATATCAAGGAATTATTATGATGACACAAAAATATTCCTCTGATAACAGGAATGTTGTCTAACAGTTTAGGAAGTTATTACGCATTTAAAAAAAACCTGTTATGTTAGTTAGTATGTATGGGTCAAATCTTGTAACTAAAATTTTAACTACTTCCACTTGAGCTGAAATTTGGAATACATAAGTAACTTCGATGGCAATACAATAAAATGATATTATTGAGCTGATCTGATGGTGGACTGGGAAGCTGGCCATAGCAACGCTACAACAAAACAAGGTACTCTCGTCTTATTCTGGATTGTTGGATTCGTCATTGAAGTAGTGGAGTCTTAGGTCGTGATCAGCGTCTATAAAATCTATATAATACAGATTATTTTATACTAGTTCAGAAAAGATATCTATATACAAAATAGCAGATGAAAAATACTATCCACAATCAGTGATGACCACTAGTGACAAATTCCGTCGGCAGACCTCGCCGTCATGCAAAGCATTAGCAGGCAATGTTGGCATTAAAGTATAACCGCGTTGAATCTCACATACGTTTTTTGTCCTTAGCAGTCACTTATTCCAATAAAACTTTAGCTATCAGTTTTATTTGACCAGAACTGATTTATGTCGAAACAACTATTCAACTCGTTCTAGTTACATCGTACACACAAATAATCAAAATCAAATCAAAAACAAAATAATCTTTATTCAATTTAGGCCCTAAGAAGGCACTTATGTACGTCAAAACACTACTCGGAAAAAATCCCAAACATCGACAAGAACCGGTAAGAAACTCGATCGAGTTTATCTTTTTTCTCAACTGTACAAATGTACATAACAGGTACAATAATAATAATTTAGTGGATGCACAGAGAGGGAGTCACTTCCAGACATCACTATCATTCACATAACGATCCACCATATAATAACCTTTTGACAGTAAAGCCCGCTTGACATGGTCCTTGAACTTGTTGTCCGGCAAATCAGTAATGTGCTTCGGGATCTTGTTATAGAACCTAACACTATTACCTAAAAAACTTTTATTAGTCTTACAAAGTCTAAATAACCTATATACCAGTTTATACCTCGACGTACGATAATCCATCTTAGGCTTCACAAAATCGCACAATCTTAAAAAGTTATGCCGAGTTTAAAACTTTAATAATAATATTATAGCCTTTTATTCAAATCAAATATTGATCACTTATAAAAAAGATTATATTGAAATTTTAGCCTAATCTAGTATTCATTGAATCTTGCTTGCTTTTTGGTGATCTGTTTGCCAGTCGGCAAAGGCTACCTCTAAACCTTTCTATTCATGTCTTTCTTGAACCACTCTCTTCCACACCACCCCTGCCTCTTTTCTAATGTCACCATCCAGCCTTTTCTTTAACTAATTTAACCTATTTGCCACGTCGTAGGACATGGCAGTTGTGTCCGACTGGATAGCGGCTACCACACAACAGTTGTATCACCTGCCATAGTGGTACGCTTAGGCACGTTTCGTTCCGATATCAGCTGGTGTATATCCCATTATCAAGCGGGGTGGTGTGGATCTGGGCCTAACTGGGTCCCCTGTGTTAACTATCTTTTGGTTTGTCGCGTTTTGGATTCAGCTTGGAAATATCCAACTGCTGCGAAGCTTGCAGAATTATCGCTACTTTGGATTGTAGCATCAGGCAGACTGATGCCACTTTACCGTGCTACATTATGTTTAAAAAATAACATCTCTAATATACATCCTTAATGCGTTATATTCACCAAGTTGGTATGAAACACCCATATCGTTCGATAAATAAATATTCTAATAACAGAGGGATCGTCGAAAAACCAATAGTCTTTCTATCCTCTACGACCACAGTTTGTTCATTTGTATTGTAAGAATTTTTACCTGAGTTAAAGTAAACATATCAACTTTCAATTCTTAAGAAATTCACAGTCACTTGTTTTAACGATGTGACACCGCTCCGCGCCGGTTACCATGCGTCATACATACATAGTCCATCTTGGATCCTTTGTCTTTTAAAAAGTTTTATAAGTAGGTGCATTTTAGGTGCATTTTTTAAATTACTTTTATCATGGGTTTTAATAAAGAGGCAAAAAAAAATTCAACTTAAAAACTACGGATCTTTCACACAAAATCGTTTCATCCCTTAGTAGTTAACACCCCTAAAGTTTGATTATAACAACTTATAAAATTGAACACGGAGATTGCCTTTTATGAATCAAAAGGTTTACGAATTTTATAAGTTTTACACCCTTTCCATTGCTTTAGGAATATAATAAAAAAAATGGTTATTATTTATTAATTATGCGTATATTTTATTTTTAATCCTTATTACTTGTTTGCAAATTTATAACCTTAAAATAAAATTTATCTTAATAAGCAGAGATTAAAAAAAATATTATGATTATTATTATCTAAAAATGTTAACAAATACCAATGTGACTAACAAATACTGAGGAAATTATCAGGATCTTTAAATCTTTGAAAGCTGTGGTTAGGGAGCGTGTCCTAAAGACCTGATTTTTGTATTTTCTTCAATGAAATACCATATTTTTTATTCAATTAAATCGCGGTTTGAAATTTATGTTTATAATAGTGTTAACATTAATTAGTCATACTTGACCAACATATAAGTATTCAAAATAGAAGTTATAATTTTTTGTTTTTAAATTAACAAGAGAATAAAAGCCATTGTCAAGAAAATCAGTACTTACTTAACGAGCTTCATTCTTACGTATGAAACCGTCGAGCGAAAATACCGATTAAAAAAAAGAGGCTAAAGTTTAGGGTAACTGCGGGGAACTCGAAATCGGCTTAGTTCGCCGCATTAATGAGATTTATCAAGAAAGATCCGTCAACTGATGCGCTACGGGTTTTATCTTGCATACAGACTTTCAATATTGCCTTATTCTGTATTCATTCGCGACTCTACATTCGTTCTGCGTCGACGAACATATCCGTTATAACATTAAAAGAAATTTCTATTATCTTTTTTTTTAATATTAAAAAAAAATTGAGGCGAAAAAACTTTACTACCCTGCCCACAATGATACGATTCAAACGTGCTTGCAAATGGCTACTTAAGGCATGATACATTTCATTTTGTTTCTTATCTAATTAAAAAATAGTTTAGGGGACATTGTACTACTACTGATAGATTAAAAATTATGTCTTCCTGTCCTTGTGTTTGGACTCGCATGATGCAACAAGGTGCATAACGTATTTTAATTAAATTTTAATTTGGTGATAACCTTCTATTTTAGAGGTTAAACCCAGGTGCCTCAGAGGCATCGAGCTGGGACACCGCGTCAATCGACTAATGATCGAATCCTATTATAATCCTGAAGCTTTCGGTGAAGGAAATTATCCTTTTTGTTTTCTCGGGTAATTGACGGTACTTGTCCGTGATGGTAAACACAGTACAATCTAAACATAACGGTGACCATCGGCGATCACAGCTGTTATGCCGGCGCATAAATATCTCTTCACGTTATGCTGGCTACAAAGATTTTTTGTCAATTATTGTTTCAGATTTCTTTATAACACACTAACCCTTCTTTCTGGTTTAGACAGTTTCTAATTACTATTTGTAATAGACTCTATTGTACATATGTTCTTTATAGCAAAAGGCTAGATTTCACTAAAACAACTAAAATCATCGTTACAGGATTAAAGAGTTTTAGAAGCGTGACGTCCAAAAATGTAACCGCCTTTAATAGCTTACAAAATTGAATTATTGAAAGAATACTTCCAGTTCCTTTTTCAACGGTGTTTTTGTGGCAACGCCATATTTCTCTTAACTCTACTTGAAAATTAATTATTCAGAAATTATTTTAAAACTTATGTTCCCCTTTATTGTCGAAAAATATAAAAATAGTTAGTTACCTATAAAATATGTTAAGTAAAAAAAAAGATAAAAAATACTTTTATGACATCAATACTACAACTTGACTACTACTATACCTTCAAGTAATATATATATATATATAATATATATATATATATATATATATATATATATTCAAGACGCCATCTGTTATCAATCTGTTTAACTAACATGAAAACTGTTAGATTGCTTAAACTCTATAATGTGCGAAATCTTCGCACGAGTCAGCCAATGAATTATGAAAAGTAATTCATAATTGCCTCGATTGATAAGTACATGACAATTTTATTAAAATAAGATAATAAATAGCACCTATAAAACACACTTGCCATCACGAACAGACAGACCCCACAAATTACCTGAAACAATTAAACAAAACACATAAATATATTTCATACAACGTTTTTTTAATTTTTATTAATAAGGATCTTATGTTATAAATGTTGAAATAAATGTTTGGTTGTTTATCCTGCAATCATAATCAAACGGGGGGACAGATTCTAAAGAAATTTAGTTAGACAATTATATCGTAATCATAGGACATAGAAATACTTTTTATCAGTTATTATTACTAAAGTTTAATTTATACCCAGTGAACCGGGCACCTAACAATCAGTAAGTTCATCATTATCAAAATATTTTATGTAGTACATCAAATAAATAGTAATCAAAGATACGTTTATCTTTCTGTCCAAAAGTAAGTTAACTTAATTCAAAACGAGCCATCGAGCCCGAAGAAGTCGATTCAAAAAAAGAGTCCCAACGACAAACAAGTCTCTCCTTCATAGGGTAGAATTAAACCAATAAAACAGTGGAAAGAAATAAATAAACGGGTAATAGTAAACTGGGGTTATCACTCAAGTATTTATTTGTTGTGAAAAGGTTATTAAGTAATTTATTTTTTTATTCTAGCCAGTTTCAAATATACATCGCAATGTAAACCTTTTTGCGAGTAATTTTTTATTTGTATAGCAAAGCGATGAATCATAGTCGAAACAGATTTCTCGATGCAGGTAACACGGATATTTAGGTATTTTTGTTCAACATATTCTGGATTAATACGTTTTTAACAATAAATTATAAAAGTACTCCTAATTATTATTTATGAGTGTTCAGAACACACTCTGAATTAATATAAGCGTTCATAATTCCTGTCTAGTCTCAATAATATAAAAAATCCAGATTTTATAGCGTCTTAATTTTCTTATTCATACACAACGTTCTGGATTTCGAATCTCGCAGGAAAATTTTAGACGAGATATTATTATGTAAGAAATTCACTTGTAATACTGTCATCACTCATCTCCTCTATAGAAGAAATATGTATAATAAACTGTGATAAAAAAAATAGATATTAATAAGATAGTAGGTACCTACTTCTCGTCATAAACATAATTTCCTTGAAACGAAGTATGATTCTTTTAATCGGCTTTGTTTTATGGTGGCCAAGTATGAGTGAGATGTATGGAAAAATGTCCTTTGCCAATATATACCAATAGTATAAAGAGGAAAGATTTCGATTTTTTGTTTGTAATGGATAAAGTCATAAACTACTGGACCGATTCACCAATATAAAGCTACAGGCAATCAGTATCAGCGAGTATATAGGCTAATTATAATTCGAAAAATTAATTTATTCCTCAAAAAAATGTCAATAGTTTTACACAAAGTATAAAAAATTGCTTACACGGGTGCGTTGGTGATGTTTGTCGTATAAAACTAATACGGGTGAAATCGTGGGGCACAGCACTAAAATTAAAAGTAATAATATCTAAAGTGTGTTTTGTTGTTGGTATAGAGTGAACGATGATATGAAAGAGATGGCGCTATGAACGAGCAAGGAGTGTGAGTGAAAGAGATTATATGCAGAAAAGACTATGAAGTACTTATGAGGAGACGACGGGAGTTTTCATCGTTCTAATAATGATTTCACGTGATGGAAAGCACAGTATAGATAAAAGAAACTACGGCAATCATCGGTAAATTTTTACCTAGAAAAAACAGTTAATTAAAGCGCCCAAAAAAATTTTTCCAACCCATTTAGACATTATTAAGTAATCTCTTTCATATAGATGTATTTTATTAAATAATAATAGGTGTGTATTACGCGACAATTGTTTTCAACTTCAAAATATTACTACTTACTTTATAGATTATATTTTATATAATATGTTCTCAATTTGTAGTCGCCAGGTTAGAAAGAGTTATACTGTATATACCTATAAGACCATTCAATCTGATTTCAACGTTATCGGCCCAGTCATTCGCCAGCAAAACAAACATAAAGCAGTTAATAGGTAAATAGAAACGTGCGAGTCAATGAACTAAGTGATTCATTCGTGTGAATCATGTCACCTGACCTATCGGTATTGACTGGGGACGATAACGTACGTACTAAATATTAGTAAGTCAATAAAAGTTAGTGATAACATTGATAATGTTAGGCAAGTTCGGATATTGCTTATTGAAATTTTTCCTGTGAAAAGGTAGTATTATGGTGGTTCATTACTTGAATGACAGTTACGTCTGGAAGTGACTCCCTCTCTGTACATTCACTAAAATAAAAAAGAAAAACCCGATCGAGTTCCTTGTCGGCTCTTCTCGTTGACTGGGATGTTTCCCCCGGCCACGGTGAAGCTATAAAAGCCATTTGAGCCTCCAGAGACCTTATGGCAGCATAACAGTATAGTCAGTTCTAAATAAAAAAATAACCGGTACTAGTCCTAATGCTTATAACAGCCTTTTATGGACCAAATTTTTGATTTCATTTGAATTCCTAATTTAAATGATATGTCATTTTGTTTATTTATAGTTCCAGTAACATAATATCCAGTCATCAGATAATAAATTTAATGTATTCAGATTTACACTTTGTTTGCATTAATTCGCTGTAACAGTTGCAGCGTTAATTCAATGTCCTCAGATATCGTAGCTTCTATGATATCAAATAAAAATACTGTTGATAAAGTTTGATACAATTGGTAAATATATTAAATTAGATTAAACAAAGAAGAAATTTTCAATCTGGTCATGGTGAGAAACTAAATTATACAAAATAAACATTATTGAAATATAACAATGAATTCAACATGATTCATATGAAATTTACAGATTTAATCTTCCTATAATATTAACGAGTAAATATGAATATTCTCCGACGCGGCGGCCATTTTCAATCCAAACGTTTTATTGTAATAAGAAAAGAACATATGTATTTATTGGATCCATATTTAAAGGATTTGTGTAGATATTGTCATATCTTCACTAGATTCTTTATATTTATGCGGATCAATACAATGTTAACACTAGTATTCTACAGTTTTGTATTGAAAATTCTTGATTTTGCTAGCGAATTCAAATACCATACGATCGAAAAGTGAAATATAAATTTGTTTATGATGGTATTCTAAAGTACAGACGAATGTAAATCACGCAAAACTTAGCGTTATACATTATTAAATCAATATTTAAATTCTGCCTTATATGCAAGGATCGTAAAGGATTATTGTCTAAAACATCGCAACATACAAAGAATTTATATATGAATTGATAAATTAGAAGAGTTGAAAGATCCGTGGTAGCATAGTAAGGCACCTTAACAAATTACGTGTGTTGCAAACAAATAAATACCTTGAATTTTGGACTACAATGCCAGAGGTTCTGGTTTCGATTCCCAGGTCGAGCAAGTGTTATTGGGTTTTTCTATGAAATTCTCAATATCAGCCCGATTAATGGCAATAGGCTAGCCTCCTATTACATGGGACTCAAAAGCATACCCGGCGAACTGTGGGTATACAAGCGTGATGGTATGTTTATTTTGAAGGAAAACATTTTCACACAAATGCATTTCGGCTGTTAAGGGTTTATCAATTATTGGAGTGAAAACGTCTTTAGTACCGTTGATTTGAAACTCGATGAAACGAAAAAGCGACACTAAAAAGAGATAAACACATACATCTATAGGATTTAGCCTGTGAGATAATGAGATAGAATACATTATGCAATTTTTCCTATTATCTCGATCTCCTCTTTGTATGTGCGTCAGTACGTGTGTGTGCACCTGCGTATTACGCAACCTTGGGAAAAGGCGTCATAGCCAGCGTGGTGTATTGTTCAAGTGTATCGTTTATGTGAGTATTTTTATGTTTTCTGAAGATGTCACTACTACCGCGTGTTAACACCACACATGTTTATTTTTTTCGTCTTCGAAGTGGCAAATATATCCGCACACACAGCTATTTGTGTATTCGTTAAACCAATCATATACGGAACTTGTTTTTTATTCTGAATATCCATCAATACCTTTATCAGCTGCATAAATAATAAATGAAGCGAACTCTTGACAGAATGAAAATAAAGTTTTTACAATCAGTGATATACATATTTATACAAAAAGCAAAAGCCATGGAGATTTTCTTCCACTTACAAACACGTCAATCCATTCAAAATTTTTACGCGAGGCCAAGAAATTATCGTTGATATGGGCATAAAATATTTATGAGTGAGCATAAAACGGATCAGTATGAGGTACTTAGCTAAGTTACATACTTATGAGATAATGAAAGTATTTTATTGACAGGGAAATAGTTGACATCATTGTTATGTCTCTATCTGTAAATATTTAAAGTATCGGACATCCATTATCAAGATTGTTTATGGTGTTTAGTTGAAAGCATTTTATTAAAAAGGATGGCACAAGGAGGAAACTCTTTGCCTCGTTCAGAAAATGATGGATTATATTTTGCATAGTGAGTGGTATATCGTATGAAAAACCTTGCCTGATTTTGGATGGTGATGTTCTCTTTTTATACAGCAAAGGTGGCAAACAAGAATACGACCCGCCTGATGGTAAGCTATCGTAGCCTATGGATGCATTGATATCACTAGCGCGTTACCAACCTTGAACCCCCGTACCCCAAGGAGCTCTGGACATCATACTCACCGCAGGAAAATTAATTCTAGGTTATTTGACTGAGATTTTCTATAGGGTGGAAGGTATCCCACCAGTCGGACTGCTCCAAGTAGAGAGAAATCTCAAAAATAAATTTATTTATGCTCTACCTCTTTTAAAATGAACCTCTTGATGTGGTTCAAATATGGTAACATGCATATACAAAATTAAGACTACCTTCAATGAGTGTTAGATTTTCAATTTCAGGGTTACAACAAGCTAACCAAACTAGCGTTAAAATGGATTAAAATGTTTGGATTTAATTAAACTCAGGCTCGTTGTAACCTATGTCTGTCTACGTGGCATCCAAGCGAATTATCACATACCTAACATCATTGAAAACACTAGAACAATCTAACTAGTCCACAATAAACAAACCTGGATAGAGATAGTTAATTCGTGAAATCGAAGATTTCCAATATCCATTGAGACTAAATCGAACAAAAAACAAATGAACTAGCAATCACTTAGAGATAGATGCTCTAGATATTCTAGATTGCATAAAGCCTGAATAGATTGATAGGTACCGCGAACTGATATTGCAAATCTGAATATAAGAGTTTTATTATAAAAATGTATTGCATAAGTGTGGGTGGATTTAAGGAATTTTGAGTGACCACCTTCAAATCTATTATACCTATATCTCTCGGTGGTCACCGTTGTTTTCAGTTAGTACTGTACTTATCAACAGGCATAATGGTTCGTAATTAGTGTGTTCAGAATGACAATTATATAATGAGTTACATAGAAATAAATTAGTTTTATCGGGATTCGTACCCGCGACTTAGTTAAATTTAAGCACAGACTGCCCGACTATAAATACCAATAATTAATTTATAGATTTTAATTTTCAAACTTCATAAGAATTTTAAAATTTAGTTAATTATCCCGTAATAGTGGTTAAATGAGTGCTTAAAAGGTGAACAAATGATCCGTTGTAATAAAACCTAAAAAGATTTGAAGTTACATATGCTCTTAGTTAAATATTAACAAATATATTATACTTTTTTTTTTATTGTTACAACAACGTTTATTAATAAATATTTTAATATTTTGCCTTTAGAAGGTAAAATAAAAACTGTAAAATCAATGTACGGAGGATCGAAAACTTGAAAATTAGAAACACAAATATATCTGTTTTGACTGTCCAACAGAAATTAATTAATACGCCATTCATCTATTATTTTTAATATCAAGAGACCGTTTGTTTGTTTGAAAGCGTTAATCTCTGAAACTATAAGTCAGATTTGAAGAAACATTATTCCAATATATATCCTATTTATTGATGGCGGTTATTGGCTATTATAACTTCACGCTAGATCCTAAACAGCAGAGCAATAACTATGAACGTAAAGCAATCTGGCAAGCTAAAAGCACAAGCGAGTGTTCGAATAAATTTACTACTATTCAAATTCTTCTAACCGTATAAAAGTCCCCTTTCATTGTAAGATAGGTACAAAGTTTATTCGGGAGGGTTTAACCTTATCGATAAGAGCAATAACATAATGAATGTCAGTTATTGTACATTTTTTTTCTTGGTTCGATTTCCGGTATAGATTAGTTTTTTGAGAAAATCTGTTAATGCAATTATTGTTATGTCAAAAAATAAAATAATGTTTCCTTTGAGTAAAATTTGATATCTTCAATATAAGATGTACTTTTCTTCCATGTCCCGTTCGTTTTTTCCATCCTGTAATACATACATGAGCTGCGAAAGTAATAATACACGAAACGGTATTTTTATAAAGTGTTTGAAATTTTGCCTAACTTCTATATCAAATCAATTTAAAAAAAAATACAAGAAGGAGACATCCCTAATAAAAGCTATATAACTAGTTGTAATTGTTATAGCGGTCGAAATTGTACGTATGCCAATATTCAAAGACCTCATTCTACAAACACCACAATGCCGAACGTCGTACCAGTTTATTGGTTTTGATTAATATAGTTCGACTGTGGGTATTCATATTCTACCCCCTTGACTTTAGTTGTACGGAATCAATAATCCAATATCAGGTAAATGAGAATGGTTTCAGTTATGGAGCGTTTGTGGTCTGTCACAACTTCATATTAGGGATGTACCCAATTTAACTTAATTATGTATTTCAGAGAATACACATTCAGAACATCGATATCTAATTATACGATCACCTACTCTACAGTATTAATATAGTAGTTAGCTCCTTCATTCTGGAAATTCTTCCAGTGACATTTTCACATTTAGAAGAGGAATTTATAAGTTCGCATTTATATTATCCTTCATTATCATCAGATTTTAGCAGTCCACTCTTCCAAGGTTTGCCATCGGATAAGATTTCTAGCTTTCAGCATCCAGTCACTTCCAGCAGACCTAAAACTACGAAATAAAGGTATCAATCAGCTTTACAGTATCTAAGTTTGTAAGAAATCCGAGAATTATAAAAGAACGATATTCTACTAATTAAAATTTTACCTAATTATTTCACTCAATTATAGCAATTTTGTATATTTTTACCATGCTTGACCCTCCAATAAGAAAAGCTTTAACCAATTACAAATTCTTGGGTGTTCTATTTTTACCACATTAGTCATATCATTATTTGAAACACCAACATAAGCACACCAAACCACAAAGTTTATTATTTAGCGGGAACCGAAACCACAACATTAGAGGATTTTATCACAAACGTAAACCAGAAAGAAAATCACGGATTAGCGGGATCTTTATTTTAAATCATAACCGAATTTATGTTTGTATTGTAAGATCAGTATCCGCATAAACGAATAAAAATCGATTAAATATAATCGATTATTCGTTTAACTTAAAATTAGCATCCCGATTTGATCGGTAAGGCAGACATCGTGTCGATGTGTAATTGCGACCGCAATCAACGTCGTCGAGTTGTATTACAAATTGCTCCTCTCGATTATGGAGTCGGTCGGATTCAAGCCGATCGTGTTCAAATCCAGTGGCGTCATAGAATTTAATAAACTTCTTAGCTTATATTTCTCGAGTGTGAAGTTCAGTATTATACCAGTGTGTATCTGCTTTAAGTTAAAAACGTCTTTTAAAACGCGTATAAGGCGTAACCGAACATGGTGCATCGATTTTAATCATTATTTGTTATTTTTATTGCTTTCGAAGCTAAGTTGTGCTCGATTAAGTTAAGTTAAGCTCGAGTAAGATTATGTTTTTAGATTCGGAGTCTAAATACACTCTCTATGAATACTCCAAGAAACCTGAGCAGGCAATGGGAACATCATGTTTCATGGTAATAATCATAAGGTATTTTATAGTTTTCATCTAGCTATAAGCAGTTATTGGTGTGTTCCGGTAGCTATATACTTGAGAACGAATTCCATTTTTCGGATTAGTTATCATCTTCGACCACATTGCGTTGACGGTGAAATATTAGCTGACGAAACCAAAATAAGGACTGGCAGTGGAGTTCACTCCTCACATCGGAGTGCTGGGTCTGTAAAATTTAAAATTTTATTTTATTTTATTATTTTTTGCCATCAGTGCGCTACTACGAAATTATTGGAGTGTCGAAATTTCAAATTATATAAAAACCCAATTTCAAATTAACGATTTTTCTATATACTTCTTGTACTTCCACTGACAATGGTTCAGGAAAGGTTGTCTATAAATGTTTAGATGAATATTAAGGGTAATTAGACCACGTTATGCAACAATTGAAAAACGTCAACATTGATAAAATGCAATAATATAATGGAGCTATTTATTTTCATACAATTGATTTAAGTACATTGAATGGACGTATGACTTAGAAAATATTTTTAAGCGTTATAGTTAGTACATACGACATACTGTACATAGTTATGGCTTCTTTAAACGTTACGGCAGACATGCGCTTACACGTCCGCTAATGTCGATGTAATGCCGAGTTCAGGATATATATCAATTAACACAGTGACATACAAAGCAAGTGCCAGCAGCACGACGCGGCGACGCATGCCGGCCGTCCTCCGCGTAAATACCGTGGCCTGTCCGCTACCGCACTTCGCAGACGTTCTGTCTTTCATGTTTCGCGTTTTCATTGATTAAATAGCTTTGACTTTGTTTACACTTTTCTCGCTCTGTATTTTTTTGCATATTGCAAAATAGCATTTGACCACATTTCCAATTTACGGTTTACGAAAATTTAGTAACATGCTAAATCTAGATAGAAAACTGGCTCTCAAACGTTGAAACTTTCTGAAAAGTGCTTGGTAATAGATCTATTTTAAATGAAGCTGCTTTAAACGCGATGAGAGTTAAATTCCAATATAATTTTATTCGAACTTCTAAAAATTACTACAAGAGATGGCGATCAACCAGCAATCGCCGTCGCCATGCTGGCTACTTGGAAACATGCTGTCTTCTACCAGAATGCAACGCAATGATAACACCTGCTTCATAAAAAAATCTATTAGTTATCTATAAATATATGTATATTATACACTTTTTTAGCTCCGTCTCTACTATCTCAGTGTAGGCCTAGGTCTCCTTTAATCTAAGCTCTATTTCTCTAAATTTCTGTCTATTCTGTGCTACATAATAGGTTGGGGAAAAAGTTTCTTCGCATTTTTATAAGAACTCAAGACACTATTTTAAAAGTTTGTTTACATTTATTTACAGTATATATAACCTAGGTTCCCTAGAACGCCGCGCACGCCTTCCATATCGTGTGATATACCTACCCAAAATAATAATAGCATACCGATATGAGTTGACTATTTTTTAAATTACATTAGACGAACAAACAGAACGTTGGTTGAGCTTTATATTATTTATAGTTATTGACAAAGAGTTCTAAAGAAACTTGACATTTGATTGAGCAAACATAATAAATAATACGTCTTATAATACTGCCTAAATCAAACATTGTTTTTAAGTATTAGCCCAATATTTTTTTCGGAGTTGTTTTTCTAGATATTTTACTCTGCGCACGTTTTCACAGTAAAATGGTTTGGAGTATCTTTTACCGTCGTATACATAATGTGGTTATTCCCTTTAAAGATAAAAAAATACTAATTAGAAACTATGTAATTTATGATTGTGAATTTGCTAACAAAATTAGATTAAAACTTTTATAAAAACAGTCATTAAATGTAAGTAAGTATGCTTTCAGATTTTTTAATGTAGAAACTCATCCAATTAACTATGCTACAACAGTTTAAAATTAAAGTACAATTCATAAACTAACAATGGTCGCCGAAAGAATATTTATAGGGCTTTTTTAACACAACAAAAGTGGTAAATAGGCCTATGACCCGCCTAGGTAAACTGCTACCGTAACCTTTGTAATAGCAAAGGTACCAACAGCTCGTTGCTGATCTACCACCCTACCTCAAAGAGCTTTGGAATTCCTACTTATCGCAGGAATACAACATTACGTTATTTGGCAGCGATTTTCTGTAGGGTTTGAGGTGTTCCACCAGTCGGACTGAACCAAGTAGAGATAAATCTCCAAATAAATTTCTCAGTGCCCTACCTCTGAAAAACTCATAACATCGAATATAATTTCATAAGATTGTCGGGAGATTCGAACACTTCATACTCACGTAATAGGCTAGCAATACTAACACGTCATCATCATCATCATCATTTCAGCCGCAGGACGTCCACTGCTGAACATAAGCCTCCCCCATAGATCTCCAGAGCGACCGATCTTGTGCGGCCTGCACCCAACGGCTCCCAGCGACCTTTATTATGTCGTCACACGTCAGTGTATTAAAATTAACGTAGAATCTAAATTTACTATGTATATCATCAGTGCCTTGGAAGAATAAAAGAAATTTAAAATTAATTAACGACTGAAAGACGCCATGATTGCCTGTCGGTGGTGGGGGCGACACAAAAGCCCGCGTTATGCATGTTTCATTAACCAAGTCCGGTGAAGCTGTAAAAGCCGCAGCGGCTCTGTTTTTGGATAGGGCCCCTAAGGCTAACAGTGTAGTAAGTTAAAAAAAAAAAAATGTTTCTTTAACACTATTGTGTCTGCTGCGACGCTGTTCAGACGTCTGGGTAGCAAGCAACTCTTTATTTAATAATTTAAAGGAATATAGAATGATTTGATTAAAGCGGAGGAAATGGCGGAGTTACGAGACACTTCAATAAATTATGTATTATCACGTTTTTAGTCCTGAAATTGGTATATTGGCATACAACATTCAGGACGACACAAATTCTAACTTTTGAAAAAATATGGTTACACCGATTTGAGCATTTCTTTTTGAAATGTTAGCACGAATTTAATTTAGTTTAACAGCCCGAATAAGGTTTTTATGAAAACAAAATTTTAAAAATAACCAGGAAAATTAGGAAAAAATTTCAGGGTCAAAAAACCTAAGTTAATGAATTAAAAAAAAACACATGACAGTTCAAGATCCCGCCAAAAACTCCAAATACGACATCTTATATACGAAATGTCCAAAATTGTATGTTATTTGACTAATAAATTTATCAGAATTTTCTTTGCTACTTCTGCCTAAAAACTGATTAACGGTTATTTCATCTTTCTGAGATTTCCGCAAAGTAACGCCCACGTCAATCAAATATGTTATTTGAAGTTATATTAAAAACAATTTATGATAAACATTTTGTACTTTAGAAATAACGATGTAAATACTTAATATATTTATAGCAAAATTTTCTACATCACGTACTTTTACTAAAGGTTACATTATTTATAATTTTCCTTTTGATTTGGCGCTCTTTTAAATAGATAATCTTTTGTAAAATTATTATATTTCAAGGTTCAAAAAGATAGCTGATTTCCAGGTAGACAAGTTGCTTTAAAAAAATATGGATCCTTACTGCGACGAGAGTTCATTACGGCCCTGTTATAATTAAGTCAAAGACTTTATGCTGCCGCCATGCGTACCTACTGTTGTTAAAATATTTATTTATACGAGTATATACCTACATCAGGGGATTTTTATTTTCTTAAAAGTAACACTTGCCTAATTACAATTTAAAATTACAACAAAAAATAAATCCGACGACAATGATTTTAAATTTCCCTTGTGTATGTTCGAGGATCAAAGTCAAATGCCAATGAAACTAAAAGGTTCGTCTAATGCCTGCAATGAGCCTGAGCTTTCGGTGAAGGAAAACATCGTGATGAAACTAAAGCATGGTGGTAGGACATTTTTTTAATGATCGCCTGGCTAGCTACCACCCTTAAGTTGAAAATCTGTCTCCAAGCATGTATAGGTTGGTGTATTCCGGCAGCTGTACTTGAGAGCCAGTTGTCCTACTAGGATTAACGTGTTACCATCTTGGGTCACATCGTCATTCAATATATCAGGTGAGATTGTGGTCAAAATCGCTAATAAAAATAACTACATGTACAGTTTCGATTCGACTTTTTTATAAGCTAAAGTTACGTTTGGATTAAGAATTTTAACTTCTTGTGAACTGCATTAAAGCTAAAAACAAATATAAAGTTATAAAACAACCAGCGATGTGGCGACGGCTCCGCACGCGTTTGCTACTTACTACACAGTAGTTATTTACATCCCGTAAGTTTATTTTTACTCATATTATTGACAATTCATATGCCTTACTAATAGGGTATATGCAAGAATATATTTTTATAATTTTTAATCGACGCCTTATATCGTTACATAATCGTAAAAAAAAAATGACGGTAAAAAAACTTATATTTTAGTTTTTAGAAAAAGTTAAAAATGTCTATCGAATTTGGGCAATTTAAACTCTCGTCATTTTGGCGCGCTATCGTGACGTCATAATTATTATATGACAACAACAAAACAAGTGAACATTGCTACGAATATTGTGTACTGTATTCATCATATTTTTATATTTTACGCCTTATTTTGGTTTATATGTTATAGGCAACGTATGAAATTAACAGAATTATTAAATACTTTGTTTAGGCATTCTATAGAATGATAAATGCTATTTAGTTAAACTATGAAATACATCTCCGATTCGTTTCGAATGGCACTCGGTAATAAGATTTGTATTGAGACAAACATGTACATCTATAGGATTTAGCCTACGAGGGAACGAAATAGAATATACACGGATAACGCAAGTCCTGATTTCCACGACTATATTCGTCGTCGAATTGGCCTAGCGGTGTGACCACCAGACTTGTGCGAACTGTTGTATTGAGGTATGTACGTCATTTATAATATATCTACATAACCTTATTATTTATACGTTACAAAATACAGACGATGCTCAGTTAGGTTGGGTTGGGTTGGACCTGCCAACAAGTGGCGGAGTGGAGCATCAATGTCGCGGTGGCTGCGGAGCCGTACTGTGTCCCTGCCCAACCTTATTAGGTGGGGGACATTGACGGCTCCGTAGCTATTTACTGTACGGGGTCCCCTCCCTCCGTTAAGGAGAGGGGAGCAGGGTTCGTGGCGGCCGCCTGGGGGGGCTATGGTATGGTGGGAGTCTACTTCTCCCCCAACCGGCCCTTGAGAGAGTTCGAGGTATTCCTCGACTCCCTGGGGCCGGTGGTTAGGCGGCTGTCACCGCTCCCCGTGGTTCTGCTTGGCGACCTGAACGCCAAGTCGCGGACATGGGGAGCAGTCGCCACGGACCCCCGAGGGTCAGTGGTGGAGGAGTGGGCAGTCCAGGCTGGGCTGTCCCTCCTCAACCGGGGGGCCGTGCACACGTGCGTGCGACAGAACGGAGGGTCCGTGGTGGATGTTTCTTTCGCCACGCCGTCTGTCGCACGCCGTGTGCAGGATTGGAGGGTGTTGGAGGAGGTGGAGACCCTCTCTGATCACCGGTATATCCGGTTTGAGGTCTCCACCTCCTCAGGGGAGCTGGCGCGCAGTGCCCGGGGTGGGTCGTTTTTCCTCCGTTGGGTGGTTAGCCGCCTCAACCGGCAGCTTGCGGAAGAGGCGGCAATCGTCCAGAGCTGGCGCGCGCCGGCTCCTAGTGATGAAGAGATCGACGCGACCGCGGACCGTTTTCGTAGGGCCCTTACGGCGGTCTGCGACGCGTCGATGCCGCGGGGCAAAAACCGCCCGCAAAGTAGGCGGGCGGTGTATTGGTGGACCCCGGAGATTGCCGATCTCCAGGTGGCCTACTCCGCGGCGCGGCGGCAGCTTCAGCGCTGCCGCCGGCGGCAAACCCGTATAGCGGGAGAGGAGGCCCGGCTGCTTGGCCACTACAGGGAAGCCAGGAAGTCCCTGCAGGTGGCCATCAGCTGGGCAAAGGATGAGCAGTGGGAGGAGCTCCTCAGGACTCTGGACAGGGACCCGTGGGGGCGCCCGTACCGGGTAGCCCGGAAGAAGTTCAGGGGGCAGGCGCCCCCATTAACGGAGTCCCTGGACTCAGAGGTCCTGGGGAGGGTCGTGGCCACGTTGCTGCCCGACCCTCCGGAGCTCCTCCCGCCCCCATGCTAGATGGGAGTGTTGCGGAGGAGCTGTTGCCCCCCCCCCCCCCCCCCCCCCCGTCACTGAGGAGGAGATGGGGTCGGTGGTGGAGCGCCTCCGCAACAAGCGGAGGGCGCCAGGCCCGGATGGAGTTCCGGGCCGGGTGTTGTGTGTGGCGTTGGACCACATGGGGGGAGAGCTTCGGGAGCTTTTCAACCGCTGTTTGTCGGCTGGAAGGTTCCCGAAGCTCTGGAAGGTGGGGCGACTCTGCCTTCTGGCGAAGGAGGGTCGCCCCCCGGACTGCCCGTCCTCGTACCGACCCCTCGTGCTGCTGGACGACACGGGGAAGATGCTGGAGCGCATCCTGGCGTCTCGTATCGTCCGGCACATGGAGGAAGTTGGGCCGGTACTTTCGGACTGGCAGTTCGGTTTCCGGAGAGGGCGTTCAACGCTGGACGCCCTCTCCACCCTGAAGGAGTGGCCCGCGGAGGCGACCGAGGGGGGAGGTAGGTTGTTGGCGGTGTCAATCGACATCGCCAACGCCTTCAACAGTCTGCCGCACGGTGTTATACGGGAGGCGCTCCGGTTTTTCGGAGTGCCCTCGTACCTGCGGCGGCTGTTGGGGGACTACCTCCAGGGCAGGGAGGTCGCCTTCGTGGACGGCGGAGGTAGTGTGGTCCGGCGCCACATTGGGTGCGGTGTTCCACAGGGGTCGGTGTTGGGGCCGCTCCTGTGGAACATGGGCTACGACTGGGTGCTCCGCGTAGCGCTCCCTTCGGGGTTGCGAGTGCTATGCTACGCGGGCGACACCCTAGTCGTGGCCCGGGGGGGAAGATTTGAGGAGGTGGCGCGCCTGGCCACAGAGGGCGTTGCACTTGTGGTCGGGCGCATAAAGGCGTTGGGTCTCAGGGTGGCGGCCGAGAAGACCGAGGCCATTCTATTTCATGGGCCTCGGTGTGGGCCGCCTCCTGGGGCTCACATATATGTAGAGAATGTTAGGGTCCGGGTTGGGGCCCAGATAAAATATCTGGGCCTCACCCTGGACGGGCGATGGCGGTTCGAGTCCCACTTCAAGGGACTCGAACCGCGGATAGTGGGGGCGGCGGCGGCTCTCGGACGGCTTCTTCCGAACTCGGGAGGGCCGGCCGCGAGCTGCCGCCGTCTGTTTGCGGGGGTGGTGAGGAGCATGGCCGTCTACGGGGCACCGATCTGGGTAGATGCTCTCAGCGCCACGAACAGACGCGTGCTGCGTTCTACGCAGCGTATCGTGGCGCTGAGAGCCATTCGCGGATACCGATCGGTGTCCGCGGGGGCGGCCTGCGTCCTTGCCGGCTCCCCGCCGTGGGAGTTGGAGGCGGAGGTGCTCGCCGCCGTGTACAGGTTCACGGCGGCGGGGAGAGAGTTAGGGGAGCCTCCAGCTCCCACAGAGGTAGACCGGGTCCGGAGGGAGGCCCGGGAGGATGTTTTTAAGAGGTGGGAGGAGGACCTGGCGGACGCGCGCTATGGACGTTATACCATAGACGCTGTCCGCCCGGTCCTCCGGGAATGGAGCAACAGGGAGCGTGGCTCCCTGAGCTTTAGACTTGTGCAGGTACTATCCGGACATGGTTGCTTCGGATGGTACCTGCACAAGATTGCAAGGAGGGAGTCAAACACTACGTGCCACGAGTGCGGGGCTGTAGAAGACACGGCGCAGCACACTCTGTCTGAGTGTGCTGCGTGGGTGGAGCAGCGCCGCACTCTGGCCGTAGCTGTTGGGGGAGATCTCTCGCTGCCGAGTGTGGTAAAAGCCATGCTCGGCCGCGAGCAAGCATGGACCTGCCAACAAGTACTAGTACAAATGATGGCTCAGTCGGTAGCATGTACGGACTAAGCGTCGATCGACCTGAGTTCGAATCCCTGCAATGAGCATGAGCTTTCGGTGAAAGTAATATCGTGATGAAGCCATAGCATGGTGGTAGGGCTTTTTTTAATGCCCTCCTGGCTAGCTACCACCCTCAAGTTAAAGATCTTTCACCAAGCACCAATAGGTATGTTCTGGAAGCTGCACTTGAGAGCAAGTCTTCCATTAAGCTTAGCGTGCTGCCATCTTGGACAACATCGTCACTTAATATTAGGTGAGATTGTTGCTACAACATTAAACCTATAACGCTAAAAAACTAAATCCTATAAATGTATGTGTCTCAATTACATCTGTTGAAAATTATTATTGTATTCTACGATTTCTAATATATTATTGACGATTCTTATGTCCTGTTAATTATGGAACGACGTATGCTTCCCTACAAAATTTAATCAGAATCGGTTTAGAATTGGTGAAAATATAATTTTGAATTTTGATTTGATTTAGAATAATGTTGATAATTGTTATAGCCCATTAATTATATAATTACTTATAATTCCATTCAAATTTCATTAATATCGGTCAAGAATTAATGTAATATTTTTTGAATTTTCTTTTTTTACTATTCCTAGAAGTGTTATTGAAAATTCTCATAGCCCATCATAATTCATGGAATGTCTTATACTTCCCGTGTACAAAATTTAATAAGAATCGATCAAGTCGTTTTTGAGTTAAATCCGGACATACAAACAGACAGAACTACAAATTTATTAATATAGATAATAAAAAGTCAAATGATGCGTCTAATATATACAATATTTTATTCATATCAAACCTTCGTTGGCGGCTCATAATAAATGGACAGAATCTAAAGTTTTTTGTGAGGCCGATTAAAATTTCCTACTTATTCCAAATAAAGCAAGGACAATATTATATAAACAAAAGGGTCCAGGACTCCCCGATGGGAGTTCGCCGGGTTTCTTTGAGAGATCGCTAAAAACTTATGATGTAATAATTTTAAAGATCGTCGTCCAGTGATTATATACGAGTTTAGCGATAAAGCTGTCGATGTATCAAGACATAGTGAATGCAAAAAAAAGGAAACTAGTAATCACGTGGTTATTTAAATAACACACAAAAGCTGAAAATTAGTTATAAAACACTTCTTAGTGTCTTTCAGGAACTGCATTTGAAATATAGTGTTAAAAGGGCCGGCTTCCTCTATGAACATATTAAATAACATACTATTTAATATTATACGTCGGAGAATCGTCGATGTGATTATGGGATTCGTACTAATGACTCAGTAGCTGTAATATTGACTCACGCACTATTGGCTGGGTATATAGCAACAGTTGTGCACTTTATAAGCAGGCAACGACCGCGACCGGTTTGGATGGATTCTCGCTCGAGCTATCGGGTCGTGAGGATCACCAGTTAATAAATAGAGTATAATAAATACTGTTCCTGAGTGCCGTATTACAATAGTTCCCATACTGGTTGTAGGCGTATTTGATGTTCATCGAAATTAGTGCAATAATTAAAATAGTATACTGCATATCTGAACAAAAACTATACTACAAAGAGTAAAAACGTCTCTTGTCATCTGTCATTTGTCTCTTGACAGACTGATTTATATGTACACTCAACTATTTAAATTCACGTTTAATGTATGTAAATATAAATATTAAATTGTGTCATAAAAACTTTTTTTTCTTATCTTCTATTTGTACTTATACCTATTTTTATATTTATTCAGTTTGTACTTATGCAAAAAAATTAGTAGCGCGCATATTATAGCTTGCAGTGGAAGCTTGAAAATCTTCCCACACGATGCCCTTCTATCCGCTTATTCAAGGGGAAATATTTGGTTTCGATGTCTGATGCAACCTTATAAAATATGAAGGAATTAATTAAAACAATATATTTAATGGCGGTGTGTTTTGATGGCGATAAATAAAAATTTAATATCGAACCTTTTCGGAACGGCTTCTGATATTTATCTATCTGTCGTTTTTTTTTTGTTTTTACTTCGTGATTGACAATGGGATATGTTTATTTTTGCAATTACTTAGTTATTCATCTTAATTAATACTTTTTTTTAATTCTTAGTATTATGGCCTATAACCCTTTGGGTTACGTCGCCCTAATTAAATCAAAATATATTATTTCAAGTAACAATTAATGAAGTTGTTTACCGAAAGGGCGTCAGTACTGCCAGGTTTGGATAATATAGCATGAAAAGTACCCTGATATGTGGGATGTTGAGACCAAGGAGCTCTATCAGACTTTATCTCTCTGTTTTGTTCCGGACACATTCCATTTTAAACGTGATGCATATCTTGGGCTTTGTCACATTGTTAACAATTAGACGACATCATATAATAAAATTTATTCAAGACCATGTGCCCGGAACGCAACTTATGAGATAATAATACTTAAGAACTGAAATGCAATAAAATATTTTTAAGAACTTATAGGCATTATAATACATACTACCCGTGCGCAATAAGTTGAGACCTATTGACGCCACAGACGCATGGTTGTACTGTGCACAAAAAAAAAATCACAATGTTAGTACTGCAATGTTAAAAAGCTAGTGTTTTGTTTTGTTTGTGTGAAAAGGCTGGCAGAAAAAAAGGTTGGCAGCGTTTGACATGAGGTGTTGGATGACAATGAAAAAGATCAGTTAAATAGAAAGGATTACAAATGAGGAAGTGTTAATTATGATTTTGTCGGGAAACCAAACATAGATAATAGAAAAGGAGAGATGATTAGACACTTGATTCGGCACGACAAGTTCTTTAAGATAATTCTATAATGAAAAATTGCAGGAAAGCGAGGAAAGCGAGGACCTAGATGAAGCTTTTTCCAACAAGTGAAGAGTAAGCGGGGAGTCGTGTCATATCAAGTAGTCAAAAGAAAGGCAGAGGATAGGGAACAGAGGTAACTGCTCCGCCGACAAGAGCTGAGCTCTTATATTAAAAAGAAGAATTTAATCAATAAATTATAGAGTGCTGGTAGTTAAACAAATCAAAATAATAAAGCCAATGAAAGATATAATCACTTTGAAATCCTTTTTAATTAATTGGACGCATTAGAAATTCTCAAAGTGACCAATTTCCTTCTGACACACCGCTACAACACGCTGTGTGATATATGAACGCCAAGGGATATGATATCAAAATCCCTGCTAGCACATAATTAGAATGACCGGATCTGTTGTTGCGTAGTTACTGTATTTATACGTTTCGAAAAATCTACTTGTATATCATCACGCTCTACATCATCGAGGTCTGGCAAGGATATTACACCTCTATGTATAATAAATAACAGAACATATGATATCGTTTATAAGTTTAGCGTTATGGCCAAAATGTCACCTGACTTTAAGTGACGATGTGGCCCATGATGGTAGCACGCTAAGTCTAGTGGAAGATTGGCTCTCAAGTGCAGCTGCCGGAACACACCTATAGTTGTTTGGGGACAGATTTTCAGCTCAAGAGTGTTAGATAGCCAAATATGTATTAGAAAAAGCCTTATCTCCGTGCTAATGCCATTTAATGAATGAATGAACACTTTATTGCACCTGTTAGGACAGCTAACCAGCGAAAATAATGAAAAAGAAAAATAGAAATTTATATGAGAAGAAATGGGTAAAAATAAAAGTATATTGATATATACTATATTGATATATAGTAATAAATTATACATACGTAAATAGTTCCACTAAATAAAAATACCATATAAAAACATACACTAGTTACCATTCAAAAGATTCCGAAGCAGGATAAATTATAAAATACGTAGAAGATTTTCATTGAGTCAGTGAGAATATAAATAATTTAATTTACTACAAAAACTTAATAAAAATTCAAATATGTATATGAATACTAATGTTAAGAACGCTACAAAACTCAGACTTTTGTCTATAATATTCAGACTACTTTAGACATTCCTTTTAATGAGTCGTTTCAATATGGATGCTTATTGCTTCTCATTCTTCATGAAGAATGTCCTTAAAGTTGCATTGCTCATCTGGAAGATATCTCCCGCAAACGTCTATCCAGCTCTTCCCAGAGAAGTAGGATCGAAATAAGATCTTGTGATTGAAAGGGTTCAAGCCACAATTCTTAGCTTAACCTGTGGTTACGGTGTTGCGTCCCTGCTTAGAACAGAGTGGTACCCTTTCTGTTCCAAGATTCCCTGACTCTATTGAAATCATCAACGCCATCATGAGAAAAACATTCTCAAACCATCACAGAACCTTATAGAAAATTACTAATTGTCAAGCGATTTTGTTGAAGTATATGCCAATACATCATTGTAGAACTCTTATGGCTAACAGAGTAGTCAGATCGAAAAAAATATATCAGAAAAGTACAGTCTGAATCATACGTAAATTAATATGAATACGGTAATATTAATTTAGATTTGGTCTTTTCCAAAACCTAAACGCCTAGTCATGTCGTTCATTGTGAGCGTCCGATAGGCGGGAACCTCCCCTCAGGGCGCAAACGGCAGGGGACTAAATTGAACCTACAAATAGTTATTTGCAATTACTACAGACAGTTGAATTTACAACCGGTTTAGTGTTCATGACGTTGCATAAAATCTATATGGATAATAAACTCGTAGGTACTTACATGCAGAATTATAAAATCAGATTTTTGATTTTTATAAGGGCAAGGTGAATAGATCATTTATATAATAAAATAAAATGATTGAGCTTTGCCGTTGTACGCACATTAGGTAGGTACGTAAAAACTACTGGATAAATTTCGATATTTTTTTTGTTTTACTCATCAGATACTTGGTAATTATCTAAAAAAATGAACACGATGTCTTCATAAACTATAATTCTATAGTTAACGAAGGCGGAGTCGCGGGCACAGCTACTCATGTAATTTACTTATGTAGAAGTTATGTGTCAAATTATTTTTGCATTTTATACCGTATTTATTGACGGGAAAAGATTATAAATCGAATCATTTTGTTTATGTCAAGATTACTTAAAATCTACCAAAAATAATTAAAAGCTAGAAAAATGTATCTATTAATTATACTTTAATTGTAAAGAGAAAAAGCTAATTTTGTGCTTTGCTTATTTATTAAGGAAGATTAATAGGATTAATCGGAACAGTAAACACAACCGTCAAACAATTAGGTAACCTGTAAGCAAGTACGGGAAGTGACAACAACTATAGGCGTGTAGCGTTACGAATACATTTAAAACGAGTGAAACCGTAGGACGCATCAAGTCATTTTATAAGTTCGGTCTACTTGAAGGATCCAACTCGACGCTTGACGTTGCAAAATCATCAATTATTCAACAAGTTGGGTGTGAAAGAAGCATTCATAAGTTTACACTAAAACATATTAAATTGTATACAAAACATTTTCACCACAAAACACAACTGAATTCAACAATGCAACAACAGAATTTATTTCTAAGAAGTTACCATGGGACAGTCTAAAGTGCATGAAGACGTTAAAATTCCTTTGTTTAAACAACAAAACAGTAATAATTACTTTGAAAATGGGACTCCTTTCTGTCAATGTCATTACAGGCACGACGAAACCGGATTTATTGCCTCTCAAATTTCGAATTTTTCAAATTTCTATGGACGCGTTCAAGTATTTATTCTATTGATATATACTGTATATATATATAATCCGTACAAGAACGCGTCTTAGGACAGAATGTGTACGGATTCACAGCTCGTGGGAAGACACACCGCGACGCGACAATGTTAGCCACGGCTAGGGTGGCTCAAGTTGTAAGTCGTATAAGGCGCTGAGACTAGAGGTGGGCTTAGATAAATCTTAGGCCCTGTATTTTTATGCGCCTCGAAATGCACCACCTCAAGGGTCTTAGATCATAGTAGGAGGCGTCTCCATCGGCATCGGGTCGACGATGAAGTACTTGGTAATCGTCTTCGATAGCCGATGGAGTATTGTAGAACACTTCCGGCAGCTAATTCTCCGGCTCATGGGCACAACGGACGCGCTCGCTCGACTGATGCCAAACCTCGGGGGGCTCGGTTCTGCTTGCCGGAAGCTTTACCTGGGGATCGTACGGTCGATGGCCCTATATAGGGCTCCAGTGTGGGCGGACAGCCTGACGGCCCGACGCCTCACATTCCTGCGAAAACCGCAGAGAGCGACGACCGTCAGAGATGTCCGAGGGTACCGTACGATTTCATTTGAGACAGCCTCCCTATTGGTTGGATCCCCACTATGGGATCTAGAAGCGAGAGCCTTTGTGCTACTATTCAGATGGCGCGAGAAGGCGCTAAGACGGGGCGAGAGACCAACGCCGCGGGAAATACCCATGGTGGAATCATGGGACTTACGACTGAGCCATCCTAGCTCAGGCGTGGCGACCGTGGAAGCCATCAGGCCAGTCCTGTACAGATGGCTTTGGAGGTGGCATGGCATCCTCACCTTCCGGCTGACACAAGTGCTCTCGGGAAATAGTTGTTTCGGGAATTACTTATGCCGCATAGGCCGGAAGATCGCTCCTGGGTGCCATCACTATGGTTGCGCGAAGGATACTGCGCAGCACAACATAACCGTCTGTCCCGCATGGGACTCGCCACGCCGCGATGTTGTTGCGACAATCGGCACCGATCTCTTGCTCCTGGCCGTGGTTCTGTCTATGGTCGAGAGCAAGAGCGGGTGGAACTCCGTCTCCTCGTTTTGGGAGCAAGTCATGCTTCCGAAAGAGGAGGCGGAGAGGGTGATGGAGCGTAACATCTTGCTCCCCTCCCGCGATCAACGAGCCAGACGTCGGAGGCCGCGTGATGATATCCAGCCGCCATAAATGGGTCTGTAGGTGGCGAACTTGGGCATGTCCGTCACCGCGTATTGCAGGTCCGAGATAGTCTGATGCTCCTGCGCCCTCAGAGGTTCGTTTGGAGGTTCCGATTTCCGCCGATCGCAACACCCGGCCAACAGGTGTGAGAAGGACACCGTGAGGTTTTAGTCGGTAAGAGTCCGACATACCCCCACCTCCCCCCCCCCCCCCCCCCCCCCCCCCCCCCTTTGAGCGGCCTGGCTCGGGATGCGGATCCAATGCAGAATTTCCCCACGTTAAAAAAAAAAAGAATGTGTACGGATGTTAGGACAAATTACAACTTCATTTATTTAACTTAGAGCTCCTGGTAACAGGCGAAAACGTAAATAAAATATATTTCGCATATTAAGGTCGGTGAAATAAATGTCTCAATTTTCGCAGTGGGCCGTAACGTCGTAGGTTCTAATTTGAACAATTGTTCGTATCATATACTTAACATGATTATAGAGGTTTATTTATATTCTAAATATGTTCAGTATAATGTATATATGAAGATAATTAATTACCTATGTAAGTATAATTTTAGTATTTTATTTCGGTAATAAGAAATTTTTATGATTCCAAGTTATAACACCAAGATACATAATATAAAGGTGGCCTTCCACGGTCTGTGATTTTGCATACGGACGCGGACCAGGCCACACCGACGCAACGCACCATGGGAAGGATGTCGTCTGTGGTAGCCCATACAAGTCCGAAGCCCTTAATGTTCGGTGCGTGGCTGTCCGTGCTCGTCGGCCGTGAGTGAGAATCCGCAATATCACGGAGCGTGGGAAGCCTCCATTATATGTACATTGTAACTACATATAAATAGATCGAAGGTGGGCGATATTGACGGCCACATGACATGGACTTCACTAATGTAGGTAAGCCGTGCACTATTTTTTGTTTTTACCCGACTGCGAAAAAAGAGGGTTGTTTTTCGAGTGTATGTAGGTATGTATATATGTCTATTTCTTTGGCACGCTCTGTAGTAGAAACAGCTTGATTGATATTAGCATACGAGGTGTCTTTAGATTTGAAAATTATATATATTTATTTATTTACACACTATGCGTTAAATACGCAATGGCGGACTTAATATATCTATCTATATCTATATCTATCTATATCTATATCTATATATATATATATATATATATATATATATATATATATATATATAGATTTTGTATATGATAGCCAAATTCGCGAGGTATAATATAGGCTATCTAAAATTAGGTTATACTATTTTTTTTTTTTTTTTTAGAACTGACTACACTGTTAGCCTTAGGGGCCCTAAAGCCGCTGCGGCTTTTACAGCTTCACCGGACTTGGGGGCGAGCGCAGAGGGCACTCAGCCGCGAAAGTTTTGTGGACGACTCGCAGGAGGGTGCCAAAGTGGCCGGACCTCGGCTCGGGCGGTCGTCGCGTTCGCAAATAGGTCGCGATCTATTCGAATCCCTACACCTACGATTCGAGCTAACTAAATATACACATAGGCACGTTCCCTTCCTCCTGGGAGGAAGGAAGGAACCGTGCGTATGTGTATTCAGTAATCGGAATGTTTCTACACTAACTAGCGCTAACTAACTAGCCTAAAAAAAGAAAAAAAAAGGTCCCTCACATAACCTATGTACCTGTGTGGTGTGCACGTGTGTATGTTCATACGTGTGTAGTGTTGTATGTAGGTAGCTAAGTGATGCACGTACAGTGTCACTTATATCGCGCGGGCGGTTGCCTGACCCAAGGGTTTCACACCGAGGAACGGACCTAGGCTTGGGTTACCGCTAGAGAGGGTGGACGTGACGGGTGTGCTGGAGCGAAATTGACCGCCCGCCCTCTGCGGAGAGAACGGTGGTTACGCGGGCGTGGGCGCTGGCACGCTCTGTTTGGAGAGACGGATGTGTAATATTTATTCGAATTTTCGATGTGATCGTCGGGATCAATAAAAATATTGCGCGGCCGGCGTTTGCACCGGATGTCCGTGGGTGCCGGAACATAAGTGGCGGCTGTTTTTATTAACGGATTCGCGTGGTTCGACGCGGTGTCGAAATACGAACGGGAGAGCTGTTTAACGTAGGCATGTATCGAAGGAAGCTCCATATCTCTATGGAGATCTACGCTTCGAACATACCACGGTGCCCCGGTGAGACGATAGAGGAACCCATTCTGTATCGATTGTAACCGTTTGAAACTCGACTCGGACATATGTGCGAACACGGCGCAACTGTATGTCAAAATTGGTCGAATACACGTCTTGTAGAGCGTGAGCTTATGTCGCGTGGACATTTTACTCACCGAACACAACAGAGGATGCAACCGGCCCAGGACCCACGCGGCCCTGTTCCTAACCTTACGGATGTGGGGTCTAAAAGAGAGCCTACTATCTAGGGTTACCCCTAGATATTTGGTCTCTCTTACATACGGAATCGGATTATCGTAGAGCTTAACAGGTTTAAGCTTCCACGGTATCTGTGACGAATCCGCATCGAAGAGCATCGCGGCGCTCTTCGAGGGATTAACGGCTATACGCCACTCGTTAAACCACTTCCCGAGAGTGGTCACGGAGCGTTGGACTTTGTGTCTGAGGTGGGATCTATTCCTATCTGAGGCATATAAGACTGTATCGTCAGCGTATAGCCCTACCTCGACCTCCGGGAGTCGAGGTAGGTCACTGACGTACAGGTTAAATAGGCTAGGAGCCAGGATCGAACCTTGGGGAACGCCTGAGCGTATTGGACGGGGCGTGGACAATTCACCTTCCACTCTATAGCGGAAGGTGCGATCTGTTAAATAGTCGCGAATTATTTTAATTAGCCTATCGGGGACTTCAAAGCGGTACAACTTGTAAATCAATCCCTCGTGCCAGACCTTATCAAAGGCCTTGGCCACGTCGAAAAAGACCGCAAGTGTACGGCGGGGTTTATAAAGTTCAGCAAAATTAAATGCAACGTGCTCCGTGAGGCGGTGCACTTGATGAGTGCAAGAATATCTAGCACGGAAACCGAATTGCTCAGGCGGATAGAGGTCTTTCTCCTCTATTATTGGCTTGAGACGGTTCAGAAGGATCCGCTCGTAAATTTTCCCTAACGTATTTAGGAGACTGATCGGGCGATAGCTGTCGGGAAGCGACGCGCTCTTGCCGGGCTTACGGATACCTATGACTATTGCCTTTTTCCAGGCGGCTGGAAAATGGCAGTGGACTATGGCTACATTGAAGATGCAGACCAATAGAGCTATGAGGCGATCAGGAAGAAGCCTAAGTACTTCATTCCTGATCCCGTCGGGACCTGGTGCTTTTCTGAGCTTAAGGCTTTTTATAATGGAAAGAACCTCCTCAAACGTGACTGGGGACAGGGAGGCTGTCGCGGGGAGCTTATCCAGCTCCCGCACGCATCCATCGATACCCTCGACCCGGTCGGTATTTGCATCGACACTGTTCGGAGAGCAATGGCTCTCCAAACAAGTGGCGAGGCACTCCGCCTTGTCGCTGCTATCGAAGGCGAGCGGTATACCGGGACCCCTCTCGAGGGGGGGCATAAGATAAGAAGCCTCTATTTTGAGGCTGCGAGCTAGTTTCCAGTAAGCCAGATGCGACGGCCTTAGCCCTTCGACGAGGGCGTCCCATCTGTGACTCCTGAGTTCTAATATGCGGGCTCTAACCGCTCTCTGAAGCGCGCGTAAGCGTGCGCGGTTTTCCTCGGTCGGATAGTGGTCGTGCGCACGAGTCGCCGCGTTCTTTTCCGTCAACAACGCCCGCACGTCGGCAGGGAGTACGAAGCGGCGATCGCTCGCCTCTTCGACCTCTCTCGAGGCCTCTCCGATGCCGACCTGCAGGTGGTCGACCAGGGAATCGATCGCGAGATCTACATCCGCAACGGACCCCAATACGTCCGGGATCCTATCTAAACTGGACGAGGACGGCCTGTCCGCAAGATAATGTTTTAACTTAGCATAGTCAACCACTTGGACCGAAGGAGGGCTAGAGTCGTCTGGTTGACCTAGCTGCATGATGACCGGACGGTGGTCGGAGTCGAGCTCGTGTACGACCCGAATGAGTCGTAACCGAAGCGCGATACCTTTAATGAGAGCATTAGGTTATACCTCTCAGCTAGCCTTAAATATTAATTTTTGTTAAGTAAGCCGGAGTCAGAGCGGTCATGAACTGCTTTATCTGCGTGCGCTGGCGCAATGGTTAATGATACGTAAATACAATGTTCTACAAAGATATTGGTCCTTAGTATATTTAGCTAAAAGTTAGGGGTAACATATGCCTATCTTATATACATAAGCCACAATACGGTAATTTATGACAAACTTATTTTGATTAAAAAGTGATTTCTGAACATTATTTTTAGGCATGGCATATTAATTCCTTACGAACAAGGGTTACTTCATAATAAACACAATTTTGTGAAGTTGTAGAAGAACTATTGCAAAGGGAGGATCCTCCGACCAGCCGAGTGTTATGTCTGGCGGGCAGCTGCTCAACGGTATTTTTTTTTTTAGAACTGACTACACTGTTAGCCTTAGGGGCCCTAAAGCCGCTGCGGCTTTTACAGCTTCACCGGACTTGGACCCAACGGTTGTAGTCGGGTTCTTGTATATATACTCAATTGAAGAGTTAATTTCTATAGCGCGATGTAGGATGCGTCGTATGTGGCTCGATAGATGTCGCTGTGTGTCGCTATGTAGATGTCGCTACAAAGTTAAACTTTGCCCTTTTAAAGTATGTTCGTTGGATACATAGTTTAGGAGATAATCCAAAATTAAAATGTTCTTTGATTATGATAGGCTACAAAAGGGTGCGTTGCCAATGTTTGTCGTATAAAATTAACACGGGTGAAACCGTGGGGCACAGCTAGTGATATTATTTAAAAAAAAACTACAAACCATAAAGGATACTTAACGCGCAATATAAAAAGAAATTGTTGAAAATGAAACATAGACAGAGTAGAATCACGTAAAAAGAATAATTGCAACGTATGCAAAGATGCATGATAAAGAATAATTATGAAGTTTCAATATACATTATGCAAATATTGCCCCCATTCCACTGGCGTAAATAAAAAAAAAAAACTTCTTTTATAAACCATATTCAACACTACACAATATTAAAGAGAAAAAATATGCTTGAAAATTAAACTTTTAATTAAAAACAATTTCATCTAATATCACGTAAAAAGAATAATTTCGAAGATGCAACTGTATAATGAGGAATAATTATGAACTTTCAATAAACATTATGCAAATATTATCCATTCCCCTAGCGCGAGTCGACTCCCTACCTCGGCCGGCACGTCGCGTCGCGTCGCGCTCGCTTGCATAATCATCCGAGTTAACAAGATCGGACGTTGAGAATCCCATTATGTTTATATTTCTGCAACTATTGTCTATTGGAGCGAGTTGAAAATAAAATGAATTTTCCATTGCTCAATCGAAACGAAATGTAGTTTCTAATTTCTTCTTCGGGCAATGCTTATTAAAATTCAGTTGTGCTTAACAGTAAGAATATGTTCGGGCTTATAAATTGGTTCGGGGTTTTCAATAATATTCTTTATTCAAATTACCTCATGCATTTATAAAACAATCTATACAATTAATTAAATTGAAGTGTCTGTTTGTAATGCCAAAACAATCGTTTTTTACTAAATACTTTTGTAAGTACATATATACGATACCTTTAACAAAAAACCGATTATTAATTTTTTTGTCTGTCTGTCTGTCTGTTTGTTCCCGGTAATCTCCGAAACGGTTGGACCGATTTTGACGGAACTTTCGGAACGGATAGATAGCTGATTTTATAGGGAATAACTTAGGCCATTTTTATTTTAGAAAAAGAATTAGGTTTCCGTACATATAAAAAAAAACAATTCATGGTGAATCAATTCGAGAGCTTATATGGCTTACGCTGATAGAAGAGATATAGCAAATTAATGTAGACCTACAAAAATGTCAGCGAGAGTATACATCTATCTTCTAAGGAACACCCACAATAAGCATTTTTGTCTTTAAAATATCCGGGAGCGGGGGAGTAGTATTCGCGCGGGCATTCTGTAGTACACGTGATCGAAGCCGCGGTCACAGCTAGTTTTTATTAAAAAAGAAAACCAACTTCAATGATTTTGAGGAGCACAAAACATCCTTATATTTATTTATAGCACCGATGACATATTTTTTGTATTAAACATGGGTACATTTTTTTTAAATTAACTCTATAAAACATTGAAACCCTGGGGAGTGGGGACGGATCAGTTTGGCCCAGTAAAAAAAAACAGGGTTTTAATAATAGACCTTATGCAATAATATTAAAGTTTAAAGTTATATGATTTATAACTACAGGTGGGTTTTAAGTGGATAGAATCTACGGATTATGAAGTTTTTTTATTGGTAATATAAAACAGTTTTCAAACGATAAATGTTTTTTATTTGGTTTCGATTCACGTGGAATTAGAATGTTAGCTACCTTGCAGTGCATTTTGGTCATCACGACCTTTACGGAGCCACTGTTTTGGATTCAAATTTATTCGTATTGCTATTTTACGTATTTATTTTATAAATATACCTTTGAAGCATAAAATTTTAAGTTATAATATTTTAAAGCGTCGTTTAATTTATTACAATTAATAAAATTGAAGTGTCTGTTTATAATGTCAAAATAACAGATTTTTATAAAATCCATATGAAAGTATAGTAAGTTCTTATAACAAAAAAAAAACATTTTTTTTTTTAATTGTTGTCTGTGGGCCTGTTTGTTCCGGGTAATCTTCGAAACGGTTGGACCGATTTTGACGAGACTTTCGCTATGTACCATAGCTGATTTTATACCTAAGGAGTAACTTAAATTAACTTTTATTTTAGAAAAATTATTATGGTTCCGCACAAGAAAAAAGAATCTATACATTTAACATAACCGGCGGGTGACCTCCGTGAGTGGAAGCGGAGTAACCAGAACACCGACATTCTGTAGTCCACGCGAGCAGAACCGCGGGCACAGCTAGTTAGAAATAAGTTAGAAAGTCAAATGCTAGAAAAGTTATCAACAAAATTTATATACTAGCTGCGTTATAACGACTCTCACCATGCCATCGCCAACGGACCCGTATGTATACCCCCTTGTTCTCACATCCCGTAATTATCTAAAATTTACCTAATTGCATTACTTTCATGATTTCTACTCTACTCCCTAGGGTCTTATCGTGCAGTTATATAGCCTATAACTATCCTTAATAAAATTACTATAAATTGAAAAAAGGAATTTTCATATCTGACTGGAGCGCGTTCAAACAAACAGTCTCTTGGTTTTATAGTACTGTATAGTATAGATTTAAAATTATATATCAGAAATGACAGTATAGAACAGTTAACAACAGAAAAATATATGTTAAACAAAATGTTTATACGTCAAAGCTCATTTATTACAAAGGTCTGGAAAGGTATCAACTTAAAACCGACGTCTCGCCACACACGCATGAGTTCACACAGAGTATGCGATGATTTGACCCGACTCGTTGTGACGTCACACGTCACTGCACCGCACCTACTTACACTGCATAGATTAACATAATCAATATATACCAACATTAAAAAACTCAAGAGTTTGTTGTGTTAGTTTCTTGAACGAACTAATCACAAAAAACTACCAGTGAGATTAGAAAAAATCGTATTGTATTTTATAGTCTGTCTATTGAGAAAGGTTACTGATTATATAACTTAACGCCATGACCTTAGGGAACGGAGAACATGTAAGTGAAGCAACAACAACGATAAGCTACACGGCGGCGCACGGGAGTGTTGTTCAAATAAATTTATCATGGGAGAAACCGTAGGGCACAGCTAGTGCCATTATAAAAACACGGTTGACGATGCTGTTGTAGCAGTATGTGTGTGTGTGCACCGGAAAGAACATAGACTGATTTTAGACTGTCTATCGAAACTGAAATAGTTTTCCCAGAGATAACAATTTTAAAATACTTTTCCGACCTTTGTATAACTCTAAATGGCCCGGCGTAGGGTTGTTGGAGAGATTGCGTATGGACAAGCAGGTTGCTCTCAAAATTTGTGAATTCACTTCGAATTGGTTGCCTGTATGTAGTGCGGGTCACGGCCGTTATTAGTATAATTATTTGTGGTACTGTTCTTTCCAATATAATTCTATTGAATTAATTAATGAATACTTTATTGTATTTTAGTTTGCGGCTTAAGCTATAAAGTGTTTTCTACCAGCTAACCAGCGGCAATTAATCAAAAGCGACAACACCCGTGCCTAAAGCCACGTTCCCGCCAGACGGTACAGAAGACCTACAATATCTGTAACATAAGCCGGGAAGCCCCTAAACAGATGTGCATTGCGTGCAAACTTCATTTTCCGTTCCCTTGCTTAGTAAAACTTAAACTTAGTCTTGAGCTTCACTAGTTAATAACTTGGCTCCCGGGGATAGAATACATGCGAATTATATGTACATTTTTGTGACGTCTAGATCCAAAGGTTTAATAACTAATATCAAGAAAACAAGTCTTTGGTCAAGCCACTGCTGTGTGTAATTAAAATTGTTTTTATTGGCAACGGGTTATTTAAAATTCTGCCAACGTCACGTAAGAATATTTATAAAATAATAATTCTTTTAATCATCTAAAAAATCCAGAATTTTTTTGTGGCAACTTAAAATGCAACATGTTACATACTTATTACTTATACCGCCGCTCCATGTGGTATGTGAAGGGAGAATAGGGAAGACCGCAAAATTAACTCCTCGCATATACAGGTCTTGTTCACGAACAATCGAGACCAAAAGACAATCAGGGTTACTTAAGCTAACGAACCGAACGGCCGAGATAACTGTGATACAACCTAACCTCGGCAGCCTAACCGGGTTAAATCGTACACCCCGGGAGACCTAAACTAAATACGAGCGACGTCGACTCAAATTGCTTTATTACCGTCAAAGCCTGCCGCTGCTGTGATTTAATTAATTTTAACTTGATCCGCGCATCGAATGCTACACATCTCTTTGATTGTAGTAATTTTATGCACGTTACTATGAGATTCAATGGCAAAGTACTACTAAATGTACATAACTACCTATTAAACGATTTCTTTTTTAAATAATATTATACACTAACTTAAACCAGCCAGAATAATTAGAACAAATTAAATTCAAGTAATACGACCATGAAAATAAAATATTGACACTGGCGAATGTTTCCCTTGCTGTGCTATTTAAAGTAAAAAAGTACTCACGTAATAAGCTATGTTTCTTTGGCGTAACAAAACAAAAATAGCTCCAAAAATTGTACACCGCAAGCCAACAAAATTAATATAACGGTGTAATGTATAAATAAAATCATTATTTTGATGAAATAAAATTAATATTTATTTTTACAGAATTAAAAATAACAGTTAGGTAGTAAAATAAATCCACATTACTATCATTTATTGTTAAGCTTCATCATGTTCGCACTTTTGTCACACGAAGCATAATATGCAGTTCTCAATTTTTTATAAATGTAAACGCAGACAGATGATTGTGACAATACCGACAAATCGGTCTGCGAATACGCGAAGTAATCATGTAAGTGCGTACAAAAGTTATTGAAAAGAAGCAACGACAATGGCATACGACGCGACGCGACGGTGCGAGGTCACAGCGAATAGATCCATCACAAAGCGACTGTGTGTTTTTGTCACAACGACGCTGACCGTTTTTTCCTTAAATTATTAACTAGATTTTACCGGCATCCTCACTTGTGTTTGTTTCAATTATCAACGCTTCATTTTCATTATTACTATTAAAAACATTTATTTATTGATTCATTATCATTATAAAAAATCACAAATCACTTCGCAACACATTTAACATAGTATAATAATACATTAATTTTATTTAGCATTCAAGTGGTGCCAGTTACGAAGTAATTATTATTACATTTTGCTTTTTGCAGCAGTTAAATATCTATACACATAATAGACATCTGGCTGGGTAACTGGCTTTACTTTTGCTGATGGTTTACTATATTCGGTGCAATTTTTAATTATTATTATTAAGGAATCAATCGGAATTCAAGCCGGACGTTCGTCACTATGGAGCGTTGGTAAATATAAATATAAAATAAAAACGAAAAAAAAAGTAAGTAAGATTATTCTAAGATGATAGCTTATGAAACAGCACTGATACACTAACATACAAATAAAGAAGCGAGCGTGAGTAAAAGCTCAGTAAATAATGTTCTGAGGGGAGCTGAATCTCCCACCCAAATACGCAAACATCAAAATGTTTTCTATTCAAATTAACACAATTATTAGGACAAAATCAAATGCTGGCAGCATTCAAAAGATTAGTTTATAGACAAAAAGCTGTTTAACCGTAAACATAACAATATAGTCCAACTAATCATGTAACTGGGTGTGAGATATTTTGGCTTAGTATTATCATTTTAATGAAATTCCATAATTTACCATTGCACGCGCGCAAAATAAGCTCTTTATACTATTTCCCTTTCTTTATTTTCTCGATGACAGCTCCTGTGAAAATTTGAACGAGCGTCTTTTTTACATTATGTATGCATTATTATATAAAAATATGACGTTTACACACGTACAAGGTTATTAAACCAGAGTCGGAGAAACTGATAGGGATGGAGCTATATCGATAAACGTAACACGATAAGAGACCCGATATTTTTTTACAAAATGTAAGAATACTAAACTACTGCCGGATACTTTTGTACAAATTTATTAACTAATATTATATTTCATTACAAGATGTTACACGTATTAACTCCTGATTGATAATGCCAACTTCTTCAAAATTTGCGAAAATAAGTAGGTATAGGTAGGTACTCGACAATGAAACGAAATAATTATAACGACAGGTAATCTTTATTTTTTTTTTTAAATCAAAATCTGATGAATGATGTTATAATAAATATATGCGATCGATATCATTACTTATTTGGTCACAACACTACAACTATCAAATTTGAACTGTCATCGAGAAAATAAAGAAATGGAAATAGTATAATACCCGAAGTTTAATAAATATCATTTGACAAAACACTATAAACCTCGACTATTTTAGCGCACACCAAAATAGCGATTTCAGTAACAGAAACAGTATCTCTTTTGTTCTTTATATTTTTTGTTCGTTGCTCTTTCATTTCATAGCGAAAGAGATAGTAATATCTCTAACTCTTTTAGTTATTTCCTCTATGAGCGGAGACAACACGAGGTAAAAAGATGAACATTACTTTTATTTTATCTTACAACCACATAAAATATGAACATCTTTAAAAAAATACTAGTACATTTTATAATTATATATTGTTTTCCCAATCAAAATGAATCCCTGAGTTACCAATCCACTGCCCGTTATTGTCATCACCACGGAGCTCCTCGTCGTCAGAAGTATCCCACAAGAGAAACTTTATCCATCTTTTGAACATATCGTAATGCGGACTGACCCATCGCGGCAGATCCATCATTTCGCTTTCCTCAGTCACCAGTACGGTTGACATTTTATCTGCATTCTTCATCTGGAATATAAAGCTCAAGATATTTTTTGTTTGAAGGCCGTTAATCTCTGAAACTACCAGGCAGATTAAAATATTTTTTTTTTTTTTGTATTTTATAATCTACCAGCTGACCCGCGCAACTTCGTCTGCACCATGTAAGAGAGAGATAGAGAGAGAGAGAGAGAGTAAGGGTTAGAGAAAGTGGGTCGCAGGCACTGTTTTAGGCGGTTTTTTTTAATCTTTAAGAGAAACAATTCCGTCACACATGATTGTTGCGTAACTTTAACCGTTTACGCAGCGACCCAATGGAAGCTTTGAAAAGAAATAAAATTTGCTCGTTTTTCCAACATTTTTTTAATTGATGCTCTGCTCCTATTGATCATAGCGTGATGTTATATAGCCAATATATAGCCTTCCTCGATAAATGGCCTATCCATCACTGAAACATTATTTTCCATTCGAATCAGCAGTCCCTGAGATTAGCGCGTTCAACCAAACTCTTCAGCTTTATAATATTAGTATAGATTTATTCAAGAAGATTATAAAGCTATAATATGAACCTGAGGAGCGAAGTAGTAACCATGAACATAAATAATCTGAGTAGCTGTTAGGAAGTGAAATAAGAAGAAATATAGAATATACGGGTGAGATGGCGGCGTCGCTGTGGAGCGTTGGTCACAATATTAAACTATTACAGGCAATGTAAAAAGTCTAAAATAACTTGAGCAACCGAACCAGCCTCAACTCATCATATGGAGATTTCGAGATGTGGTTCGTACATTGACAGACATATTGACTCAGATCACCGGGCCGCGTCTTTTATAAACCAGTATATAACAAACTCCTATATATCCCACCTAAAAAGGGTTAACAAAACATACTCTCCTCTATCAGGTGTCTTCTCGTTATTCACACATTTATCCTCATAATTTGTCACACCATTCGCATCCATTTTCGCTGTTATCACGTTGTCACTTTCATTCCTCTTCAGGACATGTCCACAACACGTTAACCTATTACTTCAAGTTCTCAAAACAAAAATTATGTATCAAACTACTTCTTCTGTACATATATGTAATTGTTATAGGTTCAGCGTTTGACCACAGTTTTACCTGATGTATAGTGACTATGTGGTCTTAGGTGGCGACACGCCAAAACTATAGGGACGGGCTTTGAAATTCATCAACCGGAATACACACATAGATGCTTGGCGACATATTAGTATAAACTTGAAGGCGATAGCTAGGCACATGAGTAAGTTTCTAATAACTACTAGAAAATTCCTTATGTTTCATCACGATGTTTTTTCGACATCATTGCTTTCTTTTCGCTGTGGTATTTGCAGTTTAGTGAAACGATGATGACTATCATAGATGATCACCTCTCAGCAGTGAAATTAATAAAAATTATTGTGTTATAAATGATTTGAGCAATGTGTTGATAGATCAGTCAGTCAATCAGTCACGGTTTCCTTTTATTTATATTAATATTACCATAATATTTATGTACTATACACATACCACTGAACTTGCTTTTCTCTTCCAAGATGATCCGGATCCTTTCGATTTCCTTGGTTTTAACGGATTTGAAACTGTCGACGCAATGATCAGCAGTAAAAGCAACAACACGAGCTTCTTCATTGTAATGACTGGTGTTGCCTCATCGAATGAATCATTTATATATTTTAAACCGTTTAAAAGGGTTCTATTCTCGAGTCGTTCGACTTTGTCGACATTAACTGTAGAATGATATCAAATTCCTGTTATATTATTTCTGACATTAACAATGGCTGTAGCGTTCTATTGTATAGTGTAACAACATTACTTAAAATGTCGACTTAAATAAAAGTAAAATCCCGTGACCAGTGTGAAAATGTTTCTATCCCGATGTGATAAGTCCAAAGTAAGTTTGTTTCTATGGGAACAACCACATGAAATTGTGCAAACCCTATAGGGTTTCCTGTAGCATAGAATTAATCTTTTTCAAAGAGGTTTTTATCTATTGAATTTATTTTGTAAAGGAGAATTTTATTAAAAAGAACCCGAAGTGGGTTCTTGGTGGGAGCAGTTAGTGGATGGTTAAATTGTGAGCCTCGCGCACACCTCATGTCACGGAAGTGCAACATGATAAAGTTAGCCATCAATAATAATATTGTAAATACATTTTGCTGACGTTTTTTATTAACATAACCTACCATAACACCTGTATCCCCGTAGAGTTAGGCAGAGGTGTACTAATCTACACCCACAGTTCGACGTGTGTATGTTTTTTTTAGGTCCCATGTAATAGGGGGTGAGCCCATTGCCATTACTCGGGCACAAACCAAAGTCCAAGCAGCTACTGAGAATTTCATAGAAAAACCCAATAACACATTGATCGAGCTGGGAATCGAACCCAGTACCTCGGCAGGCAGTCAATAATTCAAATAAATTAAGTAATATGAGTAAATAATTTTACGTAATTTGTTCCCTCGTTTGAAAATACAATAAAATCAACATTTCACTGAATTTCGTTATTACTTTTATTCTAAGATTGACATAGAGAGTGATAGATTAAAAGTGTGACCAAATTAAATAAAAACTACACAGAATATTTTTCTTAATGATACCAATGTTTTCAAACATCATTATTATTATTGTTTTATCGATTGATCACTATTAGGGGCCTTGTTGTTAACATTAGAATATTATGTCGTTTTGTTTAGTATATTCCTACTGTTTAAGGAAATACTTATTAAAAACACGCATTAACTTATCCGACGTAACTATTTCTGTTGTTTTGTAATTTTAACGCAAATAATGTTTGTTTTGAATAAATCACGGGTACAGGCGAAAGTCAAAATTAGCTTTTTCTTACGACTAGTGTAACATGCTTATTTATTTACGATGAATCCATCCACCTGATGTTTAAACTGCTACAGTCTATGAACGTTTGTTATATCAGAGGAAACACTAACTCATTGTCGAACTTGAAACTTCTACCTCAAAGAGCTTTGGAAACCCAAAGTTCCCATATAGGTGGTAGAGTGGAAGTATTTTAGCAGTCGCACTGCGAGATATCTGCATAGAATATCATTAGAAACAGTAGGTACAGTCTCTTTGCTTTTCAAGAAATTCTTTTAAACTTAGCTCTGTATTCAATACTTTTACGTTCATATTAAGATCAGAAACTAAATTCGAACCGACAAATCAGAGACACATCAAATAATAAATACTAAAACATTAAAACACTATTAAATTAAATAAAAATAAAAATAATAAAAACGTCACAGCAATCGCCAACGGTTATAAATAAAAGCGATAACTTTACGATTACCGCTTTAGTAACGGATAGCGTTACAAAACAAACATATTAATGAATTTTGTATAATCAACAATCTAAACGCTTGATTTATTACATATTTATTTATGTATAAGAAAAAAAATCACTTCCAATAAAAATATAGTTTTGTAATCCGACAAATGGTAAAAGATATTAATAAAATGGTAACGTATGGTAATGTTAGACGGTGAGCGGTCTCTTGTACCCCCCACGGTTATCGTTCGGTTAATGTGAACTACGGTAAATACAGGTACGCATTTCAAGAACATTGAAAACATACTTTCTACGTTTAAAACTATATTCGTGGTCTTATTCTTATACGGTACACACATTTGTATATTCTGTAGACACAATTTAGGACCTTCGTACATAGCGAGTTCATTTCTTTTTCTTATACAAAAAAAGGATACGGTCTACCTAATGGTAAACGGCTACCGTAGCCTATGGACGCTTTTAATACCATAGGTATCTGTAGCGCGTAGCCGACCTTGAATCCCCTTACCCCCTAAGAGCTCAGGAAACTCTACTCACCGAAAGAACAAAACACTAGGTTATTTGGCTGCGATCTTCTGTAGGGTGGAAGTATTTCAACAGTCGCACTGCCTCCAGTAGAGAGAAATCTCCAAAGAAATATATATATGCCTTACCTCTCTTTAAACACTCCTTCCACAAGGAGCTCTGAAAACCTTAATCACAGCAGGAATACAAGTTTTATAAGTTGCGTATTGTTGTGATACGATTTGATAAAGAGCAAAAAATGCGATAGGTAAACCAGTAATCTCCAGGAGCAGTTTCATTAGTTTTACTTGAATTACCAAATTATTGGCCAGACCTACTTCTCCGCCTTTGATTTATACGACTCATTTAAGAGTCATAATACTGCAAAAGGTTAAGAACAACTTCAGCAGCCGAAATGAGTGTCTTTCTAAACGTTTTATGTTTTTCTTGAGTTATATCTATGAATATTTGCAATAGTTTTCTTCATAACATGAATAAAGTTTAGTCTTATTTTTTTATAGTGTCTACTTTTTGAGTATGACATTTGAAACTATCGCATTTTGTTATAGTAGCTAAAAACGTAGAGTAATTTAAAAAAAGGCCGTCATAGACCCACTTTAAATATAGTATATTATAAGACACAATATTTTGTGGCTCAATGTCAAAGGCTTTTCAAAACAGTCGATAATTACAGAACGACTTTTTATTTTTAAATTCCTGAGCCGTGAGAGCCCCAAATTCGCACCTGGAAACCACCATTAACGCAGCGTGATACGTTTTAAGTTTAATTTTTGTAAAATTATAGTTCACTAGGTAATTACCGACTGACTAATTGGTTTGAAATGTTTAATGGAAGTGAAAACGACCTGTATATCTTTTCAATTTCCTATTTATATGTAGATTGATATTCAAAAGTCATTATTGATTGATTTACAGGTGAATTTTGTTTTTACGTAACTATAAACGAAAAAAGTTAATTTTACAAATTGAAGATAAATATTCCGAAACTCTGGTCTTGATATGCGATATGGAAACCATATACCAACAATATAATCAAAGATAAAAAAAGATATAAATAATTTATTACATATACACTAAGATGGTTACATCAAGTTCTATGTTTATTACATTATTTAATATTATAATTATGATAATATAGATATATAAAAAAGTAATATGAGAAGCTAAGTCAAGCAACAAAGCAATTTTATCAAAAGTTTGGTTTGCTTTTAGGTTCGTGTATGTGAAAAACATTTGCGTGTAAGTTCACACGTCACATTCTTCGCTCGAGAGGCTACACGGAGGACAACGGTAGGCTACAGGCTACACGGGTGCGTTGACGGCGGCGCAGTGGAGTGTTGATTGAATAAATTTAACACGGGTGAAACCGTGGGGAACAAATGGTATGATAATAAAAAAAAAAAAAAAAAAAAAAAAATATATATATATATATATACTAGCTGTGCCTGCGGTTTCACCAGCATATAATTTAGAAGAAATCACTTATTGATGATTTATAAATACTTCAGTATAGAAATTATTTTATCGGGTGGACAGATGGTCACATCGCGGCATCGCACGGCTCGTTCGCGCCACTACTAACTACTATAGACAGACCCCCGAGCCAAGTGTTGAAGAATTATTTTAATTTTGCATTATCTCTCAAACTATACGTCCAAATAACATTCTGTAAGAGACGAAGTTTATCTTCATTAAATTGTCTTTATGATGAAGTACTTTTATTCGTAAGGATTAATAAGCCATTCTTAAAAATAATGCTCTTATACTAATTTTAAATTTTCAACAGCAAAACAAAACAATGCATAATACCTTATTGTGGCTTATGTATAAGAGATAGATATACGCTATCCCCGACTCTTTTTTAGATATACTAATGGCCAATATTTTTGTAGAATGTTGTATTTACGTATCATTAACCATTAAGCCAGCGCACGCGAATAAAGCAGATCACGAGGGCTTCGACTTCCGACTTACGTAACCAATATCAATATTTAAGGCTATCTGTAATTTGCAGGCTAATGTTTTAAAACATATTATACTATTTTTTGTGAGGTTGGCTATCATATAAAAAAATAATTGTTCGAATACGACTGGTAGTTCCAGAGATTAGCGTGTTTAAAAACAAACAAAAAAACTTTTCCGCTTTATTATATTATAAGAATATATTTGCTCAGGTTTTAAAGTGAGTTCAACCTTTTTGAATAAAATCGGGTTGAGTTTTGAAACATGTGTCAAAATAAAATGTAATTTAAATCAAAAGCACATACAGTATTTATATCAACTTCGAAGCAAATCACCGACAAAATAACTTTTTACTTCTTTTTAACCCCGTTAGGGGATGAATTTCAATAAAATACGACAGATGACTTTCATCAATTCTGTTAAAAAAGGTTTATGCAAAATTTTAAGTAGATTGGACCAAGGAATCACGTTGTCCCATACTAAATTTGCCCCCCCTTTTTTCCTTTTCCCTTTTTTCCCCTTTTTACCCCTTAGGGGTAGAATTTCGGGAAATCCTTTCTTATCGGATGCCTACGTTATACAAAGAACACAGCCTCCAAGTTTCAGGTCTCTATGATCAGCGGTTTTTTACGCTGTGCGTTGATCCGTCAGTCATTCAAGACAAAGCATTTTATACCACCTATAGATTAATTCACTGAAAAGCGTCAGAATCGAATAAATAAAACGATGGAGGTTTGCCGATGTGCGCGCATCACGCAAAAACTACTGCATAGAATTTGATCACTTTTTTTTGTTTGTTCCTTGGTCCTTATATATATATAAAAATATGGAATTACACGTTCTTCTGTCGTACATGCGAGCGAAGCCGCGGGCACAGCTAGTTGATAATATAGATTTACTAGGTATCTTTTAGGGCTAGAGAAAACGAATTTTAATGGAGACGGTATATTTGGCAGTAAGTTGTTGAACAAAATATTAAAGTTACTAATAATAAAACTCAAGATTAACCTCACTATTTTAATTTTCACTATTAAAGTTATATTTTTACCTATAATTACACGACAATTGCATGCAGGAATACCATAAAGTTAAATTTCCACTTTTTACGTACAACATAATATGTTTTAATAACAGAAAATTGCGAGGGCAGCGACCTAACCGGCGCGGCGCGGCGGCAAAACTTCGCTCGTTACGTCCCTTTACGTTTACCTAACAATTTCATAAAATCGCTAATTATACGCTACACCTAACCCCGACAAAGGGTGATGCCTTATTCTTCTCTAGAACACCTTCCCTCTTACGATATTCACACTTATGTATATAGTTATAACGTTTAAACTTCAATGGGTAAGCTATCCACTTCTGCCGTTCTTCACACAATAAACCATAACAAATATATTACGAAGGGATGTTCAGATGCAACTTTTTCTCCAGAACAAAATAGATTTACAAATAATCATCGCAAACGAATGTCCTCTTAATCATATAAACATTAAAGTCGATATTCCACCAAAAGTAAATAGTTTAAAACACAATGCTCCTTTGGGCTTTGGGACACGCTCAGACCATACACTCAATGTTTGGATATCCGCCCTTTTTTCGACGCCAGATGTATGAAAGTGGGCCCCATTGTGAACGAAACTCGACCGAGTGCCCAATTATATTGTTAATATACGAAATATTAAGCTTTGAAATCTTACACGGCATGGTCGGAATAATAAGCCATTAAAGATCGCCGTATGGAAAGTTTAGCGGGAGAGTGCGCGGTGTCAAATAACATTGCGAATAAAATATACAGCACAAAGAACTGATTTGTGAATAGTGTCGGAAGGTGGAACTTGTGTCACTCGACGGCTAATTGTAGGAAACTTTTTAATTGAGTTTAAGTAATGGATGTTGATGTAGTGGCTTAGAGCGTGGGAATAAAACCAACAAAACCGAAAAGAAAACCAGCTAAAACGAGTTTTATAAAAGGACCAACCGTGTGCCAGACAGGATTCTTATCGATAACGTCTCAGGAATCATTCTATTTTTAATCCCTATTAAACATTCCTAGGAGATAAAATTTTACAACTACATTATATAAGTAACTTCTGTGCAAAAAAAAAAAAAAAAAAAAAAATATACGTGGACATATTTACAAGAATAATAATGTAACTCCTTCGACTTTTAGAATGGCGATATATTGGGAATGGTGATTCTTAGGAAAAAAAGTATAAGGAACATTTTTGTAGAAAATTTTTGTGATCTACAATTTTTGTTCGAGCGATATTTTCGATAAAAGTTTTAAAATATTCGAAAGTTTTGTCTTTGATCTTGAATAAGTTTTTTAACACCTATGGGATCTACGGGAACTTTCGACACTTTATTTCTACTGGTGTACCAAAGGTATCTACCAAAATTTAGCTCTGTCGGAATTTTTGTTATTTGAAATGTCTATTTTGACCGGACTACGGTTTACGCTGGCTAAACTTTGTGAGATATGTACATCAAAATAATGTTCTAAAGAATTGTAGTTCTCCAAAAAGCCTAGAGAAGAGTCCGCGATGGCATATGTTTATTTTCTAAGGTTGACTCACAGTAACCATTTTTATCTTCAATATAATAATTTTTACGTTTTTATTAGTAAATTTACTTTATTTGCGAAGCTATTTTCTTCTATTCAGTATTAATCTTTATCCAGATAAGTTCGTTACTTAACTTGGGCGTTTAGGTTGAGTTGTTTGATCCGTAGTTAACTTGACCAATGGTTAGTTTTGTACCGAAATGTCAAAATTATGTATGGACTCAGACCACTGGTTAGAGATAACTATGGTTCAAACAACGCAGCCTTAATGTAGATTAAGATTGACCTTTACAGTTTTTAATTTAAATGAATACCGTAGCCGCAGAAGATATCACGAATTCAAAATTATTTGCAACGAAAGAAATCCTACCTAAAAAAACCTATGATAAATTGCACGACGCGAGCTAAGCGCACTATTCGTAACTATGAAGTAACATAACATACCATCACGCCTGTGTCCCCGAAGTATTAGGCAGAGGTTTACACCCACAGTTCGCCGGGATATGTTATAGGTCCCATGTAATAGGGGGTGGGTCTATTACCATTAATCGGGCACAAAACCAAACTCCAAGCTGCTACTGAGAATTTCATAGAAAACCCAAATAGCACTTTGCTCGACCTGAGAATCGAACCTAGGAACTCGAGCATAGCAGTCGCGTTTAGGACCACTAGGCTAATGAGGTAGTTATGAACTGTCAATATTAAAGCGATAAACTCTAAATCAGGCTTTTTAAACATAAAATATACCACTTTGTAAATTGTACCCGTGCGAAGCTGGGGCGGGTCACTAGTAAAGAATATAATACATCTGAACGAGACTTCACTGAAAATAAACATAACTCAATTTGAGAAACAATTCTACGATTCCAAATGAAATAGGCAAAAATCAATAAAAATAAAGAGAGAGAGAGAGATCTCGTTAAGAAAAATTTAAGGCCGAGTACTTGAATAGATTTTAGATTAAAAGCCTCTCGACGGAGGCTTTTTGGCCTGCGGTAACTCAGTTTACAATATCCGACGCATTTCTACTTTATACCGAGGTTCTAGTTAAAGCGAAAAACTTCGTAGCTTTATTAAAATTATATATTAGGAGTTTATATAGTTTCATAATAACGCGTTATAGTTGTAACAAATATTATAATACGCATTGAAAAAAAATGGTATCTAAATAATTATTAAGTATTATCAAGCGATATTTGTCTATAATTTTGCAAACAATAAAATACAATTTTTAGACAAAAAGAAAACCAACTTCAACGATTTTCAGGAGTTTCGTGGTGTATCTTCGAATTCGAAGGTCTAATGCCAATGAGATTAAAATGGGACCACCCTTGAGGCATCCCCTCTCAACAAAAAAAAATCATCATCGAAATCGGTTCATAAACAAAGAAATTATGCCTGAAAATCCATTAACAAAAATACATTCGAATTGAGTAAGTTACCTCCTCCTTTTTTGAAATCTGTTAAAAATGAATGTTCCTTTGTTTGTACCCTATGCGTTCCTAAACGAATTCATCCAACTGCGATAAAACTTTGGTGAATTTTTGTGCGTACTCCGACGTAGGCTGTATTAGTATGACTAGTTTACAACAGATGGCGTGGCAGCCGTTTCGTTTTAAATATTTCATCAAGCGACATTTATCTATATTTTCGCAAACAATGAAAAACAAATCTTCCCTCGCTCACACAGTGACACGGCTATTACTCGACAAATACCCGGGAATATACGTTCGATGTATTTTTATTCAATTACATTGGTCTACATTTCGTAATTGAAAAGGTTTTAAGGGCGCGTACTTTTTAGTCCAATTCCTGGGAACTCCATAGTCAGCCCGCGGATGATATTTTACACAGATATTTGAATTAAACGTTACGTAGAAACCAAATTTTATGTCTCAACTAGCTGTGTCTGCGACTTCGTCCGTGTGGAATGTCGTACGCAGCGACGAGGTCGAGGGGAACGTGCACGTGTGGCGCGCGTCGTACTGGACACAGCCACTTTACGTTATTTTATTTGAGTGGAACCCTAATTCTTTTTACTTTGCTAAAATAAAAGAAGCACAAGTTACTCTTCATATCATCAGCTAAGTGCCAGTTAAAGTTCCATCAAAATCGATGGAAGCGAAAAGCAGACAGAAAGACAAAAATAAAAATAAAATGTATTTTTGTTGTAATTACCGTATTTACTTTCATATGCATTTAGTAAAAAGCTGTTATTTTAACATTACGTACAGACACTTCAATTATATCAATTGTATAGATATAGATAGATAACTAAATCTATAAATAACTGTTTTCTAGTTATTTCTAACTTAAGTACTTTATAATTCTCAATAATTAGTTAATGTAATCATGTCAAAATACTACACCTACAGGACGAATTTCAAAGTTCTGTTGAATAATTACCGAACCTTTGTTGTTGCCCATCCCGTGTCGAAATTTTAAGATTCAGATCAATTCAATTCAATTCAATTCAATTCTGTATCCTCTCTCTTAAGCGTTAAAGCCAACAACTTATTTCATAGCCCATTTTCCTCCCACTTCATTTTTGAGTAATGTCTTAATATACCCATAAGCTAATTCTATCTCAATAACGTGACTATCCTATAACTTAACTATCATAAAGATAAAGGCACATTTTTTATATTTGTAGTAGGTAGTCTCTGTAAATACTGATCCAATTCTAATGATTCTTTCATTAATTGGAAGCGAAATGATCCCTAAATGATAATATAGACTACTGTTTAATTGTAATAAATTTTAAATATTGTAATTAATGTGAACGAAATCGCGGGCGGTGGTTAGTGTTTTATAAAATATTTGTCATAAGTAGCAGGGATGTGTATATAATAATATCAGCCTGTAAGTATCCTGTAAGCATACTACAGGGCAAAAGCATCTTCTTCCTTAGGTAAAGTACCGTAAGGTGGGCTTTGAATACGCCAGCCTACGACGCGACGTATTGGCCATTTCAAATAGCAAGAAATCAACAGTTCCATATTTTTTCATATACATTGGTACTACAAAAAAAATCTCAAGCGTCCAAGCTTCTTCACAATGTTTACCTTCACCGTCAGCCGATAATGTTACCAATTTAAATCAGTAAATGTAAGCGAGTTCGGAAAAATTCGTTTATATGTATATGCCGAAGTTCGAACTTGCGGAAATCGAATCGATATTTCGCCACCACCACTGGACCACCACCATGTGTAGGGTATAAAATCCTGCATAAAAATCTCAATCCCTCATTTCCCGGTTTTGCGGAACTGAAAAGCTTTTTGTGTTAACTAGTTATGTTCATAAATTTATGAAATATTAAAAACAATTCGCTTTAAAAATTATACTTTTTATAAATTTTTCATAGTATTTTCGACGAAGTGATAAAGTACTTAAAGTTTCATCTTTTAAATTCGACTCTATTTTGTTACACATATTATACTTGGCGGCGGAAAGCGCACACTCGGCTTCAACACTTTGATTCGATTACGCTAACATTGCTGTATTGCTCAGTTTTCAACTATCAAATTTAAATAATTTGTAGTGTGTAAATCTTTATTAAAACTCTGTAACATTGCTATTAATTCTCTATTAAATCACGGCTCTTTTAACAGGTGATTATACTACTAAAAAATAACCCCGTTCCCGTAAACAACGCATGCCGAAAACTAAGAAAAAAACTATTTTCCATACAAAACCAATCATTTTATAGCCATATATCTATAGAGAGACAAGATCATAAGTTCATGAATAATAAATATTTAGAACGACGTCTATGCCATTTTTATGTGTCCCGCGAAACTCGCGGATACCGCATTAATGAAGCCGCAAAAATTATTTTCAAGTAACTATTAATATTAACACATGTTAGTTGATTATAATGGAAACAGGTCATATAATGTGAGAGACTGTATTAATAATGTAAAATAAACTAGAATCTCTTTCTTCATTCGACCAGAATAAACTATTTGTGGTTCATCAAATGGAGATACTTGCTGGTTGATGTGTGATTGTTGTCTAGCTTATATTGTAATAAGTTTAAAGCTATGAAAGAGTAGAGTAGTAGAGTTGTTTTATTAGTATTGTAATAATGAAGTTTATTCAAAGGGGATGAGGAAGTTATGTTACATTAATAATATTTTTGTTTTAAAGAGGATGATATAGTAAAGGATCTTTATTAAATTATTTGGACAGATGTAACTGGAACTCAATTAAGAAGAAAACTCTAAAAAGCAAAGTATCAGCAAGACGATTATTGACAAAAAAGAAAACCAAATTCAATGATTTTTGAGAAGTTCTCTGGTGGTATCATCGAAGTTGAAGATCCAATGCCAATGAACCACCCTTGAGGTATCCCCTTTAGAATCAATCCAATCCAACTACATTTGGATAGTTTTTTGATTTTTTGTCTGTCTGTTGGTATGTTTGAAAGCCAGTCACGCAATAACTACTACACCGAATTTAGTTAAATTTGGTATGATTGTAGTTTATAGTTTGAAGGTACATTTTTTCACGTAAGGTAAAATTGGTATGATCTATAAATTGCGTTTATATTATGTGCATATAAAAAAGAATATATGTACCTATATGTAATTTTGTAATACCTATATATTACATATTTAGTGAAACAAAGTGAAAAGATACTAAATCCATTGAAATTATTTTATCTTTACGTAATTTTCAAAAAATCAACAGAAAAATCGAAACACGTTTTTTTAATTTTCCAGGATTATTCATAGATGACGCTGTACGGCTTGGTTTAAATTATCATGAAAATAATTTGATATTTAATATTACACCTTAAGATAAGACACATATATTAATAATTTAAAGCTGGGCTTTTATTATTATTTATAAATGTTTTTAGATAGATATTAACGCTTTTTTCAAATATATAAAATAATTAAAAATATACATTTTCTACGCTAGTTGTCGTTGTTTGTTGTTTGCGCTATCAAGAGTTTTTATTAAATTACACTAAACAGACATACTATATAGCATTATTATTTACTGGATATTAACGGTTTATAAAAATAAAGTTATTAAATAAAATTAGGTTTTCGTAAAGGACAGTAATTAACATTTAAAATGATTTTAGTTGGATATTCTCAAAGCTAATAACGGTCAAATACCCTAAGGTGAGATTGAGGTGAAGGGAGGTTTTTATTTAGTTGTTGTTTTTCATACACGAAATATATCAAAACGGACGAAGTCGCGGGCACAGCTAGTAAATAAATAAGAAAACAACAAAATACTACGTTTTGAAACCTTAACTCTACAAATCGAATAAAATATCACCTTTAGAATATATCGTATCCTGTTATATTCACGCCCACGCTGTGAGGAGCCGTTCAGAGCTGACAGTGAAACGGGTATGCCTTTAGCGGGAACGTGCGATTTTTTTCTATTCCCCGCCGCTTTTCTTTAACGCCTTTTAGCCGGAGAAATGTCAGACGGTTTTAGACGTGGCCTTATTCTGATTTTAATTTTAATTTAATTTATAAAATACTTTTATTTATGACTGAGGTTACTCAATTCGAATGTATTAAAAAATAATGGATGTTCAGCCACAACTTCTTTGTTTAGGTGTCAGGTCAGTACCATAGTCATGTGATGATTCTTTTTGTTGGATCCCCTATCCCCTATTCATCACGGGAGACCCCGTTTTAGTTTAATTTGTATTGGACTTTTATTTTTTAAAATTGTCTTGTTTTCATTGTATAGTAATTTATATATTTCGTTGTACAATACAGTAAACTTTCTCACTACCTATTTCAGAAAAATCCTAAACATGTAGGTTTTTACTAACAATATTTTTATTTTACTGTCACCATCACTAAATGCAAAAATTAAAAAAGAAACATATACCTCAGAAAATTTGTTGTACAAGGTGTCCAGAAAAGGTATCGGGTATTTGTTTTCGCGCCATATTCGAAACGGGGCGTCTAAAGGGTGCGGGGAGGGGTTCGTGGCGTCCGCCATTTTGTGGAGTTTTAGTCACGATGGAACAGTACTCGGGGACGCATCGCGCATTTTGCGTACGAGTGTATTATCGTAATGGTGATTCAATAGTGACTGCTCAACGTCTCTATCGTGCGGAATATCGTACACGCCACGCGCCAAGTGACGATAGCATTAGGAAATGGATCAGGATGTTTGAGAATACAGGTGCGACAGTTAAAATTCAAAACTCTGGTCGTCCTCGTTCAGTTCGCGATGAAGAAACAATTGAAGAAGTTGAGGCGTCGGTTCGTCAAAATCCGTCTTTATCCATCCGAAAGCGAAGCCAAGCGTTGAACATCAAAAAATCGTCTTTACATTCGATTTTAAAGAAAGACTTACATCTAAAAGCCTATAAAATTCAATTGGTTCAAGAATTGAAGGATACGGACTATGCTAATCGACTGAATTTTGCGAACGAAATGCTGCAGCGATTTAACAACTTTAACAACATACTGTTCAGTGACGAAGCAAATTTTCACCTGAATGGTCATGTTAATAAGCAGAATTGTCGGTACTGGGCAGTGGAGAATCCGAGACGAAAGCATGAACGACCCCTGCATAGCCCAAAGGTCGTTGTTTGGTCCGCTATGTCTGCTAAAGGCATAATTGGTCCTTATTTTCATGAAGATCAACGAGGCCGAGCAATTAATGTGAATAGTGACCGTTATTGCGATATGTTGCGAAATTTTTTGGTCCCAGAGTTGCAGGAGTTTGCAGGTTTCAACTCAAGAACGTGGTTCCAGTTTTTGTTTCATTGAACTTACAAATACCCGATACCCTTTCTGGACACCTTGTAGTACAGTCAGGCAAAAACGAGAAATCATCAGATCTACACTTTATTAGTTTCAAGAGCGAACCATCTTTTTATGGGTATTCAACTAAATTACATAAATACCGGCCTGAGCAAGAAGGTACTATTATCCTTTTTTGACAACAGATTTTTCCGTCTTACGCTGTGATTTCCTCTCTTTTGTTTCAACATACTGATAACAAAATTTGTAACGTTTCCAAATTGCTTTTAGTGAGAGTATAACGCGTCTATTTATAAAATATCATTGGTTACAACGCAACACTTAAACAATATTTTTGATTTACTAACTAATTAAACTTAGTATATACTTAATTTATATTAGTAGAATCAGTATATAAGTAAGTAGCGCGCGATTCGTTTCATTTCGATGACAACGGGAACGAAGTTTCGGGTAAAAGCTAGTATGACTAAATAATAAATAATGGCTAACAAGACTTTTTAGTGTGAACAAAAAAGCACTAATTGATAACTGGTCACATCATATACCTAGTAAACCTGTAAAGAGTACTCACTGACCAACCTGGAATATCTATATTTAGTGATAAACTCATATTCCTATCAATGTGGTTACACAAGATTTAATATAATCTTTATCCATATTGTCCCAGAATAAGTGCGCGTACTTAGATAAGTGTTTCTCTCATGATAATGCAATTCTTGGAATTACTTTAGTTTCCACACATTATTCACTTAACATGGTTTATTAAGCTAAGCCTTGATTGGAATAATATTTTATACTCTCATAATCTTAAAAAATAACTATAAAACTTATTTTAACATAAGCCACGAACTTATTTCACTGCAGAAACAAAATACAAGGTTATTTGGCTACGATCTTCTGCAGGATGGAGGCAATTTACCAATCGGGCAGTCCTAAGTACCTACACAAAAATCTCCAAAGGAATTTCTCTGGAACCTCTCTATACTAATATAATAAAGTGGATTTTTTTTGGTTGTTTGTTTAATCACGCTAATCTCTGGATCTACCAGACTGGTGGTACTGGTGGCTGGTTCTCTGGAATCCGACTGGATTCAAATATTTTTTTTTGTATATGATAACCACTCTCGAGTATAGGCTACTTAAGATTAAGCTATAACTCTGAGATAGCCTTAAATATTGATCTTTTGTTAAGTCGGAATTCATGGCCCTCCCGAACTGCTTTATTCGCGTGCGCTGGCGTACCTAATCGTTAATGATACGCAAATACAATATTTTATAATAATTTTGGTCCTTAGTATATCTAAAAAAAGGCAGGTATAGTATACGCCTATCTTTTATACATAAGCCACAATAAGGTATTTTGTGTCAAAGATTTGTTGAAAATTAAAAGTAATATATAAGCATTATTTTTAGATATTTCATATTAATCGTCACGAACAAAAGTTACTTCATCATGAAAATTTTATGAAGTTAAATATTGCTCTTTATAGTATACTACTTGGACACATTGTGTAGGATATAATTAAAAATTAAAATAATTTGTACTTGCGGAAAGAACTATTATGATAGACTATTTGGGTGCGTTGGCGGCGCGATGTTTGTCAGATAAAATTAACACGGGCGAAACCGTGAGGCATAGCTAGTCCCTCATAAAGTTCATTAACTCATTAAAAACTGTAACAATACATGAATACTTAAAGTGTTAATAAAACAAAGCGAGCCGAAAGTACGATCAGCCAAAAACCGCACCCCAATCTATGCAATGGACAATTTATTCAGTAGTCAGCCAACTCTGCAACAACGGTGGATGTATCGAACACAGGTCTCTGAGTTGCACGCACAAATCACGTTGTTTGTGTTTCGAACCCCTGCGGGAGTCGTCCGCCAGTCGGCAGGGCTCGTAAACCTTTACAACAAAACGAATACTTTTTATAGAGCTTTGTTTAATTAGAAAATTTTTAAGGTCAAAATGACATAGCATTACTTCACCACGCTACGTTTTAAACACGCTAAGAATAACAGTCGGATTCACAAAAATATTTTTGTATATGATAGTCAGATTTATGAGGAATAGTGTAGACTATCTACCTATTAGACTACCATTACGCTCCCGAACTGCTTTATTCGTGATCGCTGGCTTAATGGTCGGTCAGTACATCTAAAAAAAGTCCGCGATACTATATGCCTATCTCTTAAATAAAAGCCACAATCAGGCATTTTGTGTGATAAAAAAATATTGAAAAATAAAAAGTGATTTATGTAGGCATAGCATATTAATAATCCCTATGAATGAAAGTTAATTATCATAATTAAAACAATTTCATGGAAATAAATTTTGCCCTTTAAAGCATGTTATTTGGACGCATAGTTTATGAGATAATGGAAAATTATAATAATTCAACACTCGGTTCAGTAGAATAACATGCGGTGAAAACCAATATAGTCTAATACCACAAGAAATGTTACTAAAATATTGTCTATAGTGAAGTAATATAAATCACCAGTCAGTGATTTAAGATTGATAAGGTATTTTCAATACCATTCTTATTAGATATTCCGATTTTGTTTTACAATTTAATACACATTTTTTTTTAATCTATCAAGAAAAATAGTTCGGTTTGGGAGTTCATTTCAAGAAATCACTCTAGAAACAAGCAGCAAGTACTCTACGCATCTAAATAGCTAACATCGTTTCTCATTCAAGCCCTACGGCGAATCCCTGGAAGCCAATCAACAATTCAGAAGCATCGCATCGTGATTCAGCATATTTATAGAACAGATGTGAGTCATATCGAAGGTGGCTCACATTCTTGGTCAACCACATATCAATTAAATGTCAATTTTTATGATAAATTACTTTTCTTCCAAACCTCTCAGAGTCCTATGCCTTTTTAATAAAACAAGATTCACACCATCGAATACTGGAAGGTGATTACAATTAATTATCTAGAGTAACAAGATAATTTCTACATATACATATACATACATACATATACATTACGTCTGTATTCCCCGAAGGGTTAGGCAGAGGTGTACTAATGTACACCCACAGTTCGCCGAGTTTTTTTTTTAAGTCCCATGTAATAGGGAGCGAGCCTATTGCTATTAATCGGGCACGAAACCAAACTCCGAGCTGATACTGACAATTTCATAGTAAAAACCCAATAACACTTTGCTCGACCTGGGATTCGAACCCAGGACCTCGCTCATATCAGTCGTGCTTACGACCACTAGGCTAACGAGGCAGTTATGTATTTTTATATTTATTTTTGTATATTATTATATGTTTGTTTTTAAATTTTATTACTTTTCTAGTTTTATATGTGTGTGTTTGCTCATGTTTGTTTATTTTTAAATTTAATTTCTTATTGCACTAACGACAATATTTTTTTTCCACATTACTGCTGGTTAGTTGGTAGAAAACACTGATATATCACGTGACGTCATCCGATCGCTCGTGGGACGGCGTCGGCGGCTGCGCGGAAACGGTGCTCCTATAAAGCACAGGGAGCTGAGTGATAAGAGCAGTGGTGCATAACGACGTTACTCTGCCGGGGTGTATAGTCATTAAATAAAGTTTAAAGCAACAATTTGTTTAATATTTCTGTACAATTTATCGACTAAGTCAAGATTTTTCTACGCTCTTTACATAATATCAAATGCGTTTAAAAAATTTGTTGCGACATTATTTCAATCGCCGAAAAACCGTACAAAGCGATCGGTAGTGTGGCTTGTAAAATATCATAATATAATTAAATAAAGTGCAATAAAATTAAATAAAGAACCTCAACAAAAATTTCAATAAAGTTTATTTTGTAATGACAAAATCGATTTAAACTTACCGAGTAAAACCGAACCCGCTCTCTATTGGTTTAACAATACACAATTACCGATGCCGCTGAACGAAACGATAATAATTTCAATACGATATTGAAACGATTTCATACGAATCATTACGTGTTTTATTTAACACGTAACGTAATTACGCACTATGGATTATGGTTCGTTCACACTAACAGATAACTAAAGACCATTGAAAGACCATACAAAACTTGTCGATGGGTGAATACTTTACTGTATTACACTTCAGAACATATTTTTTAATAGTATTAAGGCAAAGTGACAAATTCACGAAACTGTGCGTGATGGTAAAAGTTAGTCGATCGGCGTTATCATGCCGACCTGCTAGCCCTCCGGCAGCTGGATATGTACTAGGCGACTAGCTAATCCCGAAATGTAAAAAACAGGAAATGCACCATGTCTCTATCACCACTCTAGATTTACAGGACGCGCTTGAGCGCCAACTATGGCGGGGGTTACACCTGGTGTACGGTGATGCAGTCGGACACAATCTGGGAGTTTACTAGTTTTCATTGATACATCACAAAAAGTGATTTTAAAATATTTTTAAATTAAAATAAAAAACATGACACAAAAACGCGCCATTATGGTCCCGTGACGTCTTCAATCATTTTGTGTGATAACAGTGACAAATGTGACAACTTACGGTGGAGTCTAACTTTCATATTTCCTTAATGCTGACCTCACTTTTTCTAATCGGCGTTTCAAATCACGTGACTCAAAGACAAAAAATATTAATTTTCTAAATACTGTTTCCAGATTATTATTGTTTTAGGCTTTTTATCTAGAGGCCAATATTACTCAATAATTTACTTTAATTTTTAAACATACAAATCAACTCGCGGATGTCGTACCCTACTACCCAGGAAATCCTCTTGAATGAAGACAGTTTTCAATGGAATCGAGTGTTGTTAGTGAACGACGTATGGAGTTTTTATCACACCCGTGGCTGTACTTCTAGTGGTAGATTACAAAGCTAGATTCTGTATTGGTCTAAATAAACATCAGAAAGAAAATATTATATAAACATAAGCAATATAAATTGGAATTAAATATCTCATAAATCTAATAAGACATTGATGAGACATTTTATATGAGCGTTACTTTTAAGTACAGGTTTCTGTTAAAAGGATGTTCTTGGGTGGATCATTACGTTAATGATAGTGATATCTGGAAGTAACTCTCTCTCTTTAAGTACACCCACTAAAATAATATGATATTTATCAGTGAACATTATTAATGCAGTAATAAAACTGACCGGTGTTCTTGCTGACTCTTCTCGGTGTCTGGGTTGTTTTTCGAACCGAACCGGTAATTATATTTTCATGGTGCCTTCTTAGGATCTAAATTTAATAAAGAATTTTTTAAGAAAAATCTTCTTTAGTACCGCCGCGCTGTTGTGTTTTGACAAAGAAAAAAAGAAACTAAAAAGAAACAAACACATACGATTATAGAATTTTGCTTGCGAGAGAATGAGATAGAATACAAATGTATAATATATATTCATTATACACGATTAATGAAAGTCCTAACTTTAATACCTAAGATCGGCTTCGAATTGACCTAGCGGTGAGAGACAACCAAACTTGTAGGCTATGTTACAAGAGATTTTAAAGAAGATATTTTTATGTTTTCTTAAGGTTTCACTTCTACCGCGTGTGAACTGCGCACACACTTTTTTTTTCTTTTGTTTGCTCAACTCTTATGGAGTCGAGTGACGTTGTTTGTATATATGAACGAACCTGAAAACCGCACTCTCGCCGATGGAGCGGCCGCCACAAACCGCATCGCCGGGCGGTAATGGCGAACGGAATTATTGCAAACGAATTTGCAGTGATGACCGCGTTCGCATTGGCTTAGCATCCCACGTGGGACAGCACGGCGCGGCGCACGGACCCGACTGTCCAACAACTTCACTCACTGACTGTCATTTTTTTTTTTAGATCTGACTACACTGTTGGCGTTAGGGGCTGCGGCTTTAACAGCTTCACCGAACTTGTAGTTATGTCTGCCATGAAAGCACGAACAATATATCTTGATGATGCGAATTTTTCATTAATTATAAATTTATAAGGACATATATAATAACTGTATGAAAACGTAATAATACAGTAAAAAAAGGATTGCCGACAGAAGTGAAAACTCAATTTTGGATTTTTAAATCAAATATAGTCTGAATTATTGCAGAGCATGTCGGTGACGCGAAATTACAACATTATACCTATCCAAAAAGTCAAACACGCATATGATTAAAGTCGAGCATATACATTGTATTTGTGTATAGTATATGCGTATACATGTACACAGGCCGCTATACTATGTGTCGCAATACATCACGAGCATGTCGAGGTCTTCGGTGACGCGAAGGTCAAGCGAACCTATAAGTTTTTCGCCTATCAAAAATCGCTCAACGAGGCTAAAGAAGTTTTCGCTTCAAAACAAAACTCGAGAGGTGACCTGGCACACAAGGTAATAAGGAAGTTCGTTTCGCTATATATTATATTATGATGACCAGACTTGTACGCACTGCTGCATATACAGTACGAGTGCTGGATGGTTCTAGCCCCGCTTATTCGAGATTTTTATTCAAATTTATACATTTAAAACTGAATGTACCGATTAAGTTTATAATTTGTTTATATTTTTATAAAAAGCAAGTTTATATGAAAAACTCCGAACCAGACCCGAACTATCGACCACTCGTACTGTACATACAAGAGTGCATAGAAATTTGGTCATAACACAGCTGAGCCAATTTTAAGTCTGTCATAATTTTGAAAATATGTATATACCAATATTATAAAGAGGAAAGATTTGATTTTTCGTTTGTTTTGTTTTGTTTGTAATGTACAAAAACTACTGGACCGATTTTAAAAATTCTTTCACCAATATAAAGCTACAGTATAAGCGAGTAACATAGGCTATATTATAAATTAAAAAAAATTATTCCTCATAAAAATGTCGATAGTTTAACATAAAGTATAATAAATTGCCTACAAGGGTGCGTTGGCTATGTTTGTCATAATATAAGGTTAACACGGGTGAAACCGTTGGGCACAGCCAGTCCTATATATGTATGTGTTTGTTTTTTAATGTCGCTCGGGTCCATCATTTTTTTAAGTTTAGCTCCCATCCCGCGATAGGTGACTTCGTCACAAAATGAAATGACCTAATCACAAATAAATATTTGTTGTAAAAAATGAACAAAATATACATACATTTTCCGTATGATTGTTGCCTCAAACTTTCTTCGAACTAATTTTAAAAATTTTGGAGAATACGTGACGTGTATTGAGGAACTCGTAAATTAAGTATTTATTTGTATAAGTTCCTCTTTACATCTTCTATTATAGAATTTATTTTATTTATATCAATAGGTAAAGTGGTATACGGCTTTTGAATTAATTCGATTACATTCGTTTTCGTACTGTAGGTACTGTAAATGTATGTCGCTATCAATTAAATTCTCAACACTTTAATTAACCGACTTCAACAAAAGTTCAAACTCAGTTCTCAGTTCCTATTTTTTTTTTTCTATGGATGTTCAGCCATAACTTGTTTGTTTATGAACCGATTTGGATGATTCTTTTTTTGTTAGTAGGGGGATACCTCAAGGGTGATACGGTCCTATTTTGATATTATTGTCACTGAACCTTCAACTTCAAAAATACACAAGGGAATTCTTCAAAATCATTGAAGTTAGTTTTCTATTTTGTTAAAAAGTGTCTTGTTCATTGTATGATTCTTCATTCATACACCTACTCGACTGTGAAGAAAATTTTTATGAGGAAACGGTATGTATTAAACAGCGATAATTTATATTTAAGAAAGTAAGTCTCACGGTAAACAAATTATAGTAAAAAACTTTTAAATAAAAATACAATTTTGTAACCTATAAATAAAATAAAAAAATTGAAGTGTCTCTTTTAATGTCAACATAAACAGCTTTTTAGTAAATGCATATGAAAGTATGTACCGTATTAATAAAAAAAAAAAATTGTGTTTCATAGTTGATGTTATTTTGAAAAAAAGGAAAAGAAATTAGGCAAATAAAAATAAATAATCTAAATTTGCCAATTTTCCACGTGCACGCTTTCTTTCACCGCGTCGCGTCGTCGCTGCATACAAAATTCCACGCGGAAGAAGTCGCAGGCACAGCTAGTTCTAAATATTTACTATCATCACTAATAGTAATAGCATATATACGTATACTGTAAAATACTCTGATTATTACTAATAGTGGAAAATTCAGACGAAGCATTAGTTAATTAGAAGTTTAGTATTTCATATTTTAACATTTTTATAAAATTAACGTTTTTTTTTTTCAAAGAACTTGCAAATGCATAAAAGATTTTTTTTATTGTCACAACGACACATATTTTTATTACCAGATTTTGTTGCATCTTACGTCTATAAAATTAGTTTATAATTATTAGTGTAATTAGTTCTAGTATACAAATTTTTGAAATTACTGTGTTAATAAAGCCTGTAACTACACCAATTTTTTATTCATGTTTAACTGCCGGGACTTGCGCTACACGAAAAATAAATTTTGGGACAATTAAATATCAAACTATATTTGTTTGTCATTAACGTAGTTCTGTTAACCCCATATGGATATATATTTAAGTTAATAAACAGTCAGACCGTCCATCAACAAACGAGCCATCACAATGTATCGAATTTCGAACGGCCATTGCATTGTAATTTCGCGCGGTAACTATCTGATTGAGTATTGTTTAAGCCTTAACGAGGTTTTACGTCCTTTGTAATATCCTCACAGTGTCAAGCATTCATGTGTTTTATGATATACTAGCTATGCCTCACGGTTTCAAGCGTAGGTAGTAAATTTATTCGACTACTTCTCCACTGAACTGCTGGGAAAGCACACCTCGTGTATGGGGGGTTTCTCATTTCCCGTGCTTGCCAGTTTGCTTTACGTTCACGGTTTGGTCAAGTTCGTAGCGTGCAGTTATATAGCCCATAATCTATAATAATATAATAAAGCGAAAAAGTTTATTTGTTTGTTCGTTTAAAAACACGATAATCTATGGGACTACCAGTCGGATACGAAAACTTATTATTGTATATGATAGCCAGATTCACGAAGAATAGTATAGCCTATCTAACATTACGCTACACTCTGAGCTAACCTTAAACATGAATTTTTGTTAAATAAGTCGGAAGTGAAAGCCCTCTCGAACTGCTTTATCCACGTGTGCTTGCGTAATGGTTAATGATATGTAAATACAATGTTCTACAAAAATATTGGTCCTTAGAATATCTAAAAAAGTATGTGATATCATATGCCTATCTCTTACACATAAGCCACAATAAGGTATTTAACAATTTTTTTGTTGAAGATTCAAAATTGATTTATGAGCATTATTTTTATACAAAGAATATTAATCGCAACGTACCCGGCGTTGGCGGCGCCGCGCTGCGGCGTTTGTCGGATAAAATGATCACCGGTGAAACTAGTAGGCTATAAAACGCAAAATGAGTTTTTGGAAAGAAGTTCATAACGCACGCTACGGACTTGGCGGATGGGAGCTAGTCGAAAAAAAGTGTAAGATTTTCCGTCACGACCCTTTCTATAGTGCAGAGTTAGACTATTCATAGGTGCGCGCTTATTGGTTCAAGGCTTCTTTCCAACTGAGAGTTCCACAACAATCACGCATTTTTTTCTTAACCTGTCGGTAACGCTTTCAAACAAACACAAACTTTTGAGCTTTATTTACAGCATTTTAAAAACCATCAAGTTTATTAAAAATAAAAAAAACACAAAAATGTCATTAAGAGTAATTTCACTTTAGTAATAGATGATATACTTAAACCTAAGTCTGGATTAAATTCTAAATGAATCACAGAGCCGTATCGTGTTTTATTAGTCTGTTTAATTAATACTCGTTAAACCTAATTTATTTGCTGTATAAAAATGGATTAGACGGTGTTTAGAATTAATTGGGGACAGAATTACAAAAATTAATTGGATACAGAATTAGAAAATTTAATTAGAGACCGAATTATAAAAATAATGGAACAAATGAAAGCCACAAAGAAAAAAAGAAATTTATGATCGAAAACTCATATCTGAATTTTGTTAGGCCGGTAAGCATTAAGTGTTTAGCTGATACCCGCGACTTCGTCTACGTATTATTGGATATACACAGACTGATCTCGGAACACGACAAACCAAAAAAATAGCCGTTTTTGTATGATTGAGTAACAAACATAGAAACTTTCCATTTATTATATTTGTAGGATAACACTGTTTAAACTATAACTTTTACCAGTATAAAAAGTATCCTATGTGTTATTCCAGGTCATAGACTATCTGTGTGCCAAATTTCATTGAGATCTGTTTAGCCGTTTTAACGTGATTGAGTAACAAACATCCAAACATACACATTTTCGCATTTATTATATTAGTAATAATTATATCCTACCTTTAAGAGTGCAGACAATAATGTTATGATTTATTGCTTACCATGCGAGCTTGTACTTTTTTTACAACGTTGACCACCAGAAGAAATTGAGGATCCATTGACAGTCGTTGTCATCACCATGCATTTTTACTCTTTATAGATTATCGTTTCTGCTCAACCTATTGTAATGATTTTTATTTTATTGTGGCTCACCAAAATAACATAGCAATCTACATTGTTAATATAAATCAGTAATATAATAAAATTAAAATATCGTTATATTTACAGGTGAACCATGCCCATACAACATACTTATGTAAAAAACTTAACTATCTATACATAAATTAACCATAACATAATTATCAATAATAAGGTAAGATAAAAGGAGAAATTAAAATTAAAACGTTAAAACTGTGCCTCAGAGATAGATGATTGATATCCTAATATTGTTTTATTTTTTTTATTTGGTTATTTTACAAGATAATATTTAACAAAAAAAGAAGACCAGCTTCAATGATTTTCAAGAGTTCCCTAGTGTATCATCGAAGTTAGAGATCCAATGCCGATGAAATGGGACCACCCTTGAGGTACCCTCTTTCTAACGAAAAAAGAATCATCTAAATTGGTTTATAAACAAAAAAGTTATCTATAAAAAAATATAAATTCGAATCGTGAACCTCCTGCTTTTTTTTAATCCGGTTAATTATAAAATACGTCCTAAGTTTTGTGTAATACAAACCCTGTCTTAGAAATTCTACTCACAGAGCACTGAACACTAAAGACTTAAAATGTTAAATGACATCTTGGCCCGAAGCATGTTTAACACATGAAATTTACAAATGGAATGAATTACCTCTCAGATGCAGCTGTCAAAAAACAGATTAACTACAGATTTTTAATTTGAAAGCTAGCCAGACGAGTATTAAAAGATGCCCATCACCTTTATGGGATTTCATCAAACCGATTATTTCCTTTACCAAAGGCCTAAGTTCTAGGACTCATCGTAGAATTAGAACCTACGTCGCTCGATGCGGTTTCCATGCACCCTACTACCAAGCTATCATCGCTTAAATGGACGGCTTACAGATCCCGCAAGAATCCCTTAATGACTGGCGGCCAGTCCACACCATATCTGCTTATTGGAACACGGACTGAGAGTATCTCTTTATAAGTATTTAGTTAGAAGTATATGTAATCTATATTATAATATTATACTGTCTCATTAGCCTATTAGTCCTTAACGTAACTGTTATGCTCCAGGTCTTGGGTTAGATTTCCAGGTCGAGCAAAGTGTTATTGGGTTTTTATTTGAAATTTTCAGTAGCAGCTCGGAGTTTGGCTTTGTACCTGATTAACGGCAATAGGTTCGTCCTTTGTTTAACCCTTCGGAGATACAGGCGTGATGGTTTGTTACGTTATGTTTATCTATATTAATATTATAAAGCTGAAGAGTTTGTTTGTTTGTTTGGTTGAACGCGCTAATCTCACGAACTACTGATTCGAACGGAAAAAATATTTTAGTGTTTAAGGCTATTGGCTATATAACATCACGCTACGATCAATAGGAGTGGAGCATCAATGAAAAATGTTGCAAAAACGGGGAAAATTTATTCCTTTTGAGAGCTTCCATGTGACGCAAACGAGGTTGCGAGGGTCAGATATAGTTTATTTAAGGCTCAAGAAACTCTTTGTTTGCTTGTTAGAACGCGCTAATCTCTGGAACTACGAATCAAATTAGAAAAAAAAGTTTTGCATTTTATAGCCTATTTATTTGTGGTAGGTCTATAGGCTTAATAACTTCAAGCTACGACCTTAAGTTCCGGAGCAGTAACCATGAATATCAAGCAATCTGCCTTGCTGTATTGACTAGTACAAGTTTAATACGGATGAAACCGTGGGGCACAGCTAGCACGAAATAAATCCAATTTAATATACCAGATTATATGTTTCCTATTAGAAACGAAATAAAACCAATAGCCTATAGCGATACAATCCTATTTACAATTTGCTATACATATCAAATAAATACTACTAAGCCTATTATCAAAGTAAGCAAATATGTAGCTCATAAAGTCTCACGCATAATGCCAAAATTCGGTTTCTGTGCTCCAACAAATATTCACAAAGTTACAGATGCGTGTGACGAAGTTTTAAAATAACGCCAAGTCGACCGTATTTGGTACATTGCTATCAGAGAAGCGCTATTTTTATACGCAAGCATAACGTGGTATTGTCGTCAAGAGATGCAATATATACTGCAGTTAAGCCCCCTTCTCTAGCACGGTCAACACAGACTCAGGGTTGTCGATTACTATAATGTCAAAAAAAAAACAGTTTACTATACGTTAATTACAAAAATATAATTTACATTTCAAACTATTTGAAACTTACTTAATGCTTAGGAACGGAACCGCCTTCTTTTGAATGGAACAGAAATGCGATAGTTTTAAACGACGCTTACGATTATATATAATTTCTGGTGGTCGGGTTGTTTAAATCGGCGGATTATCGATTCGAAGTGTGTTTGAAACCAGGCATGTGCAAATATGTTTGTCAGAATACATTTACTAATTGAAATTAGTAACACCATCAATTGACGGTCACGAAAAGCACCGTGAGGAAAGCTGAACCCTTGATATTTTTTTTACCGACTATACTGTTAGCCATAGGATCGCAAGAAAACTCGAACCAGAACTCAGATGGATTATAATGCTTTAGCGGGTTCTGTGAATTTCTTGGCGTAACATTGGAAGAAGCCTTGCCTAGCAGTGGGTTTTTAATTTTTTAATGTAATGTAAATTTCGTTATACATTATATTTACAAATAATATTTATCCCTAAATAATACTTATACACCATAAGATTTATTTAGTATTGATATGTCAGTTCCTTGTTACATTTAGGCTTAAATGTTTTTTTCACTAAGCCTGGACTTAAATCACGACTACATAAATCTTGGTGTATGTATATCAAAATTCTATTTCGAATTAAATCTGACGCTATCTCAAATAACTAATTAATTCAATACCAAAGTATAACCGTAACATCACCAATCTAAATACACTAAACTACTAACAAGAATTTCCTAGTACTCGACAACCCTAATCGACCCGTTCTAATCTAAAGGTCCCACTCGGTTCGCATATGTTTGCACTGTACCTAAATCAACTTAGAATTTCATTGAGGGTAGGTATTGTTTATTTTTCATTACGACATGTGCGTTGCGTTGGTGGAGCAGCGGTTGCATTAAACTTAGTTTTATTGTTGAATGTTATTAGAAGCAGCGGTGGGTGGTGATCTCAGATGTGCCTCGACTAACAACCCCCGCTAATCTATTGTTATTTTATCGTAATCATAAAACGTGGGCGTGGCAACCCTATACTCATTTGAAGTAGCCTGTATGTTACATTATTATTTCGGGAATAATGTATTAGTCCGGTCAATTTAGACCAAAAAATGAGAGTGAAGTTACATAAAGTCCCAACAAGCTGAATTTCAGTGAAATTGTTCAAAATATAATTATAAACAATGTCTAGAAGTTCCCCATCATTCCCCTGTAAGGAAAAAATTTAATTCAAGGTCAAAAGTCAAAAAAATGAGTTTTTCGCGATTTTCAGCAAAACGGTAAGTTAAGCTTTTTTTCTTACGAGCCACCGTTTTTGAGATATAACGATTCAAAAAGTTATAAAAGTTATCGTCATAATATGCATGAGTACGCCACGTATATACATCTAGAGTTGTAATACTTTATGACGATAACAACTTTTATAACTTTTTGAATCGTTATATCTCAGAAACGGTGGCTCGTAAGAAAAAAAGTATTGATACATTTTTTATAGATAATTTTATGATCTACAATTTTTGTCTGAGGTACTTTTATGATAAAACTTACCGTTTTGCTGAAAATCGCGAAAAGCTCATTTTTTTGACTTTTGACCTTGAATTAAATTTTTTCCTTACAGGGGAATGATGGGGAACTTCTAGACATTGTTTATAATTATGTTTTGAACAACTTCACAGAAATTCAGCTTGTTGGGACTTTATGTAACTTCGAATGTCTAGATTGACCGGACTATATTGTACATTTATTCAACATACTTGATTGATGGCGTGTAAAAAGTTCCGCTTCAACTAGATACCGTCGGGCGTATTATAAAAAAATGCGGCAATTTATACTACGCCGGACCGGCGTACTCGAGGAAGTGTAGTACAGAAAATACTGTCACGTTGACAAGCTTCATTTCAAATAGTATAACACACGACGATATTAAGTTGCCGCGTCCGTATTCTACGAGTTGTTCGTAGGTAGCGTGGTATCTAGTTTAAGCGCCAGCGGAAACCAATAAATTATTCTATGACTAACATCAAATTTATATCTGAATTCTCATTTTTTAAAGAACGCAAAGTGACGTAGTCCTTGTTCCTGATGGTAAGCACAGCACATTCTAAAAACAAAGGCGACCACCGACGAAATCCATCGACTGTATGCGCTGTTATGCTGACCTGCAAGCCTCTCGTTAGTAGGCATGGAAATTATAATGCATCACTGCTATTTTTCATATATATGAAAACAAAAATAATTTATGAAGTAATTAATTTGTTGTAAAGTAATTTGTTTGTATATTGAATTCAAAATAACTGTTAAATATGATATATGTATGTGTTCCCTTCAATTCTATATATGCAACAAAAACAATTAATTTTTCTTGGTCTCCTATAATCTTCCTTTCGCGTTATTATATGAATTCATTTAACTTAATAAAAAATATAATAAACAAATTTTAACAAAAAAAAAAGGAATTTATATATCACAGGTGAAATAACAGTGATACAAATATAACTTCAGAGCTGTGACAATTATTTTTAAAAAGCAGTAATTTCCATGCCTACTCGGTAGTTAGATATGCACTGGCTAATCCCGAAACGCAACGATCCAAACGAGAGACACCATGACGGATATATACAGTGAGGTTCAGGTAGGTGCTTACAACCTCCCGCTCGATCACTGAACATACACCGGCTGATATCGGAACGTGACAACACATAAACGTGCATCTATGGCGGGTGTTTCACTTGGTGTATGGTGGTCGTGATTCAATCGATCCAAAATTGTCGTGTCACATATCAACTAGAAAAAAAAAGAATCGACTGACACAAACACCCTCAAACACGAGAATTAAATTACCTTTGTCAACATTTTTTACACAAAATAACACTATTGTACAAAATTTGTACAAAACAAATTCAACACATTTTCTATATAAAACTGTTTGGTATTTTAATTTACATTGTATCTTAGGCCTTCGTAATACAGGCATAGTCTATAGTTTGCAATCTTATGTAGTTAAACTGAAATATGTTAATATTATTGTTTTTGGTAATAATAGTAGATTACACAAAAAGTAAAAAAAGAGTCACTGAGTTGGATCCCGAGAGCAGCGAGGGATTCTAGAGTAGAATCCTGAGTGTAGCGAGGAATACAAAGACCGAGATGATTTTTTTCCCACGAGTTATGTACTCTACATTTTACTATTGACTGCGAGAAAACCTCTTAGGCGGTGATTAATTCATAGTGAAATTTCAAGGACATGTCCGGTTTAAAGTCATTTCGTTACACGAGATAGAAGTTACATATAATATAGAGTCATAAAGCAGGGTGGTAAAGTTCGCAACCATCATACACATAGTGATAAACCCATTACTGGTTTCTTTTTTTATGTTTTGTATTTCGAAGCGATGATTGGTCAGTAGTAACGAGGCGAGACAAGCCGCAGGCAGAAGTACAATGTGAAGCGTCTCCGCCTGTCCGATGTAGATTACGTACTTTGTCACCTCTAGCCAAATGAGAACCAAATTTTGTTTTAAAATATTACAGAGAACTGAATTCTTACATACCTACATAAATACACAGATAATTTTTTGTCACTAATTATGTTCAGACGTTTCTGGTATTTTATCTTACGAGAAATGAATCAATCGAATACGCGAAGAATATAAAACCACTAAGTAGACAGTTATATTCCAACGGACAAACAAAATTATTCGCTTTTACATCGAAATAAAAATGCGAGGTAAAATAAACTCCGAAACATTTTTTTTGAAGCCGTCAATTAGTAGATACCCTACCTACTATCAAAGGAAATTGGGGAATGTTTTTCGTTTAAAAAAGTATAACTTCAAACTGAAAATTGATATTCAGCACCATTTGCAGTATCGTAAGGGAATATTTGTTGATTTAAAAATTAATTTTATTCAAATGGATTGAAATTATAACTAGGGAAAAAGTCTTTACTATTTACAATGTCATCGGCTCTGTTAAAAAAAAAACTATTGTGCTTGCATATACAAAACGATTCTTGCTATTTGTTTAATAATGTACCTAATTTAATATATAGTTATTGTAGGTAGGCCGGCAAAAATTGTTCTACCCTTTCCGGTAATTAATGACCCGATAACAGCGCCTATATAGATATATTGCTAATTGCTGCTTGCTCTGAAACCATTGCTCCGATAAAACATATATAGGTCAAGACGTTCGGAAGCTATAGAATCACTAACAGTCGCATACTAGATTTTTAGAAATAAGACTAGCTGTGCCCGCGGCTGCTTTCGCGTATACTACAGCATACTGTCGGTCGGGCACACGCGCGAATCGTTCTACTCGCTCTTGGTTATTTAAAAATACAAAAATGCTCATTGTGGGTGATCCTTAGAAGATTGACATAATTATGCTCTGGCTGATTTTTTTAAAAGTAGTTTTAAGATATACAATGCACTACATTAATTAATTTTTCTTATGGTTTACTCAGTGTAAGCCATTTAAGTATCTCAAAATCGTCGCTTATCCAAATTAATATTTATTTGTGTGGAACCCTAATTCTTTTTCTAAAATCATAGTAACCTAAGTTATTCCATATAATATAAGCTATCTGCCAGGAAAGTCCCGTCTAAATAGGTCCAACCTTTTCGTAGATTACCGGGAACAAAATACCGTGCATTTATACTTTCATATGAATTTAGTAAAAAGCAGTTAATTTGGCATTACAAACAGATACTTCAATTTTATTTGTTTGTATAGATATTGAACTGCCAATAACAGCATTCTGGACAATTAATATTAAACTAACGATAATTAAAAACAAACAAGTTTATATACAAAATACGAACATAATTCAATTGTATACCAGTTTTACGTCTTTTGTGTGAGCTATCTGATCCCACTTTGTGAATTATTAGGTATAAGCAAATAGCTCTAGGCACTATAGTAGACGCCCATATCGGGGCTTTGTTATTTTATGAAATCCTTTTTAATACACAATATAGGATCAATATTATAAGACACTTATTTACAACTCGCTCATTAATTTTAATCAAATTAAAACAATGTTATTTAAAACCTAAGCAACATAAGATATATAATTCAATTACAATTAATTTTATATTTTATATAAAATGAATAAATATAATACTTAAATTTAAAAGAAACCAAGAGAGTTTTTAACGAGATCTTGAAATGACAAGTTGTAGATTTTATTTCTAATTCGTTAACATGGATTTTTGACTCTATATTATGTAATATATGTGTGTTTTGCGTAATATAGTTTGGTTATTGTGCTTAAGTGAAGTGGATTGTAAATATAAACTGAAAGCATGCATTTTGAAAGCTCACAAAATCCCCTTTCATCGTTTAAACAAGGGAGCCACCATCTTGTTAACCGCCACTTTGAATAAAACACCTACTACTACGAAGGCTTAACAACATTGAAACTGACAAGTGCTTTTTGCGTTGCCAGAAAAAGAAGAAACAAAAGTTAGCCATCATTGCTTCAATGATGCTGATTAGATGAGGAGGGAGTGGTAGCAGCCAAGCTAATATTAGGAAACTCTCTACCACCACTATGCTATGGTTTCTTTAAGATGTTCTTCTTGACCGAAAGCTCAGGCTCATCGTAACGATTCGAACGTACGTCAAATGAGTCAAAGATTCTACCCGTCAACGCTTTGACCGTGGAATGAATTCTCTGTTAAGGGTTTCCCACGGGACTACATTATGGGGTTCCCCTACAAGGAAGTTAACACGTTTTCAAAGGCTCGGTAACGCCCATGTGATACCGTAGCGTTGCAAGTAGGGATGGTAGATAGTGGCCCAACATTGGAGGACCCTCGATATTGGAAGTTGCATACCAGTATAATGTTAATATAGTACATGGTAAAAGAGCCTAAAACCTACCATACTGTTATGAATGATATTCCTTATTTATTAGATTTATGCACTTTATTATTCTCAGATACATCGATTACAATTACACATCCATCACACGTAACAACCATAGAGAGAGAGGGATGAGTCACCACAGACAATCTAATTGTTGCCAGCTCATAGACATCATAAACTATATTTTATCATACAACATCCCCCTTTTTCCATACAATAAAATAAACAAAATATTTTTTTCTTAAAACAACCTCTTTTACTTTTAATTACTACCTACATAAACTAATTATTATTATTTTTTTAATAATCATAAAAATATCTTGGTTTCTTTACTACTCTACCAGATCTTGTTACATATCCACTTACACAACTATTATTATTATTAGACAAACTACTTTCAACATTTACATTTTTCTCAATGACCTCAGGCTCATTATTTGACTCATCATTATAATCAACACTATTCCATGTATTATATTCTCCTCCTTTTATCAACATTTTTCTATTTCTAGTTATAATTTCACCTTTATCATTTAATATTTTATAAGATCTAGGACCTACTGCTTTCCCTATAACGACACCACTCTTATGCGGTTTACAATTATTTTCATTTTGTATTTTAACAAACTCTCCCCGTTTTAATTCATTCAAATTTCTATAGCTTTTATTATAATATTTTTTCTGATTCTCCTGTCTTTCAAGTAATTCTTTTCTATAATTTTGACTACACTTTTTTTTAACATTAAAGTTAATATTGGGCAAAATACTTTTCACATTTCTATTAAACAATAATTCTGATGGAGTTTTTCCTTCATTTGACACAGGTGTATTTCTATATAACAGTAAACCTAATTGTATATCCCTATTATCATGAATTAATTTCTTTAAAACTCTTTTAACAGTTTGTATGTATCTTTCAGCTAAGCCATTACCCTGGTGATGCTTAGGACTTATTACTTTATGTTCAATATTCCATTCTTTTACAAATTATTTAAAATAATATCCTGTAAATTGAGTTCCTGAGTCAGTATATAACATTTTAGGAATACCATGCCTAGAAAATATTTCTTTCAAATTACTAATAGTATATTTAGTTGACAAATCTTTCAATTCTTGTACTTCAACAAACTTGCTATATGAATCTACGGTAAGAATATATGGTTTTCCAAACAAAAAAAATATATCTGAAGCTAAAATCTCCCATGGACCTTCTGCAATTTCCTTACTTATCATTGGCTCTTTCATTTCACTAATTGCTTCCACCCTATCTATATCTACTTGTAAGCCTTCTCTTGTCAGAACATGACCTAAATACTTTACTTCTTTCTTTTTAAAGTTACATTTATTTTTATTAAATTGAATACCATATTCCCTTGCTCTTTGTAATACTTTTTTCAATGTTTCATCATGCCCAGCCTCAGATTTATTATAAATCAGTATATCGTCTAAATATATTTCAACTCCATTGATGTCTCGGAATATATTACTGAAAACTCTATGAAAAATTTCTGGACTACTACACAAACCAAAAGGTAACCTATTATAATAATATCTACCATAAGGTGTATTAAATGTTGTGAGCTCCTTACTCTGTTCCGACAAATTTATCATATAAAATCCTTTATTAGCATCTAAAGTACTAAAATATTTACTACCTTTTAATTTTGAAGTAATCTCATCTAACGTTGGAATCATTATTTGTTCTCTCTTAATTTGTGTATTTAAATATTGAGGATCCAAACAGATACGTAGTGAACCATTGGGTTTGGTTGTCATTACCAAAGAACTAACATAATCTGTGGGTCTGTTTATTTTCGAAATTATACCTAACTTTTCTAAATTTTCTAATTCTGATTTCAACTTTCCCATCAATTTAAAAGGTACATGTCTACATGGCTCTATTTTACCTTGGGAACCTTCCTTTAATTTTATATCATAATCAAATCCTTTTATATTTCCTATTCCTTCAAAAACATCTCTGTAATCATTTAAAAATGTATTATTTTTAGTATTTATGACTTTTATATCTTGTTGTATGTATGTATTATTAATCCGTTTAGCTAAATTAAATTTTTCTATAGTAGACAACCCTAAAATTGAATCATAATCACCCTTTGAAATCTTAAAATTTACGATATCAGTTTTATTACCAATTTCACACAACATGTTTAATTCCCCAACTATTTCAAGGTTAGAATTATCATAGTTTGACCACTTACTGCAATACTGTTCAAAATAATAAATATTCAATAAATTTTTACAAACATTTTGTGACATAACATTGCAATGTGCTCCTGAATCAAGTTTAAATTTAATTTTCTTATTTAACTGAACAAACATTACCATCTCAACCCAATTCCTCTTTTCATCAATTACATTAATTTGAATTGAACTTAAATTTAATTCTGTTAAATTATTTAGTTCACAAGACTCATCTTTAAATTTTACCAAATTAACATACCTATTATTTCTATTATTATAATAACACATACTTTTGAAATGCCCTATTTTACCACAATTATCACATTTTTTTTCATAAGCCGGACACATTTTCTTTATATGATGATAACCACAACGTTGACACTGTTGATGCACTTTATAATTTTCTGTCTGTCCCATCTTTTTATTCCCGTTTCCTTGTATTCGACTCCAACCTGTATTATTTCTACCTTGATTCACCAGCGTTCCATAGTTCTCTTGTCTACCTCCTGAATAATAATTTCCTTGACCCATTTTTGTTTCATAATTTTTGTTATACATTCTTTTGTTACTATAATTTTTCCCTTGATATTCTACATAGTCCTGCTGCCTTAGCTGAACTGTTGGTTGATGTCTCCTTTCTTTTCCAGTACTCACTACACTAATTTCTTGTTTATTTTCCATTTTCTTTATTTGTTCCTTGGCTAATTCAGCAGCCTTACATATTTGTATTGTTTTTTTGTAATGTTAAATTAGACTCTCGTAGTAATCTATCTTTAAATTTGATATCATAAATACCTGCAACAATTCTATCTCTGATCAATCGGTCCTTTATTTCGCCAAATTCACATGCCAAGCTGAGCTTCTTTAACTCCGTGAGAAATATGTCGAAATTTTCATTTTCATGTTGATTCCGTGTAAAAAACAAATGTGAGTTCACACTCTCATTGCATTCTGGTAAAAAATGTGTCTTGAAACATTTTAAAACTTTTTCATAACTTTTTGATTCTTCTTCTGTCAAAGTAAATGTATTAAATATTTCTATGCACTCATCTCCTAAACAATGGAGTAACAATGCAACTTGCACTTTTTCTTCTTGCAGGTGTGCTCCCGACGCCATCCGATAAATCTCGAATTTCTGTAGCCATCTTTTAAAATTTTCATTTGTTAAATTCACTAAGTGACTCGGGGGTGTTAATCCAGCAATGTCACTATATTCTTTGTTGGTTGTTGTTGTTGTCCTCAGCGCCATGTTATAAATGATATTCCTTATTTATTAGATTTATGCACTTTATTATTCTCAGATACATCGATTACAATTACACATCCATCACACGTAACAACCATAGAGAGAGAGGGATGAGTCACCACAGACAATCTAATTGTTGCCAGCTCATAGACATCATAAACTATATTTTATCATACAACACATACCTGGTTGCAAGCGTCTATAGGTTGCGGTGTGAAAAAACACACCACTATTCCAAGATGCGCAAAACAATAATATTAACAAAATACAGAAAAAGTGTAAGGTTAAACGCCTTAATTTAACCTCCCCGATAAATTCTGTAAAAGAACGAATAAGAAGAATAATACTAAAGTCAAGAGAATAATGAAAGTGAAAATGTAATATTAAAACATAAAAAGGCACAATATATTTCCATCACGTACAAAGTGGTGCCCTCTATCTGTCAAGGCGAACAAAATGGCGGGCGGAGTTATTAAATTACGCATTTACGTGGGTTCATTGAAGCTTTGTGTAATCGATTTGGTAAAATTGATATCAATTTCTGTAATAAAGTGAACGTACAAGGGAAAACAAGGGGAAAGCGATGTACGACGAAATATTATATTTCTCATATAAAAACGGTTGAGCGTGGAGTTTTAGCATGTTTTCATAACGGGTTTTGAAAATAATTGATTTATTATATTATGGTATTTTAACTTTGCGATATGTTTTATATCTTATCATTATTTAGTTTATAAACGATTTTATAATTTCTTTTTTAACTATAGTGATAAGTACTTACTTTTAAATCATTTTTGCGCCACAATATTAAAAAAAATTAAGTGTATATTTGCAATTTAGAAATAAAACCCTTTTAAGCTTACATACATAGATTAATGATTGGTTACCGCGTAAAAGTTTTTTTAAAGCTTATATACATAAATTAATGATTGTTTTCCGCGTCAGCTAATAATTAATCTATGCATGTTCCTAAAACTCAAACACGCGTTTTAAATATTTTTTTCTGTTTGCTTTTTCGGGGCTAATTCCGAAATGGGTAAAAGCGATTTCGAGGGAGCATTTAGGCGGTCTGAGAGGGTGTTCAGTGATACGCGATATTTAGTTAGACAATAATAATCAATTATTCTGTGTATTATTAAACTTACCTTAAACGTAAGATCTAGTAATTAAGTGAATATTTTAGAACACACGACGAATATAAAAACATTATATTATTCGCAAATTATGTTAGGTTCAAAGAAAAGGAACAGCTAAATCACCCTCATAAGGCCCGAGAATCTTATCCCATAAACATTATTTAATAAACCGTATCGTTAACGTGTTTATAACGGTAAAAAAGCGTGTTATTGATGTATAGCGTTGTGCCTTCGTGTGGAAAATGAAACCTAAACAAAATCGATCTCACTTTATCGTCAAATATTGTACAGAGCAACTGCTATCAGAACTTCACACATGATACTCGTGAAACGAAGATCTAATTGTAACCTGGATATAATTAATATTTTTTGTTAATTTTTCTTCTGCTTGGTATTGACGATATTACCTACATTAACCTAAGCCGTATTAACAAAAAAAAATTAAGAAGCATTAATTAGCTCTTTTCTCTTTTATTTCTCATCTGTCAATTATTTATTTTCGTAATATTAATAATAATTGAAATTCAACTCGATATCGTTTTTAATTTTAGCGTCTTTAGTATCTAATGAGGTGGCAACATTTAATAATAACGAAACTCATTCCGTAAAATGTCAATATTACAGAATATTTATAGGGTAAAATTTAACGAAAAATTAGAAATTAAATACCATTAGAGAACTTCTTGTAAATTATTTAAATGTTATATAATAATACTTTGGCAAATCGGAAACCGTTTATATACTCTTTACACAATTCTAATGGCATTTCTTTATACTACTGTGGTGACAAACAAACATACGGCCCGCCTGATGGTAAGCGACTACCGTAGCCTACAGACGCTTGTAATGTCATAGTTATCAACTAAGCCGTTGCCGATCTTGAATCCCCTTCCTCAAGAAGCTTTGGAAACCCTACTCACCGCAGGAACACAATATTAAGTTATTTGGCTGAAATCTTCTGTAGGGTGAAGGTATTCCACCAGTTGAACTATCCTAAAAAAAAAAATCTTTATTTAAATTTATCTGTACCCTACCTCTCTTATATTATGAATATAGGGAAATAACCGATAAGTTATAAATAATTAATCGCAATTAATATTGAAAACGTAAGCCCATCCAGCGCTCTTTAACTCTTCGCGATCTTTGCACACGTGGGTGTAGTTCGAAATATTATTGCTTCGATAGTTCGTGACAATTTTTTCCATCGAATCGTTTTCCTTATAACCTGCTACGCCCTACACTTCTGCAGTTACATCGGTTTTTGTTTAAATTGCATAGGAAAGAGTCTATTTTTTTTAATCTGAGAAAAGTGATATGACATAAGGATATAATAGTATATCGATGTATTAAAAACAACACCAACAAGATGATAAAGAAATATTATTACTTAAAATCGATCTAAATTATGGGCTTATGAAATGATTACACGCTTTTAGCAGTTAAAGTAAATAATAAAAGTAATATCAATCCTAAAAGTAAACGTTATTCTATTATATTTTCTATTCTATAGATTGACCTTTAGTTATACTAAAAGTCAAATTTAAAACCAGACTATCTAAATACATATATAAAACGCAAAAATTGTTCCACCTATGTCCTTTGTAGATTTTACCGATGTGCCCCAAACCGGTTTCATTAGAAAGGCAATAATGCGAACATGTTATTGGACTACTAAAACAATGCATTAGGTACATTCGGTCCATTCAAAAAGTCTTTATGTAGCAACAATATAAGTTAAATTACAATTACGGGATATAAATAACCACTGGGTAGTAACACACGCGTGTAACCTCTACTAGTAAACCTATTAGGGACTGTTGATACACCGAAACGCCATATCAAATCAGTTACGGCACATAAGCATATTTGTTAATAATAAAACCTTCCAAGTATATACATATAATTACAGAGACATCAGTTTTTCGGATTAAAGTTATTCTATTCATTTTTTATACCTAACTATAGTACTCAAACAGTCGACGAATAGATCTTTCTTAGTCGACCGCTGGAATTTCATAAACGTATAAAATACTTTGGAAAGATTTTCGTAGACTTACTATATCCAAGCAACTTACACAAAATGAGGTACTGCAGATAACTTACGATATACATTTAAAAATCAGAGCACCTGATCCCGAATTTTGGTCTTTTACATCTGAAGAGCAATTCGCGTTTGTAAAAAAAGCTGTTCAGTTAACGTCATCGCTCGGATCTACTTATTTGAGAGAGTCAACGTTTTTATTTTTATGAAAATTATGATTCGCCAGTTCGTACCTACATTTTGGTAGTAAAAGCCGATTAACAAATATTATGGTTTCTTTTTTAATTGGCGGCATCCTATAGACGCGTTGCCATTAGGTATACAAAAATAAAAAGAGTAGGTTGGTAAATATTTAAATAAATATAAATATTTTTTGAGCACCTCTGACATAGATACTTTATCAGTACTATAAAATAATCTAGTTTAAGAGATATGAGCATGATTATACGATAAAACAGTGAAGAAGGAGGTCAGTGGCAACTTTTAAAATATTACTCAACTCGCAGATGGTTGTGGCTGACAGATGGTAAAGAAAAGTTTTGATGACTATTTCACATTCTTTTTTGGTAAACAACAAAACGTGCTTTAGAAACGAATACTGAATTTAATTGTTTTTTTTTTAATATCGTATTATGTTGACCGTACAACGTACATGTAAAAAATGTCCGTTAGAATTGTCAAGCAAAAACAAGGATAGTGTTTTTTAACAAAAAAAAAAAGGGAAATAATACTCACCCTCCTATCCACAGTGCGGTTAATTTTAACATTCACCGACAGCTGTTTCGATACGCTATTTGAACACAGGAACAATGCTATATAATTCTAAATTAAATAAACTTTATGAAAATGACTTCCTCAGAAGCAATGATGACTTAGTGATACGAGTGATCGACGTGAGTTCGAATACTTGCAATATGCCTGAGCTTTCGGTGAAGCGTTTTCCTATGTCCTCCTGGCTAGCTACCACCCTCAAGTTGCTAATCTGTCGGCAAGCACCGATAGGTGTGTTCCGGCAGCTGCACTCGAGAGCCAGTCTTCCACTAGGCTTACCGTGCTACCATCTTGGGCCACATTGTTACTTCAGATCAAGTGAGATTAAGGCCACAACGCTAAATCTATAACCACTTAAGAATGTCAAAGTTATCACCTGTTCAGGGAAATCTTTTACATTTTTTTTTTGCAGCCACCATACATCAAGTGTAATAACGCCAGCCATAATGGTAGTTCACGTGCGTCGAGTTCCGGGATCAATAATCCGGAAGTTGTCAACTTTTGGAAAATTCTTTTAAAAATTTTATATATTGAAAATAAATTAAAATAATACCTTAATAATATTTATTTTTACATTAATACTTACATCATAAAAAGTGATTTAAAAATTTTTTTTAATTAAAATAATAAACACGACACAAACCGCGCCATTATGGTCCCGTGACGTCATCATTCATTTTAAATGTCAGTTTGTATGATAACAGTGACAAATGTGACAACTTATGCACGAGTCTAACGTTCATATTATCTGAATGGGGACGTCACATTTCTTAATCGGTGTTTCAAATCACGTGACTCCAGACAAAAATATTTTAATTTTCCGAGGGAATATTTTTAGCGGAGGTGAGGAACAGAGAGTAAAGTTCCTCATCCGCCATAGAAAAGAGAGGATCCTCCGGCCAGACGGGTGCTATGTCTGGCGGGCAGCTGCCCCTACTGTTGTAGTCGGGTTTTTGTATATATACTCAACGATAGAGTTATTTTCTATAGCGCAATGTAGGATAGTAGGATGCGTCCTATGTGGCTCGATAGATGTCGCTATGTGTCGCTACGTAGTTGTGTCGATACGTTGATGCGTCAGTTGTGGCGAGAGATGTCGCTACATATTAATTAAATAAACGATTACTTTATCAAGATTTGTATTGTTTTAGGTTTTTTATCATTAATTTACTTTAAATTTTTTTAATTTTTAATTCGTTCCTTTGGTGTATTCATTACATTTTTGAAACATATACAGTTAAGATTAATATTCAATTTCTACGGCTCATACTAGGTATAACCATTTTGAAAAATCATATTCTATAATTTAATCTCTTGATAATGGCAGTAATGTTCTTCAACAAAGAGGACTAGTAGCAAAGTTAAGAAAAGAAGAAGAGGTTTAAAAATATTAATGTTTCGATAATTCGAATTTTCAAACTGGTTACAATTATCATAGGGGAAGTGTATTAATTCTGTTCAGCACAGAAAAAATCCTACACCGTTTGTGTAATTCATAGGTAAGGTTTAATTAACGGTACAAATTCTAAGACAACGAACGGGGAATCGAATTCCGACCCAACTTAATGACTAAGCAATACAAGTATTAATTTGCGAGTAGTTAAAATATAGACACGCTGTCCATACAAGTCGACATCTGGATTGATTCACACGTTGAAAATGACAGGTTTGAAGTGATAAGGCTGCGGTCGGAGTTCGAGCGAGTATAATAATTTAAATACGTCTCACAACTAGGCACAGGTTTTCTTAAAACAGATTTTTTAAAATTTCTATATAGGTCTAGGCGTTTGATGCAAGTGACAATGTTGCCACAGATAGTAACAAGCTAAGCCTAGAGGCACTGACTCTCAGGTATAGCTGTCGCAATAGACCCATAGGTGCCAAGAATTAAAAATGCCCTACCATGCTATAGTTTCATCTCGATGTCTTCCTTCAAGGAAATCTAATGCTCATTGTAGGATTTGAACACACGTCCTATGGCACGGTGTCCTAACAGTCTATTAGTAAGCCGTCATCGCTATATCATAAATAATCTCAAATGTAACAATTTTAAATTCGGTGCCCATAACCAAAGCTTTCGGTATATGACGTCGAAACTATAAATTTGAAACAAACTCAATTTTCGGTTCATATTAACTTTTGTTACCGATAAGCCAAAGCCAAAAAAGTGTCAAGTCATTAATTAGTGTTATGAAATCCAAAGTGACAAGTAGAAAAAATCTCCGTTAACTGCCCATTGCTCACGGAGAGAGAACAATGTAATTTGAAAAACAGTACATAATATAACTTATTACTTTATTGAGAATGATGGTAGGTAGGGTTTTTTTAATGCACGCCTGGTTAGCTACCACCCTCAAGTTGATAATCTGACGCCAAGCACAAGGGTGCATCTATAGGGTGTGTTCCGGCAGCTTTACTTGAGACCCACTAGGGTTAGCGTGTAATAATCTTGGATCACATCGAAATAAAATTAGGTAAGATTGTGATCAAACGTTAAAACTTATCATCATTTCAGCCGAAAGATGTCCACTGTTGGGTATAGACCTCCCTCAAAGATAGCCACAATGACCGATCATGTGCTGCCTGTATCCGACGGCTAATCCAGCGGATCCTGTCAAGCTTGGTTATTATGGAAAATCCCCTCCAAATTGTGTTTAAACAGGACAGGGCTAACAGAAACACCACACCCTCACAAATTAGTCAACACTTGCCACTTTCCCAACTAAATAATAGTGGAACAATATTGAAGAAAATGACATAAAGACTTCAATTGTATAGATATTAAATGCAGTCTCTCATTGAATATTATAAAAGCAATTTTCTACGAAGTATAATTTTCTTGATATAATTATACATTTAGTTTACTGTTATTAATCATTATTAGATAATGACTATTCAGAAAGTCAAACAGAACTTGGCAACATTTAATAACGAGACAAACAATAAGAACATTAATTAAATGTAAAGAAGAAGAAGGTGGTGTGTTAGTTAAAAAATAATTGTATTCTAAATAACTTCGGGGATTCACGCCGCCTAATTACGTATTTCACAAAGGCAAACCGCTATTTCGCAGAATTCGCTAAATTTAATATGGGCTTCAGAATAGCAAATTATGATTATGTTCGGTACATTATGGTATTATTACGTCGTTTAGAAGTAACTGTGCCCCACGGTTTCACCCGTGTTAAATGTATTCCACCAAGTCTCAATCGCGCCGCCGCGCCGCGCCGCTCCACCAAGGCAACCGTGTAGTTTACAGCTTTCCACCTTGTTTGACGTTCATGGTCACTGCTTGGTACCTTAGGATCGGAGCGTGAATTTGTATTGCTTATAACCTTCTTCAATAAATAGGCTGTAAAACACAATTTTTCTATTTCACGTCTGACTAGTAGTTCCAGAGTTTAGCACGCTCAAAAAAAACAATCGTTTGATGAAATGACGTGCAATCGGTTAGGTGTAAAGATCACTGCCCAAATATAACCATACTCAAACGGAACTGCAGTCAAATGCGACATCGGTCACTTTAAGAAAGACATTGAATCACATATTATGGTTTCCATTAAAACACCTAATATCCTATTATTTAATAATCATTAGCCTAGTGGTCGTAAGTGCGACTGCTACGCTCGAGATCTCCTGGGTTCGATTCCCAGTTCGAATAAAGTGTTATTTGGTTTTTGTATGATATTCTCAGTAGCAGCTCGGAGTTTGGCTTTGTGGCCGGTTAATAGCAATATGCTCGCCGCCTATTACATGGACCTCAAAAAACATACCCGGCGAACTTTGGGTGAACATGAGTACACCTCTGCCTAACCCTTCAGCACACAAGCGTGATTCATGTTATGTTATTAAATAAAATATACTTACCACTAAATTAAATCATAGTAAAAATTAAGTCCCAACGCAGTTTATTAACGCAATTTATTATAGTGAGGTAGTTAATAATTACATCTCTATAATGTTAAATAACAATAAGCCACGCTTACATCGCCGCGCGTATTGTATATAATCACGTGAACAGATTCAATGGAGACCAGACACAATTGAATGTTGCCAGTTGCTATTAATTGCATAGCAACTATGGTAACGCAACGTCCTTTGTAACCATCATCCATAGCTTTAAACGAGATCAATTTTTTTAAAATCATTGTTTTGTCAACCTTTTATTGTCGCTATAGTCAAAAGAGTTAAATAGAAAATTGTTGCGACGATTACGATATGTTAATATGACGTTTCTCAAAGTTCGTAAGAATAGTTTTTATTTTAAAATGGCTTATAAACCCCGTACGAGCGTGAAAGAAAATCACCCTCTTTGACAATTAAAAAAAATAAAAAATTCTAACCTACCCAATAGTTTTTTTAAACATTGCAAACTCTTATATTCTTGAATTCCTCCATGGTTCACGAGCCCTAGGAAAACGATGCTTCAATTTACTTATAACGAGACATCATCACGCCGTATTCTTCTCCATATAAAGCACCAGTTGTTTATTATGCTCACTCAGTCATTGTGCTTAATCTCGTAATTCTCGTATTAGAACTAGCACGCACGGACGATTTTTGTAACTGTGACTATTTCACCACTCTTGTCCAAATCTGTGGATATGTACGAAAAACGCGCATGTTACGACGTGACAGCTAAGTGACACTATTGTTCGTCGACTCGTGAAGAAGCCCGTGACAAAACAATCACTGCAGCGCTCGGTTTTAAGAACCGCGCGCGCATGTGTGACAAAATTGTCGCTATTCTTTTTTTTATTTACTTACTTTTTAGAAAGAGACTTTCTTCAGCTGAGATAGAAAATCTCATGTTCGTATTTATGTATGTATGCTAATGCAGATAAAATGCGTATTGATTCATCAAAACTTTCCACACTCATTCGAAAATATCGAAAAAATATCACTGGATGTTGTCGAAGTTTATAAAACTGTGTATAACTTTCCAGTTTTTAGCCTGTCACTCCAAATGGCGTGTTATTTTTTTTACGATATTTTCTTTAAGTCTCATCAGATCGCTGATAATCTATATCGACAAATACGCTTGTATTTAGAAAGAACATAGTGATTGTCATCTTTTGTCAGCGCACTCCACTTTATGACGTGACATAATAATATTGACAAACCCTTTTGTCACGGTGCCGCGGTGACAAAAATAAATCGTGCGCGCTAGCCCTTACTTTTTAAATATTGCTTTTTTGCTTACAGTACAATCTAAGGGTAGGAGTGATTACCGACGTAGGAATATATCTAATTAAATATTTATAAAACTAATAAACATAACAGGTCATTGTATAAATCTACCGAGGTAATCAGAGTTATTAAGATATCGTGACAGGCCTCGTGGCGATTAATAGTAAACGCTACTATTGAGCCGAGGGGTCGCGGGTTCGATCCCCGCCCATGACTGACTTTGTGTGATGAGCATAATGTCAGTTGTGTGTGTCTAGGTGTTAATATCGATATATGTATGTAAGTATATCAGCTGTTTAGTTACCATATTACAAGCTTTGCTTAGTTTATAATTAAACGGCCGTGTGTGAAATTCTGTCCTCATATATATCGTCCTACCATCAGCCATGGAGATCCTATCCAACGGGGACTCAGAAGTTACATCAGCTGTGTATGGTATTTTATATTTATTTGGCATTGAATAAATACTTGTCTCGCGTCTATCTACCAGTCCAAAGTTTATCCGACATAACCCACCAACGAATCAGCATGACAATGCCAACTTTTGTCGGCGAAACGATTTTTATTTGGAAACGATTTTATTATTTTTATGTATCGGGAACCCGAACGAAGTGTATAGTAGAGCGGTTGACCCATATCAGGCGTTTTTATTGATAGTTTTTGCTCACAAACTGTGCATATAAAAGAACTCTTTATTCTTTTGACTGTATATACAACGTTATCTATATATTAATACGTGAAGCAAAAGCTTTCTTCCCCTTTTTAAACGTATTGCGTGCACGGAAGACTGTGGGATTTGGCATGTTAAAGTTTATATGGAGAAGGAGTGCAGAAAGCTAAAATTTATCTATAATATCCGTTACTAATATATTAAAATAATACTGCGAATCCTAAACCGATCGGTGCCATTGAACTTAGACCTCCCAAAATATTGACATTGTCCATATCGAAAAGTGACAGCAAGTGATGTAGATAATACTCATTGTTCAGGTTCATGAATCCTGCAAATGTCAAACAGAAAAATAGTCTAAGATCAAAAAGTCGCTAGTCGAATTTCGACCTTAGGACGATCGCTAGTATAAATAACTAGTTGTTGACTGTTCGACCGCCAACGCACCCGTATAGCCTATCGTTTATTCTCACTCCTAGTAATTGCCTACAGCTTACCAGATTGTTTGTCGCTTATGGTTACTTCTCCGCTCCATAAAGTATTATTGTGAAGTTATATAGCCTGTAACTATCCTCAATAAATAGGGTATAAACATGCAATTATAATGTTTCATATCTCATTGTTAGTTCCAGAAATAAGCATGTCTAAACAAACTTTAGACCTTATAGTTCGGTTCTATTCTCGTAAGAATATACAAAATTCGCTTAAATGAAAACATATTAAATTTTAAATTATATTCCTAAAATATAAATATACGCAGCGGGCGAGAAAACGTATTGCGAAACATCCCATTTTAAATATTAAATTGAAGGTAGATATAACAAAGAATACTTAATTACTAAAAATACCATACACAAACACAGTAGCAAAATACATGGACTGGATGTGACTTCTTGTTAGTTTAATTAAATGTTGAGTAATTTAGTTTTAGTTTTTTAGGTAGTTCATTAGTAGTTTTTTAAACGCTAACATAGTTTTAGCTTCTTTAATATTTTTGGGTAGTTTATTATATGATTGTGCGCTTTCACAAGTGATGTTCTTTTTTCCATAGTTTTTTCCTTGGATGGCGTAAGACTAAGTTGTCTGCACTTCTTAGTATTTTTGTTTGTATATTTTTCTTTTTAGTGAATGTTATACAGCTATGCATGCATGTCTTTATTTAATATTTTTCGTATTAGTACACAAGAATAATATTTATATGTTAGTAGAACATGAGTCTTGCTATGACTACCAATACTGTTACTATATTATACTAGCTGTACTAAAAATTTTAAAGATATATTTGGTACCTTTTAAAAAGATAATATACTTTTAGTTATAACTGGCATTACTTTGCGACTTACCTAAGTCTTAGTTTTGGGATAGGTAGTTAAGCATTGCGTCAAGTTTCAAGTCAGTCAGTCAAGCAGAAACAGGTATTTTAGGAAGATCTTATCAACTGCCTTTTACACAAGACGCAGAAGCCTGTGTAGACTAATCAACCGAGCCATTCCAAAAAAGAATTTTGTTCCAACTCGGCACTTAATTTTTTTGAAAGCAACTTTTGTAACTATTATCAAATGTATGACAAGGAAGCGTATAAATAAAAAGTTGGCCGTCACAGGACGCCCCGCGCCCGGCAGATGTGAAACGTCTTAGCGAATACTAAAAAAAAATACGCCGGGTGATCCTCAAACACCACAAACCAAAAGAAAGCCACTGTGAAGATATTTATTTTATTACTATATTTATGGTGGTCGCGATCCCTAGCAACCGCTTTTAATATATCCATGTTTTAACATGAAACTTTGAAATGTTCCAGTTTGTCTATTTAAAAAATACGAACTCGGCTCCACAGCGCCAACGTCGGAGCCAAAGCGTCGCCACGCCAACAGTCGCCAGCATCGGGACCAAAGCTTCGCTATGTCAACAACCGGTCTGACCCGCCACATTAGATGTTTCACGTCAATAAACAGAAAAATAACACACAAACAATTCAAATGCAGTAATTATTTTCAGTACAAAACTCTCAACGGTACAACATTACCGAAAATACTGCACAGTCGCGTGTAAAGTATACACTTGACCTATTTCTATAAGAGGGTATGTAAGACAGAGATACATATATACATGTAAATGGAAGATATGAATAGAGATAGGAACCAGAGGTAATGTTCACAGTGTATCTAATAGGGTTGTCACATAAATATGTCGCAGAGTTAAGCTATTATACCTCTCGGGACATTATGAAAATTTTACTGAAGGTATAATTTTGAAAGTAAATATAAATATTATCCAGATGATATTGCGAAAGACAAAAAGAGGAAACTTAAAAATGATTAAACCTTTCCTATAGATAACGAATCAATCAAAAACATTAATCTACAATGACAACAACAATTCATAGACGGCACATAGAAGAGAAAATCAAAAATAGCGATGAATGAATTATGATAATAACTGTAACCAATAAAATACACACAATCAAACAATTATTTAAAGAAAATGGTTCACGTTAAATAATTAATTATCACTATTAACTGGAATGAGCTATTTTCTATTACAAATATCGATTTTAATTATACGCAAAAAAAATATCGACTGGGAAGTTGTAGATTTATTAAAAACCTTTTCAATGGTACAGAAAGAGTTATTATTGTAACAGACGACATCTAATTGAAATCTATACTATTTATTTATTATTGATTGAACGCGCATAACACTGTATCTACAAATCAGATTTTAATAATTATTTGGGCATTTTATAGCATATTTATTGAGAAAGGCTGAAGGGCTATATAATTTCGTACGACGACCCTAACATCAACCACGCAAGCTATAGGAAAGTACGGGAAGTGGGAATAACGGATACGCTACACAAGTGTGTTAGCAAAGGTGCGCTGGAGATTTGGTCGGATAAATTTAACACGTGTGAAACCGTAAGCATAGCTAGTTAAATAATATATAAAATATCAATATCAATTAAAAAAAGAGTAGCATTTAAGTTATTGATATAATTGAAAGATTATCGAAGTATGTATTTTATTTTGTAGCATGTCAAATGCCGGCACTCCTAAAAAATCTACGGCAGCCACCGAAAGATCTATAAACCCATTGCCAGTTATCGCTGTTATGCCCAAATGTGTATTCACGCTACATTTGAAGAACCCAATATTGCAGGAAGAAGGTAAAGCACTGGCCGGGAATCGGTTGCACAGCTTCACAGAACGGTATGTGAGTTTAGTGAACTTCTTAGCTATATATATGCCTATGAAGCGTTTGTCTAATGCAATGCTATTTCAGATAAATTTAAAATATCACCTCCTTATATCGTGTATATAACAAATATCATATTGTTTCTATAGTGAGATACCTATTTATTCGACGGCTTCGTTTAGGATTCATAGACGTTCCGCATCCAAGGATTCGTTCCGTTCACCGAAGTTATTCGATTTGCGAGGAAAACATTGCGATGCCGATGAAAAATTAAATTATTTGCAGATAGACAGTTGGAAATTGTTGGGAAATTGACGTCGGACGCGTGCAAGATTTCCAATACTGAATTAATGTTCTCTTTTTTTCATTAAAATATGAATTTTGAAATGTTATTTAGCTTTGATATTAAGACTAAACAATTTTTTACAGTTAACTATTATAATGCTGTATTAAGATTTTTAATGGATCATAGGAACATCGATAAAATATTTGTTTTGATAAATTATCACGTTTTCCCATATATTTATTAGAAAGGAGGAAAAAATTATATTCTGATGTCATTTCAAGTTGACGTTCAAAATTCTTAGAGTAAGAGATAGAACGTTATTCATAATTTCCCTTGTGGCGGATCTGCCCGTGCTACGTCTTCCGGTAGGTGGCCGCTACTCGAGAACTGGTCGGCCCCATCTTCCATCCGTTCTACGAGCTACGTGGCCCGCTCGCTGTCATTTAAGTCTAGCTACTCTAGGGGTATGTCGGTGACTTTGCTTCTCCCACGGATCTTCTCATTTCTGATTCGATCACGCAGAAAAACTCCGAATATAACCCTCTCCATTGCCCTTTTGACGTTATTTCTAGAATTTAAATATGTTTAGAAAATAAGATTTAAGGTAACCTTTAGCATTTTCAATATGCTCTAGGACCGTTGGATGTCTCTAAAACTTTTGATGAATAGTTTGTTGGATGGCACATTCAAAATATTAAATGATCATTATTAGACCATTATTTTTTGTATAATAATACCATACTAATTGCTTTGTACGATAAAAAAACTGGAAGAAGGAATTGTTCTAGGTAACATGAATGTGTGGAATCGAACCCCATGCAGGATGATAATATCATTAACGATCGTTGTTATTTTCGTACTGGACCACGATTACCATCAGCAGTGGATTACACGGTACTTATATAAATTATAATTTTATAAAATGCATAATACGTTAATAAAGAAATTAGTAAACATTTACTAAAATTACCATTTAATAATATATATTTAGTTTATTATAAAACAGAATTAAAAAGGCTTTATTAAATAAGGGACTATTCCAAACGAGCCCGAAGACGTTTGAAAACGTTGAACTATTTTTTATTTTGTATTAAAAGCTTAGAACTTTCATGAATTTCAAATTCTATGCCAATTGCCAACTGTACCCCGCGGCCTCGGTGTTATTGCACGCTGTAATTTCAGAAGAAGTTTGGCTTCTGGCCTAAATGCAAACAAATCCATATGGAAGGCATTTTTGATCCAGTCTATGCTCATTCTGGCGATAATTTTATAGGGTATGATTTTAACTGTCGCTTAGTAAATGACCTAATTAATAAGATTTGCCCTTGAAATAATAGATGTGTGACCAGAATTGAATCACCAACCAATATCAAAAGGCTTGCCTAAAACTTCTTCAATATCAGTATCTGACGCTCGCTATCTCCCGCTGTTTCTTCTCAAAACTTAAACCTAACCTAACCCAGTCGCATCTTCCGTGAATTGATCATCTAGATTAAGTATTTAATCAAATATATGTTTTAATCATCCCTTTGGAGACTATTTTTATTGGTGACTAATATAAACTTTTGTGAAAGAAAATATTGTTGCTAATATTATAATAGGGTAAGACTAAACAATAAAAATATATTAAAATGTTTGGACTTTGAACAATTGTAAATGACGAGTTCAATTTTGAATATTTTTCAGTAATGACATTTTACGATCTAAAAAAGACCACAATACATTCCAATTAGCGAAGAAGCGCGCCCGGGGCTTTATTAATTGATAGAAACGGGATTAAATCTTAACGAACGCCGTGCAAACTGATATCGGAAGATATTAATTGATATTGTTAATTGGATCCAAGTAAGTTAGCTTCCACGTCGTGAACACGATAAGTATACTAATATTATAAATTAAAATTTTATCCGTAAATCGACTAAAACACAGTGAAACAGAATATGCCGCTCTTCGATTACCGATCTAGGTATACGTTCATTTAATAAGTATTAGTGTTAGTTTCAAATTTAAATCTATACAAGATAAAATTGAAGTGACTTTTTGTAATGTCAAAATAATAGTTTTTTACTAAATGCATATAAAAGTATATCCGAAACGGTTAGACCAAATTTGACGGGACTTTCACTGATAGATAGCTGATGATATAGGGAGCAACTTAGGTTACTTTTATTTTAGAAAAATAATTAGAGTCCTGCACAAATAAAAAAAACTGGTCATGGTGAATCAATTCGGGCGCTTAAATGGATTACGCTGAGTAAACCATAAGAGATATAGAAAATTTATTTACTACATAATTATAGGTATTAATAAGACCTACAAAAAAGTCCAGGAAAGTATACATCTATCTTCTAAGGGTCACCCACAATAAGCATTTTTGTTTTTAAAATAGCTGGGAGCAGGGGAGCAAGAATCGCGCGGGCATTCTGTAGTCCACGTGAGCGAAGCCACGGGCACAGCTAGTATTATAATACAGATCCAAAGTATTATCAAGGTCCTGTGGGAATATTTATAAAATGTAAACAGGTCCCTAGGTGGTCGCCGTTGTTTTTGAATTGTACTGTGCTTACCATTAGATACGGTGCCGTCATTTTGACGTTCCACTATAAAAAACGAAAAATGGCGCACGCCTAGGCCCAGTGACGTAACCTAGGCAACCGCGGGAAAGGAATCGTTTTTATTATTTCCCGTGGATGCAGCGATATTAAATATAAAGGGGTTTTCAATAAGGACATGAATAAATGAATATTCAAATAAAACAAAGAATAATTGTGATAAAAAGGGCTGAAATTCACTCTAGGTGTAGTAGATATAAATTTCGGTATCGTTCATATGACTACAGCGAGCACGTTTGCAGCGATCCATTCTTTTAAGTCAATTTTCCAGCATTCTTTCATACATATTGGCAAAAATACCCGATAGAAGCCGTAGATAGATACTTCTACTTTACTTTTGCAGACATTTATTATAGGTGCCATTTTACATATAAATTCCAAAGAAAACGACTTTATTTTTTATTCGAGCCAGATATTGAAACAGGAATACAATGGCACTTGTATGTATGGCTCTAAAAGTACAATAACTTGATATCATACGAATTTTTAAAGAAAGCTATACGTAAATTGGATATAAAAATATTTCCCTATCGATAACGTTATTTTGGAATGATATAAGAATATTTGATCTCGCCTATACTAAATCATGTTTTAACATGGATATAACTTGTGCGTGATTCTAATGCGGATGCACAGACGATACCCCTATTTTTGCTACGAAACAAAAGATATTGCGCTGCTAGGCTTCTGTTTAAATGTTACGGTCAGGAATATGAGTTGGGAAATCTTCAGATACTATGGGCAGGATTGCAGATTTGTTTGGTTCAGTTATGAATAATAATAAGTTTTATATCTCTCCTTTAGCAAATTATTTTCATTATCCAAAAAAGTCTTCTTTTTGTTAACCTTTTCCCTCCTAAGTAAGGTCAGCACAAATTGATTTCTTCTTCCACTTTCGACTATCAGCTGTCTATTCATCCTATCAGCAATTGTTTCCTGTATAGCTTTTCAATCTTCTTCTACTTCTATATCCGTCCATCTTCATGCTTCACACACATATAAACACCTCAACTTTCTCACATCTTTACCAAATGTAATATGTTTTTCTCTGACATGTACAGATCTTATAATAGTTTTATATACTTTTCTCCTAGTTTTAGGGGTATTCGTGATTCAAATATGATACACGAGACTTATCGCAAAAATCCAACCTTTATCCAGATATCTAACGTTCGGAAATATCGAAGTTAACCATATAAATTTTTTGCACCTTCATATATATGTATACTGCTCGTCTATTACATTCAAAATAGGTAGATCATATAAAAATTTATCTATTCAAGTCAGGGCCTTGCAAAACATTCTAATATTACATATTGAACAAAAATAAAGCTATATAATTAAAATTCGGAAAATAATGAAAAAAGGGTTCTCGTCGTCGTTTAAAACACGACCCCGTTTGATGAACCGGAGCTCCGTGAAAACGTAGTACTTTTCCGATTCAATCCGTTTCGAAAGATCTAGAATTTACTGAAGGCTAGCACAATAGAGCAAACATCTAAAAGGAAAGAATCCTACTGACACCGAAGACGTGTGAAATAATGGATGCTCCATGGAACATTTTAACATGTATTAAATTACTTATCCAATATTTCTTTATTATTTTAATTTTTCAATATCATGGACGATTATTTAGGATATTGACCGAAGTTATACGTAAGTTCATAGTGTCCAACTTGTATTACTTAACGACAAGCAAATAATAAATGATGATTTTTTAATACATTACTTAAAGTACTTAAAACTATAAATCATTGGATAATTTTCAATAATACCCAACTTTATTAGTCTTCCTTATGGTGTCTTAAAATTGGCTCTAAGCATAAATCCTCAGAATTCAATGAACAAAGTTTTCTACGTATTTATTATGTATATATCCAACACCTTTTAAATTTCGTAGCACATCGAAGTGTACAGAGAAGTGAAGACACGTATGAATTGACAATACGGGCTGCTCTGCTTGAATATTCTCTAATATCAGACGATCTCGGTTAATCTTATTATATTTTCCTTACTAAACAAAGTAAGTGTAACACCAAAACACCTATCTCGCTTGTGTAGGATTTAAAGCGCCATTTACAAATCAAAGCTTGAGTTTTAGAAGATGAAGTTTACGCGTGTCATAAGATATTGGCCTCTAAAACAAAAATAGCTTCAAAAATTTTATCCCGAGTGCAAAAAATTCAATAATGTTTATTTATACAACGTTAAATTATTTTTACACAAAAGTCAATAAAATGTATTCTATGCCTAACTTCAAAACAAATATTTTAATGAATTTAATGCTTTCAAAAATTATGAAGAGATTATGAAGCTTCATTCACCGTACTATCAATCAATTAATTTCCGACTTAGAGTTTAATTGGTATAAATAATTATTATTTCGAATGATCACATTAAATCATTGCTAATTAGTGGCGGAGAAAAACTGAATAAAAAAAAAAAAAGCTATGTACAAAAAGGTTTTAAACAAATCTTTCGTATCTAATTTATCGATATGCGATAAGTTCGCAGAATGTGAGATATGCCAAACATAAGAAAAAATCAACAAAAACGTATACTTTATAGATCTCGCAGTGCGAGAATAAATTCGTTTAATAAAACTAACCATCGCGAAACCTTTAAAGGACTATAAAATCGAAATTTATCATATAGAAAACACAATTTATAATATTATTTTGCGGCAACGATTAAATTCATAATTAAATTACAAAAGTCGTTCGCGTTAAATGCTAATAAAAATATCTTGGATATGAAAACATTAAAAAATATTTTAACTATACTAATAAAGAGAAACAGACTGAAGTTTTATTAGTTAGTGCAGAGAATTTTCTCGAGAAACAAGCTCTTTCAGATACTCGAGCATTCGATCTTAAAATGATATTTTTGCATTATTTGTTAAGAATATTTTTCTGAAAACTTCTGTACAATAAATATAAAATTAAATTATTAAATTTGGATGAAACAATATTATAATAACATTTTAGAGCGTTATTATTGCACTACAATAATGTCGATACAAGCAGATCTACATTTATCCACTTTTCACTTTGTATTTTGTGCGAAACGTAATTACAAAAGCGCATTTAATCAACGTTATCAACCACAATTTAGTTTTGTTATGCAACGTGTGTAGTTAGTTACTTACAAAGTTTTTCTTCATTGTCGAACAAATGATAAATCGGTATAAGAGTTCAGAGGCACTGTCAAGAAATTAAATTTAAACTCACCATAACGATGATACATCTTAAATTCTTTTCAATGAATATACTAGAATTAAATCTTTGTAGAATAATCCGCTTTCACTTTGATTGTGTCACCAACTGCTAGAGGCTGGAAATTATTTTTTATTTGTATTTCAAGTTCTCAATAGTAAATTAAAAGAGCGTGTTTCATGATACAATTCAGCTGGAAAGTAATAAGTACGAAAATATCTGTATGAGTTTTTACCTATTGCTTTGCCTTGTATAATTTGTAATATATAATTTTATAGATACAGTAGCATCCTATTAATGTTTCTTATATGCAGTGTTGCGTAATGTTTATAAATATTACTTTCATACACGAACATAACTTAATACTTTACTTATAACGAGAGCCATATCAAAAGATTTTGATAAAGTGTTTCTATTTATAATATGTATCTAAAGGAATCAACTTATCATTTAAATGGAAAGGCCTCAGCCGATGTTCAGAGTCATAATATCTTAAAAAATCACGTTTCATTAATAGAAGTTATTAAAACGGTTGTAACAGGAGAATAGTCGCGCTCTATCAGTGCATTGCTTTTAGCACCGAAGCAAATTAACGATAAGAAATTCTCGACTACAATCCGAACGGCTGAGAGAAAACGCATTTCAGATAAAACAACAACACATTATGTTGAACATATAGTTAAAGTGGACGTATTTGTATTTATTTTATACATGGTCATGGGCAACTTTATTATGAAAATAAAATAACTGAAGAAAAACAACAACAAGTGTTAATTTATTTAACTTCAAGAGAATACATTTATTTGAAGATATCGGAGGAAAAATTTCAGTTTCTAGAGTGATTTTCAACGAAATAATATAATTATCATAATTCAATAACTCTTCCCATATGATCAGTCTTGTAAGACATAACAAGAAATATCTAGAACATATTTTTGAAAGGACTTTCTACAACGAAGATTACTTGCTAATTTCCACCCAAATTCATAGCTGCCAATTCACAGCCTGCTTGGCATTTTAACAAACTTAAAGGAATGCTAGCACAAGAAACAATTATCGTCATATTTTTTGCAATGTTATACGCTGATAAAGTTGGAGAAAAAGCTTTGAAAGCCTGCAGAAGTTATGGACAATCCATGCTGGAATGCCACAACATTTTGTTTCCTTCGTCTAGAGTTCGAGTCCCTATTGACTACCTCCTATACCCACATATGGTTCTTATTGGATTCAGAAAAAGGTTACAAGACCAACCGATGTGGAAGTGTGGCGGGACGCTCTTAAGTGAAAGTTGGGTGATGACGGCGGCACATTGCACAGAAGATCTATTCGCAGGTCCAGCGAGCGTGTTGAGAATCGGCACCACTACTTTTGAATTCGATGAAGTCGATGAATTAGCCCAAGAACGAAAAATTGCTGAGATAATTCCACATCCTAATCATACACTGCCATCTAAATATCACGATATTGCCTTAATGAAGGCTGAACCAGCTTTTATTTTAACAAGAGATATAAGAATAGCTTGTTTGCCATTAAATGATGATATAGGTGCAATGAAGTTAACAGCCATTGGATTTGGAGTTACTGTATCTGGTGCATCATCAGGAAGCCATACTTTAATGAACGTTGACGTTGATATCATTAATAGAAAAACATGTAACAAATCTATGAGATTTTTGATAAGGAGAAAAATTTTGGCGCAAGGTATAACAGAGGATCAGCTATGTGCTGGTGACTACGAACATGGTGGACGTGACACGTGTCAAGGGGATTCAGGAGGACCATTGCAAATAATGGAAGACAGGGTAGATTGTATAAATACTTTTCCATTACATACTGTTGTAGGAGTGACATCTTTTGGAAGAGACTGTGGAAGGAAAATGGCTCCTGGAATTTACACAAAAGTGTCGAGGTATATTGGTTGGATCGAAAGTATTGTGTGGCCTTGAACGTTTAACGTGTAAATAGCGGACGAATTATAAATTAATCAAAACATAGATGCGTCATAATACTGTTCCTAATTTATTAACACAAGTTCAACTTAATAAAAAGTGATAGCTATATAGAAAACACATTTTTTGTTACCATACAGACCACACAATATACTTAAAAATATAAAAGCTTTGATTAAGAAATGTGTGTTTCATTTTTTGACGTGACGTCTTATAATTCGATGGAGCCGGCTGCACGCACGAAAAAACATGACTCATGCGGCGTTACTTCGCTCTGAGGCATTCCATTTAAGGCTTGGAGTGCAAGCGAGAGCGCGGAACGAGTGACAAAGAGGCACAATCGGCCTCCGCGTTCGGCAGCGTTCGACATCTGTCTTGCATTGCATTAAAATGATACCATTCCATCAGTATTTTCTTATGACGTTCTCACGTTCAACTGTCATCAGTAAACCGACTTTACAGACAACCGATTTTTTTATAAATTAACAATCACTAACTATATTTGTATTAAACATAATTTAGGTGTTGTGTAACAAAATGACCGAATTTGTTGATATTACTTATTTACCTGTTAACATTTCATTATGCTATGTATCCTTTGGGGCAGTCAGAAACACTGGACCAATATTGTCTCCATCCCATTTTCTTATACATTAATAAATACTTTTTACTTTTCTAACGTTCAGTGCATATGCAGTGTCACCCGTATTAACTTTTCATGTAATGACTGAGAATGATGTTTAAAAGTGGCAAAATTTTTGATGAAAAATATGATCCTTCTTATATGCAAAAAGGCTCTCCACTGGGTAGCTACTAAATTACTATAAATTTAATAATAATACCTCAAACACAGACACTTTTCAGCAAGGTTGAATTAGTGTAGACTGAGTAACTGACAGTTAAAAAATGTCAAAAAATTCATTCATAGCGTATCATTGAAAATAAAAAGAACTACCGAAAAACTTAGCAGGAATTGTGATTCTGCATATTAATATATTTTAGACATTAGATAACAATTATAAAATGTAATAGATAATAATTACAAGTATGGAATAAGCTTTGTTACATTTTTAGCCTAATATTATGTATAATATTCCTTTTGTCTTACAGAGATTTTACCCATCAGTAGGATTTATACACGATCCAAATACATGACTAGAATGTAAACTGTAAAGGAATTCATAAATCTGTATATCCCTAACTTACTATCACTAACAGTACTGTTGTGGACAGCGAGCGGGGCGAGCGAATAACGATAGTCTAATAGTATAGAATGAACAAATAAATGAAATAATACGTGTTAGGAATAAGGTTTATAAATACGTGTTAGGAATAGATATAATAATATGAACTGAATATGTGTGAATATGTGTATTTTAAAACGACTAGAATAAGAATATAGCTAGTTGTAAGTTTAAATGTATAAATTTCACTAGTTGTAAGGATGAACCATGCCAGACTCGGAACATCTGGCATGGTGACTCATGGTACTGCCGAGAGCGCGCACACAGGGCGTGCGAGCTCATTGGCTGAGCGACGCTTCGCACGGAATCCATCGCACTACCGGTTGCGAGGCAAAGGGCGAGGTTAAATATAGCGGAGAGGGCGGTAATACTACGATCAGTTCGAAAAACACCACAACACCAGCAACAACAAGCAGCGAATCTACAAGCAAACTACAGTCAAGAACGTTTTTAAGAAACCACATTGTTACTACGAACTACTGTAACTTTGTAAGAAACAAGAATAAAACAAGCGCTATTAATTTAGCACACATTAAAATATTGTGGACGTCTTTTTATTCACAATAAGTACCGTTTCAATGCTGGAAAACCTTTTCCATTCCTGTTATATTTCGTTACGATCTCCAGACGAATATTCAAAAGTTGGCCCGTTTATTTTTCCATTCTTCACCACCATTTGGTTGGACTTCGCATTCTAAGCAATGGCAGTCATAGACCGCAGTTCTTTCAGCATTCAATTTATAAAAATAGATTCGTACAAAATATCCCACTCACCGGTGTTGACCTTGTACTATCTTCGCAAATACTATTTCCAAGTTATACAAGCCGTATAGCATTTGAAACGGGTCTCACCTGAAACAAAGAGGGTACACGTGAAAAAACTGGAACGTCAACGTACAGCCGCTTGGGACGCGAGTAGAGAAATAAGAAATATGTAAATGTCGCGTTTGGGGGGGAAACGCTGGAATCTTGTAAGGAGAGTGTTATATTGAGATACTTAGCGAGAACATAAAATTAATTTTTTATCTATTACATATATGAATATTAAAAAGGATTATTATTTATTAGTATTTCAGGGTCTCTATTTGTTTTATTTTTTCCGATTACTTCTATAGTCAATCGTACAGCTGTATTCTCTACCCGAGTCATTTTGATGAGTTCTTTCGAAGATAAATTACCGCTATCATTCATTATATATGTAATTACAGCGGAAAGAAGTACAGGCCAAAATTATTGATCTTAACAAAATTTTCTTTTTGTCTATTAAAATACTAACGTTTGATCAGAATTTTATAAATTGTGTGTAACGTTGTTAGCTAAGATAAGCATTGAATGAAAAAAAAAAATCAAAGAAATAAATATACATGTAAAGTTTGTCTAAAGAACGTCAGTCAGTTATACTTTCCATCGTCGATATGTATTTATATGTAATTTTCGCTAACACAACCTATAAATTGTTCTTAAAAGAAATTAGTACTCGATATAGCCCTCAAAGTTTATGCCTGCACAAATACCCTTATCTTAATAAGGCGACGATCGCTCGTACAATAAAAACCGGGGCTTAAACGATAAAACCTGGTATTTTCGCGTCCACTTACACTTATCCCGTGGAATATCTCGCGTTGTTTACCTTTACGTGGATTTTCTTCGGGCAATTTTGTTTAGCGGAGCGAAACTTTGTTTAAATTCCCTACTATCTGTTGCCGGTGTTGTGAATGTACGAATTTTTTTTTTTCTTTCGTTGTTGTAGCTCTTTATGTTACTTTTATTTTCTGTTGTCGTGTTTTCCACATTTGGTGCAACGTGTTATCATTTAAAAAAAATATGTAAAACTGAGATATGCGCGCGCTTCATATAACGGAAGCGTGACATAATACAGTTAGTTAGACATTTATGATAATAACATGATATGGTGTTACTAATATTATAAAGCTGAAGAGTTTGTTTGTTTGGTTGAACATTTCAGTGCTGGATAGCCGATTTATCGAGGAAGGATGTAGGCTATATAACATCATGCTATGATCAATAGGAGCTGAGAATAAATCAAAAATATTGAAAACACGGGCAAATTTTTTTGCCATTGCGTTCGCTGCACAATGGTTAAAGTTACGGGAAAATCGTGTGTGATCGAATTGTTTCTCTTAAAAGTTCTAAAAAGTCCGCGATAGCATAATGGCTATCGTTTAAGGTTTACTCAATATAACTTTTTTATGGTAATAAAATTTGTTCTAAAATAATGAATTATTTGCGAAGGTGTTTTTGGTAGTAATAGTAGTAGTTTGGTAGTAGTAGTAGTAATCCTTGTCGAAATAAATACGTTATTCACTACAAGTATTTAATTTTGAACAAAATTTCCCTTTACAGTAATAGATTTAATATGCAAAATAATGATCAAGTACCGCGAACACATTTTTATTATGCTGAATAATGTGGGAGGCGGGCGGCACCTAATAGTACAGTGCCTACCTTTTTTTTTTTTTTTAGATCTTACTACATTGTTAGCCTTAGGGGCCCTAAAGCCGCTGCGGCTTTTACAGCTTCACCGGACTTGGGGGCGAGCGCAGAGGGCACTCAGCCGCGAAAGCTATTAGGACGACTCGCACGAGGGTGCCAAAGTAGCCGGACTTCGGCTCGGGCGGTCGTCGCGTTCGCAAATAAGTCGCGATCTAATCGAATCCCTACACCTACAATTCGAGCTATCTAAAATATACTCATAGGCACGTTCTCTTCCTCCCTTCTACACTAACTAGCGGTAACTAACTAGCGTAAAAAAGAAAAAAAAAGTCCCTCACAGAACCTATGTACCTATGTGGTGTGCACGTGTGTATGTTCATACGTGTGTAATGTTGTATGTAGGTAGCTAAGTGATGCACGTATAGTGTCACTTGTATCGCGCGGGCGGTTGCTTGACCCAAGGGCTTCACGCCCAGGAAACGGACCTAGGCTTGGGTTACCGCTGGAGAGGGTGGAAGTGGGGGGTGTGCTGGAGCGAAATTTACCGCCCGTCCTTTGCGGAGAGAACGATGGTTACGCGGGCGTGGGCGCTGGCACGCTCTGTTTGGAGAGACGGATGAATAGTATTTATTCGCATTTTCGATGCGATCGTCCGGGTCGCTAAAAATATTGCGCGGCCGGCGTTTATGTCGGGTGGTGGTGGGTACCGCGACATAAGTAGCTGCTGCTTTAATCAACGGGTTCGCGTGATTCGACACGGTGTCGAAATATGAACGGGAGAGCTGTTTGACGTAGGCATGAATCGAAGGAAGCTCCATATCTGTATGGAGATCTTCGCTTCGAATATACCTAGGGGCCCCGGTAAGACGATAGAGAAACCTATTCTGTATGACTTGTAGCCGTCTGAAATTCGACTCGGACATATGTGCGAACGCAGCGCAACTATATGTCAAAATCGGTCGCAAACCCTTTCTCTATCTCTTTTTCTTACATGATGCAGACGAAGTTGCGCAGCTCAGCTAGTATAATACATAACGAAAACTTTCTCTGTTCATATAAAAGAATAGCAAATAATATTAAGATTTGTTTTTATTTTGGACAAAAATCATAATCAAATTTTTCTTTTTATTTATCTTTTGATCCGACAACCGCCTGTGCAAAAAAAAACGTTGAAAGGTCACGAACTAAGATTGTAATTATTCAGGGGAATTAGAACCGATTAAATCCCGATATTAAAAAAAAAAATTTATAAATCTATCAAAGACAGATTTTGCAAATTTAACAAAAAAAAAAAATGTATATACATATCAAAATAAACCATTAAATTTGGTATTAAGTTTAAAAGTCATCTTATTACCGGCGGACGCAATTTACAACTTACACGAAAATGCGTAATATTCATTTAAACTTTAAGCCCGAGACTCTGGGAGATGGATTTTGGATGAAACTGCACGTTCAGTCTACGTTACACGGAATATTTATTTGCTATGTGTAATCATGGAACAAACATAATTTCCAAAGATAGTACAGCTGTATGTAGTATGCTGTAAACAAGCGGAGTGTTAGTAATCTTTATCCAATTGGGTCACGCCTACCATGCAAATGGTAATAGTCCCGTGTATATAACTATATACATCTTCCCAGAGAGTTGATCTGTCGGTCTTCACCTTTGTTTTTGAATTGTACTGTGCTTAACATCAGACACAGTGGCGTGCGCTACTATAATTAAAAAAATGCAATCAAAATTTACAGATTATACAAATGTATCCTAAAAAATTGCAACCTAAATGTACCTTCAGACTATAAACTACAATCATTCCACATTTCATTAAATTCGGTCCATTAGTTTATGCGTGATTGGCGTTCAAACATACAGACAGGCGAAAATTTCAAAAACTATCGAAATGTGTTCTGTCCCTAATTCTTAACACCCCGTAGTATTTTATCTCAAATATATTTTAATGTAAAATTTATATTGTATTGTACCTTGACTCTCCTCTTTTATTGCAATACATATAATAGTCAATTAAATATCTACCATTAATGCACCTGGCTTCTTTTTGTTAAAGTTTTACTAATCGTTGATCACATATATTGTGATTAATGAAATTGTTAATATTAATAATTAATATATTAACCTACATTTCTATAATTACATCAATAATATTAATAGATTTTATTATTATTTAAACACACTTTTTAAAATATATTATAAAAAAGCAAAAATAAATTAACAATGTATTAATATATATTTACTAAATAAAATTAACGGTTTATTTCATTAATTGCGTAATTTAAAAAATAATATTCGTAGAAATATTTTAACGTTAAGGCGATAACCTTTAGCCTTGTACGAGACTCGGGAGGTCAGACTCATTACCTGAGAACTCAAAGTTCACGAACAAACAAAAGTGTTCATTAGGCACTGTACTGTGTAACATATGTTGAATTTTATGAAAATAGACAAAAGAAAATTTGAAGCTTTTCAACGAAAATATTGTGTGACAGACAATATCGAAAACGTGTATGTATGATATATTTTGACAACACGTCGTTCGGTTAATACGAAAATGTGTGTAACGCCACCCTTGTATCTATGATGTTTGTTCAAGATTTTTGTTCATTTAATATTATTATTCTCATGTATGTACGCATTGAAATATTTTTTTCAGCGGCTCTGCCCATTGTTTCTACAGCACAAATCTGTATTAATAATATAATAGAAGTTAGCCGATGTGCGCGCATCATGCAAACACTTGTGGATAGATTTCGATCATTTTTTTATCCCTAGGTGCGCACTTAGTTGTATCTAAACATAATATCACGATATCTTCAGTCAATAGAAGGTTATTAAAGTTTTATGAAATCATGAAAGTCTTGGTGAATGAAGACACAGGCTTGCCTAGTTTAGGTACCATTGTTAGAAAATATAAACTGTAAAATGTAATTTTTAGTTAGTTCATAAATAAATAATAAGCACTACGCGTTCTGCAATATACGTCGCCATGATAGAGTACTTTAAATTTTACGTGAAGCCATAGAAGTACGTGAAGCAGTAAGTCTTTCAGTAGGTAGCTCGAGCTTGAAACGAATTGAACACTAACATGAGACAAACTGACTTTATAAAAGAAGGCTCAACAGCAAATGCTAAAAGTAAGAGCCCTTCTCAATCGTAGGTTCTGCACCTGATTGGACTATTTTAATAGACACATATTATTAAAAGTATTATAAAATCCAAGAAGATGTAGATGTTTCGTTATCCAGACCAGACATATTTCTTTATTCTCGAGAAATCAGATGTATAGTACTTATAGAGCTTACTGTACCGTGGAAACTAATATACCTAAAACCACGCAATAAAAATGAATAAATATTACGATTCATGTAATGAGTTAACCAAAAACGGTTATACGGTTAATTTATATACGGTAGAAGTGGGATCGAGAGGTATTTCAGCGAAATCTCCTTGAAAATTGCTAAAAGACCTCGGCCTGTCGAGAACTGCAGTAAGTTATATTTTAGAACGGTTATCTAAAGCATTATTAACAGACTCTTACCAAATCTGGCTTGGCAGGGAGGGTATCGCGGGCAGTCAAGGTAAGCGCTGATGTGCATAATAAGGGGCCCCCCTAAACCTACACCTGAGTCGCAAGTCTTGTGTTTCCCTCTCTCTGCCACACGATGGACCCAGCGCTCGCAAAGTGAATCCATGGAATACTAAGATATTTGTCTCTAACTTTTGTGAGAAAAAGAAAAATCCCAATCGGTCAATTTGCAAGTGTCTCTCTTAAAATAAAACATAAATATTATTTTAAAATAACTAACCGTGTCTTTGTTATTTGTAACTTGTAGGTTATATTTAATTTACTGTACTATATTTAGTTACTTTACAATTTCAAACAGAAAAAGTAACATTTTATACATTTGAGCGAGTAATCTACAATAGTTGAAAAACTTTCCTCTCGCCTCTTGCTGAAATACCGTCACTCATCGTTACTTACCTATAACGATAAAAAAGAACGTTTATACATACTAGGACTTCTAAGTTGTACGTATTAACTGTACTAAGAGTTCTTCTTCATAGTAATTTGATTATTTGTTCTAGTACTTTAGTGAATTCAACGTCCCAAGATTACTTGTTCTTTAATTTGGAATTTTCAAACATATAGTGTATATAATAGTATACAAGTAGTATATCATTAACATGAATGGCTTTTTTAAGTTTTAAGAAGCTTTAAATCTTGACAGATTTTATTTCCATGATAAAATCAAATTAATCTTAGTCTGTACGCGCAGTCTTTTTTTGAACTACTACAATCGAGTCCGTCTTTTTATCGGACCCAATTTTGGGACGATTTTTTATAATTGCCAATCTGGTCCCAAACGATATCTCCGCAGTTTACCCAGATCTGAATCGATTAAGAATTTTAGTGAGTTCATATTTTCGATTTACTTTTTCGATGATGATGTTTCGTTTTTGGAATTCCTAAAACGTAAGCGTCAACAATAATAATACTCTTTGTATACTTTCTCAAAATATCCTCCCGCATAAATTGTGAAAAAAAAATCTGTGCTGAAATAAGTTCACAAAAAAAAACCACAAAGCTGTGAAAATAGTTTCGAGGGTTTTTATAAAATAGATGTAATTCAGGAGAACTTTTACAAAATCTCATGTAATCCTTAAAGCTTTTTCAAACTCCAGAGTACCTCATAAAGAATTATAAATCGGACAAGTTGCGATTAGAACTTGTACTCTGAGGGTTACGAACTGATTACATTACTTCATCATCATCATCATCATCATTTCAGCCGCAGGACGTCCACTGCTGAACATAGGCCTCCCCCATAGATCTCCAGAGCGACCGATCTTGTGCGGCCTGCACCCAACGGCTCCCAGCGACCTTTATTTATTATGTCGTCTTTCCATCTAGTGGGGGGCCGTCCTACGCTGCGCTTTCCGGTGCGTGGTCTCCACTCGAGAACCTTTCTGCCCCAACCGCCGTCAGTTCCCCGAACTATGTATTATTACTTACCGTACATTATTGTACAGTCTTTATATATGTAACTCAAGAACTACTCGGTGAATATTTTTTTTTAGATGATGTACTAAAAAGGTTTTAGACTATGTTTTGTAACGTTATGTAACAAAAGTTAAGGAAAAACAAGTAATGATGACATAAAATCAACTCGAAAAAAAAAAAATCACTACTAGCACGCTTTCTTGGAATACGCTGCCAAAACCGTTAAACATAGGAAAATAGAAACACAATACAAATAAGTAATAAAAAAATCTTCTTGTACGATATACTAGATATCATTCTGTGTAAACTAGAAAGAACTAAAATCACTACAACTAACTTTAACAATTAAACCACAATAAGTAATTTAATGTTACAAAAGAAATAAAAAATATTTATATTATGTTAGAAATACAGTGTAAACTTTTTATAACGTTATCCTTTATAACGATAAACTCCCTATAACGTTGAAGTGAGCCCAACTTGGTTGGTTTGCGTCAAAATCCACATATTGAAACACTCTATAAAGCGATACGCCATTCTCTATTACGAAGAAATGTGTTCATATTTTTAGACAGTAAATATTTATTATCGGTATTATTGTTTATTATCAGGTAACAAAAGACTTTGAAGCTCCGAAACATCCGAGGTCGGTCTAGCTTTTGTTATCCTTAATTGCCTTGAACACGTGCAGTATGACGCATTGTTTTTTCGGAAGTGATGGTCTTCGACCAAGCATACTGGGTACCTATCGTATTATCAGTCGTAAACCTACTTTGAAACTGTTAACATGGCCAGTAAACGGAAAGCGATTATTGTTGACGAAAAAAGTTTGTGTGATACGTGCGATTGAAAAGGGAGAAAATAAAAGTGACGTTGGAAGGCGTTTTGAACTAAGTCAATCCACTGTTGTTACCCTTTGGAAAAACCAAAAAACAATTCTACAGGCGGCGCTGGAAGGAAACTCTTCTAAAAAAATAAGAAAGCCAAAATTTGAAGACTTAGATCAGGCAATGTTGTCGTGGTTTTACAATCAGCGCCAGAATAATGTACCCATCTCGGGGCTAATTGTAAAAGCTAAGGCTGAAAAGTTTGCTCAACCAACTTGGCATAATTGACTTTAAAGCATCTGAAGGTTGGCTCGGAAAATTTAATCACCGTCACCAAATTACGTACGGTAAAATGAACGGAGAGGCACGGGATGTCGATATGAATGTGACTAACAATTGGATTAGTACAGTGTGGCCTAAATTAAAGATGAAGTACTCACCAGAAGACATTTTTAATGCAAATGAAACTGGCCTTTTTTCAAGTTGACTCCCGACAAAACTTTAAAATTCAAAGGGAAAAAATGTGTTGGAGGAAAACTGTCTAAAGAGCGTATTACAGTTCTAGTGGCTGCCAATATGAGTGGCACAGAAAAAAGAAAGCTCTTAGTTATAGGCAAATCAAACAACCCTCGGTGTTTCAAGAACATAAAACAGTTGCCAGTTACGTACAAAGCAAACGAGTCAGCTTGTATGACATCGCAGATTTTTGAAGAGGAAGTGAGAAAATGGGATGCTGAATTAAAATCACGGAAAATCTTGCTTCTAGTAGACAATTGTCCTGCTCACCCAATCATATCTAATCTTCGAAACATAGAGTTAGCATTTTTTCCAGCTAATACAACCAGTATTTTACAACCAATGGATCAGAGTGTAATTAAAAGCCTAAAGGGCCACTTTAGACGGAAAATGTTGATGGACCACAACTGGTACACTTACAGATGAACAAATTGTTGATTTAGTGTCAAAAAGTCAGGAAACACCCAATAATCAAGATAAGAAGATGATCAAGTGGACAAAACCGAATCACCACCAACAATTCAACAAGCCCTAGATGCCGCTAAGTTGGTAGATTTTTTTTTGTTTTTTAATCAAGACGATTCCACCACATATCTAGATATGAATAGAATACATAAAATAATACAAAACAAGTACTGGCATAGCAAAAAACATCAGACAAAGTTATCAGACTATATGTGTAAACAATAATTTATAAGCATTTATTATCTAAGACATCCATATTAAAAATTCTTGTTAATTTGGTTGTTTTTTGTTCACTCCATATAACGATAACTCTCTATAACGACAAAAAATGCTCAGTCCCTAGAGTTTCGTTATAAAGAGTTTACACTGTATACGTGAAACAGCAACAACCCGGCCCAGTTTACTATTAGGTAAGATAACATTATATGCATAGCTTGTAAGAGGGCAATAGCTCAGAAGTATACTGTAGGTTTTGTCAATCGGTCACTTAGTATGACTTTTAGACTTTTTTAAGGGCTGAACCAGCTGTATATTTTTATATTGTTAACCTAGAAACTTGATTTTTTTACAGCAGTTTAAGGTCATAAATCGCAGTATTCTATATTAATTTCAACTATGTACCTCAAGCACTTCCGAGAAACAAAAATCCTTAATACATTTTCATATCAATCCCTTATTATTTTATTTATTCCTTAACGTCAGTTATAAGACCCTTCTTTAGTGTGCAATTTCTATACTGTAGGTCTGCGGGAAGTACACTTTAGGTTTTCATAATCGGTTCGTGAGCGTTATTTTAACTATAAGGTGCCGAATCTCTTTAATGCGTTAGCATAGAATTTTTTTTTACAACAGTATGAAGCCGTAGGCCTTAGTTTATGATATATTAATTTCAACTTTATACTTCAAATCGTTTTCAAGAAAAAGTGTTTTGACACATGGACAGAGAGCCAGCCAGACAGACGGACAACAAAGTAATTCTATAAGAGTACTGTCTTTTTTCATTATGAGTTACGGAACCCTAAAAGTCGGTCAAGTGATAGAAGGGCGGGACTTCCGCTAATAATTCCGAATTGTATGAAAAAAAAAATAACTTATTTTCTTGTAAATACATAAAACTATTACTTTGCATGATGATTTTTCTTTTTTACAAGTAACGATGTAATACATATTTTTTCTTTCTATAATTTAACAGTATTGTTTGAGTCCCGATCTTCACGCTATCAATCTTCGTGTGTGAGTGACTATGTGGGGTATTTATTTATTAGGTGCGTTTATATATCGGGTTGAATTCTACTCTTATAAGATATAAGAAAAATAATTTTCAATCCATATAAACGTCACATAAAATATTATATTTATAAAATTTGTACAAAACGAGACTTTTCTCTTTGAAAACATATGATTAAAAGTGGGTTGACATGTATGCTAAAAGTGTCCAAATGAAATATATTCATATTTCAATGAATAACAAAATAGCTTTACAAGTTTAAATGTAATATTTCAACGTAATACGATTTTAATGTAAGAAATATTCGGTGTGGCTGAAATTTCTGCGAAATTCTAAAGACACGACTGTCAACTTTTAAAGTTTCGACCCATTAAGGCCGTCCAGATGGAAACCTTATTCAAACTTTTGGGTACTAGAAATATAGAGGACATGTGTTTACTTAAATCTAAGCCTGCCATAAACGCTGAAAGTCCCACTGGGATATTTAGTATAAACAACACCAAATCATGGATAATGCAAAAACACTATATAAAACAAGACACGTTAATGAAAAAAATACTATTATCAGGCTTAGGTACTCTTAGACATTTACAATTTCTTGCTCCGTTCATATTTTTATGAAGTTTTGATATTAACTCTTTTTCATCTTTCACGTAGCTTGAATGGTGACGATCTACAAAGGGTTGCCGATATCTCAGCGCACCAATCTTTTTGGATTGCACAGTACACTACTACAAAACATTATTATATTGTACTATAAACTGGATGTGATGTTTTTCGTGATTGAAAAATACCGCAATGTCTGAAGGCCCGTCTTTTTAACTTTGGTTCTTCTCCACGATGACGTATGGTGACGAAAAATGGACGCTCACTAAAGAAATCGTGCACGAAATGAGGGTCGCACAACGAGCCAGGGAGCGAATCATATTAGGCATGACATAGATTTTTAGGAATACGGATATCCGAAAAAAACACGAAAGTGGGGGGAATTGTCCGTATAACTCAATTGAAATGGCGTTGGGCAAGTCCCTTGGCCAGATGTGAATAACGCAGATGGAGTAGATTCTTGAATACTGGCCGAGAGAAGGCAAACGAAGTGTAGGAAGATCGGTGGAGAGATGAGTGAGAGATTAAGAAGAAAGACCTGAACAAGATTGCCGAGGACAAGGTTGGTGTAAAAGACAGAAGAAGTCTTATTTATGCCCTGCAGTGGGTTGAAGAAAGCTGTCCATGATGATAATAATTATGATACTCTTTTGTCTTTGAGAAATTTGATTTTCAAATTTCAGTTCTTGTCTTTGTATATTAAAGTTTATTGTACAGAAAACGGACATTAGTAGAAAACTAAACCAAAAAGGCACATTTCTCTCAGCTTATCTCTTTTGCGGCGAAAAATTCTTTTAAAAACTCTTCGCTTTTAAAGTATTCAGTGGGATTCTTTCTCAATTAACTTTCGTGTTCAAGTACGTTCTTGTCGGTTTGTACAAGAAAAAAACGCTTTTAAGAACTTTTTGGAACATTTTTAAATTCTTTATTATAACAAGCGCCTACAGACTGTTTTTATAACCATTCTTTCGCATATGAACAAAGACTCGTGTCTGAGCCCCTGTAAGCTGTATTATACTTTTTTTTTAAATACATTTTAGTATTTTCAGTTATTCGTATAGAATTACATAAAATAGAAATGTAGTTAAATAATATCGATCCAATTAAAATTAAAATCCTACCTACAATATCGATTATCTCCGCTACAAAGGGCGTAACACCAAATGATACATTTTTGGCAATGCTTTTTGTATACTTTATTCGCTTAAGTTTATACAATATATTCTATGTGTTGTATGTGTTTGTCTTTTTTAAAGTCGCTTCTAAAGTTTCATTTCAATAACATTTAGAAACACATTTTAATAAAATAAAAAAGTTGGTCTAAGTTTAGCGTTGTGGCCAAAATCTCACCTGGTCTTAAGTGATGATGTGGCCCAAGATGGTAGGTAGCACGCCAAGCCTAGTGGAAGACTGGCTCACAAGTGCAGCTGCCGGAACACATCTATTGGTGTTTGGCGACAAATTTTCAACTTATTTAAAACATAGAACCTAGTTACTAAGTTGCAGTGCTTGCATTGCTGTGCTCTGCTTCGAAGGGTGTTGTTAACATCACTAACAACATTGTTAGTACGAGGAGTTCGAACTAAGTCCTCAGAATTAGAAACTTATTAATGACTCACGACCACGGTCCTTTTGTGGTTGGTTTTACATAGCCATAGGCTGAAGTGAGTGTAGGGAGTGAGCTATATAAAGCAAAAAAGATACCCTCTCCATCTGTTCCGGTGCTCGAGAAAGAACACTTCAAATAACCTGTTCCAAAATATTAGCTTGTTACATAATACTATCTCTTTCTATTAATATAATTAAAAAGAGAAGAGCTTGTTCCAAGTCAAATTTGTTTGTGTCTCTATCTAACAAAGTAAAGATCCTTAAGCTTGAATGGATAAGAGCATGCTCCAAATCGAAACAGTTTACTTTTGTGTCACAAACCAGAATATATATCAGGCACATATATTACGTAACAAACAGCTTTTTACTGCTATTCTGTTATTTGATACTTTAAGCAGTTTCGATAAATACGCCTCACTCCTAACACTGAATACTTAACACCAGATGAACTGCATACCTGTATAGTACATAATAACAGTAAAAAGTATGAATAAAGTCTAAAAAAGCGCGCGACTGTGTTGTTCTGTTCCTTTTTCGAACCATTTAATATTTATGAAAATAAAAGCTATATTACAATATATAACTATGCTGTGTGAAACAAAAAATACCATCAGATTAGTTATAGCAAAAAAATATGTTCAAACAGGTATAGAAACAATTACGACAAAATCAGACTAAAAGAGGTTTTATTAAAAAATAAGTTTTCTTTATAAATAAAGCCTCTTTCCATTTGAATTAAAATTAAAAATTCGATTTTTTAATAGTATACGACCGCGTACTTTCTTCTAACCCAACGGAGGAATATAATAATTGTGAAGTGTCAAATTAAACTTTTTCAATCATCCTCCGACGGTGGTTCCTCCCGGACACTCTGAATGCGGGAATTCATTAGTTTATAGATTGTTTTATAGCAAACTTTGTTCAAACTCTTGCAAGGCGAAAACTCTCATTTCAGATTATATTATACTAGCGACCCACCCCAGCTTTGCACGGGTACAATTTACAAAGTGGTGTATGTATTTTATGTTTAAAGAGACCTGATTTGGAGTTTATCGCTTTAATATTGATAGATAACTGCCTCATTAGCCTAGTGGTCATAAACGTAACTGCTATGCTCGAGGTTCTAGGTTCGATTCTCAGGTCGAGCAAAGTGTTATTGGGTTTTTTAAATGAAATTCTCAGTAGCAGCTCAGACTTTGGCTTTGTACCCGATTGATGGTAATAGGCTCGCCCCCTATTACATGAGCCTAAAACATACCTGGCGAACTGTGGGTGTACACAGAGGGGTATATTATGTAACTTCATATTTGCGAACAGTGCGCTTAACCGACCGCGACCGGTTTTGCTGAGAGGGATTTGGATTGGGAAACTGTTAAGGACAATTTGAATCTACATTAAATGCCCAAGTTAACTAAAAAACTTATCTGGATAAAGATTAATACTGAATTGGATAAAATAGCTTCGCAAATAACGAATATTTTTAATTATTATATTTAAGATAAAAATGGTTACTGTGATTCAACCTTAGGAGATAGATATAAAGCACAGCGGATTTTTCTCCAGGCTTTTTGAAGAACTTACAATTCTTTAGATCATTATTTTGAAGTATCTCATAATGTTTAGCCAGTGTAAGTTATGTAAGCGACCGAAAATAATTTTTCGACGACTTGATTACAAATAATTAAATTTTCTCTACTATACAAAAACTTAATTGGAATATATTGTATAGATAAACCTTCCTTAAAAAATTCTTTAAATGGTATCGAGAACCGCATTAAAATCCTTTGCGTAGTTTAAAATATCTAAGCGTATATAGGGACAGACAGCGGGAAGCGACTTTACTTTATACTACGCATAGATAAAGAATATATATATTGTTATACTCGTGGGTAGTAAAAATACCGTTAGATTTTACGTAAATTATATATTCATACTCAGTGAAACAAAATTCAAATAAACCCACTATACTATGATCATACTTAAAGTATCTCTTTCTATGGTCCTTTTGCAGATTTCCCAAAACAGAACTGTTCAGGATTGGAACGCGGCTTGCTACATACAAAAATAAAAGGAGGGTCGAAATCACTAGAACTTGAACTTTACGTAATTGTTTAGAAGGGAAAGTGTTCTATTTCTGCCAATCGATATGATTTTTTCCGAAATTTTCAACAATCATCGTCATATTTTAGACGATTTACTCAAAACCTTGATGAAGTATACACCTAAACCTTCCTCATGAATCAAATCGACCATTGATGAGAGAACTGTATAAAAAGTCATTCGGTAGATTTTGAGTCTGAGTTACTCGTATACGCACGTGTTCAGTAAAAGATGCGAGGAAAACCACTCGCCATAGCTAGGCTTGAATTATACATTCACTGACACACTTTCCCTGTATGTTAATCAGTTACAAATGAACATCGGCTTCGAATATTATTAGTACAAGTTAATACATGGCCATAATAGTGAGTAATTAAGGCCTAGTCTCCCGGGGCCACGAGCACAACTATTATGCAAATCTAGACATAATCAACTGTGTAACCATTTTCGATTGCTCGATTCGTCCGCGAGTTGATAATATTAATTATTTTAATCTAATTGGTTTAATAATAAAATGCTTAAAAATACAAATCTGGAAAAAATATTTGTTCATTTATTTACTGATCAATTATTGACTTTTTTATTTGGGAGTCACGTGATTGGAAACGCCAATCAGAAAACGTGACGTCATCGTAAACTATTTATATACACAGTTGAGTATTAGGTTTTCTTGTGCACTATGTAACTTTGGGATTATATAGTAGCTCAAGATATTTACATATCTTTCAATTTAAATTCTAACAAACTTAACTTTGCTCAGCTTTTTTAAAGGCTATTTATTAGCTTTTTTAGGTAAAATGACGCGTTTTTGTGACATCTTTTTAAAATTTAAGTTAAAAGATGTGTAATATTGAAGAAATAAATACATCACGGTTATTTTCAAGTGTTTAAACGCAAGTAAATGGAATTATAATCGAAAATTTCCTATTTAAATTAGCTTCTAACAAGGCATTGATGTAAGTTGAAATAGTAAGTACACATTTTTATATTAACATCGTAAAGTGGCTGCACTTTGCCTGGCTATAACCACTTATAAATCTGAAACAGCGGCGACCATCGTCATGTCGGCCTCTGTTAAATGCCTTCTTACATCTCAAAGGATCCAATGTCATGAAAAAGAGGGAATACAGTGTCTGTCAGCAGGGTTCACAAATCTACGATAATTATCGTAAATGTACGACAACACATGATAATCGTGCGATAATTAAAAAATTCTAAGAATTCAAAGAAAAGGTCGTATCGTTTGGAAGACGACTTAGTTTAATTTACTATAATCGATATTCATAGACACTGGTTTCACTATTTTATTTTTTATTTTTCTTTCCCATTATTAACTAAAACATAGTAGTCTTTTCAATGGATTATTTTAATGTTACAATGTTATTACATTATTTTTACTCATATATATTTATATAAGTATTAATTTAAATTATTATTTTTTATTAGTAGTAGTTATTATTTTTATGTTATCAATGTAGTGGGCGCCTATAATAGGTTCGCATATCTGTATTAATCTTAAAATTAATTGTAAAAATGGCTCCAGTAAAATATGCGCGATGTTGGCGCTTCTTTAATAAATAAATAAGACGACAGCAAAAGGGAGCTAATGTCTACACCGAATATAAACTAATAGCGTGAACATAACCTGTACAACTAAATCATAGGCCATGCATCGTCCATCAATTAATTGGTAGCTTTGAGCTAAAAGGGATTAAGCCCCGACCGAACTCTGATGCGTTCAAAATGATTTTAAATTGATTCACATATGGATAGGTATTTTTATTGAATACGTCATATCGATATCCGATTATGAAAGGCAAAGGATTCATACCTGTTTAAGCACACGCGTGAATCGTACTACCACCACTCCTGGATATTTTAATATTAAAAATGTTTATTGTGTGTGATCCTTCGAAGATAGACATATGCTCTTACTGACTTTTTTGTAAGTCTTTTTAATGTGTACAATTATGTTATACATTAATTTGATATATCTCTTGTGGTTAACCCAACGTTAGCTATTTAAGCACCCGAATCGATTCACAATGTGATACTCCTTATAAAAACAGTTATTTCCCAGTAAAAGTCCCGTCAAAATCGTTCCAACCGTTTCAGAGATTACCCGAAACAAACAAACAGATAGACAAAAATGATCAAAATCGGTGTTTTGTTATAAGTATATCGTACATACTTTCATATGCATTAAGTAAAAAGCTGTTCAAATTATTTAAAAAGTTTTTTTAGAGCCCGACTTAGAACTTCAAAGTAACTCAGACCTTTTTTCGGGCGGAAGTAATGTCGTTTAGCAACGCCTGTAATTAAATTTGTCACTATTTATTTTTATATATGTACCTACCTAATTGAATAAAAATAATAATAATCATTAGATTAATAAAATTATTTCATTTAAAATAAACGTAACCTTCACGCGTATTTTAATAAAAGCTTCTTTGACCTTAATGCTGATGATATTATGCTTATATAATATAATAAAAATTAATTAAGTCATTTTAGAATTTAGTGTTGTTTATTTATTGATACTAACATACAGTCATAATTAGATTTTTTTTTTTCATTGTTATATATCTTATTACCTATATATCAACCACTAATTTCTACCTACCAACTAATAAAAAAAAAAATATTAAGAAATTTTTCTTAATACAATTAAAACTCTTTATTTTATTTTTTATTAATCTATCATTTGTCTAATTTTTTTCGTACAGTTTAGAAAAATGTATTTTCACTTAAATCTTCTATACACAGTACATTCCAAAATCAACGGCGACCGTTAGCAGATGATTATAATATTATCAAATAATAATTATCGTCAGTGGCGAAGACCACCGGATTAAGAGATAACAATTAAATTATTCTGATAAATTGAACCTGCAACATTCATATGCTATGCTATGCATAGGATAGCATTTGCCTGCTACTTCGCTCGCAAATGAAACTACTCCCGCGTTATCCATTCTATAATCGCTACACCAATTCAGAAACCGTCACAGTCATACATATAAAAAATCACCAAAACAAAGATTCGTCGTAATCGGTTGTAGGAACGCATAGAGAAAAAATAAAGAAACGGGAAATTTTTATACATATAATAGAAGATACATAAATACACCATTATATGCTTCCGAAAATCGCTCCTATCATGTCTATCCCTTGAGGTTAAGGGACAGATATAAATAAAGATGCTAAGCCAACGCAACATGCCACCGAGGACAATTTGTTTGCATTAGATATACAAGGAAATGTACTCAAACCGTGACAAGAGTCAAGCGACCGTAAGTAAGGCTTTATAGGCTAATGAAAAAAAAAAAACTAAAAATTAAGCTACAGATATACACATAAAATGATTCAGTAAAAAATATCCCAGTCTAAGATCCAATATTTCTGCCAATTAACATCAACTAGTCGAAGAAATAATTACCATTAATAAAGTCACTAATAATAATAATAATAAATTTAATTTCTTCATATATATGTATACATACCTACTTGTACCTACTTGTCCTGACTGATTCATCAACGCACAGCCCTAACTAGTGGGACTAGAACCGTAAAAATTTGCAGGCGGGTTGGGTTCCTTTTACACTGTACGTGAACACTAAGGAATGATTTTTTGAAATTCAACCCCTAATGTGGTACATAGCGAGATGAAAGATTATATGACAATCCGTCATTTTTGAAGATTGAAAACTGGTAATTATGCAATTATGTAACGAAAACATAAAAACTAAACTAGGAGATCCTGTATTCAGGATAACAGGCTTTTTTACAATCTAATAGAACACAAATAAAGAAAAAGAATAAATTGAAGACATCGTGCGGCGTAAAAAAGAATTACAACAATACATCTAATGAGACAAACATCTTAGCATTCCATGGATTCACCGTGCGGGTGCCGGGTCCATCGTGTAGCAGACAGAGGGAACACGAGCAAGCCCCGGGACTTGCGACCCAGGTGTAGGTTTAAGGTGTCCCCTTATGATGATGCAGTAGTGTTTTGACATTCATAAGTGCCTTTTTAGGGCCTAAATTGAATAAAGATTATTTTGATTTTGATTTTGATGCACATCAGCGCTCACCTTGACTGTCCGCGATACACTCCCTGCCAAGCCAGATTTGGTAAGAGCATGTTTATGCTGCTTTAGATACCCGTTCTAAAATAGAATCTACTTATTTTAAATATATGACAATTAATAGAAATATACTTATTATAAACTAACTTAAGAGTGCTACAAGAGTGTGCGAGATGTGTATGTGTGCATGGGTAAATAAGAATAGGAAGATGATTGTATGTTAGAAAAGCTCTAATTGCAAGAAATGTGAGGTTGAGTGATAGGTATATTAATTGACTAACAAGAGATGTTCATTTTCACTATAGTTTAGTGTAAAAATCCATTATTTTTATTTTAATTGAGATAATGAAGTTACATATTTAGACAAATTAAAATTTAAAGAGGCTTAAAGGGAATTAGATGTGTTTATTTTTAGTGAGGTAAAAAGGGATTTCAGTATGTACGAGTATGTATGTCAGCGTAAGTACCTATCTATAATATTAGGTTTGTTTAAATTTTAAAGTAGTAAATTAAAAAAAATACAAGCATTTTTTAGACCTTTAGCTATGATTAAATTCAACAATTTTATTTCTATACTTACTTTTTGGATTTAAAAGTTCCATTACGAAAAATACTTTACTAGACTACAATACTTTTAAAAACAGTTCAACGTTCATATAATAATTCGAATAAACGGTGAATCCCGCAATAAGCTCGCTAAAACCGAGCTCAAACTCTGCACCTTTTTGTGCAATCCCACTGGATCGTTCAATTTCCTCGGAACTAGTTTTGAGACAAAAATAATATGAGGCATATTACCTCGGCCATCTGGATATCCGAATTCCGGAATCCGCTGGGATTTTTATTAATACCGATGCACCGGTTTCGAAAGAATTCGATTGTTGGTGCAATAAATGTAAAATTGATATTACAGTTAGAGTGATTGTATTAGAGAAATGATTCCCAAAGTGGTCTATACCGATTACCACGGGTTGTCAGCGGAAAAAAAATGGGCGGTTCATGAGATGTAAATGGGAGTCTACGATAGTGGATCTATAATATCATAAGAACTTCGTGACCATGAATGGAATAATCCTAATAAAAACAAAAATGTGAAAAAGAAGCCAAGTACGTTAGAAAGAACGATAGTCGTTTTCACCGGTAAAACAGCTTGAGATCTAACGGGTGCCAAGTTCCATTTCAGTTCCGTTAATTATGGGTGTAGAAATGTACGTGCCTCAATTAATTTACAAAGCAACTTCTTACTTTACCACTTTATCATGGGGAGTGTTCCGAGGAATTGTTTGGGTTGATCCCGGCTGCTGAATTTCACCGTCGGACATCGCGTCAGAATCGTAAATTCCATCCATACTACCTCGATGTCCAGCGTTCCACCTCAGTGAATTTCTTAAGATACTTTCTGCCTCACACAACCACTCTGTGGAACCAGTTGTCGCCTAAGGTCTTACCGAGTAGTTATGACCTGCTGACCTTCAAGAAGAGAACTTATTCTTCCCTAAATGTCGGCAACGCATCTGTGAGCCCTCTGGTGTTGCGGATGTTTGTAGGCGGCAGTGATCACTTTCATCAGGTGCGCCACCTGCATGTATGCCCCATTCTTATCATTGAAAAAAAAAAACTTTCTTTGGTATGAGATTACTAACTTGGCAAGTTTAAATTGTCACTACAGTTAAAAATTTAATTATTTTAAAGTGAGTAACACTATATCATTTGTCAATAAAAGTATGTAGTTAAAAATACAACTACAATACACGCTATTAGTATCACGTACTAAAAATTATCGCATCTCCTGCCTATATCACCACACCCTCGTTACAAAGCCCAATCTATCGGACTTGTCTAAACAAATCATATGAGCCTAAACTCGAGGCCTTTGCTAGTAGCCACTGAAGAGTTCCACTATTCACCTCCTGGCTTCATCATTAGATTAGTTCTAAGATACCAAATTATAGTTTTGTCATCTGAACTGTATATACATGCAAAGTTTCATTTCGATAAGACAATTAAAAGTACTAAGGTTAACATTGACTTCTAAGATTTGATTACATTGATTGTTAGTTACAAGTGAAGTTAATATAAAAACCTGTTAAAACATAGTTGAAGTTGATAAATTTGCAAAAAAAGCAATATAAGATAGGCAGGGGGACGAACCGACACCGAAAAACATGGCAAGTGTTCTACGAGACAAAAAAATTGGGAACCTCTGCACTTGAGGTACAGATATATAAGTTTATTCGTTTTACTGTGATTAAAAATGAACATTTTTAGGTATGTTTACCTATTTATATTTTTAGGTGAATGATGATTTTCTATATATCATTATTGAGAAACACATTTAAAGCGATTTTATTTAACATTAAAAACAAGTCCTAGTAGATTCTTAAATGATAAAAAATCTAAAGCTTCTAGCATTCAAATAAACGAAAAAAACACAAAGAAAAATTAAGCTCATTAGAATTTGTTTTTAAAATTTGAATCAATATTTGGAATACTTTGCATAACTTATTGTCTTTTTTGTAAGAGAAAATAATGTAATCATACTTGAAGTCATCACAAGCTTTTGTCTGACGTCACTTGTGGCATATTGTAAAATACCATATAACGAAATTATGACAATATATCTGCCTGTGTTACTAATGCTTTTTTAACCTGTAAATGCTATATGTAGTGATGAATTTCTACACAATCTACCTACACCAATAGGTGTTCTTTAAAATTTAGCAAGAGTATTTGAAGCAGGATAATTAAAATTTGTATCAACAGGTGTAATAAAGTTGGTGAATAACACAAGTATCACAATTACCTGACTACGGCGAAGCCAAAAGAATGACAACAAATAGGGTATAGTTAAAAACGTCTTGATAGTCTCCAAGTTGTAAATTATGTAACTATGGCGTTCTCTACAGGACATAAGGTCCGTCCTGTAATTAAAAAAATATTTTTGTAAAGTGCCGTGTTAGGGGTACCAAATGAAAGGGCTTAATCAGAACATTTCAAAAACATGGATCGTACTTTTGAGAGTGCGATGTATTCCGTAGTTGGATTTTACTTTTTAAATTTATCTAGTGTCGAATATCATCATCATCATCTGAGGCTCTACAGTGGGTGGACTTTTGCCTGGTCCAGTATGTCCCTCCAGACCGATATATTTCTGGATTTTTCTTTCCGGCTCTTCACATTAATTGATTTTAAATCATTATGAACGCCATTCAACCATCTGTGTTTTGGCCTGCGACGAGTTCTAAGTATATCAGGTTATCTCTCGAGAAGTCTTTTGGGTATTCAGGTCTTTTCCTTCCTTACAACATGTCCTGCCCATCGTATGTGTCCAATTTTAATGGTGTTCACAATATTTCGTTATTTGTATAACCCAAGATTGTATCGCGATCGCCGTTCTTCATTCTACAACACGGCCTCTTAAATGCGTCTGAGTATTTTGCGTTCAACACCAGTAGGGAATTGTCATCTTTTTTACTTAGTACCCAAATATGCGCTGTCAAATTAAAAATAATCTAACAAATCCAATGTGTATATAGGAGAGCGGGGTCGAGACGAGACGAGGCCGAAAACGTTTGAAACGTACGTACTGGTGATAAATCAAACGCCGCGTGTGACTGATGGGAGCGTTTTCGTTTCAACCCTGATCGATGTAGACGAAACGCAGTAGTGCTTAGCGTTTGTCATATATTACATTACAAGACAATTAAAAACACATTAAAGTACTTAATACCTAATAATATGTTTCTGAAAGGTTTCGTAGTGCAGAGGTAGTAAGCCCTACTATTGAGCTGATATAGGTCGTGGGTTCAATTCCCGCTCATGTTTGACCTATGTATGTGTGATGAGCATATCGCTGTCGTAGATAACTAACAAAATCAGATTTGGGAGAAAAGGCAGGCTTGGTGATTTTTTTCGACAAGAGCGGCAGTAAGTTTCACAAAATTTAGTGTTTGTGTTTTGTGTATTTTACAGTGATACAATGTTTATCTTTTGAGTCTGTTACTGAGACCTCGGCTCTTTTCATTTGTGTGATGAAAGTCTAAAAAGAAATTATTCAATTTTTCCGTTCACAAAAATTTAGCTGCAATGACTTGCTTTACTTAAAAAATATTTTTGACACGAATTAAGATGATTAAATTATTAAATTAAATGATTGAAGTCGATTTCGATACAAGTGTAGTTATCTAATTCTCCCTCTACGGTAGCGATATGTTGTCAGTTGTGTGTCTAGGATATGTTATTAGTTACTTATAAGCTTTGCTTGGTTTTAAACTAAATGACAGTGGGTGAAATTTTGTCTTAAAATTTTAAAAAAGAAACGTTTTTTATTTGTTGGAGAATAGTGACAAAGAAATCAGTAGAAACTTACTAATGACGTCCTTAAAATATAGCTTGATTAGAATGATAGCTTTCAAACTAGTGTAAGTTGTTCATTAGTTATTAGTAGGTACCTACCATACTTGGTTTTGGAAGTTAAATGACAGTAAGACATTAATTTTTACATCATCATTTAATCATTTTCTGGTCACTAGATGCATAATAACCATATTAGCGTTATATTTAAAATATAGGAAATACGGACACAAAACTTCAAAAACCGAAAAAAAATTCTTCAGCTTAGCAGCATTATTGCATATCATTTGATGGTAAGTAAGCTTCAGATATAAACAACGGTAACCATCGACGGATTAGAATCGATCGACTGTCATCGCTGTGGTGCCATCCTGAGAAATACGCTTGAGAAATCTGTTTTAATGTCGTTAACCTGGTGATACTTACAGTTTTTTATATGCATAGTACGACAGATAATAAACAAGATTTACCCCTTGATTTGGACAGATGGACAGTTGGAATGACGACTGACGTTGAATGACTGACGAAGCGGATAGTCTGTTCGAGCGATGTGTTTTCTTGCCGTGGAGAAATGGGGATTATAACATCAGTATAGATTAACGCGAACGAAGTCGCGGGCGGTTGCTAGTTAAATATATAAAATACTAATTATGCTACGATTGGACCGACATATGCAGATTGCATCAAAGTACATACAATATACATAAAATTAAATATATATTTGTCTTTAATTTCCAAGTATACTACTAACTACAATTGCATCATAAGTAAAACAAAGTGTAAAGTGAATCAAAAGTATCATTTGAAATTTAAAATAGGTAGTAAACTAAAAATCAAAGTGAAAACAACACAGCAAAATCACTTTACCTCGATGAAAAGAAAGCGTCGCCAATAAAAATCAACTGAAGTGAAAAGTTCCAAATTATATTTTGGCAAGAGTTCCGTCGAGCGCAGGCCGCGTGCCGTCTCGTCCGCGATTTCTTTAAGACCTTTGGCAAAAGAGGAACAAATGTACGAACAAAAGGTGCCATATTTAATGTTATTTCACTTTGAATATTCATTTTTATAAACTTAAATTCCTTTATTCAAAACTTTGCTCCTTGTACTTGCTATATTTACTAAACTTGAGTTGAAAATCTTTACTTAAAAATCAAGTGCCTTGCCTAGGTTTACGAATAAGACCAGAATGATTTTTTAAAGAATTATCAGTTATGTATAATGAATGCATCTTGCGAAATCCTTTTTCGAGTTGATGTGTTTTTACCTTTAACCATAGAACTCAATACTTTTTACATACATGAAAAAAAAAAGATTTATTTCTTATAATTGTATGTATGTAAAATGGAGTAGGTATACTACCTACTGGTAGGTAGATTCACCTTCCATTTGGAAAAACTGTTTATTCTAATCTATTTTTTTGTGTGCAACACAGGAATAACCTAATTCTAATTGAACCCTTCTCTGTTTTTAGTAAAATGAGAAAACTTTTTCTCTAGTTTTTATATTTGTAGTCCAATCCAGTTTATCTGGACAGACGGCCAATCCATAACTCATAACGAGTCCGATCCGAAAGGACGGCAAGAAATAAAACGATGAAAATTAAAAATATCTAGACGCAGCGAAACAGTGCCGGTATAAACGCAAAAATACCAAATAAAAACAATAAATCTAGACTAGCCGTTAGCAGGAAACGGGGCGGGTACTGCAAAAAGTGCTAACTCGTAAGAACTGGCGTCACTTTAGGGTTGTCGCTTGGATTAGATACCCCTTACCAATTTATATGATTCAATTAAATTGTTTTATAATGAAACGAATAAAAAATAAGATACACTGTAGTATCTATCACATATTACATACATATTTAGTAAAATGAAAACACAAAAATAATATTTTCAATCATAATATTTTGTGCATAATACGTATAAATATTATTTACAAGACAATTTTTAAGAAAAAAGAAAAACCATTTCAATGATTTTGAAGAGTTCCCTTGTATCTTCGTAGTTGAAAGTCCACTGCCAATGAAATTTGTCAAAGATTGTCCACCCTTGAGGTATCCCCTATTTAAAAAAAAAGAATCATCAAAATCGGTTCAAAAACAAAGAAGTTATAAAAAATATACATTCGAATTGAATAACCTCCCGTCTTTTGTTGAAGTCAGTTAAAAATTATAAAAACAAAAATAATTCAATGTTCAAACAACTCGCTTTTTCAATTTTTTTGCTTTTTACACCGAAAGAATTAAACACCTTATCCTTTCTCATGATCACTTTGTCTATTGACTCAGAACCTTTGTGTTGTTTTTCTTTTTAACAAGACTCAATAGATAGTTGGTATAAGTTAATGTGCTATGATATAGATGAGGAAGTATTTATTTTAAATTCAATTTACACGACGCAACCCTACATTTTAATATAAAATGTATGCGAGTAAGTTACGTCCCCCGCGGCGATTTGCTCCTTCCGAAGCATCCGGTCGCGTGTTATAAAACCAACATCACTCTTCAAGCCTCTCTTACATTCAAACAATGACCATTAAAGTTTAAACAGAACACTGTTTCGTATAATGACTTTTTTATACAAGCTCAGAGCAAAATAGTTAAACAGATTCTTATGATTAATTCTAGAACGTGGTGAAAACACCGAGACTTGGGTCCATCGGCAATAGGGTACATAGTTAACTGATTCCCGAAACGCAACGGTATATATAATGACGAGTCTCGCTATATGGTCTCGCTAGGGTTTCTGTAGTTCTGTATTCACACTGAAACTCACAGTATCACATTAAAACCTTGGCGTGAAGATTTAACCTCTGCTGCATTTACAGTACGTATGATTCGCCAGTTAACAGATATTGCCACCGCTAGATGATTAGTCTACTTTACTTACTTCCATAGCTTAATGTGTTACGGTATTTTGCTGTGGGGTTCAGCAGCTGAGGTAGATACCATATACATATTACAAAAATGGGCAATTCGTGCAATTTACAACCTAAAACCTCGTGAATCACTAAAGAACAAATTTTAGGAATATAATATCTTAACTTTGCCCTCCCAATACATCCTTGATAACTTAATGTATATTCGTAAAAACTTAGTCGAGTTAGATTTTTTCAAAGATCTGCACTACGTTAATACTAGAAATAGAGATAAATTAGTCGTATCGTGTTTTAGACTAAGTAGGTCCATAAAAAGTTTATTAGGTAATAGTGTCAGGTTTTATAATAAAATCCCGAAGCATATTACTGATTTACCGGACAAGAAGTTCAAGGACCATGTCAAGCAAGTTTTACTGTCAAAAGTTTATTATAGGATGCATCATTATGTGAATGATAGTGATGTCTGCAAGTGACTCCCCCTCTATGCATCCTTTACATTATTATTAATGTTTTATATTAACACTATTGTATAACTAAAAACACTAAAAAAACATAAACCCGATCGAGTTTCTTACCGGTTCTTCTCGATGTCCGGGATATTTTCCGATCCGGCAGTGGTGTTTTGACGTTAATAAGTGCCTTCTTAGGGCCTAAATTGAATAAAGATTTTTTTGATTTTGATTTTGTATCCTTTGATAACCTGCCAATTGGAAAATTTTATAATTGTTTAATCATCCTTTATTAGTATTCCTTAATTTATGGCGGACCACAGAGTTGCCGAATAAGAATATAAGACTCATTGTCACTGTAAGGTTGTTTGTGCACTGAAGCGGATCGGAGCTGTGAAAATTTCGACCAATGGAATTTCATCTCTTGATATTTATACAATTCTATTTGTCGATATTTTCACAGCTCCGATCCGCTTCAGTGGACAGGCAGGCTTACTGGGTTTTTTTTAAATCTTACCTGATAACACGCGCTGTAAGCATGACCGCTTGACAAGTCAGTTGAATTCGTAACGCTCTTACACATGTGACGGCGGCACGGCCAGCGGATTTTTGCCGCGCGTGTATGCCGTCTGTATATTCTTCAGAAATCGGCAGTAAGCCCCAAGAATCATTTCAGTTATGACAGTTGACTTCGCGGCGCGGAACGGCGGCTCGATTTTTGCTGCAAGCCCGTCGGGTTAAACAACCAGCGGGCATGCCGCCCGGCTTAATGTGTACTAGCCTTTACGCGTGCATTTCATTTAATAAGTAATAACTAGCGATCGCCCTAAGGTCGAAATTCGACCAGCGACTTTTTGATCATAGAGTATTTTCAGTTTGATATTTACAGTATTCATAAACCTAAACAATAAGTATTAACTACATCACTTGCTGTCACTTTTCATTGAGTGATAATGTCAAAATTTTGAGGGGTGTAAGTTCAATGGCACTGGTCGAGCTAGGATTCGCAGTATTATTTTATATATTTTAATATATTAGTACAAGATATTATACATAAATTTTAGCTTTCTGCATTCATTCTCCATATAAACTTATAAACTTCCGTGCACGCAACACGCTTAAAAAGGTACCGAAAGCTTTTGCTGCACATATTAATTAGTATATACTTAGATAAAGATAACAAATATACTGTGAATCTCACAAATTCCATTTCCGCATATGTTTCAACACCAAAATGTAATTTTATTGAAGATAATAATATGGTAAAACCGCAACACTACGACTGTAGATTCTCTATTAACACCAAACAAATCTCTGTACAGTATAAATATATATTATAATAATAACAAAATATGTTCTTAACATTTTTTAAATAATATAAAGTTTTAAAATTAACAAAATTTAAAAAAAATTTTTTTATTAAATATAAAATACAAAAAACTTGAGGCGCAAACAGACGGACAAGAAAGCGCTTCCAGGCTGTACTTAAAATTTCTGGCCTATTTGCTCATCGGGAAAATTGTTTAAAATCCATTGCAAAATTCGTATCGAACATACATACAGACAGTCAATAAAGCGAGTGAATAAAAATAAGTTTTTTTATAGGTTTAACGTTTATTCACAAACTTATCTGATGTTCAGTAAAGATGTGTCCCGGGATGGTAAACACGCTAAGCCTAGTGGGGGAAGTGGTTTTCAAGTGCATCTACAAGTGCTAGGCAACAGATTATCAACTTGAGGGTGGTAGCTAGCCAGGCGGGCATTAGAAAATACCATACCACCATGCCATTACCTATCATGATGTTTTCCTTAATCGAAAGCTCAGGCTCATTGCAGGGATTCGAACGCGCGTCCATAGACTCGGTGTCAAAACATGCTAACACTTAACCACCATTGCTTCAAAATTTAATTTATTTAATAATAAATAATAATAATACTAAAATATTTAAGAAAGGAAAAGTACAAATCTTTTTTTATTAAAAACGGGGAAAAATCCGACTTCAAAAGTCAAGACTAAAAACAGAAAAACAAGTTCTATACTATAATCTATAGAAATTTCTGTTAGGAATGTAAAATGCACCCTAGAAAACTTTATTCGTTTGATACCCACTCAAAAAGTAAATAATAAAAAATTTCATGTACCTACTACTACAACCTTATTACCTCTTTTTTGGCAGTCGGGTAATAAATTTAAAAAAAAAAAAACTTTATTTCGCCATTCGTGGTAGCAACTTTGGCTATAAATTCAAACCTAATATAATAATATATTACAACATTTATATCTGTATGAACAGTAAATAGTAGTATTCAAATTTGTTATTTAAATATCCGCATAGACACAACGTTACGCGTCGGTGTAAAAGTCAAAGAACGTTCGTCAATATCGAAATTTATAATCCTACGTGATTGCATTCCCGTTCTACGTTTCAAATTAACTGACAAGAAAATTCGGTTTATTAATTACCGGTATCAATCAAAGTTTCAATTCATTCCGATAAACCTAAAACTACATTTAATATCAAATTTGGTATGCACTCACATACTAATATATACCCGCGTAACCTTTCGTGTTATTGTAATTTGTTAATTTTTATATGTACTAGCTGTGCCCGCGACTTCGCTCACGTGAACTACAGAATACCGTTGATCGGGCACACGCTACCCCCCGCTCCCGGCTATATGCTTATTATAAGTAGATGATCGATATATGCTCGTACGGACCTTTTTGTAGGTTTTTAATATTTATAATTGTGTTGTATATTAATATTATATATCTCTTATGGTATACTCATCGTAAGCCGTCCGTAAGGTTCCGAAATTGATTGACCATGACCAGTTTTATTTTAATCGGGTGGAACCCTAACAGTTTTTCTGAAATAAAAGTAGCCTAAGTTACAACAACCCAATTCATAAAACGTATGAAGAGTATGTAATATGTGTACTTTATTTATGTCTGTCTATCTATCATCGCGCTACTACTAGGGTAAGCAGAAAGGACGGTTCATAAATATTTTTATATCATTCTTTTCTGTCTTATGGTTAATACTTTTTCTATATTTTGGTCCTTCTATAATCTTGAATTTAAATGTAAATATGAATATAATTAAGAAATTAACATTAATCTTAGCACGTAACTTAATTACTATGAATATAACAAATCGGTTCGGAAGGTTTAAAATAACTGATTTCCCAAAAGTAAAAGTCCAAAAGGATCGTTAACCAGTCTCTTAAAACCGTCAAAAATTTAGGTGTAATATTTGAAAATCGGAACGTATTTTACCGATTGAAACGTCACTATTTATCGATAAGAACAGTATAATAAATTACACTTTAGAATTACGAAAAAAAAATCTCAACCCTCGGTAATCGGTTCTCGTTATCGAAGACGGCTTGAGAAAAATCGAATAATAAAATATTCGAAATTTAAAAAGACCTGTCAAACGATAACCTAACTCTTGGAATGTCACTTTCAACACTCTTGATAACGAAATTAGGTAGTTCACGAAGTTACCTCGCAAGTACTTTTGAATTTGGAATCACGGCGGGGCGTATCCAAAATTGAAACACACAAACTCGAGAGTAAACATCGAACAATTTAGCTGAGCTCGCATTTTCAGCACATCGCGACGCGACGTAGCTGTTATCGATGATATTGTCGATTTTGTAACTTTAATAAACATTTTAAATAGCCAATTTACATCTTAGTACTTACTTAGACTTTATTGAAACATTGATGTTATCTTTATTGGATTCCAAGTCAACCAAATAACAGCAGAATAGGGCATTTGAATTTTAGCTCTAACAAACATACAACATACATCTATATTAATAAAACTGTACTTCTGTCTGCACTTTTTTTTTTTTCTAAATTTTGTGATAGACATCTATCAGTCTGTCCATCTGTGTGTGAATTTAAAGTAAAAATGGCTTGACCAATTTTTATGAAATTTAGTACAATGGAAGTGTAATGTCATTCCGCAAATGAATTTTCAACATACCGAAAAAATAATTGTCAGTAATACTTACATAAATGATAAAATATGAATAAGAATAAAATTAGGAGACAAAATAATTATTACCTAAGTAATAAATGCGTGCGGAGTCGTGAACACAGGGGAATTATATTATAAATATGAAAGTACGTTTGTTTGAGTGTTCGTCTATCACTGAATCGTATCTATCGTGGAATATCGAAATAAAAAAAAACATGCCCCACAAATCACGGTCTGGTAGCAGTTAGTATTTAAATAAATAGTTACTGAAATTAATAATTGATCTTTAATTTAATAGGATATTAAGGTTTAATAATATTATATGCATATACATATTAACGGGGTAATTAACTGCTTCATTAGTCTAGTGGTCGTAAGCGCGACTGCTAAGCTCGAGGGCCTGGGTTCGATTCCCAGGTCGAGCTAAGTGTTACTGGGTTTTTCTATGAAATTCTCAGTAGCAGCTCGAATTTTGGCTTTGTGCTCGATTAATGACAATAGGCTCGCCCCCTATTACATGGGACCTAAAAACCATACCCGGCGAACTGCGAGTGTATCAGTACACCTCTGCCTAACCCTTCGGGATTACAGGCGTGATGGTACGTTATGTTTAATACGAAGAGTAGAAATTAACTTATTTTTCAAGGTCAACGTTCTTTTAAACCACTGTACAACAAATTACATTTTTTTAAACACAACAAGTTGACTAACAACTTTGACGAAAAAAATTTTATTTTATCGAACCAATTATTTTAATTTGTAACGGATATTACAGTTATTTTACGTTTATTAATTTAAATCGGTATCGATAAAAACGAGCGGAAGATGCATGGCACATTCCTATAACGGAATTTTAAACTGACGGGAAGAAAAATTAAATGGTTAAATGTTATATTGATTTTACGTAACTGTTTTTCTAATATGGATTGCGAGTTGATAAATAATTCCAATATTTTAAAGGGATGAAGAACCGGGAATAATATATTTGTAAGGGAATCTTGTAAGTTCTCAGATTATACTGGGTTATTATAAGGTACATCATTACGTGAATGATAGTATCTTGTATAGCTCCCTCTAGGTATAAAATATTTTAATATTGAGATAAAAAAACATATACAACCATATTTCATAATGTATCTTATAAACGTGGAAATAAGAAATAATAGCAGATAAATAATATACCACAAATAAGAAGCCCTGATAAAACACACTAGACAGTACTATAGAATTAAAGGTAAGTTGTATATTTTAAACTGGGCAAACAATACATTTCAAAGATCTAGAGAACTTAAAAAAATTTAATAAAAAACTAAACGCAACGACCACATCTAAAACTACTAAAAGAGATAGAAAACACTTCTTCACTCGTACGAGTACTCTCCTCAGAATGTCACCATGTCACACGCTCTTTCGCGTGGTGATTGATACACTTAGTATTTTCTTACATAGAAATGACATCAAGTCAATAGTACAGTTTCATTATTTATACCAACAAATATCTAAAAGTATAATTTTTATTATCTAGGTAGGCCTACATAATTATATCTATAAACCCATTCCGTTATATTACATAATTAAGACAATGTAATTTTATATTCGAGTTAGTTCAAACTAATAGGCAATTTCTTAACAAATTGTGGCAATTTCTCTAAAGGATAATTAAGACGAGGCTTATTCAAAAATGTGCTAAGACTGTAAGAAAATATAATAATAAGAGTAATAGTTTTAGTGTCAGAAATTTTATTTAAAGTCTCGTAGGAACGAGAAATTCTAAAGTTAACGTCATCGTAAAACGATGAACCTTGCGCGTTTTAATGTTCGCTGTAACCAATTAAATTGCAATTGTGGGTTTTATATTTGACGAGAACAAGGGAGCATTATTGTTGTACCTTAGAGAAAAGTTGGAGCAAATTATTTTTCATGGCGTTGTTGGGTATTTGAACTTTTTTATTAACCGATTTCAAAAGGATTCTCAATTCAATGAAGATTCTCAATTCGAGTGTATATTACTTATATATTATTTATGGATGTTCAACCATAACCCTCTTTGTTTATGAACCGATTTGGATGATTCTTTTTGGGATATCTGAAGGGTGGACTTGATCCATTTTAGTTTCATTGTCATTGGACCTTCGACTTCGGAGAAACTCTTCAAAATAATTAAAGTTGGTTTTCTTTTATGTTTTGGTAAGTCGAGGTTAACAGATTTGCCAATGTCACTGTATCAAAACAAACTCTCACCTATGACGTTTCCAATCCAGACAGACATAACTGACTATTATGTTACTAATGGTGGCATTTGATATCTCCTATATATTAAATTACAGACGAGGTTAGTAATCATTTTTGGTTTAAAACAAAACTCTTAATATGTATGCACGTAAGAGGTTATAATTCGTTTTCTGACTTTTTATTTTGTAAAATTACTGTTTATTTTTTTATACCACGATATTGGGAAACAAGCGTACGGTTCACCTGATGGTAAGACGTTACCGCATCCTATGGACGTTTGTAATACCAGGCGCATCACATCGTTGCCGACGTTTTAAAAACCTATTCACTCTTTTTTTAAATAAACCATACTTTGGCTCTCTGGGAAAACCCTTCCAAACTCAGAGTGTTTGGGGACGAAACTCCATGAAACCGGACAGTCCGCGACCATTTAGATTCCGAGGTTTATATAAATAACTAAATTGATATGATTGTCACTCATGGCTAACTTCAGTTGCACTTTAGTCATATGAAAAGAAAAACAAAAAACTTTATACAATTTCGAAAAATATCCCGGACATCGAGAAGAACCGATAAGAAACTCGATCGGGTTTAACTTTTTTTTTTCAACTGTACAAGTGTTAATATATTTGGCACAATAAAAATAATTTAGTGGATGTATAGAGATAGAGTCACTTCCAGACGTCACTATCATTCACTTAATGATCCATCCTATTATAAACTTTTGACAGTAAAACTTGCTTGATATGGTCCTTGAACTCTCTTTCCGGCAAATCAGTAATGTGCTTCGGGATCTTGTAGAACCATATCATCATCACTTAATTTTTTTTATTATTCTTACTAAGTCTAAAAAACGGTACGACTAATTTATTTCTTTTTCTAGTATTAACATTGTGCTGATCTTTAACAAAATAAGAATGCTTACGTAGCTCACAATTATACCCTTACACTACTAAATACACCAAAAGAAGTACAACTAAAACCTTAATTGCCCTCTTTTGTAAATTAAATTCTCGAATTAAAATAATCGAATTTAAAAACAAATGAACACTGAATGACAAAAACTGGCCAGCATAGAATGAAGTTAATAAAACTAGCATTCGCAATGAATGAGAAAACAAGGAACAAAAGAGTTTTCAGCGCCCCCTGCAGTGCACGTCCGCCAAATTGAATTCCCATACCGACCGACTTGGCCTAACGAACGAACATGCCAGTGTTTGAGCTCGTAACTGGTGCACTAAAAAGTCCAGTCCGCAGCGTGCCACCTTCCACGGCACTGTATATTGTGTTATCTTTGCATTTCCTTTATCGAGGCATAATTTCGAATCGAAAATTTCTTAGCAAATCTCTCTTTGCACTAAATATTATTTTATTGTCTGAGCATTTTTATTTCATAGTTAAATATCTTAGAATAATATTTGAAAGCTGAAGAGAATGCTTGATTGTTTAAGAGCGTTAATCTCTGGTATTACCACTTAAATTTGAAAAATTATTTTCGCGTTTCATAGCCTATTCATTGAGAAAGATTACAGGCTATATAACTTTATGCTATGAGCCTAAGAAGCGGAGCATTAACCATGAACGTAAAGGAATCTGGCAAGTTGCGCGCCTTTCACTTTGAAATCATGTACCTATGAGTATAGATACATCATCTTGCTTTTAGATAAATAATCATTAACCACTCAATCAATCGGTCGGTCAATTTGTCAGTCAGTTTATCAATCAATCACATCTTTGTCTATTGCATGTTCAAAGACAATCGCACTTAAGGAATAAACTCCAGTCGTGTGTCGAAGCAGACATGCAATTTTTTTTAATGAAATTAAGGTTTCAATGGTCTCTGTACCGGTTTTATTTATTCTCTAAAGATTAATTTTAACAACATCAAACGAGATACAAATGGTTAAACTAAACACTTGATGTATTTACGATCGGTACAAAATACAAATGATATACTATAGCACAATGAGAATCCAGAGAGATCGCGATGCGATGCAGACAAATCTTCGAAACATTGAGCTGTAATGTCCAATTTCACGTGACCTGCTCTGCTGCTAACAACCAATAAAATTCAAGATCAATTTACAGTGGATATTGATGCAGCGTCCAGTCAGGTTGAACTCTACATTCTTCTATTGTTAAAACATACGCGGGTCAAGTAGAATGGATGGTATTGCGTGCAAGATGTCTCCGTAACATTGTAAGGTAATTGCGACTATGAATCAATCTCATCTCCGAATCCATTCAATGTTAACGTATTGCACGCAATGTTCGTTTAGGCCGATATACATTGCTTGCTTTGCTGTGTAATAGTACCAAAATTTGAACCAAAGCTAGTTATGTATGCATATAGAGAAGAAAATAGAATAATCGTTATTGTTGGTAGGGGAACAAAGTTGACGTAACCCTTTATGGGAAAACGATAGTTTAGGAGTCTAATATAAGGGAATTCTGGGCAATTTCGTTACAGGCTTATTGTCTGCAAATGTGACTGTCTGTGTTTGTTTGAGATTTACGATAATAGCTGATATCAGCTATAACTAGTCGATTTGTTTCAGTGGGCGTTGATGTTGAATCCTTTGAACTATTTCTAGTTTATACATTGTTACTGCTGTTTTGATTAATTTATGGATTAGATTTACATTAATACGATTAATTAAATTATGTTACACTAGCTGTGCACCACGGTTTCACCCGTGTTAGTTTTATCCGACAAACACCGCGCCGCCAACGCGCCCCTGTAGCCTATCATAATAATTATTCTCACTTTCCGCAAATACAAAAAAATATTTTAATTTTCATTTAACTCCTAAACTATATATCCAAATAACATGCTGTAGAGGGTAAATTTTAACTTCATAAAATTATCTTTATGATTATGTGCCTTTTGTTTGTAAGAATTAATATGCCATGTCTAAAAATAATGCTCATAAATCACTTTTTAATATACAACAAATTTATGTTACATTATGTATAAGATTAAGATTCTTGTGACTTATGTATAAGAGATAGGCATATGCTATCGCGGACTATTTTTTTGGATATACTAAGGACGAATATTTTTGTACAATATTGTATTTACGTTACATTAACCATTACGCCAGTGCATACGGATAAAGAGGTTCGGGAACACTTCTACTTCCGACTTACTTAACAAAAATCAATATTTAAGGCTAGATGAGAGTTGTAGCCTAATACTATTTCTCGTGAATCTGGCTTATATATGCAAAAATATATTTTTTAATCCAATGTTAGTTTCAGAGATTAGCGTGTTTAATCATACGCTAACACTTTATTATATTATTAAAAATATATAATATACATGTATATTAAATATCACGTATAGATTGTTATTTATAAAATGATTCAACATTTTATGGTTCTATATTCTATTCGTATATTTTTATATTCATCATCAAAATATACAATATTATAGAAACTGAAACCATCAGTTGTAATATTATCAATCAAAATCCTAAAAATACTTTTTTTAATTTGGGACCTAAGAAGGTACTTATTAACATCAAAACACTACTATCAAAGGTTAGGTAAACAACCCAGTCATCGGAGAAGAACCGGCAAGAAATTCGATCGGATTTATCTTTTCTTTTTGGAACGAAGTTCCATAGCGCGGGCTAGGGGCTAAACTGAAAAAAAAAATGTCCGACCCGACCAACACTAAATAAAAACATACTTATAAAGGATATTTAAAACTATGAATTGGCCCAGCTGTCTTATGACCATATTTGTACGCACTGTTGTATGTACAGTACTTACCAGTGGTCGATGGTTCGAGTCCCGCTGATATGGGATTTTATCTGTAATCCTTTAGTATTTATTTTATGAAAATAATGACTGTTGTAAAAATTAAAAGTTTAATCAGTACATTCAATTTTTATTTTATTTTACTAGAAAAAAATAAGATTATATAAAGCTAGCTGTGCCCGCGGCTGCGCTCGCATGGACTACAGAATGTCATCGACCGAGCACCGCTGATGGATTTAGACTTCTCGGTGGTCGCTGTTGTATTTGGACTGTGCTGTGCTTACCATCAGAGACAATACATTCAATGAGCCGAGCTATTATAAAAAAAAACAACATGGAACCTAAAAACATACCCGGTGAACTGTGGATGTACATTACAGTACACTTTTGCCCAACCTTTCGGGGATACAGGCGTGATGGTATGTTATGTTATAGTGGTTAATGAACGTCCAGAAACGGTCTAATATTCACCAAATATGCTGAGGATCCTGTATTGCTGCTATTGGTTGTGTACTGCGCTGTATTTAGCATATCATCACATTTCCTGGTATAAAAGAATTCACCGAAACCTGAATTGGTCAACTTTGGTTTTGGCTTATCTGAGTTTTTTTTAAATGCTTTAATACTTTTTGGCTCTAATATAAGATGTCTTACAAAATTGGCTACCGGCCAACCGATAAGTGTGAATTATTGAAGTACACTGTATTTTATACTTCTTTCTCTAATTTTTTGCGTTGAAGATTTTCGAGAATTAAACTGTTGGGCTCGATGCTTAGTTCCTTCTTTATTATATTTGTTACAACTCTTACTTTTTACCTAATATTCTAAAGCTTGAAATCATATGTGTTTTATTAGCATAGTAAATGTGTGCTCATAGGATATTTTAATCTTTGGTGTTATAAAAAAAAAAATATTATGCCATATTTATGGGGTATCATTGTTTTTATGGCGGTCTAGCCTTGAATACGTAATTCGACACGAATGGGGGTTTTATACGCCGAGAGAACGCCGGGTCATATGTCTTTATCACGAAAATATTATTAATCTTGACCCACGCTATTTTTACTATGCAAACACATTTCGTAATAATTTATTTAGTACAATTTTTCCGAATATTAAACGTTCGCTTTACATGCAACTCCTTCCCCTATATTGAGAGATCGAAATGCAAACAAATTTTTTGTGTTATTTGTGTTGTGTACATCAAACAACTATTATATGCTTCGTAAATAATAAAATATATATTTTAATGACCTTATAAACCATAAGGATAAGAAGTATAACATTGTAGGCCAAAGCCATAAATAAATATAAATTTACACAATATGTCCGCCATTACCAATCAAGTCGTCAGAGTGAGCGGACGTTCTAAAAGATATCTAGGAGATATGTACTATATATTATTATAAACCCAAAAAGGGTATCATAATTACAAACAACACAAATTTTACAAGCGTGTTAAGTGTATAAATATACCTAATTTTAATAAAGAATTTAATTGTTATACGAACAAAATCATATATATATCTGCTTATCCCGAACCGTGTCATTCCGTGACAATATCACATACATCGACTACTCTATACAGTTTTAATAATAAATCGTTCAGAATATATTCCATATACAAAGAAATCATCTTGTAAATAAATTACGTTCGTGCGTGTAGCTAGAATTTATTTATTTCAGGCAGTTTGTGTTAGGAAGAAAGATAGATCCTCCTTGTATAGAGCACGCGAGCTCCGCACAGTGGGTGTTGATGGATTTCATATACTTCGATCTTGACGTATTAAGAGACCTTTTTTATATTTAAGCAATAAGACTAAAGAAATCAATACCTTATCCAACTTTAATACCACCCTCGTTATGATAAGGACCAGCTTTGAATTTAGTAACTAGTAATCACTAGTAGGATTAAGTAGATGGTAACAGTAAATTTAGGAAGGTTTTAAAATGTAACTATTAAATTCAAGATACATAGCAACAAACAGACAAGCAACTTGATAATGGTAGGTAGTAAGTCAAATAAACTAACATCATTTTGTGATGTGATCACGGTTTCCTCCTTGAAAGATAAACTCATTGTGGGATTGGAACCCACCATTTTAAGCGTAGTTTAACAATACTCACCTGTAACATATTATGATAGTTCTCTAACTACCGCTTTTAATCTCATTTCTGGACATCCTTTGAATGTTGCCTTTCGATACCAATGGCATATAAGTGGATGCTATAATTTTCTAAGCTAAATAACTAAAGAGATTATGATATTTTTGGGTATTAGTTGTAAGTCACACACCCAATCACATTCTACATACTCGAGAAAATACTGAAATTGATTACCTTATCGATCAGCCTCAGTGTGTTTCCAAATAAACTTGCTGGAAAGACACCAGAGTCATGTTAGTTTTAGGTTTTACAATTGTAGTCGATAGTATTTTTTAATTCGAGTGTAGAGTATCGCTACGCCATTTTTTGTAGACCTAAAAGATGTTAGAATACTTCCTGATCTTGTTTTCACCTTAGGTTTAAAAAGAAAAAACTGTTATCAAAAATAATTTCAAAGATTATTATTATTAACTTTTTGCTAAAATCATATTATAATATAATGTAACTTATCGCGTCATTTTATGCAGGGACATGTACAGATTAAATATTTTATCTGAAATATCTCTTTATAAGAGGGAGGGAATAGGATACCATAAAACTTAAGGGCATCTTGTATAGGATTTGATGTCCGCGCGGGATCAATATCCACGCATCTTTCCATCTATTTGACTTCAGACGTCGTTTAATTTTCCACAGCGCTGGGCAATCTGTATCTACATTATCCTCAGCCTAACGAGAAATCGATTTAGAATTACTTCAAAATTTATTCAAGTTGTGGAAAAAGAAAATATTAGTATAATTCTAACGGGACACGAAAGAAAAAAACTCATACGATAACCAAATTTTCATAGCCTGACAAGACTAAATGGCATGGATGTAATGGATTCAACGACAAATTATACAGATCTAAGTATAGAATCAAGTAATTTTAAAGAAAAATATTACTGATCCTTCCTTTAACATTCCATACACGCCATATCTTTTGTCTCTTTAGGCACAAGAGTTGTAACCACTGTCACCTGATTTCGAAATTTCGAGTTTCTTCGACGTGATTTACCCATGTGGACTTTATAACTAAGATACAACCACAGATCATATAAAACAGGAAGATCCAAAAAGCAGATAGTCATCACAAGCTCATTATCAAGACAACACAATTCAAGTTCCTTATTTATGATGAGCATGAAGTAAATAAAAGCCGAAGTGGCTTCCAAGGGGAAACTCATACAGAACTAGTTAATTAACGTCTCGGAGTAACTTTTTGTCTTGAATTTTTAATGGCTTTCGAAACTTCCCTGAGATGTTACGTATTTACTGGTTATATATATAGATACTACTCAAAGGTTTATCTTGTGAACACTGATAAAAAGTTTATTAGAAACTTGGAACTCGGAATGGAATCCTTCGTATGTTTCAATGTATTTTATTCGTAAATTATACTATTTCCATTTCTTTATTTTCTCGATGAAAGTTCTAATTTGATAGTTGTAGTGTTGTGACCAAATAAGTAATAGCCATCGAGTGACAGTGACGATTCATCAGATTTTGATTAAAATACATAAATAAAGATTACCTGTCGTTATAATTATTTCGTTTCATTGTCGAGTACCTACCTATACCTACTTATTTTAAAACAGCTTCGAAAATTTTTAAGAAGTTGGCATTATCAATCAAGAATTAATACGTGTAACATCTTGTAATGAAATATAATATTAGTTAATAAATTTGTAAAAAGTATCCGGCAGTAATTTAGTTTCTTACATTTTGTAAAAAAATATCGGGTCTGTTTTCGTGATATAGCTCCATCCCTATCAGTTTCTCCGACTCTGGTATAACCTTGTACGTGTGTAAACGTCATATTTTTATAAAAGACGCTCGTTCAAGTTTTCACAGGAGCTGTCATCGAGATTATAAAAAAATGGAAATGGTATAGTTATTAAAATGCAGCATATAAGTTCAGTGAACAGAATGAGTAAAATTTGCATAATGTTACACTTAAAAATCGAAGTTTCTTTTCACAAAATTTTGATTCCATTGATGGACAATGTAATCCGAAATCCCTACCCATACGTATCAGTTTAGCATACAGACTATGATTAAAGTAAAAGGTATAATGTCTGCCTGAAATGCACGAGCTATCTACGCTATAAATTATAACTGATCAGACAGATAAAGAATTATGGCTTTTATAGTTTTAGTAGGGCTATTACTTGACCCCACCGAGCCAATTTAGAAAGTTACAATCAAAATAAATAAATTTATCTTACAATAACTACTTCAATTAGTATAACTTACTTGAAAACGTATTCAGAAGCACTACACAGTACGATTTGAATGAATTTATGCTGAAACTTCTGCATAAATTGCAAGTTCCTGCTAAATGTATCCGTTACACGTTGACATCGTTAAAGGGGCAATTCCACTGACACTTTCAGTAATCGATGTCGTACGGTAGTGCTGTATAACTTTTAAACTGTATCTTGTATATTAAAATTACGCTTGTAATTGTTTAAAGATAATAACTTCCTCAGTTACTTAGTTAACAGGCACGTAGTTCACTTTATTTTGAGTAGTAACCAACATCAAACATGATGTCAGTTCTAAATAAAGTGAGCCAAACATCAAAAGTTGCTACTCCGCAAGACTTATCTGGATAGGCTCGTGTGTCAGTGCGTATTGCTCTTTAGAATAGAAGCATCTCAAACACTGCAGCTTTATGGCAGAAATAGGTATAGTACTAGAGCTATCGCAGTTGAACGTTACATAAATTTTTTTTTGTTGTCTTGGCAATCTAACGTAGTCGATTCAAATCCTAGTTACTTAAATAAAACACAATAAATTAAAATTAAACTAAGATTTGCAATTAATAAGACACATTCATTTTAAAACCGCCATGAAGCTAAGAAGACGAAGATTTCAAAGAAAAGTAGTAACAGTGGAATTCAGGCTTAAGCCCGTAGTACTTCGTGCCCTGGCATTGGTCCAAGCCGCGAGTGGCCGCAGATGACGAAGCGTCTACGACTCGTTATCGCTTCGAATAGCCGCTCAGACGGACGACAAACTTGCCACTATTTTACGACGTATTTAACTTGTCGCTTTGAAAATACTCATTCGACAGAAAATCATTTCTTTTTAGCAAATTATTTTAGAGGTTAATAGTCGATTTTGTATATTACAGATAATATTGTTAATTATTTAAATCAGCACTCTTAATAAAGATTCTTGCTTTTACTCGTCTAAATTATACTATCATATCTAATATTTAATACAGTCAGTCAACATAAATTCAAATTCTAAATTAAATTAAATGCCAGTTTCTCAAATTTTACCATTGAATGTTATAGGCACTATCAGGAATCGAATCGACGTCAGGATACGAATCAGATTATACTTGTTAGACCACGTTGGGTGGTCTGTCCCGATCCAACCTTACAGTAATACGAATATTTATCAGTAATGTTAATATTTTCTTTATTGCGTAATTTTACATAAAATACAATTATTTCGTTGAGACATCGTGACGTAAATCTTAGCAAAATTTGGCTACAATTTATAGCTGAACTCAGATTTGTAATGTTTATCCAAAATGTCATATAATATTTAGCAACATTGTGGCTGAACATAGTATCACGTTAATCTTAAAATTAGGACTAAAACTTGTAAATACCAAAATACCAATAGATGTATGGCAACAAATTTTTAAGGATGGTAGCCGCCATGCGAATATTGCAAAATCCCATAATGCTATGGGAACCTATCCTGACAATTGAAGCTTCATTTCTTGTAGTTTTATATCAGGTGCATACATAACTAAACAATAAATCGATTTTCAGATAATCAAAATTTGCTATACTTAAAGCAACAAAACCTACAAGGATGTTCGCAAGGTATTGGAATTAGATAAATCGCATAACTTTAGTATTTTTACGAATCGCAGTTCTTGCTGTTAAATCGCTCGTTTACACGGTCGCATTAGAATATCTCGCGGATTCGTACGGAATTAGATTATATTCGTAATAATTAAATGTAATATAGCCAATTCATTACTATGAGGTTTCTCTTTCTCTCTCTGTTACGTTTTCATAGAAAACACTTCATGTTTGACACTAGCCTACTACATATATGAGACCGATGATAGGAAAAATAAAAGATAGATAGATGTATTCAGTATTAGCCACAAACAATCGTAGGCAATAAAATCGATACCCACGAATTCCCACAAGTAATTTCACAATAATAGGTTTTCAATAAAGGATTGTTATCCAGAGACCAATGTGACGTGATTTTTAATTCTAATTGAAATGGATTGAATGTATTTGATATTATTGTTGTTATAACATATTTTAACGATTAAATATCACCGTAGCTTATAAGCTTATCACTAGCATTGTTGCATATAAATAAAAATCTATAAATAGTTAATTACACTTTTTTGAAACTAAAATTTAATATTTTGTTATTTTTGGGTAGAATTATAAAACACTTAGAAGTCATAGTAGTTTAAAGCAAGCTAGATATTTTAAGACAATTGAATGAACAAAAGAAATTAGATCCATTCCCATGTAATACAGAAAACAAGATTGGGAATTAAAATACTCAACAAGAAAAATATTTTCTCATTACTTTATTTAAAAATAATATGTAGGTATTTGTAAAATGTTTCAGAAATTCTAAACTTATTCAATTATAGAGGAACCTAATAGTTTTTTAAACTGTGTTCATCAAGAAATTTCCATTTAAATGTCATCACACAGACTACAACAAACACTTGAATGAACAAGTGTTACTTTAGTAATTTCATCTTTAAATTATGTTCGGTACAGAGGCTCGATTGAACATATAGTGGCTGTGATCTGGGTAAAGCTTATCATGTAGCTGTTCTACTAAGGCTGATAAATATTAGTTTACCATTGGGCGTTACATCAACGACTAATATGCAGTGTGCACTCAGGTTACATTATGGAACTCAACCTATTACAAAAGAGCAGAGAAGCTTTATCTAGAAAATATCTACTTTCACTCTTGCAGGGTGTACCGTGTCCATAGCAATGAGATCTCAATGCATTACATTTAGACGTTGTTTTGGATAACATAGTTCCTAGATCTACTAAAAACCTGAATCTCCATTGAAGGAAAATATCGTGATTACTTACATACTATAATGGTGCTAGGGCATTTAACTTAACAACCATAATACGACGCATTATAAAGCACACCTCCTACTTACTAGTCAGGTGAAACATTTTTTCCGTAACGAACCAGACATTTTTATTACCGACTATACTCGTAGAACAAAGCGATATGAACATATATTGATCGGAAGACGACTGGCGCGTCATTGTCATACAAATAAAAACTGCATGTTTATTAGCTCATGCACACATAGGGCCGCGCGCAAAGATGAGTTGAAGAATCTATAACTAAATAAAATATAATAAGTATGCAGAATTTACATGACATTCTGTCCAGCTTAACCGGACCTGAATAGTTCATACAAAATTGTTTTTCCAAAATAATAGTCTTTAATTTTGAGTATAAAGATCCATGTGTATTGTGTATGACACAAAGGCATTTTCCTCTAATGGAACTTTGCTTTCAACTATCGATTTCAATCTCATTCACTTTGAATCTGGGGCGAAACTCACTAGCGGTCGACTTCTGCTAGACGATAATGCTGAATTAGTGATATTACTTCAAAACCAGAATATTATATGAGTCTTATAACCGATTTATTATAGAAATTCTATTTAAAATTTCTTATATCTAAGCACTTGAGAATCCAATTAATTAGGATTACCCTTTTTGTTATCTTCACACGTAAAAAAGGACTGAAGTGTTTTTTTACCCTCTCAAGCCCTTTCTTAATCTGAAAGTAGTTGATTCCAACAACGCAAATGAATTGATGTGTCATGTTGAGCCTTGCAAACAGCCTAATGGATAGAATAAACCAACATTCAAATACATTTTTTATACATATATTTACTGCTATGATCGTTTTCTATTTTACCGTAGAACGGCAAAGTGATTGCACTGTACCTGATAGTAAACAGTGCAATCCAACAACATCGACGGCGACCACCCTTATATCTACAATCCTTCGCCAGTCATTGCCGTCATGAGTCCGGTAAATGTCTCTTCATGTAATGTTTCAAGGACACTCTATTTTGTATACATTTTTAATAATTAATGTTTGATATATGGGACATATGTCATTTGAGGTTATCATAGCTCGTTGTAATAAACTAAAATTATCGAGACGTATCATATACGTAGGTGGTCCCTTTTATCTATCACGATGACACATTAAACATTCATTCGATTTTGAAACTCATCATCTCTGTTTTAACATTGATAAAGATGAAATACGACTCGTTCTGAATATAAAGTATGATTGAAAGAGCTCCAGTTATTAAGATTGAAGCTTGAATTAGGACCATTTTAATTTGTTTCGCTAACAAAATTCATCATGCATTAAATGAAATCGAGAGCAGCCGAGGATCTACGTTTTGCATATCTATAGAGAAGTTCCAAATTCTGCAACTAAAAATATAACTTTAACTAAAACAGAAACGATTCGGTTAAACCTTCACATATAAAACATAATTAAAAACACAGAGTAAGAATTTGAATTATTCATTATGAAGCAGTAATTTTCATGGTCAAAGCTTTGAATTCAATATCAGTTGTTAACTTATACGAAGCTAAAAAAACCCTGAATTACCTTAACACATATTTTATTAAACATCAATTTATTATCTTGATTGGTGATGACCTCAAAAACGGTAGCAAGCTTGTCTTAAAAGAGCTTGACTCTCAAGTGCAGCTGCCAGAACTTAATTGCTTAGCCACAAATTTTCAAGTTAATGAAGTTAATAAGCCAGACGAGCATTACAAAATACCTTGTCTACATATTAGGGATCGCATAGTTAAAAGGGTCGGGCGAACCAGCGTCATCATCGCTATAATAATAAAGGTATTATGATATTGAAAATGCTGCCGAAATTGTAATTAAGAGAATATTAACAGAAAATAAAGTAATTCATCAAAACAGCTTTACTTGTTATTACAAAGAAAAATGGCACACAATGCCGCAAAGGATATGAAGTAATTTACACGAGCCTCGCAGCCTCACAAAAGCTAGCTGGCATGTGTAAATAGGTACGCACAACTCTCTGGCAAATGGACCCACTAAGTTAAGATAGCATCAGAAGACAATAACATCCTTACATAATTTATTATATCGCGGGCAAAAACCGAGGTCGTGGTTTCGAGTTGAACTAACAACGTGACACATTGCTGGTCTGTACAACGAACTTTAAATACAACAAATACCTACTAATTCCTTAATAAACAATATTTTTATGCAGAAGAATGACAAATGACGAGAAGACTGAGAGGATAAAGCATTTTTTGTAAAATGTTATTGCAATCCGTTTTCAGTTACTTGCAATAAAACTTAACTTTGTGAATAGTTACATAATAAGCTTAGATACGGCATATTACTACTACTTTACTCTGCCACGCTGCCGTGTTATATAATGGTCAAAATTGCTATCAATATCCATTTATTTTTACGTATTATAACAAACCTATCATAAAAAGTTGCTTCATCGCGACTCGTTTCGACAGCCAATATACATTCGGTTACCTATAGATTTTCGAACCGGTTTATCTCTTGACAACTGTCGTCTTGGGATACAATGTACTTACAGTTCCATTAAAACAGTTTACCGAGCTAGAAAATTGTAACCGCTGCATGCCCCACGTCTTTTCGTCCTTTAATCCGTACAAAAGGTTTACTAAACTAAATTCCCGTATGTAACATCACAAGTAAACTAACGGTAGGCCCTCGTCACGTGTCAAGTGGATACCGCAGGGCCCAGGATGTTCCCCAAAAATTGGTTTTAGGTTCGCTTGAGCGTAAGATTAATTTCACTTATATGAGCTTCGTTTTACTATTTCAGTTGATCTTTTAACCCGTCGAGAATAGTTCACCCGGTTATCTGGGTAAAATTAAATAATATTGTAATTATAAAAAAAAAACTTCCTTCCTTAGTCATGGAAGGAAGATTTGATTTTATTTTATGGTAGCACGGCAAATTTACGGTTCTGTTGCTGATGGTAGGCACAGTATAATCCTAACAGAACGGCGATCACCGAGAGATCGAAATCTATCGACGGTCGCCACTGTCATGCCGCTCTGCATTAATTTAACTAGATATGCACAGGGTGATTCCGAAACGCGACACACAAAAGCGAGTTACTTTTTACCGCACGCACGGTGGTCGAGACCTTGTGACACTGTCGCCATTCCCTTGTTCGTTAATCATCAGGGTGCATCACGTGCAGGTGAGGTTGGCTTGGGCGTCACAGCTTTAAATTCGACACTCTTTACAACCCTTAAAACTTCCACAATTAATATAATTTATTATATGAAATTTAGTTTTACACGTTGAACATGTTTATTAGTTTCGCAATTAGTCGTTACTTGACAAACAGCATAATATTTCGAATACTGTTTCACAATAAACAACTGTAAAGTTAAAACTTGTTAGTAGCAAGCAAAAGTTTTACTCTAATATGAGTTCACTCGTTTTGGCTAACTGCTAGTATAAAGTTACTGCAATGTTCTTGACAAAACGCCTGCAAAAAGGCCCATTAACTGTATTATATGAAACCCTTCATACTGTTTTGCTGAGATCGTAATACCCTTTTTTGATTGTAAGAAATTAGTAAACAAAAATGCATAGTTTATTTGATTAAATAGTAATTGCAGGTTATAACTCCTGACCGTCGCTGTTAACCTGAGAGGCTATTACAACTTCACCGTGCTCTGTGATAAGCGCAGAAGGCACTCAGCCTACATGGCAACAAGCGCAAGGGTGCCAAAGTAGTCGAACCTCAGCTTGGGCTGTTGCCGTGTATGCAATTTCCTGAAATGAATCCACCCATCCGTTCGGTCTAACTATACAGTATACATATTGAAGTATATGTTACATATTTAGTTTATCTGACAATTGTTTTGATAAGTCTAACTAACCAAAAAGGTTCCTCACAAAACCTATGCAGCACCTACTGTGTGCAAATGTGAAGTGAATAATTTTGATGTTTATTGTACTAAAGAATGGCACGAGTTATCAAAGGGCTTAAGAGGTCCTTTCTGGAGGATAGGAGTTAGCTTATAGCTGACAGTTCTAACTATGGCTAGTCTTGGTAGGTTGCTAGTTCTAAGGAATAAAATGAAAAGCCTCATATGCGTGTTGGCATCTTTCAGACTGGCACACTGCAGCGCAAATATACCTGCTTTTTAGTAGAAACAGGCATGCTTCCACTGTCGGCACATGCACCACACGAGCTACCACTCCTTAAGCTCGTAACGTAAGTGTTACGCTTTTTACTGAAAATGATTTTTAAAGGCAACTGTATATGCTCAAAGTTTCAAATGGTAGATAAAACGAAACTTTGTTTCCATTTCTGTTTTGCGTTTGTCAAGCACCGCCGCGTGATATACGCGACCGCAGTTACATCTTAATTTTCATAGAGAATTTCTCACGAACAAAAGCGAACTTTCTAAAACCGGAATGTATTCAAGAAGCGGACAAGGAAAACCGCTGCGGCTCAGCTGAAAATACAGTAACCGAGAATAAATTATAATCTAGAAGTGACATAATAAATGTAAAGCAATTGTTTCTAAACTGCTTTTTAAACATTGAATAATATACCATAAACTGAATGGAAATCAATATAAAATGCATTAAAATATTGTTTTCAATGTTTCCAATCGACTTTAAAATATGTTTCTCTTGATATGTACGTGCTTATCATAGTTTAGATACCAAACGGAGTTTCTTATCCAATAAATGAGGAAGCAATCTGTCCCAAAAGAGGCGCAATGTACAACTTTTTGAAGTAACCTCTGTTTTTAGCCATGTCAGCAATTCAATTATCACAATAAAATAATTACTTCTGAACATGTGGTAAAAACGGAGCCACTTTTAGTAATATTGGTATATATCAACGTCTCAGATGCTATTATCGAGCGTAGTTTGAGTGCAATAAATGATATCGCTGAAGCGCTACTCTGTTTTGAATAATAAAGACTCAACACGCTTGCAACTGAGAGAAACAGTGATAGTTTAGTTTAGAGATTAAAAGGTTTGTATTGGTTTTTGGATGTTTTTGCTCTGAATGACACTCCATGTGACAATGAAGAGGCAATTAAAAACTTGTTATGAATTGTCCGTGTACCGGAAATCGGTCAGTTTATAAAGGCCGACATTACTGTGATGATATGAAAAATTACCTAACCGGTCAGCGTGTTCACTTCATCCATAACGACTGCTGGTTGATGAATTTCGTCTCTTGATATCATGAACACTACAGAATTAAACTCAAAACGTGGATAGTGAAATATTCGAGTAGCTTCTAAATTTGGCAATAATTAAATAGTATGTTTATAAAAACATCCTTAATTGTCCAACTTATAGAATCTCAGTCTCATCTGAAGCGTCGCTTAGCGTTTCTGTTTTCTCTCCCCTCGCTTGTCCGGCGCATTATAATGACTCTTTCTGTTATTCTCTTTTAATAAATGAGCGCTCGAAGAACTATACTGAACTTTTATTATTGTTTTTGAGAGTTCAATTTTGTCAGATAATAAATACTTCCTAGCTATTTGCGAATATCTTTGACGAAGTATTATACAGAAATGGAAGTAACGATTGCAATTGTTTGCAATTTTACGAGTTAAAAATTAATTAGGTAACGGCTGACGTAGACGTACAAACATTTTAATATGTATGTATGAGAAATTTAATGAATGAAAAGAAGCTCGATACTTTCGAATGAATCAATCCGGTCAAGCCATGCGCCATGGGTTATAAATGTGGTAAGATATATAATAGGAATGGGAATTAGACATGCGTAATTTTGTACTTACTATCGGTTGCACAATTATTTTTGTATTGTTTGAATGTAAGGACGTACCTACTAATAGAGTTATGGATTGAAATACGATCTCCAAGGTCGGCAACCACTGTAATACCCTTGGTGTTGCAACTGTCCATAGGCGACGGTAACCATTTACCACCAGTCCGTCTGTTTACTGCCTTTTGGCATAAAAAAGGTTCAGCTAGAGCTGAAAAATCGAAAATATAATAAAAATATATATATATATATAAATATATTAGAAAATATCGTACCACAATAACGTAATATATCGTTATTTGGATCCACTACATATCAAATAAATGAGAGTAGAATATTATGAAATTTCAAAACATTTTCTCAGCCAGACAGATACATGGGTATTTACTTAAACGAAATAGACAATATTAAATGCGAAAATCTTTAAACAAGTTAATATTGTTCATATTTACGTTAAATGGGACTTAAACCCAGTTCAATTCGTATTAAAATTCAATTCTACCGATGGACCAGTCCATACGAGGCAATAATACGTTAATACTATCACAATCTGACCGTTAAAGACCATTAAAGACCTATTTAATAGATACCGAATAAAACTGTAGTATAAAATGTAATATCACCGCTTGTTACACCGACGCGTAATATATATACTACCTATATTATTTGATTTTAAAGTTTTTATTTTTCACAAACTTGTATATTAATTGTCGATGGAAGATATATGTAAATGGTGTGATATAGTCGCGAAAATATTTACTATTTGATACAGAAATCTAAACTGCGACTATACCCCGTAAGTGATTGATGATGAATGATAATGAATAGTTGATGATGTTGCCGAACATAAAATATGACATTAGAATATAATGATTTTGTCATTTATAATTTGTTCAACTGAAATTAAGGATTTTTAAACTTTGAAGACACAAAAGTGTTTAACTATTTCGCTTAAAGATGCCAAAATATGAAACGCAAAAGAAAACAAACCTCAACACAAATATTATATGTAGGAATGAACCTACTTCTTTTACTGGTAAGAAAAACTTTTACTCATAGTTCCCCAAGTGAGGAAATAGAATGACCGGTCGCGACTCTAGATATTTACAGGTGTATATAAAATCAAAGTACCTAACCCTCACCGACCGGTTATCAACAAAACAATGTAGATATTTCTTTGACCCAACGATTTCCTTGGTTTTGGTTCTATAATTTGACCTTTAGATTCACGATGACGGTATGTTGTTATTGCGTTCATAAAAGAAATTTTGCATATGTCTTAGACCGTACAAAGAAGTAGTAATTTTTTTTAAATATATAGTTAGTAAATATGTATTACCTTTATCATTTTATAGGCAGACTAAGTCCAGAGAAAAGTCTCTCAACTGCAGCTGCCGGAACACATCAAAAGTGGTTAATGGTGCAATTTGAGTAGGTGTAACTAATCAGACGACAACCAAAAAATGCCACACTGACTTGTTTTGTTTTACTGTTCAATTCGGTGTAATAAAAGTTCCGAGAGCCGTTTCCCATTAACCTGCGAACAAATCGGTCCCACGTACAGAAGGCCCCCGACACTTACTGTTGATACTGGCGACACAATTATCTTTTAACTTATGGTTATTGGAGGACTAATCTTGTTAGCAAGAATATTTATTTTCTTTTTTTGTGTAATTTCTATTAATAACTTTTTTTTCGATAATACTTTTAAGTAAATACATTATAATTATTGTGCAAATAAATTAATGTAAGGAAAACTATGCGCGCTAATGAGTACGTAAACAAATATTGTATTGTTTCAACAGAGTTATACCTAGTTCTAGCTTTGCCCGCGGCTCCACATGAATTTATTGCAAAGTAATTATTCACACCACGTAATTTTATTTTTACTTATATTTAAATATTTTTTAATGATAATATTATTTACGACTATTTTTACAGACTGTCTAATTCGGAATGACAAATACATAATACAATTATACTCATTAATATCATACATTCATTAAAATCAATAAAGAATAAATAAAAATGTAATTTTTCAAAACATTTTTATACAACTATTAATTATATTATTGTAAAATTTGATAGCCTGTCAAATAAGAAATCACATATACTTTCCGTTTACAACATTTGATTATACTCTTTCAAGCCATTTTTTAATTAAATCCAGACACAAACGTACAGACACACAGACAGAAAAAAATAATGCCAAACAAAAGTACAAAACTATAAAAAAAATATATGGACATAGGCAACTACAGATTTATTAATATGGGATCCATTGAGACATTATGTACTACGTAGGTGCATTTTAATTTCGGTGAATTGAAAATATATTATTGGTCTACTTGTGGAGGAAGTTGACTTAAAAATTAATAAATGTTGTGTCCATATAATACTTACTGGGAGGTTATGTAGGTTACTATAAAATTACAATCTACACATATACTGGAGATAGTTAAAAAAACTTTTAGATATCGTTTTGTGAGGTCCTCGTAAGTACGACGTCCAAATTATTGTTAAAAATACAACACCTGATATATTATATTTAAGAAGTTCATAGGACCCTTTGAGCGAAGTAATTTCATGTCTAAATTTGATAGGTTATTATATTAAAATTGTTAATTTCAATTAGATACGTCAACCTAATCTCGTGCACAATCAATTTAACATACCATATGTCCCAATTGAACCCCACGCCCTTCATCAACGCAGGTGGCAGAGGTGTCGCGGTTAAATCGTCCCTAGAGGTAGCCACGACTTGGGTTAATGCTACACGAGCAAGTCTCTGTAACACGTATTAGGAATGAACCGAAACATATATTCGATATAGTGAAAGAAAATTGGCCGAGTTCTTTAAACGGACATTGATACATTCTATTAAATAAAGTATACATTTCAACATAGATACACTTGTTCTATTTTCTCCTTAATGGACATCGCATTTATTAACGTAGGATGGGATCCTACAATAGTCTGAGCTTCAGTGAAGGAAACTAGCGTTGTTGTAGGGCATTTTCTAAATACCCGCAAGGCTAGCTACCGCCCCTTAGTTGAAAGTCTGTAGCCAAGCTCTTACAGGTGTGTTACGGCAGCCGCAGTTAAGAGCCAATCCTCTTTAGGCTTAGCGTGTTACCATCTGGAGCTACATCAGCACTTAACATCAGGTGAGATTGTGACCAAACACTAAATCTATATAGGTTAAAAAAAACATCATGCGAAATAAATAAAAACAAAAAAAAATGACTTTAAAAAATCAGTTTGTCGACAAGTTTTATTTATACTCTACAAAACGTAATAAGATTAAATAATATGATATTAAATTAATGTAATTTTGTGTTAATTTCGTATTCGAAATCAATCTACCTATTATAAATCAATCGTTCATTAACAAAATATTTATTATATATATATGTATATATAATATACATATGAAATTGGCGTTTTGTTTAACTGGTCATTTTGATCTAAAATATCTGGTGTCTGGTTAGAAATTCCAAATTCAAATTTATTCCCAATTTAAGCTTGTGTATATTTGTGTTTTGAATTTAGTGATTCATTTGTTTTCGCACCATTTTATTTTTCTTTGACATCGTTCTTTTCACAAAATAGAAAATTTAAAATATCGCCTTATTTACGAATATACGTTCCATTGTGGTATCAGCGCTGCAGAATCAGAGCGAAGGATTAATGATATGTATGGGAAAGCTACTGTAAAAGGATACACGGTACGTTTTTGGTTCCAACGTTTCGTTCTGGAAATTTTAACCTACGAAATAAACCTCGTGGACGGCCGGAGACCCTGGTTGAAAATGAAGAATCAAAGGTGATCGTTGAATCGGATAATATACATGTGGGATGTGTGTCAAAAGTGCTCAGAATAAAGATCCTGTAATTCTTTAAATCTTCTTTTATATAATATTTATAAATTATAATCGAAATCGTAAAAACACATATTCATTGTTCAACCAACTTGACAGATTTGTCTTGTTGCCAGGAAAAAATTAAAAATACCTATATTACTCAAATGTTGCTGTGTTAGAATGTTCTATTCTCCCACAAGGCCATCCTGCTCCTCGTCCGACCCGGGCGAGCTTGAGTCATCATCCAGGCACCACATCTTCATCATGTCACTGCTAGTAGTTGTCTGCAAAGGACCCTCTCCACTTAGCTTGCTGACAGTGTACCGGTCATTCTTATTAACTTTTGTTACTTCATAAGGGCCTAAAAATCTTGAGCCAATCTTAGTTCTTCCAAATTGTGTTCTCTGAATAGCTACTATGTCTCCCAACTTATAAGAAGTTCCAACTTTTCTGTGTTTGTTATAATTTCTTTTGTTCTCTTCTTGTACCTTGGCTATTTGCTCCTTAGCGCTAGATCTCAAAGATTTTCTTTGACTGTCAAAGTATTCAATTGATTCCTCTCTCAAAATTTCTTGCATCTGGATATCTTCTGTATCATGAAGTTGTACACCAGTCATCAGTTGAAACGGTGAAGTTCCAATACTTCTATGATATGTACCGTTAATACATCTTTGTACCTTGGAAACATGTTTGTACCACTGGGCAGAATTATGTACAGTGAGTTTAGCCAGTAAGTTAATAATAATTTGGTGTATACGTTCCACTTGCCCATTGGCTCTAGGTTGGCCAGTCGTTATAACGTGATGTATAATATTTTCTTCTTCACAGTACTTTTTAAAATTTTCTGATGTGAATGCTGTTCCTCTGTCTGATATTATTACTTTAGGAGAGCCAAATATAGCCTGCTGTTGCTGTAGCTTCTGTAGAACTTCTTCAGTAGTTAGTGTCTTCGTCGGGTAGATCCAGGTAAATTTGGTAAATGCATCAACAATAGTAAGTATATACTTGTAACTTTTAGCAGTAGACGTCATAGAGCCCACATGGTCAATATGGTAAGTCTCTAGTGGTCTGTCTCCTTTATTTAATGGGTGTAAAAATCCTTCTTTCTTGCCAGTCTTTCTTGACACCAGTATGCATTTTATACAGTTGTTAATATGAGCTTTTATCTTTTCATGTAGATTCTCTATGTAAAATTCTCTTAGAGTTAGATGCTCTGTTTTCTTAGCTTCAAAATGACCATTATCATGATTTCTTCTTATTATTTCGCTCTGCATCTTCTTTGGTACTACAATAAGAGATCTATCACCAATTTCTTTATATAAAATATTGTTCATCATACTATAGTTTTCATATGGTTCTGTATCTAATATTTTGATAAGTAATTTTAATCGTTCATCTCCTTTCTGTGCCTTTTGTAATTTTGTAGTAATTTCTGTGATCATTAGCACTGGGTGGCGGCTGAGAGCATCTGCGTGCTTCATTGATGAACCTGGTCTATGTTCAATTGTGTAATCATACTCTTCAAGGAAGAGTGCCCACCGGGCTACTCTGGGTGGTAAGTCCTTCTTTTTAAGTGTTAATGTTAGAGCTGAACAGTCAGTTAAAATCTTAAATTTTATTCCTAGGAGATAAACTCTAAACTTCTTTATTACTTCTACAATAGCTAATATTTCTAGAAAGTAACTGTCATATTTTCTTTTAGAGTCTGAAGTCTTTCTACTCATGTAGTAGACAGGATGCAATTTATCATCTGATTTGTTCTTCTGCATTAAGACTGCTCCATAGCCATCAATGCTTGCATCAGTATGCACCTCTGTCTCGGCGTCCGGATTGTATATTTGTAGAACAGGTTGACTACATAATTTTTCCTTCAATGTTTCAAATGAGTTGTAACAGTCCTGATCAAAATTAAATTCTTTATCTTTCCTTAGTAAATTAGTTAAGGTTCTTGCTATTAGAGAGTAGTTCTCAATAAACTTTCTGAAGTATCCTGATAATCCGAGGAAGGATTGAACTTCTTTTACTGTCTTTGGAACTCTAAAATTGGTTACGGCTTTAATTTTCACTTCTGAGGGTCTGACTTCATTATTCCCAATATGGTAGCCTAAATACTCAACTTCTTTCTTCAAAAGTTGACATTTTTCCAGTCTATTTGTAGTCCATATTCTTCAGCTCGCTTCATTACAATTTTTAATTTCTGTAGCCCTTCTTCTTCTGTTTTACTTGGAATATTGACATCATCAAGAAATGTTAATATTGTTCTATCTAAAATCAGGTCTCTGAAGATCCAGTATACATAGCGCTGGAATACTGAGGGAGCGGTGGATAATCCAAATGGCATTTTACAAAATTCATATTGTCCCCTCGGTGTCACAAATGATGTGTACTTTCTACTTTCTTCTTTAACATTTACATGATTAAATCCATTCTTCATATCAAGTGTTGTGAAGTATTTAGCACCTTGTAGTTGACATATTTGGTCTTCTATCAGTGGAAGGGGAAATCTATCTTTAATAATATTTTTGTTTACTTTTTGATAATCTATACATAAGCGATATGAGCCATCTTTCTTTCTGGCTAACACAACTGGACTTGCAAAATCTGAACAACTTGGTCTTATTATTTCATCTCTTAGCCATTCTTCAATTTGGTGATCAATTACATTCATCTCAGCAGGAGCAACACGTCTTGGATTTTGAAAAACCGGCATTTCATCTGACATAATTATATTCATCTCAACGGGACACTTCTTCTTATAAGTTGGTATATAATCATCTATCATCTTCTTAATAGTGTTTGTGTATTTAGTACTTCCAATATCATAATCATTTTCTTTATATTCCACAGGTAGACATATAGTTGTTATTGGAGAAACTTGGATTTCATCTTTTGTAATATTCAGGTTCACATGCGCCAGTATGTGTCTTCCTAACAGAACTTCTATTGGTATATCATTATTATTCACAATATGGAATTGAGCTGGAAAACTGTAGCCTTGAATCTTAATAAAAGTTGTAAAAGTACCTGTAGTCTCTATCCCTTTTGTTTCCTAGTCCAGTCAACTTTATTGTATTACTCCCATCATATTCAGTTATTTGTAGTTCTTGAAACTGCTTGTTTGTTATTAAATTAACATCACTCCCAGTGTCAATCATAGCTTTTATAATTTTATTACCAATAGTGATGTCACTGTAACACATGTTATTATTAAGGCCTTTTACAGCCATGTTTGTATTATGATGAGGTATATTAGTGCACTTCGATGAAATATGTCCAAATTCATTACACTTGAAACACTTAGTTCCTTTCTCTTTATGTTTGCAATCAGGCAATAGATGGTCGGTTTCACTACAGTTGTAGCATCGTTTCTTCGGTATCTGTCTACGGTCTTTAAATGAATTAGGTAAAGACATAGGCTTAGGTATGTACTGTGTTTTAAATGAAGACTTATTCTTAATTTCAGCATACAAATCTAATTTTTTCTTGAAATCTTTGATGTTAGCAGCCCCATACAACATTGCTTTGTTTAATTCTATATCTCTAATACCGTCAATAACGTATTCCATTAAAGTAGCATCTTCTACTGTACTATTCATAGCCAATTCCTTCATGTGCAAAAAATGTTGTTGGCATGTTTCACTGTTTCTCATCTTACGTGCCGCTAGCTTTTTATGAACAGCAGCACTATTTAATGTTCGTTGAAATTCTTCTTTAAGGGCATTTTTCAAATCACGCCAAGTTTATATGTCACGTAAAGATCTTAGGAATAATTTTGCAGTACCGACGAGAAGACGTTTTGCATAAATTAATTGTTCTATATCACACCACTGCATTAAAAGGCCTGTTTCTTCTATATCACATATCCAGGATTCGATCCCATAAGTATCGTCTCCACTAAACGGTGTCATTGATTTTTCCAGATCGTTAAACGAGATACGTGGCGGTATTACAGTTGATAATTGAGCATTTTCTTCTTCTATGATTTTTTTAGGCGGCATTTTCGGTGTTTAGTCTCTTACTATCACTAAACAGGTAAATCTTTCTCATAAAATGGAAAACACTTTCAACTTCTTTCGTAGTTAGTTATACTTCGCTGTTATTTTTCTTGTTCTTCGAGAAAGTTCTTCCGAATCCGACTTGTCGGTAGGTAAGTCATAAATTTGTAATCTTCGTTCGTAATGCTTCTTCAAACTTCAAACTTTTTCACCATCCCGGACGAGCCCCCAAATTGTGGGATGTGTGTCAAAAGTGCTCAGAATAAAGATCCTGTAATTCTTTAAATCTTCTTTTATATAATATTTATAAATTATAATCGAAATCGTAAAAACACATATTCATTGTTCAACCAACTTGACAGATCTGTCTTGCTGCCAGGAAAAAATAAAAAATACCTATATTACTCAAATGTTGCTGTGTTAGAATGTTCTATTCTCCCACATATATAATCAGCAGGCTTCGGTGAGTGATAAAAAAAAAATTAATTCACTTGAAACAAACAGGAAAAGTGAAAAAGTTCGAGAATTTGGTACCGCATAAATTGACTGAAGCACGCCAACAAACACCTATTGAGTTCTGCATTACATTACTCAGACGTCACAATAACGAGGGAAATTTGAATCGTATTGTTACTTGTGACGAAAAATGGACCTTTAAGACAATCGGAAACGCTCATCACAGTGGTTGAACCCAGGAGAACCAGCCAAATCCTGTCCCAAGCGAAAGTCGTCTCAGAAAAAGGTACTGGTGAGTGTTTGGTGGACCAGCGCTGGTGTCATACACTACAGCTTCGTAAGATCTGTCCAGACTATAACGGCAGATCTGTATTGTCAACAATTGCAAACCATGATGAAAAAGCTAGCCGTTAAACAACCGAGACTGGTCAATATTTCAAAGCCCACTGCTGCTTTAGAACAACGCTAGACCCCATACTTTACAACCGACAGTCGCTAAATTAGAGGAATTGCGGTTGGAATGTCTCCAAAACCCACCATATTCCCCGGACATTCTTCCAACAGATTACCACTTTTTTCGGAATTTGGACAATTTCTTGCAAGGAAAAAAAATTCAGTTCCGATGAGGCTTTCCAAACTGCCTTCAAAGATTTTATTGATTCTTGCTCCCACAATTTTTTCAGCAATGGAATCAATGAACTTTAAAATGGCGAAAGTGCATAGATAATAATGGTACATACTTCGATTGATTAAATTTATAATTTCATAATATTTTTTTCATTTTACTTTTACCATATAAAACGCTAATTTCATATGTAAGGACCTAATATTAGACTGAAAGAATTGGGCATATTTTCTCTCTACTTCAGCATGTAATTTTTTTTTGTTTCATATTCAGTGTTCTGATAAACCATTCACATAACCGCTACAGCTGCAGTGTTATATTTTTACATACAGCATTTACGTGTTTAAACAAGCAGTAAATCAAACTTATTTAAATTCTGTTACAACTAGTCAAGAACTAAATTAATTCGACTTACAAAGATTTTCGTCTTAACGAGACTCAATCTACCGCACTGGGACAAGACTATATCGCTTTATAGGTGCTTTGTAAACTATACAGGTGGATTTAATTAAATTCGGTGTCCCGCGGCGTCCTCACTTCTTAGGTTATTTACCGGTGAAATGGTCTCTTGGATGTTTCTAGAACAATTTTGAATAGTTAACTATGCTACAAGTAACTATTATAAATTATATGTAATCCGTGAAAATTAATTATTTTACTAATTCGTAGAGCATCATGTTTCCATTACCGAAACACCAACCTGTCTCTAACATAAAGCGGCAATGCTCACACTGTTGTTTTCCCATTTGAAAATGCCTACGAAACTGTGCGCCTGACTATTATTGTACCGAATGTAACATTTAAATAGGGCAGTAAAGGGAACTCTGAAACTATAAGAGATAGGAAATGTGTTCCAAAGAACCATGACATTTTAAAGATAAGAAAAACTGCAGTCACACATTTTCAAAAAAACTTATACACGAGTCGGAAATCTAACCCAATCATTTTTAGAAAAAAAAGTATGTTAATTACAATTGTTGGTGTAGGTTGTAAGGAATTAATCTAGCTAGGAAACCCTGTGTCTAAAATAAAAATAAAATACTGAATTGAATTATTTTGTTTTGAAATGTTTATTATAATAATCAACTCTTTTAAATAACAATCTTGTTACTGCATTTTGTATGTTTAAATGGTGAATTTGCTTTAAAATTATCTCTATGCTTGTTTTTAGACCGTTAACGGATCGTAGCTCGTTTTGTTATACATCATATTTAAGTTAACGTCACAAGAAATAATCAAGTGTAGTTAAATCTGGCAAACTCGTTTATAACAAATACATATTTGTTGGAAGTTATTATTTAAGAAGTCGAGTTAGGATTCGACTATTGCAGTAATGACGGCGTCAAGTTACATGCCATTTAACTACTTTGTTCAGAAAAAATATGATGGACGATTGAATAAAAAGTACATCGAAATATTAGAAAATCTGTTACAATTTCTACTACTTCTTCTGTATTTCCAACGAGATGGAGCATGGACACACAATAGGCTAATTACAACAAATTTCTTAAATGATAACTTCTAAAAAAATCAATTAGTATAAACGAAGTCACCAGATTTAACTACTGTAGATTATTTCTTGTGTGTTTACGTTAAAACTGAAAGTGTACAAAATTAGCCATGACACCTTTAAAGGTCTTAGAGCAGCTATAAAGACCATTTAAAAACACTCACCCCTTAAAAGTACAAACTACACAAAAGCGTTACCTAAAAGGGTTGAGCACTATTTTATACCAGAAAATGGCTGTTATTATGAACATTTCAAATGAAATTAATTAAATTCAGCATTTTCTTTTAATTTTAGACTACAGGTTTCATAGCAACATTTATTCCTTATAACCTACGTACACTATTAATTGTAGTAATAACATGGCGCCTGAAGGCCATTTAAATTTAAAAATGACGTGAGCATTCATCTCGCAATGAAAATAGAAACTATTATCCAAATACAAAACTATAAAATTATTATTTTTTAAAACCCGGCTCAACAAAAGTACTTATGTATAAAAATATTTTTTCTATTTGTGCTTTTTATTTGATTTCCAGACGTCTTACTTCAATATTTCACTCCCACAATTAAGACGTAGGTATCTAATAACACCCTGTGTTCAAAATCCACCAAGCCGTTTACGCTACAGAGTGTGTCAAAGAAATATACATATAACCCTCCCTTTTCGCATGCAGATAATAATAATAAACTTAATTTTCTTATAAATAATACCTATATTATTATTGAACAATAGTCAAAAGAGTCAAGTATCATTTATTTAATACCTGTCATATATTTATAAATATAATATTTGATTGATCAAGAACGTACAGTATATATGTACGAAAAGTCACAAGGGTAAATGAAGCTGAATCTCCAGTGGTATCTCGAAGCGATTTAGCGAGGAGTTATCCTAACAAGAGCTGACAGGCGCTCGGGTACAGTCACGTTCATAAATGGAATTACTTACTTAATCCTCACTAAGTGACTTAATATTCAATGTGTTTAATTCATGTTGGCAAATGATTGCACACCAATCCATGCTAATGGAAGCAGAATTTAAAACTACATGTGAAAGAACATAGAACATGTGGGCCTAAAAATAGCGTAAAGTAAAACATTTCCAGCGAAATGGTAACTTTATTACTCTTATTACCTACGTTAAATTTTCATTATTTAAAATTCTCTAAGAGTTTAGCGTTTGGCTACAATCTTATCTGAAGTTAAGTGACGATGTGGCCTGAGATGGCAACACGCTAAGCCTAGTTGGAGTCCTGGCTCTCAACATAACTACTCTCAAGTGCAGATGCCGGAAAATACAATATACATAGGTATTAGGCTACAGATTTTCAATTTAAGGGTGGTAGCCATCCAGGCGGACATTACAATATACTCTCTACAACCGCGCTATGATTTTATTACGATGTTTTCTATCACCGAAAGCTCAGGCTGGGATTCGAAATTATTTCATTAAATGCAGTATCCATACATGACAACACTGAGCCATCAGTGCTACTCAATATTCATGTTCAGCTATATCTCTCTTTTCGACTATCAGAACTATATATAAAATAATTTTAAATATTTAAATAGAATGTTGCGTGTGACTGTACCATCAGAGTAATATTATTGGTTTGTTTTATTCGCGAGAACGACATAAATGAGATGTGACTTAACTTCTTATATGATGTTACGTTCATATAACATCATGAGTCTTTTGATATTACAACGTAATAAATCTATGGTATAAATATCTGGAGTAACATTATCAATATAATTATTTTAATAACTTGGCATCCGAGAATGGCATATACGCCAATTTAACGTACGTTTTTGTGACGTCCCGAGCCAAAGGGTTAAGGGGAAAGCGAAAATAATTATTATAATAATAACTAGCCCTAACTATGATGGTTCTGCCCTTTCCAATAGACAATAACTCAAGCGCCACCTATCATGATTTCTTTTCTGCAAACTGTTCCAGGACAATGACGATCAAAGCAAAGTAATTATCCTCTTTAGGCTTAGCGTGTTACCATCTGGAGCTACATCAGCACTTAACATCAGGTGAGATTGTGACCAAACACTAATCTATTAGGTCAAAAACTTTTTATGAACAGCAGCACTATTTAATGTTCGTTGAAATTCTTCTTTAAGGGCATTTTTCAAATCACGCCAAGTTTATATGTCACGTAAAGATCTTAGGAATAATTTTGCAGTACCGACGAGAAGACGTTTTGCATAAATTAATTGTTCTATATCACACCACTGCATTAAAAGGCCTGTTTCTTCTATATCACATATCCAGGATTCGATCCCATAAGTATCGTCTCCACTAAACGGTGTCATTGATTTTTCCAGATCGTTAAACGAGATACGTGGCGGTATTACAGTTGATAATTGAGCATTTTCTTCTTCTATGATTTTTTTAGGCGGCATTTTCGGTGTTTAGTCTCTTACTATCACTAAACAGGTAAATCTTTCTCATAAAATGGAAAACACTTTCAACTTCTTTCGTAGTTAGTTATACTTCGCTGTTATTTTTCTTGTTCTTCGAGAAAGTTCTTCCGAATCCGACTTGTCGGTAGGTAAGTCATAAATTTGTAATCTTCGTTCGTAATGCTTCTTCAAACTTCAAACTTTTTCACCATCCCGGACGAGCCCCCAAATTGTGGGATGTGTGTCAAAAGTGCTCAGAATAAAGATCCTGTAATTCTTTAAATCTTCTTTTATATAATATTTATAAATTATAATCGAAATCGTAAAAAACACATATTCATTGTTCAACCAACTTGACAGATCTGTCTTGCTGCCAGGAAAAAATAAAAAATACCTATATTACTCAAATGTTGCTGTGTTAGAATGTTCTATTCTCCCACATATATAATCGGCAGGCTTCGGTGAGTGATAAAAAAAAATTAATTCACTTGAAACAAACAGGAAAAGTGAAAAAGTTCGAGAATTTGGTACCGCATAAATTGACTGAAGCACGCCAACAAACACCTATTGAGTTCTGCATTACATTACTCAGACGTCACAATAACGAGGGAATTTTGAATCGTATTGTTACTTGTGACGAAAAATGGACCTTTAAGACAATCGGAAACGCTCATCACAGTGGTTGAACCCAGGAGAATCGGCCAAATCCTGTCCCAAGCGAAAGTCGTCTCAGAAAAAGGTACTGGTGAGTGTTTGGTGGACCAGCGCTGGTGTCATACACTACAGCTTCGTAAGATCTGTCCAGACTATAACGGCAGATCTGTATTGTCAACAATTGCAAACCATGATGAAAAAGCTAGCCGTTAAACAACCGAGACTGGTCAATATCTCAAAGCCCACTGCTGCTTTAGAACAACGCTAGAGCCCATACTTTACAATCGACAGTCGCTAAATTAGAGGAATTGCGGTTGGAATGTCTCCAAACCCACCATATTCCCCGGACATTCTTCCAACAGATTACCACTTTTTTCGGAATTTGAACAATTTCTTGCAAGGGAAAAAAATTCAGTTCCGATGAGGCTTTCCAAAGTGCCTTCAAAGATTTTATTGATTCTTGCTCCCACAATTTTTTCAGCAATGGAATCAATGAACTTTAAAATGGCGAAAGTGCATAGATAATAATGGTACATACTTCGATTGATTAAATTTATAATTTCATAATATTTTTTTCATTTTACTTTTACCATATAAAACGCTAATTTCATATGTAAGGACCTAATATTAGACTGAAAGAATTGGGCATATTTTCTCTCTACTTCAGCATGTAATTTTTTTTTGTTTCATATTCAGTGTTCTGATAAACCATTCACATAACCGCTACAGCTGCAGTGTTATATTTTTACATACAGCATTTACGTGTTTAAACAAGCAGTAAATCAAACTTATTTAAATACTGTTACAACTAGTCAAGAACTAAATTAATTCGACTTACAAAGATTTTCGTCTTAACGAGACTCAATCTACCGCACTGGGACAAGACTATATCGCTTTATAGGTGCTTTGTAAACTATACAGGTGGATTTAATTAAATTCGGTGTCCCGCGGCGTCCTCACTTCTTAGGTTATTTACCGGTGAAATGGTCTCTTGGATGTTTCTAGAACAATTTTGAATAGTTAACTATGCTACAAGTAACTATTATAAATTATATGTAATCCGTGAAAATTAATTATTTTACTAATTCGTAGAGCATCATGTTTCCATTACCGAAACACCAACCTGTCTCTAACATAAAGCGGCAATGCTCACACTGTTGTTTTCCCATTTGAAAATGCCTACGAAACTGTGCGCCTGACTATTATTGTACCGAATGTAACATTTAAATAGGGCAGTAAAGGGAACTCTGAAACTATAAGAGATAGGAAATGTGTTCCAAAGAACCATGACATTTTAAAGATAAGAAAAACTGCAGTCACACATTTTCAAAAAAACTTATACACGAGTCGGAAATCTAACCCAATCATTTTTAGAAAAAAAAGTATGTTAATTACAATTGTTGGTGTAGGTTGTAAGGAATTAATCTAGCTAGGAAACCCTGTGTCTAAAATAAAAATAAAATACTGAATTGAATTATTTTGTTTTGAAATGTTTATTATAATAATCAACTCTTTTAAATAACAATCTTGTTACTGCATTTTGTATGTTTAAATGGTGAATTTGCTTTAAAATTATCTCTATGCTTGTTTTTAGACCGTTAACGGATCGTAGCTCGTTTTGTTATACATCATATTTAAGTTAACGTCACAAGAAATAATCAAGTGTAGTTAAATCTGGCAAACTCGTTTATAACAAATACATATTTGTTGGAAGTTATTATTTAAGAAGTCGAGTTAGGATTCGACTATTGCAGTAATGACGGCGTCAAGTTACATGCCATTTAACTACTTTGTTCAGAAAAAATATGATGGACGATTGAATAAAAAGTACATCGAAATATTAGAAAATCTGTTACAATTTCTACTACTTCTTCTGTATTTCCAACGAGATGGAGCATGGACACACAATAGGCTAATTACAACAAATTTCTTAAATGTTAACTTCTAAAAAAATCAATTAGTATAAACGAAGTCACCAGATTTAACTACTGTAGATTATTTCTTGTGTGTTTACGTCAAAACTGAAAGTGTACAAAATTAGCCATGACACCTTTAAAGGTCTTAGAGCAGCTATAAAGACCATTTAAAAACACTCACCCCTTAAAAGTACAAACTACACAAAAGCGTTACCTAAAAGGGTTGAGCACTATTTTATACCAGAAAATGGCTGTTATTATGAACATTTCAAATGAAATTAATTAAATTCAGCATTTTCTTTTAATTTTAAACTACAGGTTTCATAGCAACATTTATTCCTTATAACCTACGTACACTATTAATTGTAGTAATAACATGGCGCCTGAAGGCCATTTAAATTTAAAAATGACGTGAGCATTCATCTCGCAATGAAAATAGAAACTATTATCCAAATACAAAACTATAAAATTATTATTTTTTAAAACCCGGCTCAACAAAAGTACTTATGTATAAAAATATTTTTTCTATTTGTGCTTTTTATTTGATTTCCAGACGTCTTACTTCAATATTTCACTCCCACAATTAAGACGTAGGTATCTAATAACACCCTGTGTTCAAAATCCACCAAGCCGTTTACGCTACAGAGTGTGCCAAAGAAATATACATATAACCCTCCCTTTTCGCATGCAGATAATAATAATAAACTTAATTTTCTTATAAATAATACCTATATTATTATTGAACAATAGTCAAAAGAGTCAAGTATCATTTATTTAATACCTGTCATATATTTATAAATATAATATTTGATTGATCAAGAACGTACAGTATATATGTACGAAAAGTCACAAGGGTAAATGAAGCTGAATCTCCAGTGGTATCTCGAAGCGATTTAGCGAGGAGTTATCCTAACAAGAGCTGACAGGCGCTCGGGTACAGTCACGTTCATAAATGGAATTACTTACTTAATCCTCACTAAGTGACTTAATATTCAATGTGTTTAATTCATGTTGGCAAATGATTGCACACCAATCCATGCTAATGGAAGCAGAATTTAAAACTACATGTGAAAGAACATAGAACATGTGGGCCTAAAAATAGCGTAAAGTAAAACATTTCCAGCGAAATAGTAACTTTATTACTCTTATTACCTACGTTAAATTTTCATTATTTAAAATTCTCTAAGAGTTTAGCGTTTGGCTACAATCTTATCTGAAGTTAAGTGACGATGTGGCCTGAGATGGCAACACGCTAAGCCTAGTTGGAGTCCTGGCTCTCAACATAACTACTCTCAAGTGCAGATGCCGGAAAATACAATATACATAGGTATTAGGCTACAGATTTTCAATTTAAGGGTGGTAGCCATCCAGGCGGACATTACAATATACTCTCTACAACCGCGCTATGATTTTATTACGATGTTTTCTATCACCGAAAGCTCAGGCTGGGATTCGAAATTATTTCATTAAATGCAGTATCCATACATGACAACACTGAGCCATCAGTGCTACTCAATATTCATGTTCAGCTATATCTCTCTTTTCGACTATCAGAACTATATATAAAATAATTTTAAATATTTAAATAGAATGTTGCGTGTGACTGTACCATCAGAGTAATATTATTGGTTTGTTTTATTCGCGAGAACGACATAAATGAGATGTGACTTAACTTCTTATATGATGTTACGTTCATATAACATCATGAGTCTTTTGATATTACAACGTAATAAATCTATGGTATAAATATCTGGAGTAACATTATCAATATAATTATTTTAATAACTTGGCATCCGAGAATGGCATATACGCCAATTTAACGTACGTTTTTGTGACGTCCCGAGCCAAAGGGTTAAGGGGAAAGCGAAAATAATTATTATAATAATAACTAGCCCTAACTATGATGGTTCTGCCCTTTCCAATAGACAATAACTCAAGCGCCACCTATCATGATTTCTTTTCTGCAAACTGTTCCAGGACAATGACGATCAAAGCAAAGTAATTATTGATGCATATCTATCCTTCGAATGGTGAGTTATTGTATTGAGTCCAACCAAAAATCTGATAGAAAAAGGATATTTAGTTTTTCCACAATTTGGAATTTGACCATTTCCCGGAAAACATTTCTAGTTCTTTGTTGCGGACAGCGAGCAGGGCGAGCGAATAACGATAGTCTAATAGTATAAAATGAACAAGTAAATGAAATAATACGTGTTAGGAATAAGGTTTATAAATACGTGTTAGGAATAGATATAATAATATGAACTGAATATGTGTGAATATGTGTATTTTAAAACGATTAGAATAAGAATATAGCTAGTTGTAAGTTTAAATGTATAAATTTCACTAGTTGTAAGGATGAACCATGCCAGACTCGGAACATCTGGCATGGTGACTCATGGTACTGCCGAGAGCGCGCACACAGGGCGTGCGCGCTCATTGGCTGGGCGACGCCCCGCACGGAATCCATCGTACTACCGGTTGCGAGGCAAAGGGCGAGGTTAAATATAGCGGAGAGGGCGGCAGTACGGGGATCAGTTCGAGAAACACCACAACACCAGCAACAGCAAGCAGCGAATCTACAAGCAAACTACAGTCAAGAACGTTATTAAGAAACCACATTGTTACTACGAACTACTGTAACTTTGTAAGAAACAAGAATAAAACAAGCGCTATTAATTTAGCACACATTAAAATATTGTGGACGTCTTTTATTCACAATATTCTTCTTTCCATAAAAAGTTAATTCGTTCTAATCCGTACATTGTAAAACAAAAAATAACCAAATCGATACTCTCCCTTGTATTATCGCCGCTATTGAAAAGAACGTTTTATAAACCAAAAAAGGAGAGTACGGACGAGAGAGTTTATCTATGTACTGCGTACACATATGTGCATTATAATATATATATATATATATATATATATATATATATATATATATATATATATATATATATATTATCCTGTGTATCAGAATAGGCTTTGTCCAATAACTAGAATATAGGCTAGAACATTTTAAAAATAAATAACCTGTAAATGTACAATATAACTTTGTCAACGGTACTCTAACGTGCACCTTTTGCTTCCGTATAGGTAAATCAATTTGGAGACTTTTTTTGCGTTTTTTGTTGTGTAATACACACAGTAACAAAAACCGAATTAAACCAGTATGCGCTAGTTATAACGTGACTCGTTGGTGTAGCTAGAAAGAGGCTTTAAATATCAGGTGCGGGATGCGGGTAAACTATGGAACTCACTGCGTTAATATTGGTGACTCGTAGCGTGTGTAATATAACTCGACGATAGCTCTTCTTCAAAAACTAAATTACATGTCACTCGCGGCGAAGGCCTTCCAAGAGAGATTTTTATCAGCAGTTGTACAAAGTTCACTATATCACTCATTAAAGCATGCGGCGTTGTCCGCGTGGCCATGCGCTTGCGTTCCGAGACGGACTGTTTGCGAGCGGGTAGTAGGGGAGGGGGATGGTTAGGAGGTGGTAGGTTTAGCGGGAAATATTTAATGCCTTGTAATTAACACGCGCCAACACTCGTACTCTGTCTACAAGCGTACTCTATATACAATCAACACGTGTACTACACCGTACACTACTACAAACGCAAAAACGTCTCCAAGCTCATTTGACTTCAAATTCACAGCTAAAATTGGGTACGTTAGAAATTTACGGGTAATTCCAGCCTCTAAATTAAGTTTAGTCGCTGTTGCCTAAATCGGCTAAGAGGATTAACAAGCTAAATTATTAAAAAGGAAACAAAAACTCCCACAATTGACAATTTTTCTATTTAATTTTTGCTTTGCATTGGTTTTCAGACGTCGCACTTAAATATTATATAGCCTATGTCACTCCCACAATTGAGACCTCGTATGCTAAAATCAATCGAGCAGTTTAGGCTACAGAGCGTGCCAAAGAAATAGACATACACAGACACCTACATACATACATACATACACTTGAAAAACATAACCCTCATTTTTCGCAGTCGGGTAAAAAATTATATTAAAAATTAAAGATGCCTAAGACTAAAATTGTTTTGTGACCTTGTAATGAGACTTGCACAGGAATTTCCAGATGTGGAGAAAAGCCGGAATTCAGGTAAGTGGTCTTGCCTTACTTGTTTAAGATTTCGGGGAGACTTTCGATGAATTAAATACACAATTACAACTTCCATTACATAAACAAAAAACAACGTATTTTTCTGCATACATTAACCATCATAAATAGACTTGAATTTATACAAACAAAAATATATCTATCAAGCTTTTCGTGGGAAAGCAATCTACGTTAAGCCTTTGATAAATATTATGAAACAAGTTTTATTAAAACCATTTAGAAAGTGTAAACGCGAGTGCAACCGCCTGCGGGAGCTAGTTTTGTATATAAAATACCAAACGTTAATAATAAGTGCGTAGGAGTTCGCGTCAAGTTCTCGCCGTGTAATTGGATACGCGGCTGAAATGAGTGCCGCGAGCCCGCCTGTGATTGTTCTGGGCTTTTTATAACAACCTCGCTAGTATTTACAAGGATATATAGCTGTTGCTAGAAATACTCGGAGATACGTACTGAGTGAGAATAGATGGATAAAAATGGTAATTAGTAAAACGCATTCGAGAGCGCACACGGGCATCAAACGTCAGAACTCCTTAACATGGATTTCAGAGCCAAGTGTCTGTGGCGTCATAAACGCCGCGGCAGAGCGACAGATTAATCTTATGTGCAAATGTAAGGAAGGTCTTTCGAGTGCAGCGATACTAACGCTGCCAGTAACGCACCCACGCTTCCTACACCGCTCACGTGTGTTTTGAAGTTATTATATTTCTCAATTAATTAATAGAAATAGCATCTAATAAGATGTTTAAGGAAATGCAAGATAAAATTTTAATTACATTTGTGTGTCAGCACTCTTTAATTTATAATTTAAACATGGAAATTTACAAGAATATCCCTTATAAGGCCCCTTTTTAAACTGTTCTAAAATGTTTTTGCTCTTCTATTCAAGTACTTCCGTAATAAATATTATAATTTCACAAGACCTATTGAGAGGTTAGGTCAGTGCAGTATAGGCGATACCACTATGACAGACGCGGATATCCAAATTTATCAAGAGGTCTCTCACACCGCGCCGCATCACTGACGAAGCGTAGGTTACGCTATAGACGCTTCGCTCCAAAGTCAACCTTTAATAAAAATACTTATATACGGTTGATTGACGCACAATAAAATCAGTTTTATTGAAATTAATTTTTATACACTATCGCTATAATCGAAAAAACATTTGCTTCCAAATATAATCATAGAGAATAAAAACACAGTTCAAAGAATTCCAGTACGCTCTAGCCACATCCGGCACGTACTTTATATGAATGAACGTTAAGAGACATACACCGGCCCATACGCGCCTTTATTGGCAACTCCGGCCTTGATAGTTCCACCGCCTTCTTGTTCCCAACTCAGTGTCTTTCCTATAATATTATTTTTGTTCGCGGACACTCGGGATTTTTCTGTTATTATAACATGATAAAAGCTTTTAACTTATCTAATACAAGTTATGCCTTCGGTTCTGGTGTAGTTAGAATTTCTTTTATACTATCTCGTATTCTGTCTTGTTTAGTAATCAAGGTTATTGTGTATATTTGATGTTTAAATAACTCGCTGCTAATAAAAAAGAATAATATACTTATATGAAGAGTGTTAATTATGAAGATAGACGGATATAGGAGTAGAGGAAGACTGAAGGAGGTACTGGAAGGAGGACTGGAGGAGGAGGAGGAAGTGGATGCAGAAGATATGTTGTGCCGATTCTATTAAAGTGGCATAAGAAGAAGAGAACTGGAAACTGCTTGTACCGTACGTAACGGTTACACTTGTTACTCCGAAAAGTAAAATTATTGTGAAAAAGCCGTATAGTAGTTGAATATCTGGATAACGGAGTTGAACAAGAAACGTTTTAAGCAAAAACGTATTTACGTATTTGTAATTCTATTATAAACGTAAATGATGAGTATTTTATTTAATAAATACTTTTCCTTTTATTTGAGTATCAAAGTAAACAACTGCCTGGTTTACCCTGTAAGGCAGTTCAGTCTTTAGAGGAATATAATACAAATTAGTAATAAATTAGGTACTCACGAATTACTTATCCATAATTTTCTGAAGATATAACTTCGTCTAAAGTTTAATTCGCCCTGCACCCTCTAGTAATCCGCAAAAAGCGGGACTGTTTTATTTTTATGAAAAAAAGGGGGCAAACGGGCAGGTGGCGCACTTGATGGAAAGTGATCACCGCCGCCCACAAACATCCCAGAGGGCTCGAAGATGCGTTGCTTTGGGTCGCGCGTGACATATAATTTTGGCCTGAAAATCGGGACGTCTCACCAAAACCGGGGCGTGATATGCATCTGCTTTTATTATAAAGTTGATTCTAATTAGAATATCGAAAGATGTGCATGTCGCATGGTGGTCGTTTCTCAGCCGGGTACAAACCACCAACACACCACTTGATTATTGGTTATACCCGGGTGTATAATCTCGAAACGCGGGATGCCTAAACGTGCCGTTATGATGAGTTCTGCACCTGGTGTACCATACCATCGCGATCCAGTCGTACCATCCATTTTCGTATGTTTGATAGACATATCTATACCAATATTATAAAGAGGAAAGATTTGATTTTTTGTTTGTAATGAATAAACTCAACACATACTGGACCGATTTTAAAAATTTCTTTCACCAAAATAAAGCTACAGTATCCGCGAATAATATAGGGAATATTATAATTTGAAAAATTAATTTATTTCTCATAAAAATGTCTACAGTTTTATACAAAGTATAAAAAAATTGCCTACACTGGTGCGTTGGCGATGTTTGTCGTATAAAATTAACACGGGTGAAACCGTGGGTCACAGCTAGTATAGGATAAAATAAAAATTCCAGGGTCATAATAACATTATGTTCGTATATACATACACACACAACACATATCATAACAGTATGAGCAACATTAGAGGTACATTAGGATGTCATCACAGGAATTCAGGCAATATCTTCCACTGAAAGCATGACCAGCTCTATGTGATCTACCATGATCCTAACATACATATAATGAACGCAGGAATAAAGTGTTGTTAGAGGTCTGTGCTAAATGGTGTTGAGTTAGATGAGGTATTGAAAACATAGGTTCAGTTATTTTGTTAAGTAATGTGAAAGGTGAATTTTTCATTTTTGAAGAAAAAATGAATGTATATAATATTAATTTCTATAATTTTAATTAAAAAAAAGTGCTATCATTTAGATTGAAATTATATTTGTACTGCGTTTTACGTATTCTGTAATATTGTTTAAATATATTTAGATTTGTTACATATCAGGTATAATGTTTTAGTTCAAACGTTGAAAATTTCGTAACAATTTGATCATCCAACTTTCATAACCATTATTAGTCACCTTCAAAAGAAAGCTATTTTTAAAAATAACTGTAAAACTGGTCCATTATTATTAACCGACTTAAAAAAAAAAATAACGGAGGTTACTCAATGGGAACACCATTTTGATTTCATTGGCATTGGACCTTAAACTTCAGATATACACCACGGAACTATTCAAAATCATTGAAATTGATTTCTTTTTGTTAAAAAATGTCTTATCTTAACCAATTTCAAAAAAAGGAGTAGGGTTCTCAATTCGAATGTATTTTTTTCATGCTAATTCAGCCATTACTTTTATGTTTATGAACAAATTTAGATGATTCTTTTTAGTTAGAAAGGGGATATCTCAAGGGTGAACCTATTTTAATTTCATTATTATTGGATCTTCGACTTCGAAGATACAGCAGGAGATTCCTCAAAATCATTGAAGGTGGTTTTCTATTTTGTTAATAATTGTCTTGTTTACATTTGATATTAAAATAGCACGATAATTTTCGTCAATTAAAAAACGTGCCGTTGATAACGTGAAATCCAATCTTATGTTTACATCACACCTTTGCTAGATCGCCCAATTAACCAAGACACACGAAATTCCTTCGTTCTACTTACATGAAACTTCGTCTTCCGTGAACACTAAAGGTCCGTATAAAATGGAAGCTTCTTCGACAAAATCCGGACGACTTCGTGCGAATCCGTACTTCCTCTTCATTTGGCAGGACCGTCGCATCATCCCTTAATGGACACCTGAAAGGAGTAACTGAACCGGACGGCGCGGTGGTTTTAAAAGGTCCCGAAAAAATGCTGAGTCAGTTATCTTGAAGTTTTGAGTAACGCTAAATGGACTGGACTGAGATATGTCATACTATAAGGGGTAATATTTAAATGGTTAAAAGATACTGGTTCATTTAACATTGAAAAGATTTTTGGACCTATACATTATGTTATTTTATTTTTAATAATAAGCTTACAACAATTGTTATATTAGCACATGCTAAATTTTTTAAAGATTGTTGAAATTTTGATTACAATGTACAATTTATTAGTAAACACAACTTGCTTACTTATAAAACGAAGTAACTTCTAAAACAGTAAATATAAATTAAAAGACATTCCAAATAACACACATAAATTAGGCTTAAAATGTAGATTAAGTAAATATTGTAAAGTGTAAGTGATCTGCTTAAATGTTTAAATTTAATGAAATCAATGACAAATAATTCAAGTTAGAATTTATTGTACAACTTGCTAATTCTAGATACAGGAGAATTTAAACCAAAAACAGTTTTTCGAAAAGAAGAATTCAGTAGGTTAAAAATGATCTAACCATTATTTAGTTTAAATATTTAGAAAGCATTTGCAATGCTGAAAAACTAATCCGGATCTGAACGTAGTTTCTCACATTAGAAGAGCATTAGAAGACGCACAAGAGTTTGGTTTGGTTTTTTGTTCGTACCCAGATGGAGGTTACCTTAACACTATGCCTCCGGAGCCCAGCTAAAGAGAACTCTCCTCTGTTATAAAAGAGAGTGGAAGGGATTAGGTTGAACAGCTCTTCAGAACACTCGCCATGATACAGACGATAGCACACGTAGAGCGTTGGCAATTTTCATACAAAAGCACACGGGAGTAAGTAAAATCCAGTTTTGTTGTGCCCCTTTATGTTTCGAAAGTGAAGATCTATAAGCAAGAAGTGACAAACGAAAAATTGAAGTACCATAAAATATAAACAGTGATTCGTGACGATAGATTTTTGTCACGCACTTACAGACGGAAAGTGTAGACTTTAATTGATAGTCTTCAAGAGTGATAGCACCCACAATTCTCGTAGTCACATGGGTCGCGCCGCAAAGTTTTACCGATGTATGAAGTTTAAAATTCTATGAACAATTCTCACTTAGGCATAATTACTATCAACCGGAAAGTGAAATCAAAAATTTTTGCAAGATTTTAATGAAGATTGTTTGAAAAGACGTCTTTAAATGAAGATAGCTTTACGTAGCTAAACGATTTGAATTTTGTGGATCTGGTGACATCAATGACCTTAAGCATTTATACTTTAGGTACTATTACTATTTTTACTATTATAAATCTCAAGAGATTGCTTGTTTGAAGGCACTACCACCACTACTGGACATATAGGCCTACCCCAAAGATCACCACAACAATCGGTCCTAATGAGCCACCATCAGATTTGAAAAAATCATTTTGCATTTTATAACCTATTTATGGAGGAAGGTTATAGGCTATATAACTTTACGCTAAGACCTCAAGAACTTGAGCAGTAGCTATGAACATCGACCAATCTGGATAGCTGTTCGCAAGTACGGGAAGTAAGAACAACGATAGGCAGGTGCAATGGCCGCAGCGCGGCGAGGTGGAGACTTCGTCAAATAAATTAAGCAAGGGTGAAACCATGGGGCACTGCTAGTAATAGATAATACTGAGATCGATAAACTTGAACCGGGCGAAAGCAGCGCGCCGAGAAATCCGCCGGGATCATTTCATTAGTAGTCGATTTGAATGTCAAAAGAATATATTCCAATGGATTCACCTCGGCATTCATTATGTATACAGTGTTCTATTATCTTATTGCTATTGATTCTGTTCCGTTCGCAATTTTAAACTTACAATTTTTAAAGGCTCATACCTCATCGGAATACTTTTGTTTTATCGTATTTTGAAAGTAGGTTGCTATATTTATCTAACTATAAATATATGCCCCAAACGGAAATTGATTGAATATTAATATTACTTAATTTATTAAGCGACCATACTTTTTATTAACCGACTTTCACAAAGACGGGAGGGAGGTTACTCATTTCGAATGTATATTTTTTTTATGGATGTTCAGCCATAACTTACTTGTTTATGAACCGATTTGGACGATTCTTTTTTTGTTGGATAGGGGATACTTTAAGGGTGGTCCGGTCCCATTTTAATTACACTGGCACTTGACCTTCAACTACGAAGATATACGAGGAAACTCTTCAAAATTATTGAAAATAGTTATCTTTTTTGTTAAAAATTGTTTTGTTATCTATATATTATTACCACATCTGACCGATCAATCTTAGCTCAGTGTCTTACAAAAAACATAAACTTGGAATGGTAAACATTACCTAAATTGAGAAGTTTCATCCATATCATTAGAGCCGTTACCAATAAAACTCTTTTCATAAAAGTCATAATATAATATTAATTTCTTAGATATTATGGACCTTTATAACAAATTATATTAAATAGTTCCAACTGTTCAAGAGTTATTAAGGAACGAATATCCTAACATTCATATTTATAATAAAGACTAGTTTCTGCTCGCAACTTAGACTAAGTGGAGTTCAGAATTGAGCCCAGAGAGAGAAAAAAAATGTCATTTATCGGGATAAAAAGCATCCTTTATGTTAATCCAGGTTATAAATTATCCGTGTGCCAAAAATTTATTAATATCCGTTGACTATTTTGCGTGATTAAGTAACAAACATCCAAACATTGATTCATACAAGCGTTCACATTTATAATATTATTAGCTGTGCTCTACGGTTTCACCCGCGTATAGTTTAAAAGTAGCCCAGTAAAAAAAAAACTTTAAAAGTAGCCTTGTTAATCCAGGGTGCCAGCTACCTCCACCTCCATACCTAATTTCATCAAAATTGGTCCAGCCGTTTGAACGTGAAAAAGTAACAAACATAGAAACACACTCAGAATTTTTGCCTTTATAATATTAGTAGGAATATGATTATATGTACTATAGTAGGATAAGTAGGATCTATTTATGCAGATACACAAAAATTGCTCCCTTAACAGTATAAGATATACAGTAAATCGCAATAATTAATGTATCAATGATATCAGTATCCATATATTCTTCAAATAATTCTTTGAATAAGTTTTTTTTTTATTTCTTCCTATATTTACGACCAGAACGCACGCGAGACTCCAGGTAAACATTATTAATAATGTAAGAACTACTATGTAATTCATACTCGAATTATCTTTGCATGTTATTGACGAGTAACGAAACCTCACTATATTACAAAAATTAACATATAATTTAAATACAGATATATATTTTAACTAAATACAGGTTTATTAACAGCCGCAAAAGAGCGCGTGTCTGTGACTGACATTCATTTCATTTGAAATTTACCCCTTGTTTGGTTCAATAGCACATTTAATAATAAACCGAATTAACCCAAAAATCACGATAGTTGGAAAATCGCGTTATGAACGTTTTGCAAGTTCGGCACCGACTGCATTAATGAAAATAATAATAATAACTTTATTTGATCATAATAAGATACAAAAATATGAGACTTATTTCTTGGAAATATAATAGTTTTGTTCTTAATTAATTAAAGTTAGCGCCTGAACTAGGCCGAGCCTGTATCTCAAACGCTAGTCTCTTCCCGTGATATATTATTATAAGTAACTTAATTTAGTACATTGAATTTTATGTATATTGAATATTGAACGACATTTGTTTTTTAATAATTCTCATTATTATCTGTAAATAAATGTGATGAGATATTTAGTTAGTTTATTAGTATAAAAATGTATTATAGAGACAATAACTACATTTTATTATAAGAATAGCTGAACGCGTTATTCATAAATAAATATATCCAGTAGTTTGTATGATGCGCTCTGAACGGCAAACGAGTATTACTCTATTTAAATAAAATAAAAAATCTATTTTAACCAGGTCAAAATTATGAACCAATAAATACTAAAAGCGCCATTTCTATATTAAAACGGTCAAGAATAATTTTTACCAGATTCAATTAAATAGATACGGATGATAAACTCTAACTCGTTAAATTCGTTTATTTTAAGTATTTTATGAACTTCTTTTTTTGTTTCTTTATCAGACTTCAAACAAAAGTAGTTACTCAATTCGAATGGATAATTTTTCTTTATGGATGTTCAGACATAACTTCTTTGTTTATGACCTATGGAAACGGTAGACGTGGAGCGACAAGGTACCTATTTCTTTTCCCTCCATTGTATACCAGCGCCTTGTAGTAGAAACAGATTTTGGTTTGTGTTTAATTTTTTTATTATTTTTAATACGGAATTGTAACGGTTTGTTTCCTAAACAATAAATAAAAAAATACACACACAAAATACACTTTTTTTAACAAATCATATGCCATCAATAATTTTTACTACTTTCCATTTGCCAGTCTAGTAACATTATGCGTGCTGTTACTAACAGAAGCATGGTGTCATCTCTTATATAGGTACTTACTTACTTATATAATAAATTAACACATTATTCTAAGTGTTACAAGTAATGAAATGTTTATATTCGAGAATCCTTAGTAGAAGCATCATTGAATAGTTGATGTCCGTACGCATTTCCATTTCTATTCCAGACCCGGTTTCTTATAATGGAAACACGTTTTCCAATTAAAAAGTATTAAAAACCAGATGTCACACAGTTGGTTTCTTTCATTTAATGTGCTAATTTTTTTTTCTTTTATTCAATTTCTTTTTTATGACCGTTCTGTTTACCGTCAAGGTAATATTGTATTAAATTTTATTAAAATCTCACAGAAATCTCCTTATAAGTGACTAAATGTGACGATTCAAAATTGTAAATTCGGACTATCAGTTCGACTCGGGTCGGTGTTCCCATTACATTACGAAATGACATTGGGATGATTTGATTGGAATAGTCGTGTTGGTCGAGTGGTTGGTTTGGTTGGTCCGAATAGGTACCAAAGAATTTTTTCGGAATATTCGCGTGCATTTATTAATTCAAATTGGTAGCACTAACGGCTGACGGTGAAAGAAAACGTCGCGAGGAAACCTAAACGCTTTGAGAAATGTTTACTATAATCAAAACTGTTGATTTTTTGTGTTTGAAATCGCCAGTACGTCGTCGTGGGCGCGTGTCGTGACTAAGCTCGTACCATTCCTTGGGAAGAGAGCCTTTACCCAGCAATGAGACACTTACAAACTGATATTATTATTGTTAGTAATCTTATGTATATTAATAAACTAGCTGTGCCTCACGGTTTCACTTGTGTTAATTTTATCAGACAAACACCGCAACGCCAACGCAATCCCGTGTAGCCCTATCATAATTTTATTGTTCTTCCCGCAAGTACAAATTATTTTAATTTTTCAATATCTCCTGAACTATTTGTCCAAATAGCATACTCAGAAAAGCAAAATTTAACTTCATAAAATTGTCTTTATGATGAAGTAACTTTAGTTTGTAAGGATTAATATTCCATGTCTAATAAAAATGCTTATAAATCACGTTTTAATTTCCAACAAATCTTTTCCATAAAATACCTTATTGTGGCTTATGTATAAGAGAAAGGCATATGCTATCGTGACTTTTTTAGATATACTAAAGATCAATATTATTGTAGAACATTGTATTTCCATATCATTAACGATTACGCTAGCGCACGGGGTTAAAGCAATTCAGGAGGACCTCGACTTCCGAATTTCGTAACAAAAAAATATATTTAAGGCTATCTGAGAGTTGTAGCCTAATCTTAAATAGCCCCTATACTATTATTCCTCGAGAGTCTGGCTATCATATATAAAATGAATTTATCGAATCCGACTGGTAGTTCCATAGATTAGCGTGTTTAAACAAACAAAGAAAAAAATCTTTTCCGCTTTATTATATTAGTATAAATCTGTAGTCTCTTTTTATGTATAGCATTTTTTTCGTCTTTTTATTTTTGGCTTTAACTCAAAAACGGCAAGACCGATTCTTATGAAATTTTGTATATGGAATGCTTATGTTATTGGTCAATTGATAGGGATTCATCAAAATCGGTTAACAGTTAGATTTTTTTTTTTTAATTTCTTAATGTAATGTTGAAATTTCATAAACCCTATAAATTGACCAATGACATAAGCATCCCATGTACAAAATTTTATAAGAATCGGTAAACCAGTTTTTGAGTTAATTCCGAATATACAAACTAAAAGACAAACAATATTTTTTATTAAATGTATTCGTGATCGGTTTCGTTCATATAGTATGCCTATTCGGAAATTAAGACAAAACATTTTTTGTAGAGACAGAACTACATATTTATTCATATAGTTAGATAAACGTCCTGTATAATATTGTTTCCAAAAAAAAAACTACTGTGTTTAGTTTGATGTCTTGTTTATGTTATTGGATGAATTTTCTATTTGTGCGCCGCCGGAGTTTCTTGTCTCTAATGACTCTTCTAAACATTCCGATTCCATTCACCAAACAGCTTTTAAGATCTATGTTACCTGTAACAAAAAAAAAAACACGATATTAGCTAAATCCACGTCTTGTAAGTAGATTTAGATGCATTATTATGAACATTATTAACAACAAAAAAATATTCATTAAATATTTGGCGGTATCTTGAAGTACCAAGTTGTGGTTTTTTTTTAAATTCATTAACTTTGGTTGTTTGACACTATATCTATACCAATATAATAAAGCGGAAGAGTATTTTGTTTGTTTAAACAGGCTAATCTCGGGAACTATCCGCCGGATTCGACAAATTCTTTTTGTATATGATAGCCAGACTCCCGAGGAATAGTATAGGCTATCTAACATTAGTCTATAACTCTCAGCTAGCCTTAAATATTGATTTTTATTAAGTAAGTCGGAGACAGAAGCTCTTCCAAATTGTTTTACCCGTTTGTGCTGGCGTAATGGTTAATGATATGTAAATACAATATTCTACAAAATATTGATCCTTGGTATATCTAAAAAAGTTAGCATATGCCTATCTCTTATACAAAAGCCACAATAGGAAATTTAGTGACAAACAATTGTTAATAATTAAAAAGTGATTTATAAACATTATTTGTAGACATGGCATATTAATCTTTACGAACAAAAGTTACTTCATCATAACGATAATTTTAAGAAGCTAAATTTAACTCTTTAAAGCTTGTTATTTGAACGTATAGTTCAGGAGATAATGAAAAATTAAAATAATTTGTTATAGCGGGAAGAACAATAAAATTATGATAGGCTATACGGGATGCGTTGGCGTTGCGGTATTTGACTGATAAATTTAACACAGGTGAAACCGTGGGGCACAGCTAGTTATGTAAAATTGGTGACATTTTGCGTGATATAGTTTGGTTGTTGTGCATAAGAGAAGTGGATTATAAATATAAAGCGTAAACATGCATTTTGAGATGACACAAAAACTCGCTAGCTAGTTCTGACAAGGGAGCCAACTTCTTGTCATCTTGTATATTGGAAAATTTTAAGAAGGCTTATAAACATTGATACCGGCAAGTGCTTTTTGCGGCGTCAAAACAAGAAGAAGAAGAAATATTCATGATTTTTTACTAACAGATATCATCTTGTGAATGATAAATACCTAAGTTAAGGCACATGCTATAAAACTGTTTATGACCAAAGTCAAAACATCTTATTAGATATTATCTATGTTAAAATAATATTATCTGTAGTATAATGTATTACGTAGAGTCAAATGACAGATTGGGTTGTACTCGGACGTGCTTTTTATAAAAGTGCCTAATAATAACAAAATCTATAATTTTCACATTTATTTTATGTTCCCAAATGAACCAGCAACAAATCAAAATAACTTACTGTGGAACAATAACCAAAACAAACAATGATATTATATATGTAGATACGGCATTACCGCTGTTTATATGCCATCGTGAAAGGTGGTCAATTGCCTTCAGTTCACAACTTTTTTGACTACAGAGGCCTTACACTGTGATTTCCTATCTCATTTGTTTCAACATGCTGATATACCGTTTTCAAATTGCTCTTAGTGAGAGTATAACGCGTCTATTTATAAAAGAACCAGCAGTGTGCCCGCAGTAGTTATTTACATGCCGTAATTTTATTTTTACCCATATTGTTGACAATTCATATGCTATATCAATTGAGGAATGGCATGTATTTACCGTGTACAATTTTCATCAAATAATTCTTTTCATTTCTTTCTTACCAAAAGTTTAATTAACATGATTATCACTAATTTGAGACATGACGGGTTCTTCATACAAACTTTCACTCAAGTTTATTTTCACCATATGTGAAATAACACAATGAAATAATTCACTTGTAGCAAAACTGTATAATCTAGATAATTTACAATACGTGTATCGCTTAGAATATATAAACTCCCGCGATCCGCGATTGACAGCGCACGTCATATTTCTATCATAAAATAAAACAGTAATTATGCCGTACTGAAAATTTAAAGAGTTTTAAAACACTACAGCCAATCTTAAAAACAATATTGGACTATTATTTCATAGGTAAGTATAAGAAATACAATACATTTCTTATTAAGTATAACAATGTCAATAAATTAACAAATCAGTTGCCATTGACAACGATGTCATTTCATAATTATTGCCCAACAAACCTGTTGACATGGTAGCCGAAATTACCACGCATGCGCTTTGGTGTTCCTATATTTTGTTCTTACAAACTTTCATCCCCTTATTTTCTACCCTTAAAGTTTTATTTTCGCTACAAAAAGTACCCTATGTCCTTTCTCAAGGTTTAATATATCTCTATACCAAATTACATCTAAATTGGTTTAGCGGATTAGGCATAAAAACGTAACAGACAGACAGACAGACAATTACTTTCGCATTTATAATATTAGTATGGATAAGCCATTCTTTATTGACGAATTTGAAATGCGAAAACCTTCTTTTTTATCACGCTAATAATTCCTTCTTCAGCCAAAAAGCAATGATGGCTCAGTGATATCGCGTACGGACATTGCGTCTATCGACATGAATTCGAATCCCTATAATGACTCTGAGCTTTGGGTGAAAGAAAGCATCGTGATGAAACCATATCAGGGTGGTAGCACTTTTTCTAATACACGCCCGACGAGCTTATCACCTTCAAGTTGAAAATCTGTCTCCAAGCACTAAAAGGTGTGTTCCGGCAATTGCACTTGAGAGCCAGTCTTCCACTAGGCATAGCGTGTTACCATCTTGGGACACATCGTTATTTAAGATCAGGTGAGATTGTGGCCATAACCGTATAACCTATAATGATAAAAAAAACGAAATCCTTTTTAATTAAAAAAATTATATACAACCAAGTCTTATAAAAACCCGATATTCAAAATATGTTGCAGTTGTATAAATATTAGACCGTACTCTTCGTCAATCGGGACCAACAAGAGCTATAAAGTAACAGCTTTTTACTAAATGCATATGAAAGTACATATACGGTACGTACTTATAACAAGAAAAAATTGTCTGTCTGTTTGTTCCGGTCAATGTTTAAAACTCTTAGGCCGATTTTGATGGAACTTTCACTGGCAGAAGTGGCAGCTAGCTCATGTTATAAGGTGTAAAGAATTAGGGTTCCACGCAAATAAAATAATAATAAAAAAATACAAGATTATCGTCAACCAGGATAAAATAAAGTCGTAAATAAAGTTTAAATAGCGTTTCAAAAAATACATACTATCAAAACAATGATAAAATAAATTATAATTATTTATTTATTTATTAATCTTTATTGTACACCATTAGTTACATATACAATCGAACATTAAAATTATATGATAAGTACAAAGGGCGGCCTTATTTGCTGAAAGCAATTTCTTCCAGGTAACCTTTGGATGGATATGTTACAGAGTGTAAATGAGGTAGTATGAGTGTAATGAGAACAACAGAATTAAAACAAATAATACGTCATAAAAATTAACACAAATAATAAAATAAATGGATGCTATAGCTAAAGAAATATTTGAAGTATATGTAGAGTACATTATTAAAAAATATGTTACTAGGATTTCGAGAGCGGCACATGCAAATTTTGTACATGAGGGGATGGCGCTGGCTTTAATCCGTGGACGAAGCCGAACTGCGGACTTAGTACAGTTGAAAGCGATTTATCTAAATTATTAATACAGCATCGATAAAGATTAAAAACCGCATTTAAGAATTAATAAAATTACCCTAAAACTAAAACATGTTCTGCTCTTGACACTCGAGAATAGAAAATAATCTGTATTTGATAGAAATCCGTTACCTCCATAATAATGTGGACTCACCCGAATCTAGAAGTTTCGATGTATGACATCGGATTTAAAGTTCAAAAGGTGTGGGCCGTAACCGAGTTACCCACGCAAATCCTTAACGATACAATAAACACACCTTTCCAAAGATTTGCAAATTTGAAATGCCTTTATATTTATTTTAAATGGTAACAAATAGCACCCTACACTATAGATTGGACCGTTATTGAGTCCTGGTTTTTTAAAAATTGCATTAACTCCCTATATATAGTCTTACAATTTCGTACGCGACCGTCCTTAAGTGTTCAGGGCATTATGATAATTGTGTTTCTCGAAAATAGCCGTTGTTGTTAATATGCGACGCACAATAATGTATAATAATTTATGTGACGAATTATGCAAAAAGAAAACAAGTTGAAGCAGATTTTAATAACCTTAGATTAATTTTCAGTCACATAGCGCTCGACTTGCATAGTTTCAATATAGTCGTGGTAAACTTTTGCAAACTATCCCTTTTAAACTATTTATAAAATAAACAACTTAGATTGTTAACAAGTTTACAAACAACTTAGATACATCACGTTTACATAATTATTTGCTTATCTTTATTAAATGAAGTTTTACCTTTCGGTGACAAAAATCATTGTGATGCAAGCATGACGGTACAATACTTTCTTGTAGGTACTTACTTATCTAGAAATCTACCACCTTCCACTTAGATATCCGTAATAAAAGGGTCTAACGGAGTTCCCTGGTTTATCCATGACAATACAATAGTGTTTCCAACAAGTTCTTTGACTAGACACTAGATCCAAACAAAGCTCAAAATACGAGTATTCTAATTACAATATCAATAAGAGACTTAACAATAAAACGATCATGTAGCAATAGAAGCAATAATGACCCAGTGGTACGGTATACGGATATCGCGTCGGTCGACGCGAGTTCAAATCCCTACAAAATAAGCCGAAGCATTCGATGAAGGAAAATATTGTTAATTTATAATGAAACCATAAAACCAAAATGTGATGCAATCATACCTGGATAGCTACCACCCTAAAGTTGAAAGTCTGTCGTCAGGCACATATATGTATGTTCTAGCAGGTGCACTTGAGAGCCAGACCCCCAACTGGGCTTAGAGTGTTACCATTTCGGGCCACTTCATCACAACATTAGGTGAGAATGTGGGCATACGCTAATACACTAGAAATTATAGAACAATATATTAATTATATTATAGATTAGTACAAAGAAGTGAGTTTCTGGCGGGATTTTGAGCTGTCATGTTGTGGTTTCTATTTAATTAATTAACCTAGGTTCTTTGACCCTATATTATGTAATATTGGTGGTATTTTGCGTGATACAGTTTTGTTATTGTGCATACTTGAAGCGGATTTATATATATAAACTGGAAACAGGCATTTGAGTTGTCACAAAAACTCGCTAGATAGGTAGATACACCTAGATAACAAAGGAGCCACCATTTTGTTAGACCACACGTTGAAGATTAGAAAATACTACGAAGGCTTAAACATTGATACTGGCAAGAGCTTCCGCAGCGCCAAAACAAGAAGAAAAAGTACTTTTTTCATAGGCTTAAGTGATGTGACAAAAATTAAATCATCTTATAATCAAGAGTTACCACAATTAAAAATATCATTAACTTTGTTTAATGTGAAAATTTATTTAAAATTAGTTTAACAGTAAATATTATTGTATTATACTCGATATGTACTCATCATCTTCTAATGTAGTGTCGCAATCATCTAAATCGCTACTACTCAGTTCTCCATATTTCGCTAACGTTAACAATTTATCTATAATAATTTCGACTTTAAGATCTTCATCGTAAATTTTATTTTCCATATTGATCAAATCCATCTCATAGTCTCTCCAGTTGTCTAAAGTCAGCTCTCTGAATTCATCAGAATGGATTATAACTTTGTTGAAAAAATCGAGCGCAGGTAGTTTGGTTGGAAACCACAGAATCTCGTGTCCATAACTTTTCAATAATTCCTCAACGTTACATTTTGCTTTTGGGCACGCTCGAGCATATTTGTTCACCAATGAAAACAATTCGGCTTTGGATGAATGTGAATCGTAGCTGATATTGTTTTCCTTTAACCATTTACACATATCTGTTTTCGAACTGCTACAATTTGGCATTACTATACAGTGATCACGAGCTGATACATCAGCAAGGAGGATACATTTGGGCGGTAAGAATGTGATCAGTATATTTACAAGCCAACGGTGAAGACGCCTAAACTTGGTCACAGAATCAAGCACAGAATCAACGTTGATTAGTCCCGAGATACCTGATGCCGCCACACAGTTGTCCACTTTCAAATAAACAAAATTCCTTCCCTCTTGCCTGTATCGCCTTACTTTTGTTAAATAGGCCATCCTCTCCATAAACTGGTACGTATTTTCAACTATAACGCTTTTATTGGTTCCATGTAAACGCTTCCACGTGAAGCCATGCTGTTTGAAGTCGTTCCGCAACTTACCTTCATCATAAAATGAATAAATTCGTTTTAAGGTACACAATAGCTTAGGCACTGTCACAACTGTTAATTCTTCGGTATACATTTGGGTAATTATACTGCGGAGTTTCTCGAATGTCAGACAGTACGATTCTATATTTGCTATGCTTTTCTCTTGGAACCAATCACTGAACGATTTGACCATTGGCATAGAGCTGTAAACTGCTTTAAGAGTAGCTTTGTCTACTCCTGTTAAATGATGTACTTCTGACAAGAGATCATTTGTTGGTGTCTTTTGGTCCACTTTTGTAGGGAATACTGATAGTACTACATTTTTTGCAATCAACATTTTTTCATCGAGATTTTCCGGATACTTTGTGATTATTTTATAAATATCGAGGTTGACATTATCCACCGCTGACATGACATTTTCATGCTGTGACATGATTTCGAGCTGTAATAATGAAGTTGACATATATTTATCGTGTAGTAATATATAATGATAAAAACGAAAATAATAATAAGTAAACTATAGACACAAAATACAAAAATTAATACAACGTAATAACGTAATATTTCAAAGAATATTAAAAGCTATCAATAGTAATTATTTATAATAACACATCAATTTTTAATATAAAATCTAAAACTTACAGTTATATACCCAACCCTATTACCAAATAAATCTACCTATGAATATAAACAATAGTATAAATTGTTCAATAAAGAAAAACATTCGTATATACAATATTAATTAGGTAATATAATTACAAATGAAAAAATTTCTACAAGCAACACTGAGGTTTAATAGTACATACCTTTTATAATATTGAACAAGTCTGAATCCGGCGCGCGACTACACTATTATGAGAAGTGTGGCGGCACGGGCGCGGAGTGCGGGGAACCCGAGAGAACGCGACGCGACTCGCGAGCGTCGAACGTCGGGCCATCACGGCGGTCGCGGTAGGTGAGGCGGGCGGGGAGTACAAACTACGCAAAACGCTGCTGCCTATACTTAGGTGTCTGCGGGTGACAGGCAGGAGAGAGAGGGGGCAAGCGGTATGTGTATATTTTTCCGCACCCCGCACCGCGTCGACAGGGAAAACGAAGGTCACACGGAGTTACATGTACACTGTACAGCCGAACAGTAAATTCTATATAGCTGTTTTGTTATCGCTGCTTTTCATACATGCGATTCCACGCAGACAAAGTCTTAGGCACAGCTATAGTGCGTTTTTTATTCCCACGGAGTGAAATGACATTTTATGTGTTGCTATTTTTTTGTGCTTTTTAAAATATTGATGTCACCAATAGGTACTAATTGTAAGCCCGTATGAGATATAGCTATTGATAAGTTTTTTTTTTTTTCAAAAAAACAATGAAACCTTTTTTTATATGTGAAGCCCGAATAAGGAAGACAAATTCGCATCTCTCGTAGGTCAATCAACCAAAACGTTACTTTTTTTTTTGCAGTTTTATAGTTAGTACCTATCTTGAATTATGTAATGATAATAGTAAATGATCAGGTATGTTGAACAACATAAAATATTTAAATGAAGAAATAAAATCCCTCAATTCAGTATTTAAAACCTTACTATTAAAATATTTGTGCCGTAAAATATAAGGTATTTAGTACAACACTACAAAAATAAATGTGACAATATTATTTTCAAGTTTGAATTTGGTGACATTGGTCAATTCACTCCGTGGGAATTAAACACGCAGCATAGGTAGTTAAAAATATTTTTCTTATTTTTATTTTTCTCATAATTAACATAGGCACCGAAGTAAAATTATATTACTTAAATTATACATACATATAATATAAAAAAGCCTAAACAATAATTGTGTAAATCACGCGAGCGGAGCCGACGGGGACCGCTAGTTACTAAATAAAACTGACTATAACAATATCTTTGACAACTTTATTATTTCTAGCAAAGAAAACTCCAAATATCTAAATCACAATCAGTTACCATTTTCAGAGTAAAGTAATTGGATATTAAGAATCGATAACGGTTCCGAATAATAATTAATTTCATTTTGCTCAGATCGGTATATATATGCCTAAAATTTATTACTGCTGTTTTACATCGTATGCAGTAGGCCATTCCAGAATATTTTCGAATTATTTACATATAAAAACATTTTTCTTTAATAAAATAATATATTGTGTACTCTATATAAAAAATAATCATATTATTTAACTAAAAAACTACTAACATCATAATCAATAATTTAAAAACACTGAGATAGGTTCCTTGCTTGTGCTCGGGACTTCATTCTCGTTCTCTTGGAAATGATACGGCTTGCACACAATATATTGTAAAACTATTTATACTAACACAGAAACCTTCCTGGACATGTGCATAACAATTCACCAAAATTTCATCGCGATCAGATAATTTTTTTAGGTACAAACAAACAAACATTCATTTATTGTTTGAGTTATATGAGTTGTCGAGTCATTATGATTGTTTGAACTCGCATGTCACAGGAACTAGCAGCCAAGATTTGATTATTTTATTTTTGCATTGTATCATCTTAATAAATTTAAGGAAGATTATAGGGTGTATAACTTCACTGTACGACTATAAAGAGCGAAGCAGTAATCATGAGCATCAAGTAATCTGGTAATCGAGTAACCGTAGGCAAGTAAGCGAAGTGAGAATAACGCGGTGGACAGTTGGTCAAATAAACTTCACACGAGTGAAACCGTAGTGCACAGCTGTCTATTAATATAGAGCGATAACAACGATTGTATTAGTTCGTAAGAGGGGTTATGATCATCTAGGCTGCCTAGAGCAGCTGCTCGCATGGATCTAACGAACGCAAAGTGGTCATTCGATGTAACGATTATCCAGTACTGATCGCGATAAAGAAAAATCTCATTTAGACAGATAGATGCCTGCCGTTTTGAAAGACGAATGGAAGCCAAGTTCTAGCAACAATAGAGTGCGACGCTTTTCGAAAATATTGATCGACGATCTACATCGAATAACTGAGAGTTATTAGATGAACGATACCGAAGATTCCTGTTACATCCTGAAGGAGTCTTAGAACAAACAGTGGACTAACACTGTCTGGTGTCAATTTGTCGTAAAACTGTGGAAGGAGGAGGGGATTTGGGTTTAGGTAATTGTGACAAAGTGGCTTAACATGTTGTGAGAATTTAAAATAACCAATTTTACGAGCATCCCTAATTAGGGTTGTCACCTTTTATTCAAGCACCTAAAGTTGTTAAAGGAAAGAAAGTAAAAGTATATTGTGAAAATAACTGTCAAACCGCACGAAATAACGGACGATACTTTATTATGAAGGTCGGGCGGCAACCCTAGCCATGATGGTAATTTCAGATCAGATCAGTAGAAATTATTACAAAACTAGGTAAATATACGCATATAATTCTGACTTTTGTATAAGGATGACAATGCCTTCAAACACAAAAATGTAAAAAAAAATAACCCAAGTATAGATAGAATACAAAGCAATATTCGATCAACTCAATGATGTATATAGAAAACAAATTTATACAACAGGAAATATCCAAAAGCAGGTAAGAGTCTAAGTAAAACTACATATTCTCAAGGGACCGAGGTCAAGGACGGATCCTCGGGGTCTAAAAAGAAGTGCCCTCCATCAAATATGGACAAGACGAACGTACTTTATAACAAAGTTACGTTTAATTGATATTCGAAGCTTAAGTACTTTATGATTAATTATAAAAGAAGGTGGTAATCAATTCATAAAATACATTTTAAAATACTTCATACCACAGTTACAAAATATCAAAAAATAGTAATATGTAGTAGGTATATCCTAAGTACTCATATAATGCAAGGGCTCTAAAATCAAATTAATTAAAGATTAAATTAAAATCTATTTTGCAGTATATATCTTTTCTTTTGTTATTCGTGCACAGAAACAACCAAAAGTATATTAAACTTACTACTTACAAAAAAAAGAAGAAAAATAAAGTACGATCAATTATAGTACTACAAATAATGTTTTAACTTATGTTTAATAAATAATTTGATATTAGGTAATGTCTAACAAACTAACAAAAGCATATTATAAATTTTAGTAAAAATTAAAAATATAACTATTATAACAATTTAAGTGTTAAATTTATTTGTACAATACTAAATAATTTGTGATAATATTTTATTATGTTTATTAACGCAACATATACATATCCGTATAAGTTTACAAAAAAAAAAGAATCTAAATCGAAACAAAAAAAATGTCTGGTCGTCTGTGAAATTTGATTTGAAATTACTCTATCGGCGCAATGTCTAAACTTCTACCAAGAGTAAGAATAGTAAACTCCAAAAATGGTAGCGTGTACCATTGAAAATATATCCATAAACAGATATTACAATGATGCTGACCAGTAAATGCGTACAAAAAAAGCCTTTATGAGACGTCATGCCCCTGAGTATGCACTGAAATAAACTGTCATACGAATTCGTCAAAGTCGATAGGAGAGAAATACCATAAATTAACGTAGCGCATGTCTAAAAAATAAAAAAAGTTCATTTGCATCTTCAAATATGGACTAAGTAGAAAAATTTTTGCTTATTCAGATTCACTACATGAAGGTATATCAGAATCATTTTCATCGTTTAACTGACTCCTGCTTATTTTATCTAATAAATCGTCTAAAACTGAGTCAACTGCTTTATCACTCTGATTAATTATATTTTCATGTTTTATTATGTTATCAGTCAATTGAATAAACTTTATATCAGGTATACATTCAACTAATTCGTTAAAATTCTCTATGACATCCTCGTGCCATGTATTTGTATCTTTAAAAATAATTTGTTTGACGTTTTTACCGATTATTTGATTTAGTAGATTAGCAGGCGTTATATTTTTAATACTATTCGGTAACCTTAATACAAGGTGTCCATAAATTTGTATTATTCTATCGATGTTGTACATATTTTCATTTATATCAGTGCATTTTTCGATTAATGAAAATAACTCATATTTGGACATTTCAGATTCGAACGGAACGCCGTTTCTTTTTAGCCATTCGGTCATTTCGATTTTTAAACTATCCAGTGTTGGTGTTTCAGCAATTTTTCTGCAGTGATGCTTGGCATTATTGTACACAATTACACTAGAAGTTGTAATAACTGGCAGCAAATCCTCAATTATCCAATTCTCAAACGTCTCCGTGTCGAAATTTGATACAAATTTCATACTGACTATACCAGTTTTTGATACAGCGTAAATTACTCTTCGCTGATTCACGGATGGCGCTTTTTTCGCTAATCTGTTACTCTGTTCTAAAGATAAATATCCACACGTTGCTTCTATCGCGTTTTCGTCTACATAATAAATATCTTTATTATTTTGCCGGTATTCTAAAATATTCTTCAAATAATTATACCTTTCAATAACAACCTCGGGTCTTTCTATAACAAACGTAGATCCATATTGTGATTTCTTCCATACAAAATCCATTTTTACGAGCAACTTTCTAAATTCAGCGATATCTAAATATGAAGGTATTTTCTTGTAGAGTGAATTGAAAAGTATTCTTGTCGTTGGAATACTTTTTTTTGTCAAATAGAAATTCACTAATTCAAAGTAAATAGGCAAGCGATCGACGTCTCGGACTTTGACTTCAAAGGAATTAACCCGACTCAATTCAGTCAAAACCATCTCGTGCAGGCCCGTGTATTTTACTGCAAGTTCTAAATCACTAACATTTAAATCTTTACGTGTGCTATTATTGATTTTCTCTTCACTCACTTTGTAGATTATGCGTTGTAGTATTCGAAATTTTTCACATTTGCTTTTCGTTTGGGCCGCCATTTTGATGAGAATTTCGTACACACAACAATTTGAATGTCGATTCACGAAGAAGTCTGCGTTCTACTAAATTCAAGCCACAAATGCCGGTTCTCTGTCGGCCTTGTAGAGGAAAAGAGATACAATTTATAACGAGAGTGACAGAGAAAGAGATGATTCGTGCGGTGCGGTGCGGTGGGGTGTTGTGCGGAACGATACCGCAGTTGGTCCGTTGAACTATATATATCGCCACAGCTGTATTTAAATCATGCGCATAAAAAGTGTGCATTAATTAGTTGTACTAACACTGTCTGTTGATAGAATAATAATGCATTTTGTTTATTGTAAAAAATAACGACGACTATGTCATTTTTATTGAAATGCATTTAAATATATATAATAAATAAGTATGGATATAAAAAGTTACATAATATTTCATGATATTATTCAACTAAAAAAATACAAATTAAAATAAAGGTTTTTTTTTCATTTCGAAAATACATCTACAAATACATATAAACAAACAATTAATAGTTAGTATTAAATTATAATATTAAATATATAACACCACTGTGTAGACTAATAAGTCAGAAATAAACACATTGGAATAATTTAAAAAACTGTAGTTTGTATTTATCTACAAATATTATTTTAAATGTCTCCATGAATGAAAACAAAACTTGTTGAGTTTTGTCATGTCAAGGCAAAAAATATTTTAAAGTGATTATATGATAACAGTTAAAAATATATTTTTAAATGTCATGCAATAATTGTTCAAAGAACGCATTCTAATTTATCGAGTTGAAAGCACGCACTGCGGAACAGAGCAGCAAGGAGTGCGGTACGAAACGTGAAGGGGGGCATTATCCGGCGCTGCTTGCTTGTTCGTATTCGCTCGGCTTAGCTCGGCGATACCCGTCCCCCGCAGCCCGGCCGCGGGAGGGCATGCACGTTTGAGTCAATCCGTTTCAAAAGTATCGTTGCTATTATCTGTGCTTTTATTATAAATTACATACCTACTATAAAATAAACATGTAAAAATTCCACTATTTATTAGCAAATCATGTCGTTAACCGTCTTTTTACAGGCCTGTTACAAAGTGACTGTCGGTCGATATATCCTATCTCAATATAAATTTTCATAATAGTATTAAATTACTATGTATATGCTTAACATATCGTTTTATAATACTTATCTCTCTAGATCCCATAAGATAATATTATTTCTAAATTTACTGCTTTGTGTTGTGGCATCGTGTTCTACTGCCTATTTTTATGAATGGCAACGTCACGTGAATATAATTTTATTATAATTTCTTGTAATCTATAAACATAGCTCTAACAAGATATTGGCTCCTTTCTTAAAACAGTTCAAGGAATACTTGTAGCAACTTAAATTGTATGTTCTTACATAAGATTTTATAATAACCCTTTCCTTTTACACAATAACCAAACCACATCACGTAAAATGTTACCAAAATGACATAATTTAGGGCCAAATAACAAAAAAAAAACCACAAATGAAATAAATAGGTTCTTACACATCAAGAACCCGTGAAAAACTCCGGGACAATGTACCTACTTTTTTTTCTATTTTTTTTTTTGTAAAACGTGTATTTTTCACACTCGATCATAGAAAAATTTTAAAATAAAAAAATAAAATTTGTAATAATATCTATAGGCTTTAAACGTTTACATTTCAACAAAAACAAATTTATATATTTACTGCAAGTATGTATTTACCATTAAAATTCACGAAAAGTTTAATAAGTATCCGCCCAAAATGAATCACTTGACTTACAAAAAGGTGAAGAAGTGATTCGATGACGATGATCACTAAGATACAACTAAGTTTCATGTCTACTTAAAATCATTATCATTATACGTGAGAAGAAACATTCGGACACCTTTTTAAGCGTATTGCGTGCACGGAAGTCTGTGAGATTTGGCGTGGTTAAAGTTTATATGCACTGCACAACAAACAACCACTAAGTTAGATAAGCTAAAATTGGAATGTCTGCGACATCCACTGTACTCCCCGAACCTTGCTCCAACAGATTACCATTTTTCCCGGAATTTGGACAACTTCTTACAAGGAAAAAAATTCAACTGCGTTGCGGCAGTCCAAACCGCCTACAAAGAGTTTATAGATTCTCGCCCCCATTGTTTTTTTTTAGTAAAGGGATCAATGAACTACCTATGAGATAGCAAAAGTGCATAGATAACAACGGTGCATACTTTGATTAATTAAAAATATTTTACAAAAAAAAAAAAAAAAAACTTTATATTCCTCCCGCACAAAACGCCAATTTCATATATATATTAATAAGTGGACATTCTTAAGGTTTAAATCACAATGCGTCAGTAGAATCAAAGCTTTCTAGTAACTTTTAAAGTACAAAATCGAATGCTAATGTCCAAAGATCTTATCCATGCTGAACGCTTGTACACTCCCGTGTGTTTTTAATTAGCCCGGGAGTCCGATGGTGTATCGGAATTGTTGCTCGTGTTGGACACAGGTTTTCAATTTTCACGTGTACCATCGATTAAACGTTAACCAGTTTCCATTCGTGAGTTACTTTTAATTAAACACAGAGAGTTAGGTGTAGGTAGGTTTACGGGAGCACGAACGCACGCGTGCGCCGTTTTTAATTCGTTTACATTTTTGTATGTTTACATAGAGACGTTATAAGCTAAGACGCCACGGTTCTTCTTATCTAAGAAGGTCAAACAAGAAATTTTTATTTCCACATTTTAATAATAAAGCCATTAACAGTGACGGATACCATTAAAAAAAACTGTTAAGAGATAACCGTGGATAACAAATAAATAAAATTGAAGTGTCGGTTTGTAATGTCAAAATAAAAGCTTTTTACCAAATGAATACGAAATTGTATACGGTACCAATAGCAAAAAAAAACTATTTTTAATTTTTTTTCTATTCGTCTGTTTGTCCAGGATATCTTCGAAACGGTTGGACAGATTCCGATGGGACTTTCATTGGCAGATACCTGGTGTTATAAGGAGTAACTTAGGCTACTTTTATTTTAGATAAAATAAAATAAACTTATAATAAGATGGTAGCGAATGAATCAATTCGGGCGCTTAAATGGCTTACTTACGCCGAGTAAACCACAAGATATATCTTATATATCATCAAATTAATATACTATAATATATAATTGTAGATCTTAAAAAGACCTACAAAAAAGTCAACATAGCTATACCCGTGACTCCGTACGCGTTTATGACGCAGTAATTACTCAAGTCTGGTATTTTAATTTGTACTCTTATTTTATGTCTACCTGTGCTTCACGGTTTCACCCGTGTTAATTTTATCTGACAAACACCGCGCCGCCAACGCTCCCGTAGTCTATCATAACTTTTCTTCCCGCGAGTACAAATTATTTTAATTTTTCATTATCGCCTAAACTATGGGTCCAAATAGCATAGGTAATCTAAAGAGCAAAATTTAACTTCATAAAATTGTCATTATGATGAAAGTACCTAACTTGTGTTTGTAAGGATTATTAAATGCCATGTCTAAAAATAATGCTTATAAATTACTTTTTAATTTTCAATAAATCTTTGTTACAAAACACCTTATTGTGGCTTATGTATAAGAGATAGGCATGTGCTATCGCTGACTTTTTTTAAAATATATACTAAGGACCAATATTATTGTAGAATATTGTGTTTCCGTATCATTAACGATTACGCCAGCCACGACGTTAGTTCGCGAGGGTCTCGACTTCCGGCTTACGTTCTAAAAATCAATATTTAAGGCTATCTGAGAGTTGTAGACTATTCTTAAATAGTCTATACTATTCCTCGAGAGTCTGGCTATCATATACAAAAATAATTTTTCGAATCCGACTGGTAGTTCTAGAGATTAGCGTGTAAACAAACAAACAAATAAAAAATCTTTTCTGCTTTATTATAAGTATAGATTTCTAAAATTATTATTGACAATTTTTATATCCTTTCAATTTCAGATTTATTATGTGTATTTCTTGTATACAATTTCTTTAAAATTAAATGAGAATAGTTTTTTTAAATATTAATTTTACGATTTCAAAACGTATTATTGATATTTTTATACCCTACCCTTGGTGCGATGACATATAAGTATACTTCCCGTATACAACACTCTATAAAAATCGATCAAGCCGTTTTTTAGTTAAATCCAGACTGCTATACAATCAGACAGACAAAAAATTTGAGATAAATAATAATAAATTAAACAATATGAAATAATAAAGTAGTTTTTTTGTGACTGTCTATACTGTTAGCTTTAGAGGCCCTGAAGCCTCTGACGGCTTTTACAGCTTTACCGTGACTTGGGGAATAAAGTACTGATTGCAGGGTAGTACTTATACAGAAATGTATATCTATACCCAGCTAGGGTTACTAGATAAAAAAAAGAACATCCGGAGAAAATTCCAGACATCCGCAGAAAATTCCGGACATTATCTTTAAAAAAATTAATTAAGCGGAATATTGATTTTTTGTTATCGATATGTTGATTTAATAATTATAGTTGTTTTTACTTAATCGACTTAATTATAGATAGTGGTATTTATTTGATTTTTCGTTTTTTCCTTCATTTGTGTGAAAATTCCGGACGTTCTTGAATTCCCCAGCATTCCGGACAAAGAACCTAATGTAGTAGTCCAAACGCTTTTTTTTTTTGATTTTAGGAAATTTTACGGTTTTTTTAAAAAAAAAAAAGAATTTTAAAAATTCAGTTAAGTTTTTTATTCAATCCCGAAGCCGTAAGCCTACCCCTCCCAAGACCGCAAAAATTTTTTGGGGGGTTCCGGGCCAGAACAAAAAAAAAAAAAAAAAACCTTGCATGTTGATCAAACCAAATACTTCAATCGATTTCGACTTAAGCAATTCTTAATTATTATGAAATTTTATTAACTTAAAAAACTTAATAATTAAAATAATATTTTAAAATTTATTTTTTAAAAAACCCTAATAAAAAATATTTGTTAATATTTATAAACGTTTTAAGTTAAAATTTTTAATTATGAATTAATTTATTTATTAAAATAAAAAGTTTTTTAAAAAATAAAATTTTTTAAAATTTTTTAATTCTTTATTTTTATAATTATTCAAGGAATTAAAATTACCTGGTTTTAATTAAGACGGTTTAATCCTTGGGATTCCCCAGGGTTATCTTGAAAATTTAAATTTAAATATAATTGGAAATTCTTATATAAAGAACGGAAAACCTTCGAATTCAAGATTATTATAAAGTTTATAAACAAATACAATATTATAAAGAGGAAAGATTTAATTTTTTGATTGTTCTTTTGTTTGTAATGAATAAACTAAAAAAAATAATGGACGATTTTTAAAATTCTTTCACGAATATAAAGCTACAGTATCAGCGAGAAACAGGCTTATATTATACATAATTTGAAAAATTAATTTATTCCTCATAAAAATGTCAATAGTTTTACACAAAGTATAAAAAATTGCGTTAGCGAAGTTTGTCGTATAAAATTAACATGGTTATTCAAAAAAAATCTAAAAAAAATTCAATAGTTTTACTTTGGTGCAATAATAACTTGATAGCACCTAGGCAAACTCGCGTGATTCATCGAGTGTATAACTAATTCTCTTTCTTTTTTTTTTGTATCTATATATCTAAATACCGTATCCAAAACAAACTTACGTCGAAGGGCAAATGTTGCCAAACGCAATAAAAGTCCGCGCAAAGGTGTTGAGTCGAATGACAGTGTTTAACAACGGGACGGGAGGCGCCGCGGGCGAAGCGTAGATTACTGATAAATAGGAATGGTTTGCCATGTTAAACTGAGCGTCACTTGATACGAGATTAAAACCAAATTTAATACAGAAAGATTTTTTGTTGTCATAAAAGACTAAAGCAAAAAAATTGCGGTAAACGGTATTGTGCATCAAACAGTTATATTTAAAATTTGACAACGATCCCAAGAAGGTAACATGTTTAGCCTAGAATTAGGACTAGCTGTGAACGTAGATGTTGGAACAGACCAGCAGATAATTGATGAGAGACTTTGAACTCAAGAGTATTAAAGTTAGCCGGTGATCAATAAAAATGCTTCAGTACCGTGGAATGACTCTATCACTATTTTTTTGTTCAACAAAAATGGAACTAAACTTTTACTGCTTCATTACATTATAGTCTTCTGTCTTCCTCAGTGATAGTCAGCTTCTTAGCATTCAAGTAACTATTTGATATTTATTTCCTTAATATCCAATTGTAATTCGGCGATTTAAATCTAAGTATATTTAATTACCTGGTGCTTATATTTATATATTTGTCTCCGTGAATATCAAATTATCTTCAATGCTAATTAATGTACTTAATGTATCCGATCACAGCAATAATGTAGCCAAATCAGTATTTTTTTTAAAGAATGGGGTATTGTGCTCTGTAGAGCAAGCAGTCCCACAGTCCCTCCTCCACGTATCCAAGTGTATGATAAAAGGCCACAAATTACTCTTAGGGCCCTCATCATTCCGGTAGATTATTTTTAAACGCCCCGTTATGGATGTATCATTGTTATTTATTACCGACGAACACATGTTGCGTGACTGAAGCTATTATCCATTTTTTTTGGTGTAGTACTCGTGAAAAATGATCCGTTTTCATAGACGTCTTCTAATCTTTGTATCAGAGATTACATATCCCTCAATATTTAAGTCGAGGAACATTACAAAAGTGTATTTTTACACGAGCTCAATAGAGTTGCACAGCACCTGGTGGGAAGATGGGATACAGTGCCAGTTATCACTGTCATAACGCCTTCTTAATAAGCCTTTCTTTAAAGAACTATATGTATGTCACAGAAAAAGAGAACGCGCTGGTTGGAAGATGATAGGTACTACAACGTCACGATCCGGCAATTACGAGTTAATAAAATGTTTTGTTCGTTTCAAGATGATGGTTACTGAAAAACTGTGTGTTTCAAATGCACCGTAGTGTAGTATTCAAAACCTCAATTACAAAATGTCTATTAGGATTTCTTTAGGTTCTATTTCTGTAATTATTTTTGTTCGAGTAATAAAATATCCCATAATAAAGGCATCGAGTGATTTTAAAATTTTAGAATATTGCCTTTGATATCGGCATCAAAAAGACTTACAAAAATATTGACGAATAAGCATTTAATAATGTTAATTTAGACAAAAATAGTACTTACGTGAAAAGTAGCAAAATGATGGAATTCCACCTTGGTACTAAACATAAAAATTTGGGTCGTCCATTTACAATGTCTGAAGAATAGTTGTTAAACGAAAAACTAGAATTCCTACTGAAGGCAAGAATGGAATTAAAAAAAGAGAATTAAAATAGACTGACTGATGATGATACTGCAAAAACGATGCTAAATACATTATACTGAATCTTTTAAACAAAGTTGTAAAGATTATAGTTTCTGTTGCACGGAACAATGCAAAGGCCGAACAGCTGTGTTGCCAGCGAAATAACAAATAGCCGGTCATTAATTAAAGAATTGGACAAGAAAAAAATTAAAGAAGGTTCAACATATTTTTTTTTATAAATTTTTTAAAATTAATAATTTTTTTTTTTTTTAAAAAAAAATTTGAGAAAAATTTTTTTAAAAAATAATCAACACTCTTTATAGATTCTCGCCCCCATTGTTTTTTTTTAGTAAAGGGATCAATGAACTACCTATGAGATAGCAAAAGTGCATAGATAACAACGGTGCATACTTTGATTAATTAAAAATATTTTACAAAAAAAAAAAAAAAAAACTTTATATTCCTCCCGCACAAAACGCCAATTTCATATATATATTAATAAGTGGACATTCTTAAGGTTTAAATCACAATGCGTCAGTAGAATCAAAGCTTTCTAGTAACTTTTAAAGTACAAAATCGAATGCTAATGTCCAAAGATCTTATCCATGCTGAACGCTTGTACACTCCCGTGTGTTTTTAATTAGCCCGGGAGTCCGATGGTGTATCGGAATTGTTGCTCGTGTTGGACACAGGTTTTCAATTTTCACGTGTACCATCGATTAAACGTTAACCAGTTTCCATTCGTGAGTTACTTTTAATTAAACGCAGAGAGTTAGGTGTAGGTAGGTTTACGGGAGCACGAACGCACGCGTGCGCCGTTTTTAATTCGTTTACATTTTTGTATGTTTACATAGAGACGTTATAAGCTAAGACGCCACGGTTCTTCTTATCTAAGAAGGTCAAACAAGAAATTTTTATTTCCACATTTTAATAATAAAGCCATTAACAGTGACGGATACCATTAAAAAAAACTGTTAAGAGATAACCGTGGATAACAAATAAATAAAATTGAAGTGTCGGTTTGTAATGTCAAAATAAAAGCTTTTTACCATAGAATTAGAATGGGTGTATAGGTACATAGCAACAGAAAACGGTTGCTTTTACACCTATAATGAATTTTTCATGATGTCTTCCCCGGCTGTACCAGTAGTCTTTCGACGTTTGTTGTGTTACTCTGTAAAATAATACTTTTACGAATAAAATTCTAATTGTGCAGTAAAACTTGTAAAAACCATTATAAAAGAAAAACCTGAATCCAGGGTACTCTTTTCATTTAATAGATGGAATTATTTTACGTAAAATAAACTTATTAATTAATGAAGCGCATGACATTAATTTACAAGCGCTGTAAAGTTGGCTACTCTTGACAGCGTGTGAATACCGCATTAGATATAACTAGTCTATTTATTTAATCAAATTTTTAATATGACTATAATATATAATTTTTTTAAATTCATTAAAAAGAATATTTCCTATCAAATATTTAAGTCCAATATAATGTTTTCGTACTCTCGTACGCGTAATGTATGATAGTTAATTACTTGAATCTAGGTATGAATATAATTTATTTACTTATATATTTTTAGAAATTTACTCAGTGAGAATTTTGTGATCTTACAGCTTTCCTAAAGACCCAAAGACAAAAGAGAAATGGATAGATGTAGTTCGTAAAGATGGATGGTTTCCAGGGCCTCGAACTACAATATGTTCTCAGCATTTTGAGGAATCATGTTTTAATTTGAGCAAGAAAAGGCGATATTTATTACCAAATGCAGTACCTACGTTAAAACTTGATGTGGGAAATTTTATAAAAATATTCTATAATTTATATTGTCATTAATTGTTCATGGTTAGAGTCACTATAAAATTATACCTACTTTAATTTTCATTGTATTTATTTTAGACTGAGGAAACTGTACAAAAAATGAAAATGAAATGGACGTTGAAGTCACTGCTAGTTTTGTACCAGATATGCTTATTGATTCTCCTTTTCCTCTTTACACGAACATCAATTTGATCAATATCCTTTAGATAACCATTTAAATTGTCTGATTAAAGCCGTCATTGAAATATATTTAAATATAAGATTATATTATATTGTAAAAAGTAGGAAAAATAAAGTAAATTCAAAGAGACAGATTTACAATAAGTTAATTTTATTTGAAGGTTCTTGAAAATTTTTTCAACTTTTTGTTATTATATATATTATGTATTTAGTGGTTAAGATAATTATGTTATCATTATTATAATAAACAAGTAAAATAAACATTTGTCGAAGTTATTTTTAACACCAACGAATATATCGATACAATGTCCGTACCGGCGGACAACGCACATCACTTTAGAGATAAGGGACAAACCATGCCCTACCCCGTGCCCTTCCTTACACCCGCGTAAATGAATCGCATTGTTTCGATACTTTTAACAAGTTTTGCACTCTCTAGGTACAGTGAGCGGACTTTATTACTCTATGCTTTTTACCAAATGAATACGAAATTGTATACGGTACCAATAGCAAAAAAAAACTATTTTTAATTTTTTTTCTATTCGTCTGTTTGTCCGGGATATCTTCGAAACGGTTGGACAGATTCCGATGGGACTTTCATTGGCAGATACCTGGTGGTATAAGGAGTAACTTAGGCTACTTTTATTTTAGATAAAATAAAATAAACTTATAATAAGATGGTAGCGAATGAATCAATTCGGGCGCTTAAATGGCTTACTTACGCCGAGTAAACCACAAGATATATCTCATATATCATCAAATTAATATACTATAATATATAATTGTAGATCTTGAAAAGACCTACAAAAAAGTCAACATAGCTATACCCGTGACTCCGTACGCGTTTATGACGCAGTAATTACTCAAGTCTGGTATTTTAATTTGTACTCTTATTTTATGTCTACCTGTGCTTCACGGTTTCACCCGTGTTAATTTTATCTGACAAACACCGCGCCGCCAACGCTCCCGTAGTCTATCATAACTTTTCTTCCCGCGAGTACAAATTATTTTAATTTTTCATTATCGCCTAAACTATGGGTCCAAATAGCATAGGTAATCTAAAGAGCAAAATTTAACTTCATAAAATTGTCATTATGATGAAAGTACCTAACTTGTGTTTGTAAGGATTATTAAATGCCATGTCTAAAAATAATGCTTATAAATTACTTTTTAATTTTCAATAAATCTTTGTTACAAAACACCTTATTGTGGCTTATGTATAAGAGATAGGCATGTGCTATCGCTGACTTTTTTTAAAATATATACTAAGGACCAATATTATTGTAGAATATTGTGTTTCCGTATCATTAACGATTACGCCAGCCACGACGTTAGTTCGCGAGGGTCTCGACTTCCGGCTTACGTTCCAAAAATCAATATTTAAGGCTATCTGAGAGTTGTAGACTATTCTTAAATAGTCTATACTATTCCTCGAGAGTCTGGCTATCATATACAAAAATAATTTTTCGAATCCGACTGGTAGTTCTAGAGATTAGCGTGTATACAAACAAACAAATAGAAAATCTTTTCTGCTTTATTATAAGTATAGATTTCTAAAATTATTATTGACAATTTTTATATGCTTTCAATTTCAGAATTATTATGTGTATTTCTTGTACACAATTTCTTTAAAATTAAATGAGAATAGTTTTTTTTAATATTAATTTTACGATTTCAAAACGTATTATTGATATTTTTACACCCTACCCTTGGTGCGATGACATATAAGTATACTTCCCGTATACAAAACTCTATAAAAATCGATCAAGCCGTTTTTTAGTTAAATCCAGACTGCTATACAATCAGACAGACACAAAAATTTGAGATAAATAATAATAAATTAAACAACATGAAATAATAAAGTAGTTTTTTTTCTTACTGTCTATACACTCTATAATGTTAGCCTTAGGGGCCCTGAAGCCTGTAGTAGGCCTGTAGTACTTATACAGAAATGTATATCTGTACCCAACTAGGGTTACCAGATCAAAAAAAGAACATCCGGAGAAAATTCCGGACATTATCTTTAAAAAAATAATTAAGCGGAATATTGATTTCTTGTGGTATCGATATGTTGATTTAATAATTATAGTTGTTGATAGTTAATCGAATTAATTATAGATATTAGTATTTATTTTTCGTCATTCTTCCTTCATTTGTGTGAAAATTCCGGACGTTCTTGAATTCCCCCAGCATTCCGGACAAAGAACCTAATGTAGTAGTACCCAGCAAAATCGCCTATGCATGGATCCGTTTATCACGACTTATTTTTTCAGATTTATGGAATATTTTTAACACAGTCGGGTAATCGATAATAGATAATTTTTAACCGAGGGATTATTTTTTCAAGTAACAATATAAAAACTCTATGAGAACAATATCAATAAAGGAACATAATATTTCACTTTACATAATCACAACAAACAACTTTATCCAGATAACGGTATATAGTTCATAGTTCAAACGAGTCGGTTTTTGTTTACAACATAGTTTCCGAACAAGCATACGTTCCCGCCTGATGGTAAACGGCTACCGTAGCCTATGGACGCTTGTAATAACATAGGTATCTCTAGCGCGTAGCCGACCTTGAACCCCTTACCCCAAAGAGCTCTGGAACCGCTTACTCACCGCAGGACCAAAACACAAAGTTATTTTTCTGCGATCTTCTGTAGAGGGTGGAGGGAGGTTTCCACCAGTGGGACTGGCCCAACTAGAGATAAATCTCCAAAGAAAAAAGAAGTGATGTAACAGAAAAGAAAAGCACAAACCCTGTCGCTTTACGGCTGACCAAGTTGTGGTCACTTTGGATTCACCAATCACAGCAATCGAACCCTGAACTAATACTAGCACGATCTAATTAACAGCTACCTCTTGATATTATCTGTATGTCGTCCAATAATTGCGCATCCGTGTCACGACGGTCAAGATGCGTTGATTGTGTATTCGACCGAGGATAATCCAGTTTAAAGGTGACCACTGCAAGCAATCAGATTTCAGCCTGTGACATCATTAGATAGCATTAAATTAGTACATACATATTAGAATTATTCAATTAGGCAATGATGAAATATTGTCATTTGCTACGTTATATCATATCGATTGATATTGCTCAAACCATTTAAAAAAACCTTTATCATCTATAAAGTTATCATAGTAAATAGTAGTTTACAAAAATAATAATTAATTTTGTATAGTAATACAAAATTAGTTTAAGATTTATTTTACACTAAAATGTAACTCAGACACGAACAGACGCCCGTGTCGAAATATATAAAAAATCTCTCACACGCGTTAACTCAGTGAGTTTTGGCTTTAAAGTTGAGTCAACACTTTTAATTATAAAACCGTGGTTTTTGTAATAGGTTGTGTCAGACACATAAATGAAAGTTATTTTTACAAAGTTATATATTCACAGTTATGGATAAATGATTTAAATTTTAATTTATTATGTAGAATTTAAAAATTCAGTATGTATCGATACTAAACAAACATAACGGTCTTTTTTAACTAAGATGATAATGAAAATTAACAAGCTGATAAAGAGATTTTTTAAAATGCGACTGAATAGTTTTCTTTTCAAATTTCCATTGATTTCAAGTTATTGTTTTAATATTAAATTATTACAATATTATTCTCAGCCAAAGGGATACATAATACGAACATATTTGTACAAGAAAATTTACAATCCCAGATATCGTTGGAGGATTTCATTTGAATAATTTAAGAAGTATCTCGCGGTGAAGACGCAGCCAGAGATGTGAGGCTCGCGGCATGTGATCTTATCGTTTAAATTGCGCGCACACCCTCTCGATTTGGGGCAACGACTGTGATTATTCCAGCCCCTAAGTAGGTGGATGCGGTTTATAATATTCCTTCTTAGTGGAAAAATATTTACTTACATAATAAATTTTAATAATAATTAATAGTTCACAACTAATTTGTGTATGGTCGGATAAGAAATCATTAGATCCTTTACAGTATAATTACAACACATGTATTCAAAAGGACTGCAAACACCGCACACAGGTGGCAAAATAACCCTCACATTGACGCGTCGAATTCAAGATTATTATAAAGTTTATAAACAATACAATATTATAAAGAGGAAAGATTTAATTTTTTGATTGTTCTTTTGTTTGTAATGAATAAACTAAAAAAAATAATGGACGACTTTTAAAATTCTTTCACGAATACAAAGCTACAGTATCAGCGAGAAACAGGCTTATATTATACATAATTTGAAAAATTAATTTATTCCTCATAAAAATGTCAATAGTTTTACACAAAGTATAAAAAATTGCGTTAGCGAAGTTTGTCGTATAAAATTAACATGGTTATTCAAAAAAAATCTAAAAAAAATTCAATAGTTTTACTTTGGTGCAATAATAACTTGATAGCACCTAGGCAAACTCGCGTGATTCATCGAGTGTATAACTAATTCTCTTTCTTTTTTATTTTGTATCTATATATCTAAATACCGTATCCAAAACAAACTTACGTCGAAGGGCAAATGTTGCCAAACGCAATAAAAGTCCGCGCAAAGGTGTTGAGTCGAATGACAGTGTTTAACAACGGGACGGGAGGCGCCGCGGGCGAAGCGTAGATTACTGATAAATAGGAATGGTTTGCCATGTTAAACTGAGCGTCACTTGATACGAGATTAAAACCAAATTTAATACAGAAAGATTTTTTGTTGTCATAAAAGACTAAAGCAAAAAAATTGCGGTAAACGGTATTGTGCATCAAACAGTTATATTTAAAATTTGACAACGATCCCAAGAAGGTAACATGTTTAGCCTAGAATTAGGACTAGCTGTGAACGTAGATGTTGGAACAGACCAGCAGATAATTGATGAGAGACTTTGAACTCAAGAGTATTAAAGTTAGCCGGTGATCAATAAAAATGCTTCAGTACCGTGGAATGACTCTATCACAATTTTTTTATTCAACAAAAATAGAACTAAACTTTTACTGCTTCATTACATTATAGTCTTCTCTCTTCCTCAGTGATAGTCAGCTTCTTAACATTCAAGTAACTATTTGATATTTATTTCCTGAATATCCAATTGTAATTCGGCGATTTAAATCTAAGTATATTTAATTACCTGGTGCTTATATTTATATATTTGTCTCTGTGAATATCAATTTATCTTCAATGCTAATTAATGAACTTAATGTATCCGATCACAGCAATAATGTAGCCAAATTAGTATTTTTTTAAAGAATGGGGTATTGTGCTCTGTAGAGCAAGCAGTCCCACAGTCCCTCCTCCACGTATCCAAGTGTATGATAAAAGGCCACAAATTACTCTTAGGGCCCTCATCATTCCGGTAGATTATTTTTAAACGCCCCGTTATGGATGTATCATTGTTATTTATTACCGACGAACACATGTTGCGTGACTGAAGCTATTATCCATTTTTTTTGGTGTAGTACTCGTGAAAAATGATCCGTTTTCATAGACGTCTTCTAATCTTTGTACCAGAGATTACATATCTCTCAATATTTAAGTCGAGGAACATTACAAAAGTGTATTTTTACACGAGCTCAATAGAGTTGCACAGCACCTGGTGGGAAGATGGGATACAGTGCCAGTTATCACTGTCATAACGCCTTCTTAATAAGCCTTTCTTTAAAGAACTATATGTATGTCACAGAAAAAGAGAACGCGCTGGTTGGAAGATGATACTACAACGTCACGATCCGGAAATTACGAGTTAATAAAGTGTTTTGTTCGTTTCAAGATGATGGTTACTGAAAGACTGTGTTTCAAATGCACCGTAATGTAGTATTCAAAACCTCAATTACAAAATGTCTATTAGGATTTCTTTAGGTTCTATTTCTGTAATTATTTTTGTTCGAGTAATAAAATATCCCATAATAAAGGCATCGAGTGATTTTAAAATTTTTGAATATTGCCTTTGATATCGGCATCAAAAAGACTTACAAAAATATTGACGAATAAGCATTTAATAATGTCAATTTAGACAAAAATAGTACTTTACGTGAAAAGTAGCAAAATGATGGAATTCCACCTTGGTACTAAACATAAAAATTTGGGTCGTCCATTTACAATGTCTGAAGAATAGTTGTTAAACGAAAAAACTAGAATTCCTACTGAAGGCAAGAATGGAATTAAAAAAAGAGAATTAAAATAGAATGACTGATGATGATACTGCAAAAACGATGCTAAATACATTATACTGAATCTTATAAACAAAGTTGTAAAGATTATAGTTTCTGTTGCACGGAACAATGCAAAGGCCGAACAGCTGTGTTACCAGCGAAATAACAAATAGCCGGTCATTAATTAAAGAATTCATTGCGAGCGGGTAATAGCCAACATCGTACAATGGAAAGAAAAACGAATCATTTATGAACAAAGGACGTAAAGGGCATATTGCTTGACCAGCTAATGAACGATCCTGATAAGATTAACATTATTTTATTTGCATTTTGACAGTATAAGTTAAAAGTTTTTTTACATATTATAAAAATTTCAAATATTCTGTAACTGTCATATAATTTTTTTTTGTTTCGTTTACATCATCTTACGCGTAACGTAGAAAATACGAATCAAATGACATGCAATTTTCAGGTAAGGTCGATAAGAAAGTAACTGACAATTTACATTTACGTATTATTTATCAATAAATAAACAGTCGGAACTTCTAAATTGCCACAAATACCAATCCACATTCCATATTTGCTTCAATGTGTATTTATTTACCACCTTGCAGCAGGAGTGAAGCTGCTGCCGGAAGGTAGTCTGATAGCAAATCTTTTAACCCCTCTACAATGCGGTTAGATTAAACTCAAGTAAAATATATTCATTACCGCTTATAGACTTTGCAAAGGCATTTTATTTATGAATGTCAGAGATAACCCGCCACTGGATTAAGCAAACATACTTGTCGTCAAAAAGAACTAGAAATAAAATTGGACAGGATTATCAAACGCTAAAAAAATGTAATTTTTGGATTATTATTTTGCTAATATATATAATATTTACACAGAATAAACTCCAGTCGGAAGATATGCTCGGTTCGTAAGTTAACAATTAATATAATAAGAACAATTAAATTTTATACTTAAAACCAACTTGAAGTTAAGATAGAGATTATCTTTAAAATACTTCTCAGTTTTTGTAAAAAGAAGATTATTAGTTTGCGCCAGTGCGGCCGTATTTAATAGACGACTTCGAGGTTTTTAACCGTGAAAAATATTTGGAGAAGGTATTTCATTAAAGAATAAAAATTATATTCTTCAGTACTTATTAACCTAAAACTGTTTTATGATAATACTGATAATTGCGTTAAAGATATTTAATATATTATAGGTACACGTTAGTATGACTACTGAAACGTACTATTGACCTAGTGTTCGTACTTATCAATAGTAAGGAAAAAAGTAATTCGCATGATTGCTTGGAATTTGTTGCAGTTACACAAGTAGTCAACATTCTATCAAAATATAACACAACATTAGGCTAGGGCACGAGGACTGTCGCTGGGTTCTTCGGAACGTTCACATTTCTACAAACATTCTTCATTGTCAACACAGTCAGGTATAATCAAGCAGGGCTTCTGTGTTACGCCGTCCATAATAGAGCCCTCTTGTTCAGGTCGTTATATGTCGCGGAATCAAGTTATCCAGGGATCACATACCCTGACTAATCCGTCCTATACAAAACGATATTATATAGCAATAGCCATGTTTATTTTAAAACCCCGACACAAAAAGAGGGGTGATAAAAAAACTGTGTGTTGGTCTGTGACGGCTGAATTGATATTGATCTAGGTTTTTTTTTTTTTGTTTGAAGATGGTTTGATCGAGTGTGTTCTTAGCTATGATTTTAAAAAATCCGTCAAGCCGTTTGATTATATTATCAACTCTTTTCTAGTTGACAAATAAATATGAGCATCTACAACAGGGCTGATTGAGTCGAGATTTGGTATTCTGTTAGTTCACTGATATTAGATAAACCTTACCTGATGCTGCAGCATCATATGGAATCTGGAACCTAACTCCTCACCAACTTACCGCAGAGTTATCGTATTGGAGCACATTTGAATTGTCTAAATGAATAGGTTATAGTAGTTAAATTTTCAATTTACTTGGTAATCAATAAAAATGCAGGAATAATAACAGCAAACCAACCAAGCAGGTATTATACAGTTTTAAAAATTAAAAAGTAATAGCGTTGTTGGCCAGAATTTCAAATTAATTAACATATTACGATCGTCGGCATCACAATATATCGAAAAAGAAAAAAGTTAAAGGTATTATTAACAGAGGTTTTATTAATTTTTAAAAATCAACATGTAGAGACACAACATATCCAAAACAATAAATCTGCTTCTTTACTCGAATACATTAGCACCCTTTTTAATATCCCTCAATGACGGAGGAGGGAAAGGTGCCCTTTTAGGGTCGACATTTCGACGGCGGCCATATTTTTGGTCTACATACCGATACCAGCTTACGCACCGGCGCATTAATATGTATTTATGTAGGATTTCATCCTTTTTATGGGGGGGGAAGTATGCTAAAATAGCTTTTAAAACATTTTACCTGCTATCCCCACCGGTTAGTGTGCTTTTCTTCTAAATAATATAAACTCGTGGTCCGTTTGGCTTTTCTAGTATTAAAGGACGATAAAATGGTATCGAAGTGTCGAGTCGAGTTGCAGAAAACCGTAAACGAAAATCCGAAAAAAATAATGGTCGAAACCGTAACTGCACCCTTTATAAATATTTCGAATTATTTCGGCAAGGGACTAAGTCGAATGAGCCAGTGTCAAATACCGGAAATGACTAGGTAATGGTGATTGATGAATAAAATTATTTAAAATTTATGGAGTTAATATTATTCACCAAAAATTAATGCTGGTTCAATGGTGTAGTATGTAGGGACACCGCGTCAATCGACGTGAGTTCGAATCCCTGCAATGAGCCTGAGCTTTCGATGAAGGAAAACATCATAATAAAACCATGTCAAGGTGATAGGGTTTTTTCTTATACCCACCTGGACAGCTTTACCACATCTTGCATAACTATCGCCTAACCTATGACGTTTTATAAATAGACGCGTTATACTCTCACTAAAAGCAATTTTAAAACTTTACAGTTTTTTTATCAGCATGTTGAAACAAAAGATATAAAAAATCTGTTGTCAAAAATAGATAAGTTTCTTGTCGCTCAGGCCGGTATCAACACGAAAGTGAACTGAGGGCAATTGTCCACCATTCACGATTCCATATAAAGAGCGTCAACGCCGTATCAACTTATAAAAAATATCATTGCGCCAAACGCACCTATGTGTTTAGCGTATTATCATCTTCGGCAATATCGTCACATAACTAAATAGTGCGTGCGTAAAGGGGTCGGTTTTCAAATCAAGTTGAAAATGGATAAATTGTGTTCAAACCTGGATCAGATCTCGCAAATTATGATGTTATTATAGAAAGCATCTGCGAAATATCCAGATCGCTAGCAGTAAATATAGATAGAAGGGAAAATACCTTTAGCGATTATTCAGTCATTGGTTCGTGAATATATCAAAGATGCACATCTCATTGGAACCGATCTGTAGTCCTTCGAGGAACTTAAAGAAAATGCTATTTATATTAAAATGGATATATTTGGTACATCTAGGGTTGTATTGGGTATAATATGGGCGTGTTTGGTACAGTTACTACTTCCGCTGTATTCATATCGCCATCTATCGATAAAATATAGTACTTCAGAAACAAATAATTGGAAAATATATTAATTACATAATAAATATCGAAAATACTCTTAGATTTATTATATTGTTATAAAAATAATATTTAATTAGTTTTAGATAGTTTATAACTATTTCTTGGTTTAAAAGCCGTCAGAGACTCGAGATTTTTGGGTCCCTATGGCTAATCTGAAAAAGTTGATTAATATAACTAGATGGCGCCATCAGCAATGTTTCTTTTACAAATAAGGAACTTGTGTATATAAATTTATTAGACATTAGTTATGGCCTTAGGACTTTCTACCTAAATATTATTATTCAGCGTATTAATATTGGAATTATTCTAGTTTCCAACTCTGTACAAAAATATTGAATTATTTTAACTTTGATAATGTAAATATTGTATGAAAGATTCCTTTTGCTACTTTTGTAATTATTGTAATAAAGATAGCGAACATTTTATAATACATTCAAACCTAGGAGGGCGTATACTGTCCCGAACAGACCTTTAAGAGTTTTGTGAGGAATCTTCAGCTTGAGAGTTGTAACTTTAGATACATCACTACCATTATTTCCTTTTCTCGGGATCATTTTAAGATGTAATTCATCGATTACATACTGATTGAAATAGGAACACGATATGTTTATGCGATTCCTCGTAATTTTGATTTTTCAGAATTGGGTTGCTTGATAGTAATGACCACTGTGACCTAAATACCCGCCATTGTGACAAGCTTAGGCTTTTTTCTAGCGTTTCAAGATCAGTCAGCGATAGATTGCCGATCTTTCAATGGTCACCATTGTTTCTGGATCGTAAAAAGGTACTTATTACTTAGCACCAAGCAAAGTGCCGATATTTTGCCGTGCTACAATTAAAAAAAAGTGGTGGTAACGGTGTTGCCAAATACAAAATAGTCTAACTGTCTAATCCTACTAATATTACGCTACATCCTATTATCCTAACTATATAATATTATAAATGCGAATGTGAGTTTGTTACTAAATCACACAAAAAAAATTGGTTGCCTGTAAAGTCGGTATACGGGCGAAAGTTTTACGTGACAACGACTTTATGTCTGTCTCTCTCGCTCTTAGGCGGGCTAACCATGCCCGAGTGGAAGGGACGCGTGCCTCTCACTCGCTCTCATTGTGAGCGCATAACGTGAGCGGAGCGTAACGCAGTTTCTTGAAGTGTCACCCGGCAAACCAATTTATAAGACGTTGTCACGTCAAAACGGCTGAACGGATTTCATTAAAATTTAGCACACTGATAATTAATAACCCGGTTTAACACACAGGATACTTTTTGTCCCAATCTTGAATTCCAGTCCCAATTTTGAAGTCCGTTTATACGAAGTCGCGACAAGAACTATCCTACAATAAAGAATATTAATAATCTAACAGATAAACATAAGCAATGTTACATAAATACATATACAATTTATGTTTTTTCCTATAGATATCACATACGGTCCAAAATAAACAACTCATCAAGGAAAAACAAACAAAACTATACACCAGCATTGATTTCTGCAAACTTTCCTCGGTCCTCATAAGTCTTTATTACAGTTCGTGGTTCCGTCATCGCTTCGGTTGAGCCTCGCGATGAATTATTCAGAACATGATCTGACATTTTTCTGCTTGACCTATAGTTTTATCTACGTTATACAAGATTTTAGTTTAGTTTTATCTAATATTTCTTCACTGTTATAGTATCACAATCTTAAATTATTGATGAGTTATTTTACCCATATTATAACTGTAATTAATATCTATAGTAGGTATATTTTCCAAGGTAATTTCTCAATGCAGGTGTTCTTGTACCTAATCAAAGAGCATGTAAGAGAAATAGGAAAGTTGCTTACAGTTTATTTTTCTCTTTTTCTCCATCAAGATAAGTGAGGAGGGAAACTGAAAACCATTTTTTTTCTTATTGTTTCATTCTAAAGATTTTTGTAAAATGTGACATTTGTTATGAATCCAAAAATCTTTACATAAATTAAAAATTAAAATACATTAATTAATATTTAGTAAAAATTATACTTGTAACCTTAATATTACAATATAGAGCTTAAGTTTGAAATATACACGGAATTTAAAAAAAAAGACATTCTGATCTATTTTAGTTTAAACTAAAACAATGAGAACCAATATTTTCATAAACCGAAAAACAAGATCTTATAAAATACGCTGTTGAACTATTAATAATTAAAATTAATGGCGTCTATTCCTTCGTTTAATGGTGAAGATCTTGATTCATGAATAAAAATTACTTTAGTGATGGTGATTTATCCATGGTTTTAACTAAAATCTTTAAGAGATAAGCCCGCCATAATATTTATAGCTTCTTTTCAATTACCTATGTTTCGTTTTATTTTTATTTCAAGTTAATGTATTATTTCTGTAATATTATAACTACATAAAGACAATATTGTAATTGAATTCTCAAAAACAACTCAAACGAATTGTGTATTTAGAAGAAGTTTTATTTTTAAGTTTAGGTAGGCGGTTGTTGTCATAAGATATCGAGCGAAGCACGGTCCCTCCATATTATATTAGTTTATAGCGTAAACTAAAACGTAAAAATTAATTAGAGCCAAAAATTAAAATCGTTACATATTTTATAATACGCATTATAATTCACAAGGACTGGCGACAGAAGTGAAAACTCAAAACAATGGAATAACTGTGTTCTTTTTTGATTTTCTAAATCAATTATAGTCTGAATTATTTAAATTTCATAATTTGTAAACTGCTATTAGGTACAGCATGTCGGTGATGCGAAATCACAAGATTTTACCCATCTAAAAAGTCAAACACGCATATGATACAGTCGAGTATATACATCGATACATTATGTATGTAATATTTTATAAAAATATGACGTTTACACACGCACAAGGTTATACCAGAGTCGGAGAATCGATAAACGTAACACGATAACAGACCCTATATTTTTTTACAAAATGTAAGAAACTAAACCTACTACCGGATACTTTTTTAAAAATTTATTATCTAATATTATATTTAATTACAAGATGTTACACGTATTAATTCTTGATTGTTAATGCCAACTTCTTCAAAATTTTCGAAGCTGTTGTAAAATAAGTAGGTATAAGGTACCAGGTACCAGGTAGGTTTTCAGTACCTATACTGAAATGAAATAATTATAACGACAGGTAATCTTTATTTATTTATTTTAATCAAAATCTGAGGGATCGTCACTGTCACTCGATGAGCTCTCCCCAAAATTTATTGTAAGTAAAAAAAGTTAAATATATTTGAATGTTTGTTGATGTTGTTCAAAATATAATAAATATATGCGATCGATATCATTACTTATTTGGTCACAACACTAAAACTATCAAATTAGAACTGTCATCGAGAAAATAAAGAAATGGAAATAGTATAGTATGGCGTAAGCGCAATACGTCACAAGCATGTCAAGGTCATCGGTGACGCGAACCCATAAGTTTTCCCCAAGCAAAAATCGCTCAACACGGCAAAAGAAGTTTTCATTTCAATAAACATTAATTAGAGACTACAGCATTTTGTATATAATTATATTCAAAAAATATTTCTTGTGCTATATCTATTGTAATGGTGCGAAACAACTGTGATGGATTCGGATTAAATTTTTTGTCTAGATACATTCGAATGTATTTTTTTTACAGATGTTCAGCCATAACTTCATTGTTCATGAACCCATTTGGATGATATCAAATAAACTCTTCAAAATCATTGCAGTTGGTTTTCATTTTTTTATTTTGTTATTTGTTGTTGTTATTATTTACCACTATAGTTATGCAGTCTGTACCCTCTCTTATTACGTCTTGTTAATTGGTACATACGTTAGAAATGCTGATGTTACGTTTTTAACCCATATTATGTCTGCAAACTACTGATAGACACCTGGTGTTTTGACTGAATGTATTGCGACATATTTCTCATTATTTCATAGTAAACAGCCCCACTTTGTGTTTATAGAATAAGAGTTTATAAAAGAGACATTTGTAACAAATAAAAGCATTCTTAATAAAGCTTCTTGAGAATCAGTCTTGTCTTAGACTTTTTAAAAACCCTCGGCAGTGCTCCCGAAATTTAACTGGCGCAGCCGGTAGGATACTCAATCAACAATAAAAGTCTGTGTTCGAGTCTTACAAATCGGTCTCATGTGCAGATTTTGAGTATCTACGAACCAATAAATAAGTTAACGTCGGGTTCCGCATCTATTTCCGAGAGATCCTGTCCTAAAAGCGAAAGCAGCTATACGGCAAGACATGGGAACGAGCAGACTGTAAGTGACCATTTTTACAATCCTTGTCTCGTCCTTGTTATTTTCTGTGGTTGTATTTTTCGTTGGACATTGTTATAATTTTCAAACAAAAATCGTTGAAAATTATTTAACAAATTTTTATAATTTTCAAACAAACATCGTTGAAAATTATTTTTCATAATTTTCGAATAAAAATCGTCGAAAGTTATTTGACTTCATAGATTATAAGATATTGAGAAATATTAATAATAAATATTAATTTTGAGAATTTTAATTTGATAATTTTAATTTCGATAATTTTAATTTTGAGAATTTTGATTTTGATAATTTTGTTATAAGATTTATTTTGTGAATTTTATTTTGAAAATATTATTTTGTGAATTTTAATTTTGTGAATTTTACTTTGTGTGTGTTTAATTAAATAAATACAATTCAAAATGCAACGCAACAATGAATCAACAATTCAATTAGTATCAAAAGAACTTTTAAGTTTAATTCCCAAGTACGATGGTGATCAAAATACTTTAAATTTATTTATTAAAAAAAGTGAATATATAATCAGAAATTTTAGCGGATCAAACAATGTTGTTCAAACTACATATGTGTTTCATGCTATAACTAGTAGATTATGTGGTAAAGCCGCTGCTCTACTAAGTGAAAGAGAAGACATAACAACTTGGGAACAATTAAGAGCTGTTTTGATTCAACATTTTGGTGATCCTAGATCGGAAGAGTGTGTGGCAATTGAGTTGGAAAATTTAAAAATTAAAGTTGGTGAAACATATACGCAATTTTGTAACAGGATACAACAAACACGCTGCACCCTCTTCTCCAAGGTCAATTTATTAACTGATGAAGGCCTCAAAGCCGCTAAAATGATTATCTATAATAATATGTGCTTGAATGTATTTTTATATAATTTACCAGAGGATTTAATTCGAATTGTGCGACTTAAAGGTTGTACCGTTTTAGAAAACGCACTAAGTGTTGTCATGGAGGAGGTCAATTTTCAATATCAGTACAATTCTAAAAATAAAAATAAATCTAATATTAAACCAGTTCAACAATTTTTCACGCCTACTTTAACAAATAATTTTAATAACAATTTCAAACCTCAACCTGCATTTGTGCCAAATACATTTAATTCCGGACAACAAAATTTTAAATTCGGAATTCCATACCAAACACAAAATAATTTTAAACCGTATAATAATAATTTTAAATTCGGTATTCCAAATCAAAATGTACAATTCAGACCTAACCTAAACCAACAAGGATATAAACCAAATTTTGGAAATAATAATTTTAAATTCGGTATTCCTAATCAACAAGGGTTCAAACCACAATTTAACAATACACAAAACCGACCTAATTTCAACATGCCAAATCAACAATTTAAATTTGGTATACCACCACAAAATCAACCTCAACGTAATCCACCTCAATTTCAGGCAAGCGATGTGTCAATGCGCACAGCTCGTCCTATTAGACAAAATATGATAGAGTCTTTAGAAATGAACGACCCTGAAATTGAATACCAAGACTATCAACCTGATTATACAGAATATGAAAATCATTATTTCATTGACGATAATCAACAAACTGCTTATGACGATTATCATGAAAACATAGAACCTGTTGAAACTGAAGAAGCTGAGTTCGATTTTGACATAATATACAAGAACGGTAAACAAAATAGTAATGCTGATGCTCTATCACGAATTAAATTAAATATATTAAAGGACGATATGTCCTTACGAGTAAACGTGAGTGACACTGAACGATCTGAGAGTCCAATACTAATTTCAGACTCATCAGAAACGTTAACTATTCCTTCAGATTCCGATAAGACTTTAACTCACCCAATTCGTTCTCTTTCATCCAGTACTATTACTGCCTGTTCATTACCGGAAACCATACATTCTGCTGAAGATATTGATACGAATGGTATTCCCATTATTGAAGAAGCCATCGACACAAAACCTAATCAAATCCTTATTTTTACTTGGAACAGAAACCAATTATCAATAAAAGACTTATCACATGAAAAACAAAAAATTTTGGAAGTACATTTACCTGTAAACAACACTAACCTTGTTAAGAAATTTCTTTTAGAATATATAAAACCTAAAATTAAATATTTCTTTTACTTTGAGAGCGAAATTCACCGTAAACAATTTACAAATGCCGTGATAAAACTATTTAAAAAAGATACCGTCAAAATATATGAATGTACTAAAAGAGTTATATACTTAGGTGATGAAAAAGAGCAACGTGCCACTATACTTGCTTATCATCAAGGTAAAACAAGTCACCGTGGAATCAAAGAAACTCTTATGAAATTAAAGCGTAATTATTTTTGGACAAATATGGATATAACAGTCGCTTCTGTAATCAATTCTTGTGAAACTTGTAAAACTCTAAAATATGATCGCAAACCTTTAAAACCAGAATTAATGTTAACGCAAACTCAAACAAAACCTTTTGCTGAAATATTTATAGATATATTCTCTATAGAAGGAAGCTACTTCCTTACCATAATAGATGCTTTCAGTAAACTAGGTCAGGCTTTTGAAATATCCAATCGCTCTACACCTGAAGTAGTTCGTGCCTTAATTAAATTTTTCTCATTTTATGGCGTACCAAATAAGATCAGTGCTGATTCTGGTACTGAATTCAACAATACACTTTTAAAAGAAACATTACAATTTTATAAAATAGAATTACACATAAGCACTCCATATAATCCTAATTCTATGGGTTTAATTGAAAGATTCCATTCAACTATTTTAGAAATATATCGTATCGCTAAATATGAACATAAAATAACTGACGCGGCTAACGTTATGACTTATGCAATTATGTCATACAATCAAACCATTCACTCAACGACTGGTCTTACACCATTTGAAGTAGTTTTTGGACACACTGATTCTAATAGTACTTTTGAAGTAAACTTTAACAAACAATATACGCAACAATTAGTAAACGATCATATGAAACGAACGAAATATCTTTATAAATATTTAACAGACAAAGTAATTGAAAATAAAGAAAAGATTAAAACAAAACGTGGTGGTGAAACATCATTTGATATTCAAGAAGAGGACACTATATTTGTAAAAGGTGTTAATACAAGGCGAAGTAAAGATAAACCGCGTTATCAAAAAGCACAAGTATATGGTAAAATTGACAGAAATATCTGTCCTGTAAAAATGAAAACTCGAAAAACAAACGTGCCTATTAAGGATATAAAACGACCTTCGCAGGTACCTCCTCGGGCTCCTGGCTCTGATCATCAGGATTCACGCCCTTCAACTTCACAGAATCGATAAAAATCCCGGTATAGTCCTTGTGAAACAAGGTCAAGCTAGTGTAAGTTATGATAAGTGGACAATAATTAAGATTTTAGATTTAAGTCTGATACGTGAGGATTTAGAATTCAATATAAAAAGATATACTAAATTTAATCAATATTTAAAAACACATTTTGATAATGAAACATCTAATGTTCAACTTTTTAATGTAAAGCTTCAAACGAATTATGTAATGAATATTAGTATTCAAAAATTAGAACAGTTATCTCCATCAACTAGAATTAAACGTGGACTTCTCAATCCTCTTGGATCTATTATTAAGCTTATAACTGGTAACTTAGATCATAATGATGCTTTAAGATATGAAAATATGATTGATTCTCTAACGACACGCCAAAATACACTCATTAAAAAGGTAACCTTAATATCAGATATTTCTGAATCAATGATAAAGATAACAAATTTCACGAAGGACAATTTCATTCGAATAGATAAAGAGTTACGAGAAATAAAAAAATTAATAAATCAAACTAATATTGATATAACTACCCATAATTTTATTAATGTTTATAATTTATTTTTCCATAATTTTCAACTACTCTACATTCGGTTGAATGAAATTGAAACTTCTCTGGCATTCAGTAAATTAAAAATATTACACCAATCTCTTATAAACTCAAATGAATTATTAGAATTGTTAAAAAAGATAGAGAAATTCTACAAACTTGTGTATCCAGTAAGTTATGACAATTTAGTTAAAATAGAGCAATGTATAGAGCTTAAAGCTTATACAAAAGGAAGTCAAATAACATTCATTTTAGATATACCAATAATTAGAGATGAAATTTATACATACTACAGAGCAATTCCAATACCTATGACCAATCCTTCTAATCATACCACCATCATTATTCCTAAATTTCCTTACCTATTAGTAAAAGGGTCTAAATTTGTCTCGCTCACTTTACCTTGTAATGAACTTCACGACGAAATGTTCCTGTGTCACGAGGATGATTCTCGAACAACTTCAGAAGACACTTGCATAACAGCATTAATTCAATTTTCTTCGAATACGAGTTCTTGTCATCCAGTACCAGTTGAAATCAAGACCATTAAGATACAACCAATTGGAAAAGAGAGATGGATTCTTCATAGTAACGCTGAGAATATATTATCAAAAATTTGTAACGACGAAATAACGAAAGAAAATATAGAAGGGACATACTTCCTCGTCCTAGATGACCATTGCGATGTTAAAATTGGTGAAATTACGCTAAAAGCTCACCATATTACTACGAGTAATTTGAAGATGTCAAAATTACCGATTATTAATCTTCCCGAAATAACAATTACTGAGCAACAATTGCAACGTGAACCCATCAATTTGGATAACAGTGAATTAATAAATCTTCAACATTTAAATAATCTTTTAAAAATCAGTGAAAGTGAACTAAAAACATCAAGTGAAAGAATTATTAATGTAAAAAGTGTTAGTGCCGGAACTTTATTGTTATATGTGATTATATTTCTATTAATTCTTGTATTCTTAGTATATAAGCTCAGTTTTTGTAAAAATTATTGCTATCGAAATAATCATAGTGATAATCATCCCTCTGATAATTTCGAACTTGAGGGGGGAGGAGTTATGCAGTCTGTACCCTCTCTTATTACGTCTTGTTAATTGGTACATACGTTAGAAATGCTGATGTTACGTTTTTAACCCATATTATGTCTGCAAACTACTGATAGACACCTGGTGTTTTGACTGAATGTATTGCGACATATTTCTCATTATTTCATAGTAAACAGCCCCACTTTGTGTTTATAGAATAAGAGTTTATAAAAGAGACATTTGTAACAAATAAAAGCATTCTTAATAAAGCTTCTTGAGAATCAGTCTTGTCTTAGACTTTTTAAAAACCCTCGGCAGTGCTCCCGAAATTTAACTCTATATTATTATGAAATTTTGGCGGTATTATACGTGATATAGTATGGTTTTTGTGAACAAGTGAATTAGATTATAAATAATAACTAGAAACGTGCATTATAATTTGCCACTGAAACTCCCTACTGGAGGACTGTTTTAACCTTTTGACTCACGATGTCACAAAAATGAACAGAGTAATTAACAAGGGAGCAGCCATCTTGTCAGAGATATGTTTAAAGATTTACAAGAGCAAGTAGCAAAATTATTCTATTCCTTTGTCGTTGGCGAACGACGGATGAACACAGTTGTCAATCAATAAAAATAAGAAAAATGAGGGTAGACCTATTGTATAAAAATACATGTCAGACTGAGAAGCACGTAGGTTTTATAGCTTCTAACAACTGCAAAGCCCGGTTTAAATAGGTTTATATTGAATTTCTTACAATCACGAATGCCTTGAGAGTAGATAATATAGAAGTCTGCTTCAACACGAGTATACCAAATATTAAGAAAGAAATAGAAATAGATACTGTTTATAGTACACACGTTCCGGTGATATGTTTATTGTACAAATACGTTGACTGTCCACTTTCTTTTTACAATCATGGGCAAGTGATTATAAGTAAATTTACATACTTATGTACGCCCGTAAGATGTTATAGTCCTTTAGCGTAATAAAACAAAATGTAGTACAAATAATTTGATGAACAAACATGATGAACTTAACCATCAATGATATTCACGTACATAAATTCTTGTTACACACTTATACTTTTTTAATTGTGTAAAAAAATAACTTTGTGTAAATAAACATTACATTTATTATTTTACAAGACAATTGTTATAAAAAAAGATATCCACTTCAATGATTTCGAAGAAATTAAATTGGAACCACCCTTGTGGTATCCCATATCAAATATAATGATCCAAATCAGTTTATAAACAATAAAGTTATGGCTGAAGATCCATTAATTAAATGTATTTAGTATGTAGTTTGGGCCCGGCTAAAAACCAGAGCTATAGCATAAGCTGAACTGAGGTCCCTTTTGATCTTAAGTGCGGCTTTTGTATGTATAAATGTATAAATTTTATTAGTAATATTTTTATTGTAATGTGTTGTGTTAATTATGTCCATATTTTTAGTGTCAAATAAATGTTCCGTCTTTATTTAAAAAAATACATTTGAATTTATTAACCTCCGTTGTTTCTGAAGTCGGTTTAAAATAATAAATGACGATCGTCGATAGATTGTCGACCTTCCGGTGGTCGCCTTTGTTTTTGGATTGTGCTGTGGTCACCATCAGACACAGTGTAGTCACTTTGCTGTGATAAAAATACTATATTATTTACATTGTTAATTTCATTACTTTCTTTACAAAAGAGAATAACGATATCTCACTACTTCACATATTTCACTTGAGTCTTAAGGATTCCTGAAACAATAAATTACCGCATAGGGCAAGCCGATCGCTGGGCGGTGGAGACATTTGTGTTTTATTGCAAATGCTAGGTACCACCGAAGTTGTTATTCGATGCACTATTAAATTATAACAAAGATTATAAATTCCTTAAATTATCTTCTTCCTTGTAATATTCCTCGTCTTACTAATTATCAATACATTACTTACAATGATGTGTATTCTACTTTAATTGAAATATTTAGGTGTCTTTAGTTATGCTTTTTATTCATGTATAACAATTATGTAGTTTTATATCATCCCTGCATTTCCCACAAGTATTTATGTAAAAATTTGTGACTGTTTTATGTTGCGTCAATGTACCCTTTTTATGGATTATTCTACAGTACACTGCACATCAGGCAACTAATTTCTATAACGTATATATTTGTCACACTTGACATTGGCAAAATTGCCTACACAGGCAGAAAACCAAAACTAAGAAAACATATTATAAATATGACAGTAGGCTAAGCTGGCCCGTGCAAAAATTTAGCTAACAGCTATCGTGTTAGTTGAATAATTTATTTTCCACCTAATGTGATTCCTATAAATTATTTTCTAATTAATTTTCTAACGAGTTTTTTTCGTCAACAGGTTGGTTTACGTAAGTTTTAATATGATGTTTGAATCTTTAATTTTGACGAAGAATTAAGGGAGATGTGTTATTGCTACAAAAACCAAGCAAATATTATGACAATTTAAATTTTAAATATGATTAGATGGTTGCACATATAAAGCGTTATTATATTTATCATAATGATATTTAAAATATTCTCACAATAATTTCTTGACGTTAGCTAGCCACAGGTAAATGATACACACTGTTTGTTCGAATAAACTACCCGCAGTTAAGGGGGAGCGAACCATAACAAAGTAATTTTCGCGGACAGCCGACCGTGCACGCGAGGCTCGTTGTAAACGTATGTACCAGTGCCACTGTCCACTTGCTGCTCACACTTACAAAAAAAGAAAATAAAATTGAGCGTGGAAAGGATAATTGACTAACATGCATACAAACTTTTACATTAGTTAATTAAGCCTATTGAACATCCATATGTTATTTACGAATTACAGTAAACACTTTCATATAATATTTACATACACATCCTTTTATAGACATAGCAATAAACATATTTTCAACATCAGAAGCCTCATTTTTGTTTTGAATTACCAAATGAGACTGTTAAAGTAAATATTATTCTTTAAAAAGATAAAGATTTCAAGATGGATTTAAGCAAATATATGACATTATATAACACGTTAATTTACAATTTGTGTAAAGCATCAGTAAAACTGCTTTTTTTCTAACTCTAACATAAATTATATTATGACTTTCGTGTTAAGATATATATACATGTATTTAGTAAATGTATATACAAAACCCTGTAGAAGTTATTAACTTAATTTTTTATTTCATTTAATCCCTGCAGACTCTTGGTCCGCACACTTAGACAAAAAATTCTTAATATTTTCTGCATTTGAAATCTTGTATAGAACTTATTAATTAATTAGTGAGTGCCTGACAGGCGTCTTGTATGTATGGATCCGCAACATTAGCTGCGGAGCGTTGCGATGTTTTCTTTCGTTTAAGTTTAAGGACAGTACCTACAATGACAAAGTCACGAATCTTAATTATCATTTTCAAGTTGTAATTTAAGATGGCCAACCCAGTCGCTCCCGTTACCAATAATCACATATTACAATATATTTCCAAATTAATTTTTGAAAAACCGTGCACGAACTAGCTCCACCGACTAGCTTCGTCTAAACTATGCCTTAAGGTGCAGTACATGAAGAAAGCAATTTGGCTCACGGCGCACATAACCGGGTCCTTAATTGCGATTACTATTGGTTCAGTTTTGTTAGACGCCGCTAAGGCAATCCAATTATGATCATGTGAATACCTGCCAGGTTATTTGTATGTAAAGACGCGTTTCGGAATTAACTGAGTGTGTAGAATTACTTCGGTGCTTGCTCCTAAGCGTAAAGCTTATGTGTGATACACGACATTTAAATTCGTACAAAGCGTGAATATATAATATATTATATATATATTTTTTTGTTTTGTTTTTATGGTCTTAAACGCTTTGGGTTGGCCTAATTGAATCAACGCATCATAATCAAAGTGACAAACAAAGCAGTTGTATACTAGAAGGGCATCAGTATACTGCTAGTTTGGGACAATATAGCATGGATAAGGTAGAAGTCGATAATTAATGCTATTCAGGGCTGCCATATTAAAGTTTAAATGTTAGTGTAAAACCTATTTAAAAAAGTCACAGGCGTTGTGTACCAAAAACAAGTAAGCCTATCAACATACTCGTTGATTCACCATATAAATTAGACAAGTATTTTGAAATTTGATGCAAATCGACTTTGTCATTCTCTACGGAAATTATGACAATTAATGTTCCTATATTCGCAAAAATTTAGATATGATAGATTTTGTTACGACCGGCGTAGTTTTTAATGCTAGAAATAAACACAAATTAGTCCATTCCTTTTCGGTTACAGTATTGGTTTCTATAATAAGATTCGCACATAGTTGATTTGCCGAGCAATAAGTTGGAGCGCTTTGTCAAACAGGTTTTGCTTTCTTTTTTTATAATAGCTCAGCATATTGACGGTACTGTTCCTGATGGTAAGCACAGCACAGTCGAAACACAACGGTGACCACCGAGAGATCTAAATCCATCTGCAGTCGCCGCTGTCTCGCCGGCCTGCATAAATATCTCTTCACGTTGCGCTTAAAGAACCCGATGTCGTAAGAAGGAGCGAACACATTGGCCAGGAGAAGGTCCCACACAGCTTCAGGGCACGAAACTACTACTATCACTGTAAAGGTGTTTTAATGTTACTAAGTGACTTCCTAGAGCCTAAAAAGTATGACATGTTTTTGATGATTTTTTTAAACGAACAATAACTGCCTCATTAGCCTAGTGATCGCAAGCGCGACTGTTATGCTCTAGGTTCTGGGTTGGATTCCAAGGTCGAGCAAAGTGTTATTGGGGTTTTCAATTAAAATCTCAGTAGCAGCTCGGAGTTTGGCTTTGTGCCCGATTAATGGCAATAGGCTCTCCCCTATTACATGGGACCTAAAACATACCCGACGAACTGTGGGTGTACATTAGTACACCTCTGCTTAACCCTTCGGGGGTACAGGCGTGGACAGGTATGGGGGATTTTATGAATAACAATAGTTATAATAAATACACTCTAATAAAAAGGTAATATTCCGCAGCCGAAACAGCGGACAAAGTCAACAGTCGATAACAAAAGTAGATATGTATTTTTCTTGTTCTTTAATACCAATAATAAACTAACTTAGAATTAAATAGATATTGGAACGAAGTTACTTAACGCGGGTTTGACGGATGGGAGCTACACCGGATAGTGTCTGACCCTACCGACACTTTTGTTATAGTACCTAAGTTATAGGTAATGAAGGTTTGGTAATAAAATTGTATTTAAATTTAAAAAATGAATATAAACTTGTTATTATTAATTATTGTCATAAAAATACATCCAAATTATAAACGTAATCAGTACAATTAATTTTAGTAAATTCGTTACTATCGGGTGTTCCACGAGACCTTTCGTTCTTTTTTTTTTAGTTATAACGCAAATCTATTTTAACATTAGAATACTGCGTTACAATTTAAATTATATCCAAAAAACGTGCTGACAAATGACAAAGCGCGGATTTAAAAATAGTGAAGTATTTTAAATTCCTACTTTAAAAAGTTTCATTTTAATAACAAATATTACTTTTATGGATATATATCATAGATGACTAAATACAGAATGATTAATAAAACCCAGAAATAAGCAGTTTAGGCCTAGCCCTGAAGGCTGTGATATTAATAAAGCCGACACAGATTGCTCGAGCGAGACAAATAGAGCTATTTATTTCGTTTGCTATTAAAACAAGTTTAAGGTATAAGCTTTAGCGATGGATCACTTTCGAATTTTTTCGTTTTCGTTTTGAAATTAAGGTTACGATTGTTATAAATTATATGTTATATCTTTTTTTCATTTTGATCTATATATACATCATTAAATAAGATTATTGGATTTATATTTTTTAAAACTACAGCTACAAAGGTGTTATGATTGAGCAATAGTCTCGTGTAAACATTTTTCTTTAAAACTGTTCGTTTACTACCCGTCTATCGCAAAACCAAAAGGAAGGGTTATGTTTTAAACATTCTATGTTCGTTTACCTTTAAGGTACGTTCTAAAGTAGCGCCTAAACTATTAATCAAATTTAGTTGAATGAGGTCAATGATGTATTATGGTTTCAGGTGACTTAGCCTACATTTTATAAGAATAATATCAATATAACGGATGTTATAATACATCGAAAAATATTTGGTATCTGATTTTTTTTCTATCTTTTCGAGTAGGATATTAAAAGCAAATTCTGAGCTCATAAATATAAATAAAACATATCAAGCGACAGAAAAATAAGTTGGCTTAAAGGTTTTAGAACTTTTTTCCTTTAACTATAAAGCTATTATTTTAATTATTAATTATTATTTTCCATATTCGAGCTACAGTTTTTTTTTACTTTTTATTCTTTAGACGGTAAACCTTAGGTATGGTACATTTTATTTGACAAATTATCGGTTCACCTATTGCAAAGATACGACAATGTTAAATTTAACCATTGCTTGCAGTTGAAGAATGTTACACTATACCGAAGATATCCCCGACATCACACTGTACGAGATTAGGATGGCCCTTAAGCAGCTTAAGAACAACAAGGCGCCGGGTGATGACGGAATTACATCAGAGCTTCTTAAAGCGGGTGGAACACCGGTACTTAAGGTCCTGCAGAAGCTCTTTAATTCCGTTATACTCGAGGGTAAAACGCCGGAAACGTGGGGCGGTTGCGTGGTGGTCCTGTTCTTCAAGAAAGGTGATAAAACCTTATTGAAGAACTATCGGCCCATCTCGTTGCTGAGCCATGTTCATAAGCTGTTTTCGAGGGTCATCACGAATCGTCTCGAGCACAAGTTTGATGACTTCCAGCCTCCCGAACAAGCCGGTTTCCGAAAAGGCTTTAGCACAGTAGACCACATCTATACGCTGCGGCAGATTATACAGAAGACTGAGGAGTATAATCTGCCTTTATGCTTAGCGTTCGTGGACTACGAAAAAGCTTTTGATTCGGTCGAAACCTGGGCAGTGTTGCAGTCTCTCCAGCGGTGCCGTATTGACTATCGATATATCGAAGTGTTGAAGTGCTTGTACAATAACGCCACCATGTCGGTCCGAGTACAGGAGCAGTGCACGAAGGCAATTCCTTTGAGAAGAGGCGTTAGACAGGGAGACGTAATATCTCCGAAACTGTTTACCGCCGCTCTAGAGGACGCCTTCAAGCTCCTGGAATGGCAAGGACTCGGCATCAATGTCAACAGCGAGTTCATCACTCACCTTCGATTTGCTGACGACATCGTAGTCATGGCAGAATCGCTGGAAGATCTTGGCACAATGCTCGATGGCCTCGACAAAGTTTCTCAACAGGTGGGCCTTAAAATGAACATGGACAAAACGAAAATCATGTCGAATGTCCATGTGGTGCCCACCCCAGTATCAGTTGTGAACTCTTGTCTAGAAGTTGTTGAAGAATATGTCTACCTGGGACAAACAATCCAGTTAGGTAGGTCCAACTTTGAAAAAGAGGTCAGTCGACGAATCCAACTCGGCTGGGCAGCGTTCGGGAAACTGCGCGACGTCTTCCCGTCCAAAATACCTCAGTGCCTCAAGACGAAAGTCTTTGACCAGTGTGTATTGCCAGTGATGACATACGGCACAGAGACGTGGTCACTCACTGTGGGCCTCATAAGAAAGCTCAAGGTCGCTCAGCGAGCAATGGAGAGGGCTATGCTTGGTGTTTCTCTACGAGATCGAATCAGAAATGAGGAGATCCGTAGACAAACTAAGGTAACCGATATAGCCAAAAGGATTAGCAAGTTGAAGTGGCAGTGGGCGGGGCACATAGTTCGGAGAACTGACGGCCGTTGGGGCAGAAAGGTTCTCGAGTGGAGACCATGCACATGCACCGGAAAGCGCAGCGTAGGACGGCCCCCCACTAGATGGAAAGACGACATAATAAAGGTCGCTGGGAGCCGTTGGGTGCAGGCCGCACAAGATCGGTCGCTCTGGAGATCTATGGGGGAGGCCTATGTTCAGCAGTGGACGTCCTGCGGCTGATATGATGATGATGATGATGAAGAATGTTATATTTTGACCAATCACTGAAAAGCAGTTTAAATCAGATATTGTTCTCTTTTTACCCGACAGTAAAAAAGTGATTTTCGAGCGTATTTATGAATCTATTTCTTTAGCACGCTCTATAAAGTAGATGGCTTGACGGTTTTCAGCATACGAGGTGTCATTAGATTCGTCTTAACTGTGGGAGTAATATAGGATATATACTACTGTGTTGCTGTCCGGTTTTTGTTTCCTTTTTAATAATTTATCTTGTTATAAATATAAAGTGCCACTTTAAATTCACCTGAATAAGTTAAGCCTTTTCGTCTTATTGTAAACTTCAACTTACATAATTACAATAAATCATTTAATGTTTTCCGCTTCATCTCCTCCCGTGGGCGTGCTTATGTGTGCGTAATTTAAACCCATTACATACGTAATGTCTGTGTGTGTGACATTTTATACAAGTTAATGAACTAATTCATTACTTTTACTTTATAAGTTTAGCTCTAATATTCAGCTAGGTGTATTTAAGGCTGTCTTGACAAAATTCATTCAACATCTTATGCGATCAAGTAAAAATATTACTTTCAAATAGTTTTATTACAACCTATTACTGAATCTTATGCGCATATACAACTGTTCACTAAGATTCGTACTGAAGTATAATCTGACATAAGAATAGGATTTTACATTAATAGATTAAAGTTCTTTTAGCTAACATTGAAGTCAAGTCAGAGACAACATACAAAAAATTCGGTCATTAAAGACGTGAAACGTAACCAATTCCGGCCATATTCCACCAGAAAAGTTTGGATATCTGATGCAGAAATGTCCTTACCCGCAGAAATGTTCATCTTTTTCTAATGTAATGTCACAAGAATAATCTTGTCGATGTCTGGGACGTTTTCCGAACCGGCAGTAAGTAGTATATTGACGTTCATAAATGCCTTCTTAGGATCTAAACTGAATAAAGAATATTTTATTTTTATTTTTATTTAAATAAAATTATGATAAACTTCATTAAGAAATTTAATTTAAATAAAGTAAATATAGGTTTTTTTCCATAGCATTTTATTAAAACCTTCCAGAGGTTGTCTTTCGTCAGTAAGTGGATTTACGAAAGATTTTAAGTTTAGTATGATGGTGCTGGCATAACTATTGTTAAAGGCCTTTTAAGAAAGAAAAAAATAACTGTATAAGTCGATTGTTATACAATTCAGAATATTTACGCTTTACACGTTTCCTAGTTGCCTGCAAATAAAACAACCCCAGTAACACTACAATGACGAATGTGGGTCAGAGAGGCTCGCTCCTAGCGAGACGTCAAAACCAGCTGGCTGACGCAAACGAGTAAAAAAAGAATAGATTTTATCCAGCATCTAGGCCTGACCTAAACTTTATATTTACTTTACATTTGTTTAGTAGTTTTATCGTTATGATAATAATTATAAGTGTTTATAAAGGCATTTATATTTTTTTATAACGATTAAAAAAATTACATTTATTTGATCCAAACAGGTGTTGTAACTTCTTTTGGTATTTTAGGACATTTCTCTATAGTTGGGGCAGTCCTACTGGTGGAATAACTCCACCCTACAGAATATCGCAGTTAAATAACCCAATGTTGTGTTTCTGCTGTGAGTAGGGTTTTCAGAGCTTTTTGTGGAGGGGGAGTTCATGGTTCAAGTTCGAGTATGGTATTGCAAGTGTCCATATGCTAAGGTAGCCGGTCACTATCAGGGGGCCTTATGCTTATTTGCAACCTATGTAGTTTAAAAAAACGATTAATCTTCAAGATCGAGCATTCGATGCAAAAGGTATTTCTTGATAATTTTTTGTACTAGGTCAACAAAATGACTTTACTGCACCTGATAGTTAGTACGATGAAAACTGGTGACAGATTACCGGCCTGCTAAAATGCCTTTTCACGTTACACTTATAGGAACTAACATCATAAGAAGGAGGGAATACGTAGGATGGGTGACATTCTGACATAATTTGAGCCCAGTAGAAAATTTATCATCAATCACCGAACGCATTTGCCAATTTTAACCTAGCCTTTTTCGAGACATAGCAAGTTCTTTAAAAGCACATTGCGGAATTGTGACAGAAAAGATTATTATTATGATCTACCGAAAAATGGGGTAATTCACCAAAAGGTCGACGCGCGATGTATACACTCGGAAACTTTCTTGTTTATTTATCTTCGAAAAGCACAGACCTACTGCGGGCATCTGGCGCGTGTTGAACGGGATATTGAAAACTGACAGGTTGTTCATAAAACACGTCCGCAACAAGCGGAGGGTTGGATCCGTGGACGTACGCATAAATCAAACCCGGGAACTTTCGAAACAATAAATTGAAGATTCATTGTATTAATTTGATATATTTTCGTCTGTTGCCTGTCAGTATTTCAGTTAATGATATTATTCATTTAAAATATATACCTATAATAATGGCTGAGTGGTACCGTGTAGGGACATCGCATCGATCGACGTGAGTTCGAATCCCTGCAATGAGCCTGCGCTTTCCACTGATATCGTTCACTAACGAAATCATTGATATAAAACCATTGCATGATGGTAGGGCTTTTTCTGATACCCGCCTGGCTAGCTAAAACCCTCAAGTTGAATATCTGTCGCCAAGCGCTATTAGATGTATTCCGGCAGCTGCACTTGAGAGGCAGTCTTCCGCTAGGTTTACCGTGCTACCATCTTGGGCCACCTCGTTACTTAGAATCAGTTGAAATTGTGGTCACAACGATAAAAAAACATATATTTTATTTTTAATAATACTAAGTCTGATAGAATATTGGTCCATTGACACGCTATCCATGGGTGTAGCGTATTGGTGATCGTCACGTTGTTTGTAGATAGGTAGGTACTATCTATCATTCGTGCGAAGTATTGTAAAAAGTAATGTAATCCCCACCACAAAGAAATAAAATCATCCATTTTTATGCAATTTACGCTTATTGAAGCGCCTGTCAATTGTATGTCAATATCCCATCATTCACGGATTGACGGTGATTGACACCTAGTACTTTATGATGTCGCTATTTATAAACTTTAATCATATTTTAAACCTGTTCATATATGATTAAAATAAAATAAATGAATCGTGTACATCAATAATTTCGAGGATATATGTAACTGGCTATGCGACCTAAATAACTATGAAATTATATGATAAAAAAGCAACTTTTTTTTAAAGCCTGTCAATTACACAAATGTTACTTTAGCCACTCAATGATAACTGTAATTAGTGTGTTAACACTAAGTCAAATTATTAAAAATTTAAAAATAAATCATTATCAAACATAACCCTGTCAATTTCAAGTGAATAGCATTATGTGCATATACGTTTAAATTGACAAGGTATATAAGTTGGGAGTATGCGAATATTAGAGTTTACGAATTATTCGTCGTTGAATCGAGTCGAATATTTGAGCGAAATTGGAATAATTCCATTAATTTGAATTATACGAATAATTCTAATAATTCACACTTTTCAAATAATTATTAAAATTATATTCATAGAAGAATAGTTCAAATTATGCGCATCGTTGGAATTATTCGATAAAGTTAGAATACTATTCGCACACACCTTAATATAACCGTCTCGGCGCTTCGTTAAGTACTGCATGTAGTGCACTAAATAATCATATTTCGACACCGCGTCGAACCACGCGAATCCGTTAATAAAAACAGCCGCCACTTATGTTCCGGCACCCACGGACATCCGGTGCAAACGCCAGCCGCGCAATATTTTTATTGATCCCGACGATCACATCGAAAATTCGAATAAATATTACACATCCGTCTCTCCAAACAGAGCGTGCCAGCGCCCACGCCCGCGTAACCACCGTTCTCTCCGCAGAGGGCGGGCGGTCAATTTCGCTCCAGCACACCCGTCACGTCCACCCTCTCTAGCGGTAACCCAAGCCTAGGTCCGTTCCTCGGTGTGAAACCCTTGGGTCAGGCAACCGCCCGCGCGATACAAGTGACACTGTACGTGCATCACTTAGCTACCTACATACAACACTACACACGTATGAACATACACACGTGCACACCACACAGGTACATAGGTTCTGTGAGGGACCTTTTTTTTCTTTTTTTACGCTAGTTAGTTAGCGCTAGTTAGTGTAGAAACATTCCGATTATTGTATACACATACGCACGGTTCCTTCCTTCCTCCCAGGAGGAAGGGAACGTGCCTATGTGTATATTTAGTTAGCTCGAATCGTAGGTGTAGGGATTCGAATAGATCGCGACCTATTTGCGAACGCGACGACCGCCCGAGCCGAGGTCCGGCCACTTTGGCACCCTCGTGCGAGTCGTCCACAAAACTTTCGCGGCTGAGTGCCCTCTGCGCTCGCCCCCAAGTCCGGGTGAAGCTGTAAAAGCCGCAGCGGCTTTAGGGCCCCTAAGGCTAACAGTGTAGTCAGTTCTAAAAAAAAAAAAAAAAAAAAAAAAAAAAAAAAAAAAAAAAAAAAAAAAAAAAAAAAAAAAAAAAAAAAAAAAAATCACAGGGTTTATAACATGTAGTCTCTACCTGTTGTTAAGTGATCATTAAAGCATATAGCCATGTAATGCAAACTTCAAAAGGACCGCGCAGTTCTAAAGCCAGTCATGATAGGTTCTTATTTAGAATTGAGTTGGAACAACTCGCGTGTGACATCGCGATTACCTTCATAGTAGACTAGCTCTGCACATGGCTCCGCTCGTGTGGGCTACGAAATGTCGTCGATTTTGTGGTTATCCAGCTTCCAACCACGGCGGTCGCCATTATTTTATAGATAAAAGTGCTCATTATTTCATATGCATTTAAAAAAAACTGTTATTTTCAAATTACAGACAGATACTTCAATTTTATTTAGTTGTTTAGTTATCTACCAAAAATTTGAAAAAAAAGACCTTAAAAAGACATAACTACTCTTTATTAATTTAGATAAATGATCAGATATTGATAAGAATTCCTTTCGATCTCTATATAGTATGTACCTAACATAAAACATTTCTTATCTATTAAAAAACAGAAATCCATTTCAACACATTATTCAACTCGGCTAACACTCCAACTGTAAGTGTGAAGATAAATCCGTTCTAGAATTGAAACAAAAAAGCGACACGACAATTCCGCAGAATCCCCGGTGTAGTCATATCTCAAAAAGTTTGGCACCGCGCCAGCCTGCCTCCCTGCCGAGGACTGCATCCAGATTTTAAGTTCGACACGCGTTCTAAGTAGTTTTCGAATATCGATAAGGGAATCTATTAATAAATGAATATATATATACATATATACGTTATCTTCCTGTTAGAAATAAGATCTTTTTTACTCTTTTGTTAGTTTGACAGCCTAATTTTGACAATGTGTTTAAAATTTAAAGTTAGTTATTTAATTTTCCCTTGGGAAAATTGGGATTTTGTGATGTGAAGGCGATTGGAAACGCCTATCTTAAAACGTGACGTCATTGTACAATAATTATACACGCAATTGAGTGATATCCTTATTAGGTTATCTTGTGGCAAGTGACTCTAAAATAATACTAAGTGTAAAAATAGTGTCTTATAAAATGCATAAGTTTCAACTGAAATTCTAGTAAATTCGACTTTGAACATAATAACTGTTACGACCTGTTACAACCCGATTAAAAAGATAGAAAAATCCTGTTCCCGAAATATCTCGAAGCAACTACAAACTTCGAAATAATGTTCGCGTCGTAAAACAACCGCGGCGCATGTTTGTGTAAACATCACAGTTTACACACACATGTATATGGCTTATCGCCTCGATTACGCCATTGAGTAGGCATTGAAAGTAAACATCAAGAAAAGTCGAGACGCTTCACGATGTTTCTGCGGTCGTTTAGTGTAGGTATATAAGCGACTCAGGCGCGGCGCCGAGGCAGTTCAGTTTTGAATTACATAGCGATAACAACGAGCGATAAAAGGAAGCGAAACCACAGTGTTGTAAGTTCGTGTAATTTGTAACTGTGTGGAATTCAAATAAATCTTCTTCACATCAATCAACGGCATTTTTAATGCCCACGGGTCTAACAATACATGTAGCCTTAGCTTTAGATTTAAATAAAAAAATGTGGAATAAAGTGTCATAATGAACAAATATTCATTGTAATATGTTGTTATTAGGTTTTTTAGACATATTATTAACTGTATTACAACAATTTTGGAAAGTGGTCTATACCCGGATAAGGATATGGCTTAGGATGGTAACACGCAATTCTAGATTGATTGGGTCAGAGTTGCAGCTGACGGAGGAAACCTCTATAGGTTTCTAAGTACCTATGTACTTGGCGACAGATTTACAAGTTGAGAGTGGAAGTACCTAGCCAGACGAGCATGACATAATTCTCTAATATCACCCTATGGTTTTCTCACGACGTTTTCCTTCACCGAAGACTAAAGTCGGTACGACATAGTGTCCGTAAACGCTACCACCAATCCATGTGATAAAATTGTATATATTTAGTTACTAAGCGTGAATATACTTTTGTCATTTTTCAAGCGGACGAAGCCCAGAGAAAATGGCCTACTACCATGCTATGGTATCATTAGAATTTTTTCTTTCACCGAAAGCTAAACAATATTGTAAGAATTCGAACTCACGTCAATCGACGTGGTCTTTTGTTGATATCTAAATATCATGTTCTCAGCCTGAACCATGAGACTTATCTATCCTATTATTATATGAGTAAAAACATAAAAATTACTAAGCCCTTAAGTCGTTCTAAAAACGAAAGACATGAACTATCAAATACAAGACACCATACAATTTTTTTATTAATTTATAGTTCGCATAGTTTATGAAAAACACGTTTCCAGTAAGTAATATGGAGAAAGATCGTACATAATAAAACTGTCACAATAATGAAGGGGGCGGGGCCTATGACAAGGTGATGCCTCGATTCCATTGATCTTAAAAGGGTACACACTATAACGGATATCGGGATATATCCGCGACACGGGTGTCCGCTCCTTTACGATCTACAATATGTCTTTTTGTATTGACAAATTGTCATATTAAAGTGTCTTTTATACGAATTGAATTGAAATATTCGTGATATTCTATACGAGTAAGATTTTATTAATGAAAATCTTGGGTTCAACAATTTACTTACGTTTACCAATTACGTTACTCTGATAGTATGGAAGGAAGAAAAAAATTAGAGAAGGATGTCTTTCGAACCTTTTAATAATATATATTTGTTATATGTACGTTTTTTCTAGATGGTAGGACACAACATTTGTCGCGTTCAAGAATAAACCGGTGTATGTACATAATTTTTAAATCGTTATAGGTTTTAACTTTTATCATGACGTTAGCACGCTAAACCTAGTAGAAGACAAGTTCTCAAATGCAGCTGCCGAAACACATCTGTAGGTGCTTGACCATAGATTTTCAACTTGAGGGTGGTAGCTAGCCAGACGGGTATTAGAAGAAGCCTTACCGCCATGCTATGATTTCATCTCCATATTTTCTTTCACCGAAAGCTCAGGGCTTATTGCAGGGATTCGAACTAACGTCGATCGACGGGATGTCTGTACATGCTATAATCATTGAGTCATCATTGCTTCCAAATGTAAAATATACTTTTACAATTTTACAGACAGACTAAGCCCAGAGAAAGCGCCCTACTACCATACTGGTTGCGCCGAGTATAAACACCATTATATATTCTAACCTTCTCTTTTATCTAGCATAATTATATTTATTCGATTCCTTTTAAATATACCCTACATTCCTTCACATTTCCCCCCGCTCTCGTCCCTACCTCAGAAAGTCAGTGAGTCTGCCGCTGTGCTCTGAAGCATCACGCGCGCGTGCCATTATACAAGTTGCCTCAACCGCTATCATCAGAACCAGCGCCGAAGAAAACGAGGTACCTTCTTATGTTCCTATCTTTATCCGCCGCTACAAATGCTATAGTGTAATTTACCACCACCGTGCACATTACCAAGGTAAAATTAATCTTCACCATACATTCTACCACTAAAATTATATACGTAGACACAGTACAAGTTTCATTAGAAAAGGTTATCTAAGGGATGTTTGATAAAACCACTTTGAATATTTAAAGCGAGAGAGAAAAATTATCCCGTAACTTAAAAAAAAAATCCTGCCCCGGTCACTCGGCTCCACGTAGTAGTCACAAAGCCATCCGCACAATATCAAACGCCTTCTGTTCCAGGTACACCCAGGTGGTTAGCGGTGTTGCCAAGTTTATTAAAATCTCCATGTTTTTACTCGACTGCGAAAAAGGAGTGTTATGTTTTTCGAGCGTATGTATGTATGTCTATTTCTTTGGCACGCTCTGTAGCCTAAACGGCTTGTTTCATTTTAACATACGATATGTCGTTAGATTCGTCTTAATTGTGGGAGTAACATGGGCTATATAATATTTAAGTACAAAGCCTGGAAATCAAATAAAAACCAAAAATAGGAACATCTATTTTTATAGTCAAGTGTTTTTGTTGCAGTCAGACTTTTTGTTTCCTTTTTAACCGACTTAAAAATTAGACAATGGTTACTAAATTCGAATCAATATATTTTTTATGGATGTTCAGCCATAACTTCTTTGTCTATGAACCGATTTTGATAATCTTTTTTTGTTTGATAAAGGGTACCTACCTCAAGAGTGATCCCAACTTTATTTAATTGGCATTGATCCTTCAACTCTTCAAAATTATTGAAGTTGGTTTTCTTTTTTGTAAAAAAATATCTTGTTCATAATAACTTCACACTACGACTCTAAGGGGCGCAGCAGTAATAATATATATATATATATATATTTATTTATTTATTTCACAAATAAATTTAAATAAAAGTTATTGTTATAGGCATCCTATAAAACCTCTGGGTTTTGTCTTAGCATGCCATGGCCTGAGGTTTTGTTCAACGCGTTGCTGTTCTTAATATATATATGTATAGTATTAAACCTAACGTTCTGTTAAAAGATTATAATTTACTATACTTATACAATAGAGTTCATGTTATAATCTTTAAATTTGTATTTCATGTTTTTATTATTTATTGAATCCCTAACGTCCAGTGGTATTTTATTAATAATGTCAGGTATCGTGAAAGATATTGTACGCCTGCCATAGAAGTTATTTTTACGTGGTATTTTTAAAGGTTTTGTTAATGCCTGTCGTGTATTAATTTCATATTTAACTGGTATTTGTATATCGGAATTCTCAAATTGTTCTATTAATAACAAGTACTCAGCGCGAACATGAACAGGTAACACCTTACAATATTTGAATAAACCGATATAGTTATCGCAGTATTTGTTTTTTATATTGCTTGGTACTATTAATTAAAAAAAAATGAATTTGCAGATTCTTTATCTTAATAAAAGTCAAGCAATGTGGAAAACTGTAAGCAAGTATGGGAAGTGAGAACAACGATACTTACTAGAATCCTGGACTGAAGAAAACCCTAACTCAGGTGCAGAAACTTTGTTATGACACAGACAGCATCCAAGTTGGACAGGGGTGCCCAATTTAACAAAGCTGAAACCGTGGGGCACTCATAGTAAATAATAAGTAGGTATTAAAAATGAAAAAACCAAAAACAAGAGTACAAAATATTTTGTATGTTTGAATGTAATTTGAGTATTAATAACATATTTTATCGTTAACACCACATACCATACACCTGTATCCTTGAAGAGTTAGGCAGAGGTGTTACTTAATGTATACAGTTCGCCGAGTATATTTTAGGTCCCATGTAATAGGGGGTGAGCCTATTGCCATTAATCGGGCACAAAGCCAAATTTCAGCTGCTACTGAAATTATAATAGAAAAATGCAATAACACTTCGACCTGGGAATCGAAACCAGAATCTAAAGCATAGCAGTCGCGCTTGGGACCACTAGGCTGACGAGGCATTATTTCATTATACTAATTAAATCAATAATGATTTATCTAGATTCCTAAATCTTACCCTTCCTTATATTATAAACTATCCACACTTCTCAGTATGAATAAGGGCTCTTGCTAAAAATAAACAACCTAACGAATGAAAAAAATATATGTTCGCCTAAATTTAGACCTTTACCCCAATTGCAAGTCCTTAAGTTATCACCTGACACTACTGTATTCCATAGATATATTTCAAAAATAAATAAAATAGTTATTCGACATTAGTTATTTTAAAATAAAGTATAATTGCTTACTGGCTTTCAAGCCGGCAACACCACTTAACCCAGTTAACAGGAGAGCGGCGCGGTGCGGCCTATTCCGCTGACTGTGTTACGTGACACTATCGAGTACACTCGTCTCTAGGATAACTCTTATCCTCTCAGTACTTATATAAACCGATTCACTTACGTGTAATTAATCCCTTTGTTTATTGAATATACGAAACAGAAAATATTTTAATGCTATTTTTATTTGTGTATTATTAACTATTTATCAACAGATTACAAGATTGGTTGACGTTCATGGTCACTGCATGATGTAAGATATAACCTATTATACATAATAATAAATAAATATAAAAAAGACTTTTATTTCATGCTAATTCAGTTACATTTTAAAATAATTCAAAATGCGACAGATAAATTTTGCATAATTGAATTTGTAATTTAATTAGTTTGATTAGTTTGATTAGTTTAACTTTATTTCCTACATTTTTAAATGTTATAATTGTTTAGTATAGTTTTACGAATATCTGTTAATTCAAATTTATACATATATATATAACCATCCTCAATAAATAGACTATGAAATGCAAAACGAATTATTCAAATCTAATTGGTATTTTCAGAGATTAGCGCGTTCAAACAAACTTTTCGAGTTTTAAAATATTAATTATAGTTTCTTACATCATCTCAATGTTAGCAAATCTTCTTCTCTTCTTTTAACTCATATTTAAAGATCAAGCCCGTTATTAATGAAAACAAGTAGCGCGTAACAAATGTACATGAAAAAACATTTCATGTTTATAATATAACCAATGGCGTTCCACGCTTCAAAGAATTCTAATTAAGTTCGATGTATCTCCTATTGTGGTTAGACATCTGAGTCACAAAGACATTATAGTCGCAGTTCGATCACGAATGGGTTAACGGAACCGTTCTAGTTCAGTTGTTAAGAAACTGAACTTCGAAGATGGAAGACTAAATTTACTTCATACGTAAAAATATCCAAAGGGTTTTGTTTTTCTTATATTATAATCTAATTATTTGTTAAGTTATTTAGTTAATTATATAACAGAAAATATATTTGTACGCGTATGTATGTATCTACGCAGGTAAGAAGTTATAAATCTTTGGAGTTAAAAAACAAAAACAAGTCGAAAAAAATCAATCCGCGTGCAAACAAAAAATATTCATTTATTGATTTTTTTAAATAAATTATTTATTTTTTATAATAACACAGCAAAGTACCTACACTGTGCCTGATGTTAGGCACAGTAAAATCCAAAAACAGAGGCGACCATCTAGAAATCAATAACCCATCGCCAGTCGCCGCTATCATGGCTGCGTAAATATAACTAGATTATGGAACGTGACGCGTATAAGCGAATCATTTTAACAGGCTTTTGCAGATATGCATGGTACAACAGCCCTACCAACCTGCTATCGCCATTTCGTTGTTTATTACTCAGCAGGCTGCACACGCGGTGGTGACCTTGATAATATCATAACGTTTCATTGAAAGTTGGATCTTATTCTAAAGTCCACCCTTTATCCTTCAAAACGGTTATTCTACTCGGACTTCTTTAGAAATGCTAGTATACCTTTTTCCCAAGTTAAAAGCGTGTCAACGAAGCCGATATTTTTGTAATATAAAAACAAGCGAACTGACGTATCGAATATTGTTTGTAACGTAGATAGTGAATCATATAAAGAAGATTTCCCTTGAGATATATCCTATCTACTCTCCGATAGAGGTATAAATGAATTTCATATATCGAAAACATTGCGCATTTTATATTTACTAAACATAGTGTTCTATGTTCATTTATACGTGTTATCCTTGACAGATTAGATATTAAAGTACTTATCGTCAAAGAAACACTAAACATAATCAAATATTAAATGAAGAGTCAGATGGAAGTACATTGAGTAGTATGAAAAATATCATTAGAATTCTAATTATTATAAATCAAACCTAAACATACTATATACTACATATATTGACCCTAAACTCAATGTTGCTATTTTACACTGCATTTTAAAACCACAAAATTAAAAATTGCATACTGGAAACGTTTCTGGTGCCACCACCTATTGGAGATTGATGGTACTATGCCTTGACGCAAGCGTTAACAAGAACTGGTACAAAGTTTCGATTCAATCGAATGAACTGCAAATGCAAATGATAAATAAAAATGGCTATACAAGGTTACAATACAAGATATACTGTTTCATAAAACATCCTAACCGATGGAATACGAAAAGATTTCCCATGTGGGTTCACAGCTCACATCTCGCATTCGATATGTGAATATCACCTATCGAAAACACTTCTGTTGTATCCACCTTTTTTATTTAAACTCGTTTTATTTAAATTTCAATTCATGTTTCATCCCATCGCTGGTCTGATTTTTTAAAAAGTGCAAACCAGTAATATAATATCCCAATATACCTTCACGGATAGTCTACTGTTTGTTGCGAATGTCAAAAAGGCGAAATTATCAGACCAGAGCAATAATTTAGAATTAAGCACTTTGTGAACTTTCTTTAAGACCACGCCTGGAGCATGTCTAAACAACGAAAAAATTTACTTTAGGAAGATAATTACTTAGTTAGTTAGTGTATAAGAAAACAACGAAAAAGTAAAAGATGAGAAGAAATACCAAAATAAATTAAATCAATATCAATACAAACAAGTATACAAATCGTAAACGTTAAAAATATAGTAGTTGCTTTTATTATTCGGAACGTTAAAATTTTTGTTATTTTATCGGAGACCGTCGAATGTGGTTCCAACGCTATTTGTCAATGCATTGTATTCTCATGTACGTTTCCGCTAATCCTGCAAAAAGCAATAACAATTTAGCCGGATTTTATACACAGCAGGGCTGTTTGTGATGTAGTGCTAACGTAAATCATGCGCTGTTCTATGCCATTCACACAGATTTTCAAGTATTACTCCATTTTTTTTGTCATTTATAGTTACGAAGTAATTGTTGTTAAACTAGAATAAATTCGAAATGTTTGCAAACGTATAGTGGTAAGCAAAAATAAACTTTTAAGACACTTTAGTTTTCATTTCCTAATAATAACATAACTAAATTAACTAACTAAACTAAACTATAAGATGTAAAGACAAAAGGAAATCAAGACATTAAAATGAAAATATTAGACCCGAAATTAGAAGCCAAAACGTTTAATTCGATTAATTTCACTATATAAAGGGAATTCATAGTTTTACTTTTCTTTAGCTCTACATTCAGTTAAAACTAGCTGGTACCCGCGACTTCTTCTGCGTATTATTGGATAATACACAGACTGATCTCGGAACACGACAAACCAAAAAATCGCCGTTTTTACGTGATTGAGTAACAAACACAGAAACATTCCATTTATTATATTCGTAGGATAACACTGGTTAAACTATTACTTTTACCGGGATAAAAAGTACACTATGTGTTATTCCAGGTCATAGACTATATGTGTGCTATATTTAATTGAGATCTGTTCAGCCGATTTAGCGTGATTGTGTAACAAACATCCAAACATACACACTTTCACATTTATTATATTAGTAGGATGAACACTTTTTTGCAATTAGGAAAATAAATTATTTAAACAATTAAAACAAAAAAAAACAGTATAATATCATTAGGATTTATTATGATATTTTAATACAAGCTTAGCCCAAGGTTTCACCCGTGTAGCCTATCGTTGTTCTCACTTCCTGTACTTACATACGGCTTCACAGATTACTTGATGTTCATCATTACTACTACGCTCCTTAGGGTTGTAGCGTGAAGTTATATAGCTTATAACTAGAGATGAACCGAATAACAGTTTTGTCGAGTAACAGAGTACCGAGTATTACTCGGTATTAGGTTTACCGAACTGAACACTTTGCCGAGTTCCTATCTCGGTTTAGTTTACGCAGGTATTAGGCGCTAAAACATGTTTAAACTTAGTTTTAACTGTTTATACCATAATTGGTCCAAGAAAAATTATTGTAACGAGATAGACGTCTATTCGATTGGTGGGCAAATAATAAAACAAGATTCGCGAACATGTAAGCAGCGAGCGCTTTTTTCAGAAGCGGGTAACTTATACGAAGAGAAAAGCTACCAGAAGTCTTTGGTTTTCTTGCATCATAACTTGCAATTTCTAAAGTACCAATATTAGTATAAAAGTTTTTTTAAGTTGTTTATATGTACTACCTGATTCATACTAATACAATTTGATTATTTAATTAAATATGTTCGCTTTAATTACATGATTTATCTGACAGTATTCAATTTGCACTAATATTGTAAAGAGGTAAGGCTATAAGTTTTAAATTCTTTTCGAGTACCTCGACAGTCAAACCGAGTTACTCGGCCAATAACAAGTACTATAAAAATGGCCGAGTATGCCGAGTACCGAGTAATAAACGAGTACTTGGCGCATCTTTACTTATAACCTTTCATAATAGATGGACTATAAAATGTTAAAATATTTTTTTCTTTTTGTAGTTCCAGTCATTAGCGCGATCATGCAACGAAACAATTTCTTGAGCTGAGGAATTTATCAGTTCAATCTTCTATCTAGCATTTAAATACACAAATAAAGATATCAATATTATACAACCGCAAGAAGGTATCTATGAGTACTTCTAAAAACCATGACATTATACAATATCTACACATTTCCCGACGAGTAACTCGATAAACCTTGAACAAGAACAAGGGAAACTATAGCATAGTTCGAGAGACACGGCATATTCCGAATTTCCCGGACGAGCGACACACCGGATTCTTTCACCTTTTGTATTATTAACATGGAAAAATATCACTTTAGCTGGACGGAGTTTTTCAAAGAATTTTCTTTTATGTGTATCGTCAGAGGAGAAAACTGTATGAAACAATACAATCATTAGGTGAATGTACCAGATTTTAAGGTTAGTAATTGTTATTTCTATCACACTACCGATGTTGAAATAGGAGCCAAAAAACAAGGAATCTCAGAGAGTGAATTATATTTTTTTTAAAACTCTCCACACAAAAATAGAAAGAAAGAAAGAAAAACATTTATTCGACATTACACCATACAACACATATACATTTTTAAATATAAAACAAAACAAACAAATTTACACAATAAATGAAGTGTTGCATGGGGTCGAATAGGTCCCTGTCTCAGCATAAAATATAGACCATTCGGTACAATGTCATACATTCTGTTTCGAGATTTATCAGGCACCTATCACAGAGATATAGCTTATTAAAAGATTTAACTAAAAATATCTCTTCTATGAATTCTCGCCAAAGTAATAAATCACAAGCGAAAAAAAAACCTTTAAAAGGCATTTAACATTGTAGTAACTCAGCAGTTTGTTAACCCGCCGCCGCCGCCGCGGCGCAGAGGTAACAGAGCGGGACCGAAATCTGAATTTCACAGGACGCCAGCCAGCTAATACTGGGACCTCTGAGCTCCCAAAATTAAAGACTAAAAACGTGCCGGACTTGGTAATTACATCTCGAGGTGAAAATAGGTATTTTAATGAACTTAACCCTCTGCGACCTGAATATATTGAAGACGTTTCACGGGAACGGGTCGAGGGTTAGCTTTCGGAATCGTACGATATTATTGTATTTAAAACTAGCTGTGCTCCACGGCTTCACCCGTATTCATTTTATATGAAAAAAACACCGCTACGCCAATGCACCTGTGTAACCTATCATAATTCTTCCCACAAGTACTTACAACTTATTTTAATTTTTCATTATCTCCTAAACTATGTGTCCGAATACATAACATGTTATAAAGAGCAAAATTTAACGTCATAAAATTATCTATAAGATGAAGTTACTTTTGTTCGTAAGGATTAATATGCCATGTCTAAAAATAATGTTCATAGATCACTTTTTAATTTTGAATTTTTTTTTGTCACAAAATAGCTTATTGTAGCTTATGCATAGGCATGTGCTATCGCTGACTTTTTTTTTAAATATACTGAGGATCAATATTTTTGTAGAACATTGTATTATATCATTAACCATTACGCCAGTGCACACGGATAAAGCAGTTCGGGAGGGCTTTCACCTCCGACTTCTTGCAAAAAATCAATATTTAAGGCTGGCTGACAGTTGTAGTCTAATGCTAGATAGCTTATACTATTCCTCGTGAGTCTGACTATCATATACAAAAATAACTTTTCGAATCTGACTGGTAATTACAGAGATTATCGTGCTTAAAAACAAAGAAACAAAAAAAGATTAAATAATGTAGAATGACCTTAATGAAACAGATTCAATGCAGCGTTGAGATAATCGCACTAAAAATTTAAAAAAATGCTGTAAAAAAATATATTTGTATGTTTAGTATAGTAAATTCAGTATAATTCAACTTTACGATGTCCAAGTAAAATAACATAAGACTCTTTAAAAAATTTCAAGAAAAAATATAACAATGAAATGAAAGATACTTCTTTTGTGTAAAAATCCAACCTAAATCCAGAGGACAGAGAGCAAATACTTGAGAAATAAGTCATTGATAGAGTATTGTATATTCGCATCTAGAAAAACAAAGTTTTTTTCTCTCCTCCATGGCCTTTCTGTCCGATCCTTTTTAAATGCTACATGTTACACCGCAGCGTAATGTTTTATTTGATAGCGTAGAAATAAACGGTAAAATTTATATTAATTATTATTCAATATTTGTATTCCATTGTGTAACCATTGGGCCAGTGCGCTCCCTCCTTCATACATAATATACATACATACTTCATACATAATACCTTCAATCATAACGTAATGAAACATTTGAGCAAGTTGAATTGAACTGTGCTTGCCATCAGGTACAAACCCGTTAATTTCTCATACTAAAATATTAAAAAAAATCATGAATAGTTCAGAAGACCCGAGAGTTTCATATCATATTCTAATCTCTAAATCCCATTTTCATAATTCTACGAAGATATTTAGGCACCAAAAATTTTGTATTTTTCATAATGCCATAAGACGAAATGTTGGTTTATTTCTACGGATTTTACAAGTTCTGATTGAACAAGCAATCGGTAGAAATGTAATAAATGTGTCATTTAAAACGCTGAGATTAGAATAAAACATTATACCAAACTGAATATTATTATAACATACGGATTTTTTTTATCAAAACACAATTTCAACGACGACCATTTAATTATAAACTAAGCAAAGCTTGTATTATGGTAATGAAACAGCTGATATACCATAAGATACCCACACACAACTGATAAAAATGCTCGACACTTATAAGGCAGCTAGGTATGTGTGCGGTTCGAACCTATTAAAAAAAAAATCCCCCGTGCAAATATGATGAAATTATTCTTAAAATAAAATAAATTCATTTTATTTACTTTTTTTAAATCGTGTTGATATAATTTAACGGTGTACATTATTTAATAATTTTATTACTTTATTTATTCGCACTTCCGTCACGTGATGCGCACGCAGCTTTCAATTTTAACCTTTACTAAACGCGCCGAAAGAAGTTATATGTATGTAAATCAATAAAAAATGTACAATAAATATGCAAAGTCGTAAAATAAAATTTACATTTTCTATAAAACTTTCTTGAATAAATAATACGATGTTTCTAATACAATGTTAAATTATGTTAGTCATCGGTGTGACACAGACTCAAACTGTGTCCTATTTTCGTCCAATGACAAATAAACAGTTCAGTGAAAACTCTTATCATTGTCTTCGATAATATCAGTCCGACACAGTGACATTTTATAGAAAAAGGGGACTGCGTCTTGTACAGAAAACTTTTTTATTGTGTTTGTGGAGAAAATATTCTCGAGTCCTTTGCCTATAAAAAAAAAACGAAAGACACTTCTATACCCACTCAGACTACTTCTATTTAAGACTGTGCTGAGTTATTTCGGTGCTAGATAGAGAAATTAAACCTTATTCAAAAGAAATAAAAGTCAGTTTAATAGTATTTTTTGTTTATCTTTTCTTTATTAGGCGTTATGTTTAGTGTTAGTTATTACAAATAAGTAATATATATATTTAAAAACAATAGTACCTATGAATATGTAATTAAGAATTAAAAAAAAATTAAAAACATACAATAAATCCAAGCAGTTCCCCAAACACATTATAGATAAAACAAAATAATTATCTGTCACACTATTGAACAGTACAGAGGTATCTCTGAGACCCCAGATAGCATTCGAAGGGTTTTATTAAGACATCAAAACCAGATATTACTGTCAAAGGAGACTTCCACCTGTCATAAACACGAAACAATCTTATTTATGCCTTCGAGAAATTTGCTTTCGACCAATTTCTACCATAAAATTAAATAGTTCGAACGATATAAACTCACAAACCGCGTACTTCATAACAGCAAATGTAAATCTGCAAACGGAATGAAATAGGCCGCTGATTTTATCAAGCAATATTTAATTAGGGATTTCAAAGATTTCAGAACTTCGGTTTGTAATGAATTGTACGTCATTAAAATGAGATTAGCGATACCGAGGTCGTAGGTTGCAGTTGTATGATCATTAAACTTTATGTTGGTCGTAAATTTAGGACATTATAAAATAAAGAGGTTTTTCGCATTTATATACGCATATTATTATCACGACTGGATAGTGAAAGCTTCGTTATATTCATAATTTTAATATCAAAGTGTAGTTACCTAATTGCTTACTACGAGGGCATGTAAATTTACCTGAAACAGAAAATAAAAATATTAACATTTTTATAACAAAATCATAAATTTTGAAGCAATGAAGTTTTTTAGTGGTAGTTTGAACGCTGCGTCGATCAACGTGGGTCCGAATTCTGCGAGAAGTCTGAACTTTTAAAACTTTTGACAGACGTCTTGGCGCAGTGGTATTAAGCCCAAACGGCCGCGTGTGAAATTGTATTCTCTATATTTATTTATCTTGTGAAAGAGAATATTGTGATGAAATCATAGCAGAGTGAGCAGGATGAGTTTATCGAATACCCGTCTGGCTAGCTAGCAGCTACCACCCATAAATTGAAGATCCGTAGCCAAGCACCTACCTATACATGTATTTGTAAAACTGCACCTCAGATCCAGTCTCATCAGACTTAGCATGTATCTAAGCATCTTGAGTTATATTTTCACTTAAAACCAGATCAGATTGATATGAAACGTCAAAACATACAAAGAAAAATTAAAAAAAAAACCCCCAACTGCAAAATAAACACCCACCCAGACGTCGTACTTAAATATTATATAGCCTATGTCACTTCCATAATTAAAACTAATCTAACGACACCTCGTATGCTAAAATCCATCAAGCCGTTAGGGCTACACAGCGTGCCAAAAAATACACACACATAGACATGCTCGAAAAACATAACCCTTCTTTTTCGCAGATGAGTAGAATAAACAGTCAATACCGATTATTCTAAAATCGGAGATTTGCAAATCATATGCCTATTTGATATCTTCCTTATCCTTACTTTAATAAACTTTTATGTAATTAATTTTCTTCTCACGAATAATCATAAAATAAAAAATATATCAGAGAAAAATTATTGATTTAGAGTACATACATACATCACGCCTCTCTCCCAATGGGTTAGGCAGAGACCACGTCCTTACACTTGCATGATCCTGACATACATCTTTCGCTTCTTCATCATTCATCAATCTCTTCACGCACTTCAGTTTTGATCGTGGAACGCTCCCATTCAAACTCGCCTTATAAACCATTATAGTAATTCTTCTTTCATTCATCCTCTCTACATACCCAAACCATCTAAGCATCCCTTTCTCAATTTCAGAGTAAGTTTAATGAAACTTTGTTTCTTTCCAGTCGGCTTACGAAATGTCCTCTATATTTACCATCATGAATGGTACAGTTTTTTTATCAAACTAAAAGTTAAAAAAAAAATATTATAAAGCAAAATCTTTGCTCTTATGGGTTTCCTTTAATATAGTGTCAACAACGTCCTTCGCGCATATATATTAAGTCAAGTGCCTCTAAAGCATATGATGAATAGATTTAATGGTATTCCTGGTGACGATGTGAAAAGATGGCTTATAAAAATATATATTTTATTCTATATCAAAGGAGATTGCAAGTTGAACTCGGGTTTTCAACGGATTTCCGCTTGTGATGGTTTCGAGAGTAATGTAACGTTAGCAAAAACAAACATTATTGGATTATTAAATTATATAATTATGTTGTTTTATGAAAACTTAAAATACAATTAGGTGACGATATATGTTCGCTCGGACGGTTATTTACGTTCCCGACACCGCTTCACTCTATCATGCAGACACTCTAATACACTGGATTGCTGTTGAGAAGCCCTTTCCAATCGTATATGATTTCTATATTTTGATTTGGCTTTTTAACGAGAAAAGGCCGACAATATAATTAGTTATCTTATTTTTTTTACTTTAACTCCAATAGATACATATTAACAATAAATATTCCACATTAAGGTTTTGTATAAGCAATCGATAAATTTTGATGAGAACTCTCGATTGAATCTAAAACGAGCGTCATAGCGAGAGTCATAACTTCTATAAAATGGAAATTATGTGACGCGGCGAAACGACCTCAAAATGGCGACGCGTCCTTCTCCGCCGAGTGCGATGCGTCACAGTCCTTCACTCTACCTAAAGAATTCTTTGATCCTTTAATTATGGAGTGGTGTAATTAAATGTAGTATTAAATGATAAATATGTAGCCGCAATAATGCCAAACTGTATCAATATACGATTTAACTGTACGATTTTGGTATCGGTTTTTTGTATTGCCTCCCAAAGTCCCTTTAAAGATGTATTCACACAAAAAATATGCAAACACCACACACACATATTGATCAAATAATAGTTTGTATTTTAACATAATACAGCTACACTGATAATCGTTATTATGATGTTGTTTTGTCAAAACCTCAATTATAACAAGCAAGATAATCAAAACAAATACAATAATTCTAATATGTACCAAAATACATTAATTCCATTACTTGTACGACCAAACATAACATAATATACCATCACGCCTGTATTCCCCGAAGGGTTAGGCAGAGGTGTACATTTGTACACCCACAGTTCGCTAAGTATGTTTTTAGGTCCCATGTAATAGGGGGCGAGCCTATTACCATTAATCGGGCACGAAACCAAACTCCGAGGTGCTACTGAGAATTTCATAGGAAAAACCCAATAACACTTTGCTCGACCTGGGATTTCGAACTCAGGACCTCGCTCACAGCAGTCGCGCTTACGACCACTAGGCTAACGAGGCAGTTGTACGACCATGATTAACGTAATTTCTATAAACACATACCCATTTATAATATAATTAGTGACAAATTATATCGCTATATTTATTTAAATATTCGTAAACAATAGTAAATCAGTGACAAAAAGTTTGTTAGTGTGTAGTTGAATGATACGGATATAAAACGTGTGAAACCACATTAATAAAATTTTATAATTGAATAAGTCGGGAAAATCTATAATTGTCTGTACTTTTATATTCTATGTGTAATATAACAATTGCATATATTAATTTATTGTATAATTGCTGTTGAAAGCACTTTAAAAATAATTAAAACTGAAATTTGAAAAATTTCATTTACGAGACTTAAATACCACTCCAAAAAGTCTGTTAGTGATCATGACCTATGTAACCGGATCTAATTGAAGATTTAAAATATAACTTTTCGCCACATTTTTTTTTCATATATTTTTGCATACCGTATTCAAACATACTATAAATGTGGGCACGGTGTGCGCCGCACCTCAGTCATTCATCTTCCGCAAAATCCGTAATCATTTGTTAGCAAGATAACTGTGACAGTCTCGAGCGCCGGAGAATTTACACAAACTCACTGATTTTAATAATATTTAATCCTCATACAGACTGCCACTTGGCAGATTCATATTTTGCTCGACAGTAAATATCGAAGCAGTGGTTAAATATAAATATTACACAGTTTCGTTAATAAAATAGTTGTAATTTACATAGGGACATATCGATAACCTCAAAGTTGAAGGCGATAATTGGAAACAGAACTAGTTCAAAGTGATATAGACATACATATTATCAAGCCGTATCCCTTCCGGAGAAGACAGAAAGAATAGATTGTAAGACTATAGATTAAAAAGTGTTAGAAAGCATAGAATTCCACTACTTAATTCCTCTTTACGCTTCTTTTACATTTTATACCTTTGTAATGGTTCTCTATAATTTGTATTATAATAATAAATGCAATTTATATCGCAACAGAAAATTATAAGTTATATCAGCAATATTCAGTCAGCACGGAAAAAGCCAAAATACAAAAAAAATATGTCCCGGATTTATTGTGGGAATGGCGAAATTCCGGGAAACGACAATTTTTGTAAAATTGTTATAAACAAATTATATGTTGAATATAAACTCCGTGATATAATATTTATTTATTACAACATCTTCAAAGTAATATAATTTATTTTTATTATTATAAAAAAATGTGTCACAAAAGCACGGCCTTACCACGCGTGATGTCATTGTTCAATAAATAAAACTAATTTTAAATGTATCCTGTGAAAAGTTGATTTTACTCAAATGGCAGTTATGAAATATCTTACGCAGCTACTTTATATAATTTTGAAACAAATTTATCTATTTCCACACTTTGTAATAGTTTTGGAGCCACTAATCACAAGATAACCTCAACGGTGTATGTTTATTGAACGATGAAGTCACGTTTTCTGATTTGCGTTTGTACTTGAACTCACAGAAGAAATCTTAATTTTCCCAAGAAATAAATGAAATAAAATATTGTAGCGACATCTCTCGCCACAACTGACGCATCCTACACATGGCAACATCTCCGCCACAACTGACATTCTACATCGCGATATAGAAATTAACCGTACAATTGAGTATATATACAAGAACCCGACAACAACCGTTGGCAGCTGCCCGCCAGACATAACGCCTGTCTGGCCGGAAGATCCTCCCTTTTCAATGATTGCTACCCACATATTGGTGACCCCGAAGAGAACACTGGGACACGTGGTAAAGGATTGTTGAGTTGTGGTCCAAGATTTTTTTTTCTGGTGAGCAAATTTATTTTATTTTATTTTTTAAATGAGCGAAGAGCCTAAGTAAGCTTGTAAAGAGGAAGTACTAAGAGTTGGCGTCCGTATGCCTCCGTTTTGGCCTGAAGAGCCTGCGGTATCGTTCGCGCAAAGAGAGGGTCAATTTCTACTGTCACGAATTACCACGGATGAGACAAAAAAAATCTATATGGCATCACACTTAGATCCTGTATATGCCAAAGAGGTGAAGGATATCATTATTAAAACCGCTGCTACGGATAAATATCAAAAATTAAAGACAAGAGTTAATTAAACGTCTTACCGCATCTAAAGAAAAAAACTTAAACAGCTGCTGATGCACGAGGAGTTGGGTGAGTGTAAACCGTCGCAGTTTTTATGATGCCTTACGGATCTCGCGGGACCTGACGTTCCGGCATATTTTTTAACTACGCTATGGTCGAGCAGGTTGCCACACAACATTCAAACCGTTTTGGCGTTGCAGATGGATGTGTCTAACGAGAAGCTTGGCAAGCTCGCAGACAAAAATTATGAAATCGCCCCGTCTTCTCCTCATGTAGCAAGCAGTTCTTCTACTATACTTCTTTGACTTCAAATTGTGATATGGCGAACCAGATTAGCGAGTTGACAAAGCAAGTGGCATTATTACTCACTCGAAGGCTACATGAGAGATGTTCTCGTTCTTACTCACGCTCCAAACCACGCATCAGAAGCAGATCTACCAGTCGCTCTAAACCCATGCAACCACCTCCGAACCACCCTCACTGTTACTAACACTACACCTATGGAGACAAGGCCAAAAAATGTAAACAACCTTGCAGTTACAAATCGGAAAACGCTCAGGGCGGTCGGCAGTAGCGGCCAGCGGCTGCCCTACATTTACAGGCCGTCTATTTATTACAGATCGTATATCTAAAATACAGTTTCTTGTGGATACAGGATCTGACTTAATAATATGTGGGGATCAATGATTTATCCAGATTTGTTTTGTTTTACAATTTTTATCAATATTATTACGTTTCATTTTTAAGCAAACTGTCAACTCGTGGATTGGTGGAGTTTCGTAAATATTTTTAATTATCCATTAGCAATATTGGCTTCACTCGACAATACAAACAAACACCTTCACGATTAGCTAAAACGTTTTCACGCCTATGAAAATTTTAACTCAAAAACCTTTATATAGTATAGTTATAACTAGGCTTATCATACGTCCCGATTGAACCGGAATTGTTTCTTAAAAGTGATCCCCGCGGAGCGACCGGTTTGGTAATTTGTCCTGGTTGTTTATCCGTGTAATGCAAACACTCACGGAGTCTACTGTATTGCACTACTTTGTGAACAAAGCTTGGTATATTTGTTTCATTACAGTCATAGGTGGCATTAGCCCCCTCAACCCCCCACTCGCCGCTACAATTAAATATAACCGTTTTAACCGACTTTAAAAAAGGAGGTTCTCAATTCGAATGTAAAAAAATATATTTTTTAATGGATATTCATCTATAACTCTTCTTTGTTTATTAGTCAATTTCGATGAGTCTTTTTTCCTTGGAAAGGGAGTAAGTACCTCGAGGGTGGTCCAATTTTAGTTTCATTGGCATACGACCTTCGACTTGTAAGATACAACTCCTGAAAATAATTGAAGTTGGTTTCATTGTTAAATATTGTTTATAACGTGTTCGATGTTGAATCTTTGAGAAACTTCAATCTATTACTCACTCCAAACTTAAACTCTAGATTCGAGGCTGCTCAGACTTACTTCCCCGTTTTAGAGGTTTATTATTATTTATTATTATGGTAAGCCCAGTTACAACAAAAGCGAAGTTTCAAATAGGATATAATGTTATCTTCGATGGTTTCCTTAACTAGTGCCCGATAGTTCCTTAACGTTTCCCAGAGTCCCTTAAGGTCCGTCCCATCGTATTGTGATCGAAGCCCATTCATGTACAGAATCCTTTCACGGCTAATTCTCTCTTTTCGATAGAGATGTCTGTCCCAGAGGTCGTTGAGAACTTGCCAATATAATTTCATCTATGAACATACATTTTAACTGTATGTAAAACTCTTGAAACTTGAAAGTAACTTAGATCTTTTTCGGACGGAAATAACATTCAGTAAAATTTATGGTCAAAGTTTATTTTTGTTTTGTTTTATTTAATTCAATACTGAAATAATAGTACCTAATAATTCAATTAATTATTACTTTATTAACAAACTAGCTGTGCCCGTGGCTCCGCTCGCGTCGATCACAGAATGGCATCGTCGGTATTGTGGTGACTCCCACGACAGTCACCAGCTGGTTATTTTAAAAATAAAAATGCTTATCCTTTTATTTGCGCGAAATTCGTATATCAATTTATGGTGTCATATTTTTGAAATATCAATCATCTTGATTTTCCGCTCAAGTAAGATATAAAAAAAATATTATGCAATTTTTATTAATATAATAAACCAAAGAGCTTTTTTGTTTGTTTAAACACGCTAGTCTCTGGAACTACCAGTTGGATTCGAAAAATTATTTTTGTATATGTTAGCCAGACTCACGGGGAATACCGTATATAAACTATCTAACATTAGGCTACAACTTTTAGCTAGCCTTAAATATTGATTTTTGTTATGTAAGTCATTGCTATTCGTTAAGTAGGTCGGAAGTGGATGGCCCCTGAAACTGCTTTAACCACGTGTGCTGGCGTAAGTGTTAACGATACATAAATACTATGTTCTAGAAAAATATTAGCCCTTAGTATTTCTAAAAAAAAGTTCGCGATAGCTTATATACCTATCCCTTATACATAAGCCACAATAAAGTTTTTTTAATATTAAAAATTGATTAATGAGCATTATTTTTAGGCATGACATATTAACCCTTACGAAAAAAAGTTAGTTACTTCATCAAAAGAACAATTTTATGAGGCTAAATTTTGCCCTTTAAAGTATGTTATTTGGACACATAGTTCAGAGATAATGAAATATTAACATAATTTGTAGGTACTTGCGGGTAGTGAGAACAATTATGATAGGCTATACAGGTGCGTTAGCGGTGCAGTGTTTATCGGACAAAATTAACACGGTTGAAACCGTGGGGCACAACTAGTATTAATATAAAAAAATATATACAGACAGCAAAAGAAGAACGCGTAGTGCTTATCAAAATCATTGTTTCGTAAAACTTTAATAACTTTTTAATGAATGAAGATATTGTGATATTTTTTTTTTAGATAAGGACTAAGATCTATGGAGTAAATACAAAAAAAATGATCAAAATCTATCCAGTAATTTTTGTGTGATGCACGCACAACGGCAAAACTCTATCATTTTATTTATATATATGTAGTATAGATAGATTACTTATTCACCATAGATGCTGATCTTTTGCACATTGCCCAATATCGTCAAGTTTTACCACAACTGACAGATGCCTCGGCCGCTGCCGCGCGGTTTTGACTGACGCGTGCTGACACGGTGTCAGTGGCGGTCGTGTCAGATCGATGCGTCAGATACGGTGTGACAGGCGGCCGGTTTATTCATAACAGCGTACGGTATATCGTTTTCACGTGGAATACGTAATAAAACCATAGTATTATACATTTATACCACGTAGATATTCAGATTCGTCTCCCGTGATGGTTATGAAAAAATTACTCGATTATGGTACTTTCGAAAAACCATAACACAGAAATAGTGATGAAAGTAGAAATAATTAATTCTGTTTCAATACGCTCAAACCGTTTTCTCATTAAGGGGAAACGCGCCCGAGGCCAGTAATCGAGCTACCTACCTTGTAAAAGCACCTAACGCGCACTGCATTATAAATGATACACACGCCACGTACAAAGGGCTTTAGTTAATGTTGCCAGGCAATGAAACAAAAATTACTGTAATTCAGAGAAAATCGTGTTACATTGAAAGCCCCGTCCATACGTTTGCCAAGCCTTGGCAAATATTCACGAATTCAAACGTACGGATAGAGCGTTTGGCTTGGCTTAAGGTTTATCTCGGCTTGCCACCGATCCGAGCGAAGTCGGTATTTGACGCTCAAATTAAAGGAGCCTATGGCAGTGCGCTGCGTAATTAGTATCGCTTGCATGAAGTAATTAATCGACAAATTATTGAAAAAACCCGGTGCGGTTTCTGTGAATTTTTATCTTTAGTCGTTGATGAATTTGCTGTATCCTATTATTTTTCTTCATTTAATTTTGCTTCGTTTTACAACAAAAATAGATTAAACCAAATGTTATAACGGACACAAGGTGACGTCCATCATGCTTTCTTATCCCAAACACACTAGCATAAAAAAGATAAAATGTCGTATCATCATACAATAGTTTCATCACAATATTTACTCTTAACGAATACTCGAATTTATTATAGGACTTGAACCCGTTTCGACGTGATATACACCATATCATATTTTCTTCATATAAAAATAATAAAATATCCTGGAAAACAGATAAGTTTTCGGATTACTTCAATTTGTAGTTGGCAACACGGTGGTTTGACTAATTATGCTTTGCGATGGACCAAAGGAGTCGTTGCCATGGCAACGGGTTAATCTCTTACCTGCCCACGTGATGATACTACTGTGGATTCATTATACTATCGATTTTTATAGTCCGTTATAAGCTTTAGGCATTACCTGTAATTTTTCGGGTTCATATTATTGCTTATTACATGTTAAAAACAACCGTCATATTGATATGTGTGTGTATCGTTTACGAGATATACCAGTGTAATAACAATAATATTAACAAGACAATTAAAAAAAAAAAGAAAACAAACTAAATTATTTTGAAGAGTTTCCTTGTATATCTTCAAAGTTGACGGTCCAATGTCAAATGGGACCATCCTTGTGTTACCCCCTATCGAAGAAAAAAAGAATCATCTAAATCGCTTCATAAATAAAGAAATTACGGTTGAACATCCATTAAAAAAAAAAAAAACATTCGAATTGAGTAACCTCTGTCTTTTTTTTAAGTCGGTTAAAGACTATAGTGTTATGTGACTATAGTGTAAGCCAGAAGAAAGAAGACGAAGCGTGAGTAGGCCTGCCACAAGGTAGATTGACAACCTGATGAAGAGGATGCGAGTAGCGCAGGATCTTTGGGAGAAGCCTATGTCCTGCATTAGGCATCTTTCGGCTGACATTGTGATGACAAAATGATGCGTACTACGGACCCTCGCCAGTTAAAAACTCTCTAAATTTAGCACAACCGACAGAGAAGGTCTTTGAGAAGCGATATTCCATTGGTGAAACTTTACGAGATTGCAAAATGCATGGTATATCGCCCGCAGATCGCAAACAAACTCAAAAACCGGGTAGCGTTTTCTTCGCTCAAATTGCAACTAACGCAAAATTGCTATAGTTTGCTAAGCGACATTTGTCACGACAGATCTTGAATACAGAGATGTACTCAACATGATTTGAAAACAATATTAATATTAATAAAAAACAACATTTCTGATTTCTTTTTAACCGACTTTAACAAAAGACGGAAGGTTACATTTATTTTTTTTTGTGTTTTTGGGACGGTTATTTTATGAACCGATTTCGATGATTCTTTTGTTTTTGGATAGCGGATACCTCAAGGGTTCTCCCGTTTTAATTTCATTGGCATTGGACCTTCAACTTTGAAGATACACAAGGGAACTCTTCAATATCATTGAAGTTGGTTTTCAATATAGGACTTATCATACAAATGTAAACATTAAAATGGCCGCACAGAAAAGTATGCACAGAATAAAATAGAAATTCGAAAATGATTTGTGAAGGTATTTAAATTTTTTACTAAATTAGAACTCAACAACTATACAACTATTGTTTTCAAAGCAATAAGGAAAATTGAGAGGATTTATTTTTAAATATTAGATTTATAGTAAACATTCAGTTATTAGGTATACATATTCAGTTTAACACCATGGCACCATATATTTTGTAAGAGCTTACCACGGTTTCTTTATTTTGAAAGATTTTTAGAGATAAGAATACCGAGAAAATTAATAAAAAGAAACAAGACAATATATTTAACCATGTAAGTAAGGTTATTACTTTTTCCTCGGGGGCTCATGTAGAATATGAATAAGTATAGGGCTCTTCGAAAACAGCCTTGGTACATATCTGTCTGAATCTCCGAACATTTTTCATTATACCACCGAGGAGAAGTTTGCCTCAAACTATTGTGTCGGTTATTGCTAAAGTACTAAACGTGATAACTGTTCGAAATGAGTTGCGGGACACTAGTATTGTAGTCTATGGACTATTCATTATCTTTGTATATAAATTTTATGTTTATAACTTCTTTTTTTAACTGACTTCAAAAAAGGAGGAGGTTCTCAATTCGCATGTATATTTGTTTCTCTTTGATACATATTCAGCCATAACTTCTGTCTATGAACTGATTTGGATTATTCTTTTTTCCTTGGAAAAGGGATACCTCAAGGCTGGTCATATTTTAATTTCATTGGCGTTGGACCTTTAGCTTCGAAGATAAACCAGAGAACTCTTCAAAATCATTGAAGTTGGTTTTCTTTTTTGTTACAAATTGTCTTGTTTACAGTTTCGCAGCATAATTACTGCGTGTGCCTAAATGGTAAGCATATAAACATCGACGACCACCGAGAGACCGTTGCAGTCATGCCGGCCTGCAAGCCTATCGGCAACTGGATGCCAAACCAGGACAAGCCAATAGAGAATCACTGTTCATATTAGGCAAGGTGGTTGCGTACCCATCGTGTTTGAATACTGGACATATACCGGACGATTCCGAAACGCGACATACCTAAGCGTGTCAATATGGCGGGTGTTACATCTGTGTATGGTGGTCGCGATCAAGTCGGACACAATTATTGCGTCCTACCACTGGATATATTGTGATTTTTTTAACGAGCTATGTACAGTGTACGCGATGTCTCCTCAAGCCTCGGTCCGTTCCCTCGGTGTGGAACCCTTGAGTCTTGCAACCTCTCGTTTGATACAGGTAACACTGCACTTGCAATCACTAGCTACCCACATACATCATTACACACAATATATTCATACATACGTGCACATCGCACAGGTACATAGGTTGTGTAAGGGACCTTTTTTTTACACTAGTTAGTGTAGACCATAATTTCGAATTACTAAATACATATACACATGTCCCTTCCTTCCTTGCAGGAGCAACAGCCCAAACCGAGGCCCGGCCACTTTGGCACCCTTGTGCGCATCCACGCTTTTGCGGCCGAGTGCCTCAAGCGCTTGCCCTCAAGCCACAGATGTCTCCTTTTGCTGTTACCACACTACAGGTTTAGTTAAATAGCAAAAGTGAGTTGATAGGATATTGCGCTTCTAAAGAGAAAGATGATGATAAACAGTATTCTGCAAGTCTCCCACAACTAAAAACTTTAGAATTGTTTCAAATAACCTCGAGCTAAAAACATTATATAGAAAACTTTTAACAGCCAATTTGTGTCTTTAAAATAAATTGATTATTGTGAGGAATATTGAGAATATTAATAATATTTTAAAATAATTATCTAATCATCAAAATAGAAAAGAAAGGTATTTAAAAATAAAAAATACCTACAGACAGAATTATATTATAAAACATTAATTAGAAATTAATATATGTTGTTTTTTAATACAACTACGTTGGCAAACAAGAATACGGCCCGCCTGATTGTAAGCGGCTACCGTAGCCTGTGGATGCTTGTAATTTCACAAGCAGGTTGCGGACCTTGAAACTGTTGTTAAATTAGCTAACATGAAAGCTGTTGGTTAGATAATATTAGCACAAGTCATCTAGTATATTTACAAAAGATGATTGTATATAATATATTATAATTTTATTGAATATATTGATATTTTAATTAGTTGTTGTTTAATTTGTTAAAGTATATTTGTTTTCTCTTAATACTTTACAAATTCATTCGTGCTCTTTTTGAATTAATTATTTTAACTGCTCATCGTGTGTAATCATGTCATAAATTCCTATAATTAAGATTGCATTTGTTTTAGAGTCTTTTTTGTCGGTAATCTTACAATTTGTCAGAAAGTAAATCTTGTTGGTGTTTTTATCTATACTAATATTGTAAAGCTGAAGAGTTTGCTTGTTTGGTTGAATGCGCAAATCTCTGGAAATTCTGGTTCGAATGGAAAAAATATTTTAGTGTTAGGTAGCCCATTTATCGAGGAAGGCTACAGGCTATATAAACTACGCTACCACCAATAGGAGCGGACCAATAATGAAAAATGTTTCAAAAACGGGAAAATTTTATTCCTTTTGAGAGATTCCATTATGTGACGCAGACAAAGCTGCAAGGGTAAGCTAGTTATAAATAAATACTTATTTTTTATAATACATATAAATAATTTTATTTACAAATATGTATATAAAAAAGGCCATGCTTTTATATAATCGCAACGTATGCAGATTATCTCTGTAACACATGTTGAGGGCGGAACGCTGTATCTCCTCGCGCCGCCCCCTGTCAGTTCGCTGCGATGCCCTATCCGCTCAGATAAATCTTGTGTGTTTTTCGCACAGGCTTATAAATCGCGTATTTATCTCGATGTTCGATTTTAAGGTCAAATGAGATAACCTTTGGAATGTTTTCTTTTATTACAAGAAAGGGGCACTCGAGTTCAGTTTAAGGTTCATATACGATGTATTTTCTTATATGTACCTACTGCATGTGAAACATTAGTGCTAATTATAGGGCATTTTCTAATACCTCGTAATACTTAGCTATTATCTTCAGAAAAAGAACTTATCGGTAGCCAGCCATATCAGATATGAGATCTATTCTCTAATTGCGTATTTATCAAGAACAAACTGATTTTTTTATACAAGAAATATAGCAAACAACACCATGTCCCACTTTACGGTTAGTGGTGATCGTAGACGTCAATAGATGCTTGTAACACCAGAGATATAACTACGGTGCTGCCGACCTTGACGACTCTCTGGAAACTGTAGCCAACGCAGTAACACAACACAGGGCTACTTGGGTGCGATATTCTGTACGGTGGGAGGTATTTCACTATAGTACTGTTCCAAATACAAAGAAATAAAATAAAAAATCTCCTGAGACCATATAAAACCGCATTAAATGTAATATTGATAATACCGTCCCTGTAATAGTCTACATTTGCTGAGTTTTCTGCTTATCCTTTATGATATGAAACGACTAAAGGAAACGAAAGAACGAACTGCCTCATTACCCTAGTGGTCATAAGCGCGACTACTAACCTCGAGGTCTTGAGTTCGATTCCCAGGTCGAGCAAACTGTTATTGTCGGCGAACTGTGGGTGTACATTAGTACACCACGACTGCCTAGCCCTTCGAGGATGCAGGCGTGAAGGTATGTTCTGTTATTTCTATTTTAAAAAATATTAAATTCTATTGAGCTGTCCATTACCGTCAATAACAAATACTAATAGACAAAACCCTGAAATAGATTTCGACTCAAAAATAGCAAGTAGAGAATCAGGAAATAAATTTTTCCTAACCGGAATCCTGTTACGTGGTCTCCGCTGAGTTTTAGCCGGCGGAAGTGACGTCATAACTGCAATCTTCGCGCAACACTCAACGTCCGATACTTTACAATTTTATTTACCGGGGAATCCGCTTAAATAATATATTTTATGGTACAGAGAGTATTTGTGAAAAATATATTACCTACGTGAGCGGTTACGGTGTTTTTCTTTTAAATAGTTGCATGGAAAAGTGATATCACTATGCAGTAACCACGACTGCTATGATCGATGTCTTGGGTTAGATTCCCAGATCATGTAAAGTGTTATTAGGTTTTTCTATGAAATTCTCAGTAGCAGCTCGGAGTTTGGTTTTCTGCCCAATTATTGTGAATAGGCTCGCCCCCTATTACATCAGACCTAAAACACATACCAGGTGAACTGTAGGCGTACGTTAGTACACCTATGCCTAACCCTTCGCGGATACAGGCGTGATGGTATGTTATGTTATGATCCCGAAACACGATAAAATCAAAACCAGAGTGACGAGATTATATCACCATGGGTATATGGTGGTCGCAATTGTCGTGTCCAGCAAACCATCTCGTGTCTAAAACTGGAGAGATCAAGGTCTTTAAGTGTTTAATTTTATGAAGTTAAACTTTGCCCTCTATAGCATATTATTTGGAAACATAGTTTAGGAGACAATGCAAAATTAAAATAATTTGTACTTCGGGAAGTGAAAGCAAAATTAACATATTAATTCTTTAAATATTTTTCTTAAACATTTATGTGATTGTATATTTTCAACAATGCGGCATCTTGAACTGCCAGTTTTTGTTAGACTGCTGAATTAATCGAAGGTGAATCATGATCACTGTATCACAGCTCTAGCTTCGAGAATAATCGTGACACGTGAGTAGGTAATTTGTAGGGCCCAGCTTTCTCGAACACCGTGTCTACTGCTCGGTTGTATAAAGTATTTTAAAATTGAAACCAGTTGGGATTATGTGAAAAATATTAAAATTACCTTTATGTATTAGTTAATTCCACTCAAAAATGTACAGAAAGACTGGAATGTCTAATATAATAATTAGAATCTTAACTTTTCTTAGAAAAAAGGCTTGTTACCCACAAAAATCTTTGTACAAACTTAATAGGGACCAGATGGAAATTTAGATAGCTGTATTTTTTCACCCACTGTTACTTATTTTTTAGACGCGGAGATAAAAGTACTCTTCAGCTATTAAACCTTAACAAAGGACTTTAGTCCATTAAAATTTCTCTTTTCGACGGCTTTAAAAAATCTAGGCGCCTACCTCGCCGCGAGTGATCCGTTGTAATTACTGTTTTTAACAAAAATTAAAGAGTTTATAAGAAAATGGCCAGTTATAATATTTTTAATTATTATTCACTCGGCTCTGGATGGGTAAAGTTGTGTGGTATGTTTAAAAATTCACTTTTTGAGCCTTTGCCCTAGAGCAAAAAATATTAATTTAGATAAAAGTTTGCTTTTCTTCTACATATAACCCAACATTTGAACAACTGCTTTATATGTACTTCATTTCATATTCCTTATCGTCGTTTTTTATTTTCTACAAGCCGATTATAGTTTAAAAAAGTATATAGTAAAAAATTGAACATTTATTAGTTTAGGATAGTGTAAGTTGGGAAACACAAATAAGAAATGGTATTAAAAATGAGACATGTATAGGAACTAGGAAAATGACGGAGGAGAGAATGATGGAAGGTCTGGAAATAGAATACAAAGTCAAAAGCTAAAATAAATAAAGGTATATTCACTACTCTGATTTGCGTTATAGAAAAACAATCGCCAGTGGCTGTTGTTATGCCAGCCAGCACGGTGAGAATTATTAGAGACGACAGGAGACGTGGCATTTTCTGATTTCGCTACACGATACACTGAAGTTCTAGTCAATTTTTTGAATGAAACATATGTTTTACGATATTGCAATGTTATTAATAATACACTCTTTCTGTATACCATAAGGGCACCTCCACACTCTCGTGAACACACGTCCTTCCTGAAAGCTATCGAAGTATTTGCAAGAGCTCTAGTCATCCACATTCTCCAGAGTGTGTTTGATCCGCGTGCGTCTTTTGACTCGAGTCAACAAACTGACATCGAGCGGAGCAAGAACGAGGCGAGACGAGGGAAGACGCGGGAAGACGAAGTGAGGCCAGGAGTTATCTCCAGAAGAGTGCAAGATCAGGGGTTAGTTACGTATGGCAATCGTCTTCGCATTCGTAAGATTCACTATTTCCAAAAGATCATCATCAATCACAGCTATTGTGGAAAACCACGCAAGAATTGGTCAACAACATCACGAATATCCAACCTAATCGCATTTTAATAACACACACAAATCGTCAGCATATTGCTTAGATATAAATCTTGAATTCGTTGCATTTTTTTTTTATTGTGCCTGACTTGAAATGTCTGTAATTCTTATGTAACACAATGCCATACAATGATGTTTTTATGTAACCCTGGAAAGATGGGCCTTAATTCACGTGGGTGGCATGGTCGAACACCGCGTCAATTATCATAAGTTCAAATTATACAATTATCCTGAGCTTTTGGAGAATAAAAACATAATGATTTTAGTGCATTTTCTAATATCTGTAGTCAAAAATCTGTCGCCAATCACAAATAAATGTGTTTTGGCATATGTAATTGTCAGCCATCTTAGGCTACTTCTTAATTTACTGTCATGTTATTTTTTGGAGAAACGTTTAATCAATAAACTGTTTATAAAGGCACGTGAAGTCGAAGATCAGGTGCGAATGGTGATTCGAGATTAGCCGCTTTAAGACTGTACTCTAGTAGTGTAGCGTAATGACTTTCATCCAGCTAGGTTTTGAGCGGCACTCGGCATGACAATGGTGATAATCCATGAACACAGGTCACTACATTTTCGGCCTCATAAATTGGTTGGGGGTACGCAAATTAAAAAAAAAATTAAATTACCCCTACAATTAAAATCAGTGATGACTGGTCACATGCGCGTGAAAATCCGACGGATACCAGCGCAGCGGCTAACGTCTCATGACACAGTTTTTAAAATTTCTGCAGTGTAGTACATACGTAAAGGTGCTGTGCGTTCTGGATCCTGGAACACTCGGTAGACATCACCGGCGGCAACCTCAGTGGCGAAAGGTAAGTGAGCTTTCATCCCGGTTATAGTATATAATCTTTGGCGGTTATTTTGTGCGGTATCTACTTCCAGCCAATTTTCAAATACAGTCCACTTAATCTTCAGAAGTAGGTAGACTATCACACCCAGTGTGGGAGTGGTGGTTGCCACCCCACTAAATAATGAACGCAGTTCTTTGAAAATACTGTGGAATTATTATCCAACTAGCTGTACCCGCGGCTGCGCTCGTGTGTAGGTACTACAAAATACCGTCGATCGGGCACACCAGCGAATCGTGCTACCACCCTGTCTCGTTTATTTTTTTAAAGATAGAAATGCTTATTGTGAGCGATTCTTAGAAGATAGACATACGCTGTCGCTGACTTTTTGTAGATCTTTTTAATATCTACAATTATGTCGTACATTAATTTGATACATCTTTTATGGCTTACTAAGCGTTAGCCATTTAATCGCCCGCATCGAGTCACCATAACCAGTTTTTTCATGTGCGCTAAGTAACCTAAGTTACTCCTTATGACGTCAGCTATCTACCAGTGAAAGTCCTGTCAAAATCGGTCCAACTGTTTCGGCGATTACTCGGAACAAACGGACAGACAGACACAAAAACAAAACATAACAGACAGGCAATAATTTTTAAAAATATTTTTTTTGTTGTAGGTACCGTATATACTTTCAATATGTATTTAGTAAGTATTTTGACGTTACAAACAAACACTTCAGTTTCAATTATTGTATAGAATGATAAGCTAAATGTATATTTAGATTACATTACATTAATTTAGCTGAGAATCAAATCTATACATATATTATAACAATATTACAAAGCTCAAGAGATGTTTGTTTGAACGCGCCAATCTCTAGAACTTCTACTCAGATTTAAAAATTAATTTTGAAATTTATAGCTTATTTCTTGGAAGAAGATTATATGTAGTTTATATGAGCTTCACACTCTAAGGAGCATAGCAGTAACCATGACCGTCAATCAATCTGACAAGCTGGAGGCGATTACGTGAAGAGTTGGTTGAAAAGTTTAACAAGAGAGAAATCGTGGAGCAAATAATCTTTAATTTAAAAAAAAAAACAAAGTGAATGTTAGTAAAATGCTTTAATTTCTAACGGAACTGTTGAATAAGGGAAGATTCTACTTGGATTCCGTTCAGAAGAAATCACGATTTGCCTACGGGCTTTACAATCGTTGCAGTTAGGGTGCGAATACGACTACAAGAGAAACGATAGATATGTTAACGATATAAATGTTTTGGAGATATCAAATTATACACAAGAACAAGGTAAATCGACACTCAATAAAAATAGCATCATAACTATAATTGTAATGAAATACAACTATACGTTAAATAAATACATATAAACTCTATATTTGCATTTTAATTGTATTGTTTTTTTATTGTTTTAAGTAATTTAGTTTTACTTGACAAAAATTATCATTGTAAGATAAGAAATATTATTTATAGTAATATTATGATCGTTACTTAGGTTAGTTACAATTTACAAATATTGAATCGAGAGCTTTAAAATATGTATCATCACTACAAATGAATCATAATGCAAAAACACAACATAAAGTTGATACTTTTTAAACTGTTGTTCTGAAAGCTACGGCTGAATAAATTACTAATCTCGAATATTTTTTTTTTTCATCAAACTGTTATAATATACATTATCATAATTAACTGCAGTACAAAGAAATATGTTTCAACGTGTTACTATTTATGGACGGTAAGGTAAATAGAAAACATAATTGGCTAAATTAAATTACAATAAATAAAAGTAACATATTTTTTATGCTTATTCTGATTTTAGAAGTCCGATTTCACAGGTCGCTCCGTTCGTCACAAAGTGCAAACCTGATTACAGCAACCGTCTTAAGTTTCTCAGTTTGTTTACTGCAGTTTAATACTCGTCGCTATCGGGCGTCCCGGACTTGGCACAATTTCATCCCGGTAAACTTAGCCCGCATGTGGGAAGGTCTTTTTAAACTTTAGGTCATTAGTGAAATTCTAGATTCCCGGATGATCCCACCCGGATAATATTTACTTCCATATGGAAGTTATGCCACTTCCATCTATTGAATGGAATTATTATCATCATTATCATTTCAAAAGATGGGCATCCGAATTTTTGGCGGGATCTTGAAGTGGCATGTGTGGGTTTTTATTTTTAATTAATTTACTTAGGTTTTTGACCTTATGTTGGCGGTGTTTTGCACGATATAGTTTGGTTTTTGTGCATAAGTAAAGTAGATTATAAATATTAACTAAAAGCACGCATTCTGGGATCCCACAAAAATTTCCTAGAAAGTTCTAACAAGGGAGCCACCATCTTGTTAGGATACTGAGACCGTCATAAGACAGGACACTATATTCACTTGATAATAGCAGTAATTGTCGTCAAGGACTAGTGGCCAAGTTAGGAAGAAGAAGAAGATAGACATGCAATGTTGAACATTCCCTCACCCGGCTGATTCCTGCAACCTTTACTAGGTTGACCGAGTCTACGTCATCGAATCAGAAATAAGCAGGTCCGCAGAAGAACCGAACTTCCCGACATGGCATAGCCCTAAGAATTGCTATACTTCAGTGGCAGTAGTCGGTGTAAGTCTATTCGTCCACCAAGTAAATTAAATTTGATACACAATGATAAAACAAGAAAAACACAAAAATGAATTCGTGTACTCTTATATACGAGCAATAGAAGTCCATACATTTTCATCACAAAAACTCTTCATAGTTGTAGACTTTGGTTCACATTGCGTACGTACGTGCGTACCATACTGAAGTAAGGTAAAGCCACGGAGTATTTATTTCAATTAAATTAAAACAAAATACATAACACTAATAATACAATACAACTAAACTAAACTTTAGTATAATCTAGGCGATTAATTTAACGAGTCTGCCTAGCCCAACAAGAACTACAGTTAACCGAACAATACCTGTTTGTAGTTATGATTGAAAATAACACCGCGGTAATGAACCGGAGCCGTGACGGCGTCGCGCGTGACTGTACCGTGCGGTGTCCACACGATGGTCACGATCAGACAATATTTAAACAGTCCTATCAGACACCAAATATATACGTATATGTACAATTAAAACCACGGGCGGCTAACTTCGCTCCCACACACCCGTCATTTCTTCCCTCTCCAGCTGCAACTTAAGCCTAGGTCCGTTCCTCGGTGTGAAGCCCTTGAGTTTGGCAGCCGCCTGCGCGATACAGGTGACACTGCACTTGCAATCACTAGCTACCCACAGACCTCATTACACATAATATGTTCATACATACGTGCACACCACACAGGTACATGAGTTCTGTAAGGGACTTTTTTTTTACGATAGTTTCGACCATGTTTGCAGAATACTAAATACATATTCCTTCCTTCCTCCTTGGAGGCAGGGCATATATGTATGTGTTAGTTTAGCTCGAATTTTCTACGGATAGGGAATTAGTCAGATCGCGACTTTTTTGCGATCGAGGCAACAGCCCAATCCGAAATTCGGCCACTTTGGCGCCCTTGCGCGCATGTTGCCCAAGCTTTTGTGTATGAGTGCCTTATGCGCTCGCCCCCAAGCCCCGGTGAAGCTGTAAAAGCCGTTAGCGCGGGTCTAGGTCTAACAAAAGGTTAGTCGTAATGCTAACAGTATAGACAGTTCGAAAAAAAACCATTAAAGCCTCATTTCCGTCATTGGAACATGAAAATTGTGCCAGACAGCATACACCCACTATAGTGGCACAGAATCGGTGTATGTCCAGTAATCAAGTGAGGTGTTATGATACTCCACTTGGCCGCGACCACCATGCACATGGTGATAAGCCCACCACAGTGACTGTCTTTTGGTTTAGTTTCAGCGGCCAGTGTTTTTATTTTAAGCCTTCGTAACATTTCTATTATTCAAAGTTGGTTCATCAAGATGGTGGCTTCCTTGGTAGAACTATCCAGGGAGTATTTGTGATATCACAAAATTCATATTTCTATTTTATATTTATAATCCACAACACGTATCCACAATAACCAAACTGTATCACCTAAAATTCCACTAATATTACATAATATATTGTCCAAGAACATAAGTTAACGAATTAAAATAAAAACTTATAACATGGCAGCTTAATGTCTCGCCAAAAACTAGGTTTTGATTTAAATACGTAATTAATTTTTGTAATTTCTTTGTTAACACAGTAAATTTATATAATCCTAACAAAGGCTAAGTTATAATTTTCATGAAAATAATAAAAAAACTAAACTATTTTCAACACAAAAAAGGTATAGTATAATCATTTTACACATAAAAGAAGATAATGTGAAACTTTCACGCAATCACAAATAATGCGTCAATTTTATTTCTCAATAGAAAAAGAATTCTCGACAAAAGAAGTTGTGTAATTTCATCTATGTAACATGACAAATAATTGTCTATTGTTGAAATATGTTTCATACATGAAAGGTGTACAACTCTACAATACTTTTCTTTGCACTAATAATTATAGGCACTATTATTGACATTGCTGTGTAAGGTTTATATTCTAAGAGCTTTTGTAATAAATTAAGAAAGTTAATATGTTTCTTTGAAAAATATTTTCATCCTTATATAAGAAAATGGAAATTAAATCTAATAAGGCTTATGGTATCGATGGTTCATTTTCACCCCTTCAACGTGGTTAGTTGTTATCGTAGGATGATGAGCGTGATTGGTGGGCAAATAGCTGTGGCCCACCTGTTTCGCTGGACGATATACAAATGAAAAGAGAGTTTTATTGCACGACATAATCGACCGCTATACCGATATCATTAAAATCCGTCTAGCCAATTAAACTTTTTTTCACATTTATAATATACTCGTATAATAAATCTTTTACCGTACTTACTAACAAAACATCCACCAAAACTTTCTAGAATTTTAATGAATCATGGTCACAATAATAAGCCGCCGCCCGCACAAGCTCTATCCAATCGTCTCGACGCAGAGCGTATACCTCAGTGTTGCTAGCACACACAACAGAGAACTGAAAATGGGGAACCGTAACTAGTTTATTGTGCGACGTACCGTCCGGATTAGTTCGTTGCACTAAAATACAACTCATTTGTTAGTTTATACCCGACTTATACCGATTAAAGATGAATAAAATGAACATAATATTTTGTATCTATACAATTAATTAAACAAGTGTCTGTTGGTAATGTCAAAATAACAAACAGCTTTTCTCTAAATGCATATGAAAGCATTTGTGTTATAATGTACCTTATTTAACCGAAGTAAAATTCAAATAAACTTGTTTAACTACCAAGAATATACACAAAAAAGGTGTCCCTATATAAAAAAAAAAGATATTATTTTAATAAAAAAATTGGCCTACCAATTCGTCGTCAAGATACCAAGTCGAAATCTTGTATGAGAATCTCGAAATAAACCTTATTTATAACAGTAACAGGCACCTAAAAAGTATGTAACATAAAACCTTTAATTACAAGTTTAAATCAAAAACACCTAACGATTGATCATTACTATAATCGTCGACATTATTTGTGATTGCTATCTTATGATCACGATAGCTAGGAAGGATCACGATTCGTTAGCCAATGGGTGCGTCCATCAAAAGCACTATTTAATAGCCGATCCTATGGAGTAAGAAGATACGGTATCGCTTTTGGATATGACAAAACTTAAGTATGAACAAAAAATGTTAGGCAAAAATTTAAAAATAAAATAGAAAATATTGTGCTTCAAATTTTGAAGCCCAATATCAGTATTCTGAAATCTCATGTCCGGCAGTTTACCAAATTTAGAGATAAGTTTAGCTTATTATTGTATTAATTTCGGTAATGTACTTTGGATAAAGAGGGCAAAAGTAATTTTCTGAGCGAAGATAAAAGAAAATATGATAAATCGATATACAATTACATTGACGCTAAAAATATGTAAAACTTATGACATTATAATACTAGTTAAAATACATATAACGACAAAGACGATATCATTTCAAATCATGTTTTCATAAACATACATTTTTTTAACGTAGCACGGAAAAAAACGGCTCTTTACCTGATGGTAAGCACAGATCAATCCAACAACATCGGCGTGGTCGCGGAGAGATCGTCGTCTATCGTCATCGCCATTTTTAGGACAACATAATAAATACCAGACAATATGGACAGCAAGCACATGAAAAATACGTTTTTAAACAAATCTATTGCTGTCGCGCTGCACTCGAATGACCTAATAGAGCGCGAGAGAGACAGACTGATTATATCTAGATAGAAATAATATAATAAAACTAATAACTTGCTACTTTGTTCAGTTTTTGATTTTCTAAGAATTTTCAGTGTCACCTAACGTATTTGTGGTGAGGACAGATGAGTAGTTATTGCCTCACAGCGAGATATATAAAAAAATTTAATGTTTATAAGTTGCGAGTCTAAGTTGTCATCCTTGCTTTTTTTTCGTATAACAAATCAATGTCCTTTATTTCGTGTTTTATGGTAGTTTATTTACAATATCTTTTTATACAACGCATATATACAAGGTGTCCAGAAAGAGTATCGGGTATTTGTTTTCGCGCCATATTCGAAACGGGGCGTCTAAAGGGTGCGGGGAAGGGTTCGTGGCGTCCGCCATTTTGTGGAGTTTTAGTCACGATGGAACAGTACTCAAGAGCGTATTATCGTAATGGTGATTCAATAGTGACTGCTCAACGTCTCTATCGTGCGGAATATCGTACACGCCACGCGCCAAGTGACGATAGCATTAGGAAATGGATCAGGATGTTCGAGAATACAGGTGCGACCGTTATCAATAATTCTCCAATTCATATGCTAATAATAAACTTTTTTATTGCATACAAATAATTTTTGTTTCATTGAACTTACAAATACCCGATACCCTTTCTGGACACCTTGTATATATAATATACACACCTGATATTTCGTAGTTATATGGTTTACAAATGGTTTTGTCTCATATCGTGTGTCCATGTGCTTAGAAACTTTATAAGTTTAAGAATAAGTTGTCGATTAAAGTTACGTGTTTTTTTATGTTAGGCTAAGGATTACCTATCTTATAACGTTTCTGTATGGCTATTTAGTTGTTAGGAACTAACTTTAATGTATTAAATATGAATGTGCCTTTTATACTACCATGTTGGTATTACAATAAAGAGATTGTATGTTTTGTGTTTTATTTGTAAGGTAAGTTTTCCCTAATGTGAAGAATATTTGAAGACTTCTTATGTAAATTGTCTAATGTATAATTTACATGATTACGTAACTCGATGAGTCATAGATTTTTGTGTCATTATTATTGTTATTTACCTGTAATTATTATTATTACTGTATTATTTTAAGACCTGTGATAGGTAAATGATAGTCCTATAACCCACAATGTAATAGATCTACGTATCTATATGCTTCAAGTATGGTTCCAAATTGTTCAACGTCACGGCTCGATAATTCAGTATAGAATCAGACTATGGTCCGTGATTCTCGTGGCGGCAAACCCTTAAATATAGTCTACTACAAAATTGAAGGTGTTTTCATCATACTTAACAATTTGTATGGAAAAAATACCTTCTGTATGTGCTCTTAATATTCTGATAAGATGCCTTCTTCATTTCTGAAAGTCGTTTCGAAGCTGCATGTTCATCTGGGTAATTCAATACGCCAGCTAATGTACGTGTTGCAATGTACTCATGCGAGATATTCTATTGACTTCGAGTCTATGATCATAATGCATTTTTATTCTTAATGTCCTTACCAATAATCAGAGTGGAACCCACGATCTTTGTTTTTCATTGTTTTTATATAGTACAAATTTTTAATTGATGCATTTCCTTGGATAGATAATTATGTTTAAATATGCAAAGTTTATTAAAAATATTCCTAGATATAAAATGCATCATTATTGATTCTTAATGACTGAAGTAAATCACGACAACGAAAGACTTGGATTTATCAATTCGGAGACTTTATGCTATAGAGTATTCGGACGCTAGGAAGATCGGAGTCTCCATTCATACAATAGGACATCTTTTTTAAATAAAAGAAAACGACATCTTAAGTTATAATTCTCAACTTATATATTTAGTTTTCAGAACCTTCCCGAAGCTATGCTACGATTTTGAAACACATCGACCCTTAATATAGTACGGCATATTGTGTTGTAACGCTAAACTATATGACACAATAAAAAACACAAAAACTCCTTCACGACAGAATAATATAAAAGTACTCAAAATATCTGTATGATTTTGTTATTCACATTCCTGTCCATAATTCGTTTTCCCGCGTGCAACCATGCGTTAAGTGCGACCCGAAAGCTTCGGATACCCATTCCGTCGACAACGCACAGTATTTTTCTTAAATTTGCCTTTGTTAAAAAGGAGATTTCCCGAACATTTCAATTTGCGAATACTACGAGAGCAAAGCCGATTTACTTAAAATGTAAGCATTATTACCATAACCTTATTCGTTTTTCATTTAATTGTTTATATTTTTGTGCTAAATACGTCACACTTCATTTTGTTGTTTCTGGGTGCAAATTATGTTAAATTGTTTTTATTGCATTACACATAATGTATACAATTAATATTTATTTTTTGCTACATATATTTTCAGACAGAGATAAATCATCTCTTAAATAGTAAAATTACACAACGCAAAAATTCAGTTTTTTTGTGATCAAATAAGTACAATAGGAATGCTGTAATGTGGAAATGATTTTTTTTTAATATACTGACACGTTCGTTCTAAGTGTCATGCATGTATATGACATACAACCATTCATGTATGTATAAAAATTATAAAGTTATTAATGAATTTTTGTTAATATTATGTAAACGAAAAAGGGTTTACAATGGCACTTTCCTTTTTACAAGAGGTATGGGATCATACAATAATAGGCGGAACCACTTTTGATAGACGTTGAATGTTGATGACAAGGTGGCCATTGCTTGGCAATGCAAGAAAGTGCCTATCCCATTCCACAAAATAATCGACTTCTATGATAAAGAGTTCTTCCTGCCGTCGTCTGAACCTGATAAATAGATAATTATGTAAACGTATATTCACATTTATTTTATAATATTACATCGTTACATCTGTTATTAGACATTCTTATTCATTACTTGTTCTTGCGGTGTCTGCGTCCTAAAAGTAGTTGGTAGTCGAAACTCCATAATATTATATTATATCCTTTTGAAGTACTATCTACCAGTATCACTTTGGGCATTGGTGTCTTTGGTTGGGTACAGTCCATTCTTCCTGAACGATGTATTTCCGAGATTCTCTCTATGGTTTGACTTCTTTTAATAGTTATAATTGGATCTGAATACTTAGGGACTGAATGTATTTTGTACTTGCTTTTAGTTTTTCATTATTTTATACTCTTCGATCTCTATGATTTTTATTTGTAGTTTGTTTTTATTTGCTAATTATATGAATATTAGTAACTTACAGTAACCTTTTTACTTATACATTGCAGTTATATAGAAAAGTTAAGTCTCGAATGTCCGCCGTTACGCTGGCCCTTCACCCGTAATCCGATCTTTTGAGACCAACTTTAATGCCAACCGGACCGAACACGGACATTTCTTTTCATGGAAACCTTTATTTCTCGACCTTTCACATGAAATTCTCTGTAAAATCACGTACGTAGATATCTTTATTATGGATCATGTATAAAGTAACTGAATAGATTCATATAAAATATAATTATATTTACAGGTTCAAGCGTAAGCCTTTGAACTTAAGGACGTGAAAATCCATATTTTGACTTTATATGTTTTGCCTATCACCATTACGGATGCATAACATGGCAGAGTTACAGTCTATGATCATCATCATCATTAATTTAAGAGCCCAGCTCTTGTCGGTGAGCAATTGCCACTGTTCTCTATCCTCTGCCTTTCTTTTGACCTCTTGATAAGACACGAGTCCTACTTTATCTTTCACTTGATGGCTTCTTCTAGGTCTTCCTCTTCCTCGCTTTCCTTTAATTTTCCCTTCCAATATTGTTTTAAAGAACTTGTCGTGCCGTATCAAGTGTCCAATCATCTTTCCTCTTCTATTGTCTATATTTTTCAATAAGTGTCTTTCCTCGTCATCTATTTTTAACACTATCTCATTTGTTATCATTTCTGCCCAACTGATGTTCTCCATCCTCCGCCAACACCACATCTCAAACGCAGCTAACCTTTCTCTGTCTCTTTGATTCATCGTCCATGTTTCACAGCCATAAAGAGCTATGCTCCAGATGTAGGTTTTAATGAGCCATTTCCTAAACGTGGTTTTAATTTTTGATTTGATTGAATAGATGTTTCTTCCTATTATAACAGATGAACATCTAGAGTCATGCGTTATCTGGCTACCCAAGTACCTAATGGTGTTAACGTGTTCAATTTTGATATTATCACGCTGGATTGGAATGTTTACTGATGGAAATTTTGATCCTGTTAGGGTTTTAGTTTTAGTAATATTTATTTATAGTCCAAAATCTTTAAAAGTACTGTCTATAACCTCAAGCAGTTTGGCCAAATCTTTTGTACTATCAGCTATCGCCGTAATATCATCCGCAAATCTGCTAAATCGTATACATTCTCCATTAAATTTAACACATCCTATCTCTTTTCCAAAATTGTTCTAAAAGAACACTCAATGAACGTGTAAATATCAAAGGCAACAGCGGACACTCTTGTTTCACTGCTTGCGCTATATTTTTCCTGATTTTTGTAAAGTTCGTAGTCTATGATACTTGTCATTAAATACAATAGTAGAAAATACATACATTTAATATTTGTTATATTTGTGGTACGTTGGCCCGTACGTATACTTATGTACCTACGCATGTTAGAAGCTGTACTTCTTGGAATAGTCACACTCGACGTTATGTGACGTATATTTTTTTTTAAACTGACCTTACTGTTATCCTGAGGGCCCTATCCAAAAACAGAGCCGCTGATGGCTTTTACAGCTTTACCGGGCTTGGGGGCGAGCGCTGAAGGCAACTCAGACGTATAATATTGATCGTATCTCATTACAATAAAACAAGAAGTTTAGCAACAACAAACAGGCCTCGTGTCGCAGTGGTAGTAAACCCTATTATTGAGCCGAGAGGTCGCGGGTTCGATCCGCGCCCATGACTGACTTTTGTGTGATGATCATAATTGTCAGTTGTGTGTCTGGGTTTAAATAATTATGTATATCAGCTGTTCAGTTACCATAATACAAGATTTGCTTAGTTTGGAATAAAATGGCCGTGTGTGAAATTGTGTCCTCATATATTTATTTAACTTCATAAGGTAGACACACGTCTACCTAAACAGTTACAATGTGTGCGTGCATTATAAAAAAAAAATCACTTACAACGCGTATTAGGAAATATAACTTCAAAAACCTTACTATTTTGCTAGAATAACATACATCGCTTTTAGTCGTCCATTATTATTAATTCCTCTTTAGTTCATTTTTATTATTCATCGACTTTATTCCGTAACATTTTAACATTACTAGTAATCTTTTAAAGACTATGAATTTATAAGTAGCAGTGTACCTAAGAGATTTTAAGTCTCAAAATAAACGCTTTTAACTTTATATGTAAAATAAAATAAAAATAAAATATGTCTTTATTACTGTACTTACAATAGGTGTTTACAATAGGCGTTAATTATATACAAAGTAAATAAGATAAATTTTAATTTATCGGCAACGGGGTTATGTAATAAAGCTTGACCTTCGACAAAGGTCTCCTCTAAAGACTTGCATCTTTCTCTATCTCTTGCTATTTGGATCCAAGTTGGGCCAGCTACTTTTTTAATATCATCCATCGTCCCATCTTTTATTTTGTCTACCTCGGCTTCTTTTATTCTCTCTAGGTTTAGTCCATTACTCTGTTTTATAATCTATGAACCCTTAGAAAAGCAAGAGCGAAATTTAAAAAAGTAACCGTTAGAAACACGTAATATAATAATATCAATGATACGAGAGTTATGAATATTATTAATATTTCGCTCTTTACATGAAAGCCATTTGCATTAAGTATCCAATTTCTAAGAAGCAGTCGAAATTGGATTCTTTTCCTTTGTACCTTTTTATTTGGTTCACTGGAATGTTACTAACAGTACGTGTATCATAATATATCATTTATAGAAAACTAAATTCAATATTATATTGTGTTATTAAGTCTTAAATGTAACGCAAGTAAACTGGACATAAAGTTCTGTAATATTATCTTTGTATAATGTATGTGTACTTGATACACACAATATTTAATTCAGTAAAATGATTACATTTCTTTTGGTACAAACAACTTTTAAACAGCAAATAAAATGAAAAACCCTTTTACGCAATCAACCGTAAATTTTTATATCAACAACCAACAAAGATCAAAGCCACAGCATAAGAAGTATAAACAACGTTTCAAAAACTCAAACGACAATGCGACGGCCCAAATAACAATATTTTACAAATACTTCGAAACGAAAACAAATGCGTTTGACGGACCCGACGGTTTTGTAATTTGTAGCTGTTTGAATGGCGAGTTTTATTGTTCTCTAGAGTGTTGATAGTGGAGGGAATGGGTTTCTTCACACAATATTTCACTCAGTAGTTTATTATTGAGTTTTGAACAATGAATATGTAAGGTCAGAAAGGATATATGCAAGGATCCCAACGTAGACATATTAGGCCTAAGTTACAACTGCTACAAATACAATGTTTTGAAATACATGTGTGGTGACTAAGTACCTAGGTTATTTATTTACACTATCTTGATTTTATGTACATTTAAACTTAATTACACTAAGAACTTATTTTTAGCATATGAGAACAACCTTTAATTAAGACAACACTTAGTTTCTAATTTACGCATGTTTAATTTTTTTATTTATTTAGTGAAGTCTATGCCTTGTTCGTAGCTTAATAAAATAAAATAAACGTATTTTGCTTACGTGTTCTTAACAAATCATTGTTCCAATATTAACAAGACAAATAATAAAAAGGAAACGTATAAATATCGTTCGGCAGAGCGCATCTGTGCTGCGATTTATTGTCGCGTGTGCCGAGACTACTATTTTTTTATTTAAGTCCATGTAGTGTTGAGCGTTCTATTCTTCATGAAATAATAAAGATCTTCGGAATTATTTTGTTACCGACAGGTTTGAACCAAATATATATATATATAATGATTAGTAATTTTAATAAATAAACAAATTTCTATTACCGTACTGCAAGTGTATTGTTTTTTTTTTTTTTAGAACTGACTACACTGTTAGCCTTAGGGGCCCTAAAGCCGCTGCGGCTTTTACAGCTTCACCGGACTTGGGGGCGAGCGCAGAGGGCACTCAGCCGCGAAAGTTTTGTGGACGACTCGCACGAGGGTGCCAAAGTGGCCGGACCTCGGCTCGGGCGGTCGTCGCGTTCGCAAATAGGTCGCGATCTATTCGAATCCCTACACCTACGATTCGAGCTAACTAAATATACACATAGGCACGTTCCCTTCCTCCTGGGAGGAAGGAAGGAACCGTGCGTATGTGTATTCAATAATCGGAATGTTTCTACACTAACTAGCGCTAACTAACTAGCGTAAAAAAAGAAAAAAAAAGGTCCCTCACAGAACCTATGTACCTGTGTGGTGTGCACGTGTGTATGTTCATACGTGTGTAGTGTTGTATGTAGGTAGCTAAGTGATGCACGTACAGTGTCACTTGTATCGCGCGGGCGGTTGCCTGACCCAAGGGTTTCACACCGAGGAACGGACCTAGGCTTGGGTTACCGCTAGAGAGGGTGGACGTGACGGGTGTGCTGGAGCGAAATTGACCGCCCGCCCTCTGCGGAGAGAACGGTGGTTACGCGGGCGTGGGCGCTGGCACGCTCTGTTTGGAGAGACGGATGTGTAATATTTATTCGAATTTTCGATGTGATCGTCGGGATCAATAAAAATATTGCGCGGCCGGCGTTTGCACCGGATGTCCGTGGGTGCCGGAACATAAGTGGCGGCTGTTTTTATTAACGGATTCGCGTGGTTCGACGCGGTGTCGAAATACGAACGGGAGAGCTGTTTAACCTAGGCATGTATCGAAGGAAGCTCCATATCTCTATGGAGATCTACGCTTCGAACATACCACGGGGCCCCGGTGAGACGATAGAGGAACCTATTCTGTATCGATTGTAACCGTTTGAAACTCGACTCGGACATATGTGCGAACACGGCGCAACTGTATGTCAAAATTGGTCGAATACACGTCTTGTAGAGCGTGAGCTTATGTCGCGTGGACATTTTACTCACCGAACACAACAGAGGATGCAACCGGCCCAGGACCCACGCGGCCCTGTTCCTAACCTTACGGATGTGGGGTCTAAAAGAGAGCCTACTATCTAGGGTTACCCCTAGATATTTGGTCTCTCTTACATACGGAATCGGATTATCGTAGAGCTTAACAGGTTTAAGCTTCCACGGTATCTGTGACGAATCCGCATCGAAGAGCATCGCGGCGCTCTTCGAGGGATTAACGGCTATACGCCACTCGTTAAACCACTTCCCGAGAGTGGTCACGGAGCGTTGGACTTTGTGTCTGAGGTGGGATCTATTCCTATCTGAGGCATATAAGACTGTATCGTCAGCGTATAGCCCTACCTCGACCTCCGGGAGTCGAGGTAGGTCACTGACGTACAGGTTAAATAGGCTAGGAGCCAGGATCGAACCTTGGGGAACGCCTGAGCGTATTGGACGGGGCGTGGACAATTCACCTTCCACTCTATAGCGAAAGGTGCGATCTGTTAGATAGTCGCGAATTATTTTAATTAGCCTATCGGGGACTTCAAAGTGATACAACTTGTAGATCAATCCCTCGTGCCAGACCTTATCGAAGGCCTTGGCAACGTCGAAAAAGACCGCAAGTGTACGGCGGGGTTTATAAAGTTCAGCAAAATTAAATGCAACGTGCTCCGTGAGGCGGTGCACTTGATGAGTGCAAGAATATCTAGCACGGAAACCGAATTGCTCAGGCGGATAGAGGTCTTTCTCCTCTATTACTGACTTGAGACGGTTCAGAAGGATCCGCTCGTACATTTTCCCTAAAGTATTTAGGAGACTGATCGGGCGATAGCTGTCGGGAAGCGACGCGCTCTTGCCGGGCTTACGGATACCTATGACTATGGCCTTTTTCCAGGCGGCTGGAAAATGGCAGTGGGCTATGGCTACATTGAAGATGCAGACCAAAAGAGCTATGAGGCGATCGGGAAGAAGTCTAAGTACTTCATTCCTGATCCCGTCGGGACCTGGTGCTTTTCTAAGCTTAAGGCTTTTTATAATGGAAAGAACCTCCTCAGACGTGACTGGGGACAGGGAGTCTGTCGCGGGGAGCTTATCCAGCTCCCGCACGCATCCATCGATACCCTCGACCCGGTCGGTATTTGCATCGACACTGTTCGGAGAGCACTGGCTCTCCAAACAAGTGGCGAGGCACTCCGCCTTGTCGCTGCTATCGAAGGCGAGCGGTATACCGGGACCCCTCTCGAGGGGGGGCATAAGATAAGAAGCCTCTATTTTGAGGCTGTGAGCTAATTTCCAGTAAGCCAGATGCGACGGCCTTAGCCCTTCGACGAGGGCGTCCCATCTGTGACTTCTGAGTTCTAATATACGGGCTCTAACCGATCTTTGAAGTGCGCGTAAACGTGCGCGGTTTTCCTCGGTCGGATAGTGGTCGTGCGCACGAGTCGCCGCGTTCTTTTCCGTCAACAACGCCCGCACGTCGGCAGGGAGTACGAAGCGGCGATCGCTCGCCTCTTCGACCTCTCTCGAGGCCTCTCCGATGCCGGCCTGCAGGTGGTCGACCAGGGAATCGATCGCGAGATCTACGTCCGCAACGGACCCCAATACGTCCGGGATCCTATCTAAGTTGGACGAGGACGGCCTGTCCGCAAGATAATGTTTTAGCTTGGCATAGTCAACCACTTGGACCGAAGGAGGGCTAGAGTCGTCTGGTTGACCTAGCTGCATGATGACCGGACGGTGGTCGGAGTCGAGCTCGTGTACGACCCGAATGAGTCGTAACCGAAGCGCGATACCTTTAATGAGAGCTACATCAAGCACTGTCGGCATACAGTTGTCTTGAAAGTGGGTGGGAGTGGGTGGCGCTATGACATCAAAGTTTAGCACGTTCGTTAGCTCTTCGAGTTTAACCCCATTACTGGAGTCTCTCCAATTGCCAAACGAAGTGTGTCCACAATTGAGGTCACCCGCTATAATGACCGATTCACCGAGCGAAAGTAGCTTTTCTAGGTCAGACCTGAGAGGCTCTTTCCTCGGCGAGAGATAAACTGAGACTAACGTTATGGACGGGTGGTCGGTCATTCCTAGTCTACACACGGATACTTCCATATTGGTAAGTATCGGAGAATCTACCGGCGTACAATATAACGATCGTTTGTAATAAATGAGAGTGCCGCCCCCGCGGCCGGCCCGGTAATTTCTTACAATATTGTAGTTCGCGATTTTTGGATCACGTTTAGCACGCTTTAAGAGCGTCTCCTGCACTAAAAGAACATCTACTTGGTGATCTTTAAGAAAGGTCGCGACGAGATCACGCTGCGGAAGTAGGCTTCGCGCGTTAAAAAATGAAAGATTTAACGCTTTCGGTTTAAACTTAGCCATTGAAAGGCCCTAATTTTTATTACTACTCGCCTCGCGATCGAGACGTTGTAGTGTCTCTACGAGGCGGGGGAACGCGCAAGCGGTCTTGATGAGACCGAAGCGCTCCAAATGGTCGTTGTATTCGATGAGCTCGCGGATATCGTGCTCGCGGATGAGCAGTATCATTAGGTCGTTACTATTGACGACAGTGTTAGCGGGCGCGCGGGGCGCAGGAGCGCGGGGCGCGGGAATATCCATAGCCATAAGGGGCTGTGGATTGGGGCGGCGGGGGCCCCATGCGTTCTGCGATGAACGCACGGGTTGCGGTTGCACCACGCGGGGTGCGGAGGGGCCGGCGGCGGCCGGGAGCTGGCGCGGGACCGGCAGCGCGGGAAATTCCCCTGACGCCAGCAGGGGTTGCGCTTTGATGGCTGAGGCGGGGGGCGCCGCCCGGGGGGCCGCCTGCCTCTGTGTACGTGGCCGCGTGGTACGCGGGGCCTTGGGGCAACCGCGATAATTCGCGGGATGCCCCTCCTCCCCGCATAACACGCAGCTCGGGGGGACGACGGAGTCACGCTCGCGCGTGCACTCCCGTGTGGGGTGGTCCTCTCGGCACTTTACGCACCGCGGACGAGAATGACAGTTACGGGCAGCGTGCCCGTACAGCTGGCAGTTGTGGCACTGCGCAGGCTGGTGGTTTTTGTGTGGGGGCTCCACGTTAATCCCGGAGAGCCCGCACACCGTCTCTAGCTGGAAGATGGCCTTTCCCTCGGGGGAAAGGTCCAATATGGCCACTACCATTTGTAGTGGCCGCTTATCTTTACTGTACATCCGGTGTACTTCCCGGATGGGATAACTTTGCTCCTTGAGCGAGGAGCACACCTCCGACGGGTCGAGCTCCACCGGAATGCGGCGGATGACCACTCGGAGGACGCGCTCCTCCGCGAGCGAATACGTATAAAATTGCAGACCTTTCTGCCGGAGGAGGGTGGTTAGTTTACGGTGAGTTTCCGAAGAACTCACCGAAATAGAAATCCCGTTGACTATGTTTCTAGCCTTGTGGTAGTCGAGTTTGAAGCAAGTGTATTGATATCATTATACAATAAATACTCTCTGCAAAGTTGTAGGGCACTGTATCAAAGAATTGTTTCACCATATACATAGTTTAAATGCTGTTATAATTATGCACCTTAACGTATTTCGTTTCGGGATGATTTTATGTAGGTATATGTAGCTAAATAATGGCTTTTGGCACAATTTCAATACTAGACACAAATATAAAATACTAATCCCATCTTTTAGACATGATAAGTCAAATATATTTTTTAGGTTAGTTTTATAGTTGTTAGCTTCTACAATAAACATTTGAAGCTCATAACCGATTTTCTGAACAATGAGTATAAGAATAATGTTAAGCAAGTTTTATTATCAAAAGGAATGCATCATTACATGAATTACAGTGAAGTCCCACTTTGTAGATGCATTTAAAATTACAATAAAATGTAAACAACACATAAATCGTTTTAAAAAAACATTGATAAACCGGATCGAGTTTCTTACAGACAGACTGTCTTCGCGACGATTGGGATGTTTTACGAACCGGTAGAGTATTTTGACAATAATACAGTATTTTCGATTTTGATTTTTTTAAAGTAAACCTTTGTCAAACCTTCTATAAGTCTACCAGATGACGGAAACCACCATATAGGGGCACAGGCTAGATGTGCATATTATGTGTATCACAATATAGCACGGCAAATCTCAAAACGGCTATTCACAAAAAGAAGACCGTAAAGCGCAGAAAATTCATCATTACATTATTTCAAACTCTGTAAACCAAAATACGTTGTCATTAAAATTAATGGACTAAATAACTCATAGTTTTATTGTGTTAACTGTGAATAGTTGCTTTGTCACTGATAGAGCGGTGGCATGGCGACGGCATACCAGTACGGGACACGCGGCGCCTGATTAATTCAGTTCAGCCCGACTTCTGTTTAGGCGCTTAACAGACGAACGATATTTCATTAATGGAAAAAAATCACTCGTTTACTTTAACACGAGAGTTTTGTATAATGCAATTATTTACACTAATGGGAGATAGTGATGTATGGTAAGACGTGACTGGGCTTTGAAATTGTTTGATTAAATCTGATTTGTATAATCTTAGCTTTTATAAAAAGTTACAAATTGAAAGTTGAAACTGAGGTTATTTACAAATTGTACACATAATTAGTATTAATAAGACAGTTTTCTGTAAAACACTTACAGGTGCCAAGTTCCACGGCAGTTCCTTTCATTATAACTGTAGGAATGTATGTTCTTCAATTCATTTAGAAAACAATTTGTTAATTTCTTTGATATGAGATTTTTAACTTGGCATGTCTTATTTGTGATTAACTTGTAACAGTGACTCTCTTTTGGTTTATCGCGTTACGGGATCAGCCAGTGTACATTCAGCTACCGAGAGGCTTGGAAGATAGTTTGTGAATATCTCGGTGGTTGCCTTTGTTTTTAAAATGTCAGTGTTTACCAATGAACATAGTATAAAAGCTTCTTTTAAAAAAGATTTATTAATTATTTCTTTGTATTCTTCTCTGTAAACACTTTTATTTGATACACACACAAAAAATATCTGGTCTGGTCTTCAGGAGTCCGTCATATTGGATTTAGAATGATATTACTTAGCTAACCATGCAATGTCATCCAAATTAAAAGTGTATGGAAAATTTTAGCTCATCAGTTGGGGACAACTGGTTTTGACAAGATTTGACCCATACTAACAAAGCAAGTTAAATAAAAGTTTGTAAAATTGTATTATTGTAAATATAAATTGAATGTAAGTATAATCTAAAGAAATCGCAAACGTGTAGATCTGTCTCACGCCTAATATGGCCGATTGATGTTTCACTTAGCGTTTTATTTGATCGCGGGCGCGTTCCCTTTGTCACTAACGGTCGTTAGGCGCACGCTGCCTTTTATTTGTGACTCTATTGCTTTTATTGTTCTATCAACACCCTTGATTTATCGGCAATGATACCTCTGCTTATAAATACCTCGGTGTAAAGCAGTAAATATGCACAATATATATATTATTTCTGTTTATTTAACAATGAGATCGCTTCCTTCGTTTGTTGGTCAGACTTCGATAAGTTTTAGATAGTTTTTCGTTATGTATAGTAACTTGACATGATAAATACAGATATGGTCTTCGATGGCATGGTGAAAATAGTTTAATAAGAGGGTTAGTTAGACCTTGAGACATCGCTTACTATTGAGCCAAAGACCTCGTTGGATTCGATCTCCCTACAGGATTTACTTTAATATAATATGACAAACGTGATTATCAGATCTTTGTCCGGGATGTTAAGTATCTATATTATATATAATGTACGTTCACCAGATATGCTTAGTTTAGAATCAAATGACCGTATGGGAGGTTGACCGCTCATATTATTCTAGTAACAACTGTCGCACTATCGCTATCTTTACAAGTAGGTGAAATTAAGTCACATCCCCAGTGTTGGAAAAAAATGTATAATACATCGCCATTTTCCAATTCTTCTTCCATTTGTCCGGTTTAAAGTGTCCGAGATTAAGATATCTTATGCTTAATATAACCGATTGATGTTTTTGCTTAGTTATTTATTTGCCAGTCTGCACAGTCGCTAATAGTCTTTGGGTGTACGACGTCCTTTTGTGTCCATGATTTACTCGTTTTGTTGTTGAATCTTCTCTCCTTAATTAATCGTTAACAATATAACAAACGTCAATACTATAAATAAAATGAATGTACCTACTGAATACACTTAAATATTCTCTAAATAAATTTGTAAGAGAACAAAATATATGGCAAAGAATTAGAACTGAATTATGAATTAATTGAATTAATACGGCACACCTTTTGAAATTTGGAAAAGAACTGTGAACATAATACTGTAAAATATTATTTTTTGTCAATACTTTGCTCAGTTAAATAAGTCAGTTTACCGGGTGGTGAAATACCTACCTTTCAATCCAATAAAAATGGGGACCGCCAAGAAAGAACGATTGTTTTACTTATATTGGTTTACAAAATAAACTATCATGAATAGATCGGTATAATACGACCATACTTTGTGAAAATCCAACCGTTATTCCCATCCCATTAGAAGCCAATGTACGAGTACTACCACACAAATATAAAATTTTAACCTATCATTAATAGTCAAAGACAAAGACTTTAATCATCACTGCGTATTGGCGATTTCAAACGCTGGATACCAATCACTATCAATGGAATATTTCTCGAGAGGTTTCCTTATGCCGTATTATTTTATCTAAACGTTGGTAGTTGGTAAATATACCTACGAGAATTTCAAAAACACTCTTAGATTTACCTCGCGTATATACCTAGAAATATTTCTAGGATTCGTTTTATCTACGTAAAAGTGTCTATAAAATTAAAATGAAATAAATAGGTATTTTTAAACAAAATTGTGTATAATTTTTACTAAATTTGCGGTATAAATGAAAATACAACAAAGACAAAAATTGTTTACATCACCTGGCTCCACTGATATCTCGTAAGATATGATAATCTCGATTTATAGTAACACTTTACATAAAATGTGGCAACCCTAAATACATTACCGATATACAGGAACACGAATAAAGGATAAAAAATTATAATATTAAATAGCCTGTATCAGTTCCGCTGCTGGGCAACGGCTTCTTCCCAAGGAAAAGTACAAGCTTAATCACCACGCCAGCCCAAGACGTATCAATGGCGATTTCAATCGTCGCGAAACCAACGCTTGTATATTTTTCTCACATACAGTAAGAACATTTCTCAAGCATTCAGATTTCCTCACGATATTTTTCCTTTATCGTCAGGGGCGTCAGCCGACAGTCTTACCAATATGAATTAGTAAATATATATGCGAATGCCGAAAAATACCTTGGTTGGTTGGTTGGTTGGTCCGGTCAACCACCACGACTTCTTGATACGACACCATCCATCACGAGGACACTGGATCGATATTTCAATAATATAACAATACGAGAAGATTTAACAAGATGAACAAAACGCAACAGTTCAAATATGTTTTTAACAGTTACCATTCTTTATAATACGAACCTAAATCTAAATCGAATATAACAACATTCGCAAAGTACTTCCCACCTTCGCCAGTCACTCTTAACCCTTCTCTCGATTCGGGGAGGGCCGAGAGTGCCCTCAACGAGTCTGAGTGCCGGCCGACGCGACGTGTTGGCCCTAATGTACCGAGAGCTACAAGAGAGTAGGCAAAGATTCCGGGAACCAAATGAACACTTGTGCAGATATTTTGTAGGGCGCAAGCTCCTTCAATGTAACCAACCCATATGTGAGAATACTTGAAGGTATTTTTCAGGGCACGAATTCAACATTATTTTTACGTAAGACTAGCTGTGCTCCACGGTTTCTAACCCGTGGTAAATTTATTCAACCAACTTATTAAAATGTATTCAAACGTTAATATCACTTCTTATAATTGCATACACATTTGCCAGATTGCTTGACATTCATGGTTACTGCCTCGCTGCCTAAGGTCGTAGCGTGAAGTTTTATAGCTTATAACGTTCCTCAATAAATAAGTTATAAAATACAAAAACATTTTTTCTAATCAGATTGGTACTTCCAGAGATCAGCGCATTCAAACAAACAAAAAACAATATGTTCAGCTTTTTAATATTAGTAAGTATAGAATTATAGATGATACCTACGTTTAAAAATAATCTGATTCCTTACTAATTACTCTCGTGAATTTTTGTTTCCTAATATCTTCCATTCCGTTCGGGAACTTTAGGGCTATCTAGCTCAAGTAACGCTTGTCCGGTTTTACTATTTACTAGCTATGCCAGCGGCTGCGCTGTCATCGACTATAGAATGCCGTTGATCAGGCACACGCGCGCGAATCGTAGTATTATCCCACTCCCGCTCCTGTTATTTTAAAACAAAAATGCTTATTGTAGGTGATCCTTGGAAGATAGAGATATGCTCCAGTTGACATTTTTGTAGGTTTTTTTAAGATCTACAATGATGCAGTACATTAATTTACCCACCGTAAGCCATTTAAGTGACCGTAATGAGTCACCATAACTAGTTTTTTTTATTTATTTACGCGGAACCCTAATTCTTTTTAAATAAATATTATATTATATTATTTTGAATATTAACTCCTGATGTTATAAATATTTTCTCTATCCTTGACATGATTGAGGAAAGTTTAAAATAACTTTATTGATTGAAGTACTTACGTTTGGTAATAACTGGTAATGGTATATCTCGACTTACCTGCAAAAATAAAAAAAGTTAAATAAATTGAATACAAAAGGTGTTTTCAGAAATGTTAGCTCGTCCACATAGAGTTGCTGCGTGGTATGATACGACGATTATGTTCGACTAGATTTTCAGTATATATAAAGTACTCTGTGAACTAGATCGCGACTACTAGGACGTCGCGTCGCATCACAACGTAAGCACAGTAGAACTAGTGTTGCCAAGTTAGCCATCTTTCGGCAATATCTAGCAACATTTGAGATCCATTTGGGCAATAGTATCAAATTTAATTGGTTAATTATTTTAGACACAAATTTAGCCTTTTATAATAATACGTAACATTTTATACTTCCATATGATAACACTTGTTTTCACACATCTACAATGCAAACGGTGCGTCAGTATTTCATTATTTGAATGATTTGAGTGAGTGAGTGACCGTGAAGATATCGACTAGCCTACAAGCCTTTCGGCAACTGGATATACATTAAATGATCCCGAAACCCGACACTTATATTAAGCGTACTAATTTTTACACGATCCAGTCGAACACAATAATTGTCGCAATTTTGTCTGCAATTGTAATAACACCCAACAACGGTACGTTGTTGAAGTAAGAAAGACGACGTAAAGCCATTTGGATAAATCAGCAGTCGTTGCCATTTTATAAAAAAAAATGTCTAATTCGTTTCGGGCCATGTCCAATGTGTACTGGGTAATTGGTAATAACACTGGGTTGCCCGTCATAATATTCATACTTAGAAAGGTAGGTTAGTTAGAAAGGCTTACTCTTTAAGTAATTTATAATGGAATTTGTCTGAAATTATTTCTTCGAGTACATTTTATTTGTTAGTCGACTATTATAATACCTACTCGGTAAATTGTAAAGCTTAGTTAGCTGTCATAATTTTCCTTTTAACTTCTTTATAAATACTGCCGTGTTTTTTTCACATATCCAAAAACAACGATTTCGCGAGCACGGAGCGTGGGGAGACACTTGGCTCTAGCAAAAATATTTAACGATTTATCCAACGACCAACCATTAGGTTTTTTTTTTCAAGGTTTTATTTTACCACTGTGTTGGCGTAATAAATAAATTACAGCTTTCTGGTACAAAGAATCTCTGAGCTAAGCCGCGGACAGACAGCCGGACATGGTGAATCTATAAGGATTCCTTGTTGACTTCGAAACCCTAAAAAAGATAGCAAAGAGCCTCAAAAAGGCATACACGTCACAACAATTTGAACGGTCACTACAAACTGGTACTGATGATTGCGTTTAAATGTTATTTCGGTCTTTCCAAACTCACACTTAATTATCCCTTTACAATTAACTTCATCAAAATGAATATTATACGTAGCGTTATTTCTTTTAACACTCGCCAAGTTGTATTAAATAGAACGAAACATTCAAATACAGGATGGGCCAGAAAGGCGTATTATTTTAAAAACACTCTTGCGTTTGAACTTTATGAGCGGGGGCTGCGCGGGTGGTGGGGATGAGAAGCTCGGTTCTCGGAAATTTAGTCGCGATGGATTGCTTCACCGGAGCGCAGCGTGCATTCTGCGTTAAACATTATAAAAATGGCGATTTGTGCTCTATTATTCGACGTTTATTTCGGCGTGAGTACGGATTACACGACGTAAATCAGTGTCCGAAGGAAAGTGTAATTCGATCGTGGGTCAGAAAGTTCGAAGCTACTGGTTCGACTCTCAAACAGAAGCCTGCGGGACGCCCAAGGTCTACAAGAACGGAAGACACAATTGAACAAGTTAGAGCTTCAGTTCCAACGTAATCCTGGTCTATCGACTCGCAAGCGATCAGCTAAACTTATGATGTCCAGAACATCTTTGCGTCGCATTTTGTTGAAAGATTTGAATATGCACCCGTATAAAACTCAACTTGTGCAGGAATTACTGCCAAATGACCCAATTTTACGACGAGCTTTTGTTGAAACAATGCTGGAACGCTTTCAGAGTTTCAACAATATTCTGTTCTCCGACGAAGCCCATTTTCACTTAAATGGGCATGTCAATAAACAGAATTGCCGTTACTGGGCTGCAGAGAACCCACGTGCAAAACATCAAAAGCCCTGCATTCGCTGAAACTAACCGTTCGGGCGGCCATTACACGGAATTATCTGACCCTATTATCTTTGAAAATCAAGAAAGGCAATCTGTCACTGTAAATTCCGACCGATATATAGCCATGTTAAGGGATTTTTTCTTTCCCCAACTGCAACAATTTGAAGCCTAGAATCGTGCGACGTGGTTTCAACAAGATGGTGCGACATGCCATACATCTAATGCTTCGTTGGCGGCTGTAAAAGAGATGTTTGCTGGGAAACTTATATCACGCCGAGATGACATTGCATGGCCGCCTAGAAGTCCGGATCTGGCGCCACCGGACTTTTTCATGTGGGGATACCGGAAAAGTAGAGTCTACTCCAATAACCCAGTCAGGATTAAGCAGTTGAAGATAAATATCCGAGAAGAAATGGCAGCTATTCCTCGCGCAATGTGTCAGCGAGTTTTTACCAATTTGAGGTTCAGATTCGAGGAATGTTTTCAACGGGATTGTGCACACCTGAATGATATAATTTTTAAGAAATAAATTTTCCAGGTGTCTATTTTAATTGAAATAAAGATGTGTATGTGTATTGTATTTTTTTTTATTTTTTTTTTATTCGCAAACCTTTCTGGCCCACCCTGTACATCTCGGCAAGTAATTTGAACTTCTTAAACTTTATGTGAAGTTTTATTATACGAAAAAACTTTTTTCATATCTAACCCTCCCCGACAGTAACAATACACAATAACTTTCCCTATCCACTATTTAATACAAGAAAATTGCTCCGACAAAATATTATGACCAACGAAATATGTTGGTATTTACGTAAGGAAATTTTTTATAACATTAAAACATAAACTTTTATGAGGCCCTCTCTCACTATAGGCCGGGAGTTAAGGTTGAAAACTATTACGATATTAATATTTTTATTAGCACTTTTTGTGGAAACTATTTTTTTATTTCATCTCTACCTACTGAGTGTATGGATATTGAACTATATCATAGTACCGTACTTTATTTATGTTTTATGTACGTACTGTTGAATAATTACTTTGAAAATATAACATGAAATCAAATGTATAAAATAATAAAAAAACATACCAAAAGGGTTTAGAAAATAAAAACAAACTAAATTAATGTTCCGCGTAAGTGGTCACAGCGGACGCGCGTGTCTCACTCTCCGTTCGACCCCGCGATCGTTGTTTTGAATTTACGCGACAAGTTATTATTTACTTATAATCACGTTAAAATAATGTAAACTGGGCAACTCCTGGTAACAGGAGACCCTTTACATAATAATGTATCAAACCTCAACGTCTCAAAAACCACAAATGTCACAACTACCCTCAATGTCTCAAGAAGTACCCAACGCATCAAGTTATGCAAATGTGACTTCATCCACTTGTTTTCCGAAGAAAGATCAAGCTATTATACTAGATTCCATTGACGGAATAACACTCAGAGAGTATGTCATTGCATTGTCATCTATAACACCCGCGGCATCTATACGATTCATATCTCGCATATCGAATGCACGTATATGTATTTATATGGACTCCAAAAAAACAGCTGATAACTTAATAGAAGAAAATAAAAAGATTATTATTAAAAACAATAGTTTGGAAATTAAACCGCTGATTACAAGAAATAAAAGAATTGGTTTATCAAACGTTTGTCCCGTCATACCCAATTACGTCATAGAACAAAAATTCGAAGAATTAAATATAAGAGTAATGTCCCCACTAACATTTATGAAAATTGGAGTAAAGGACCCAGGATTTTCCCATATATTAAGTTTTAGAAGACAATTATATATTAGCCCAGAAGATGACACACGTCTCCCAGAATCATTCCAAATAACCTTTGAAGGGACCAACTACTGGATTTATACATCTACTGATGCTCTGAAATGTTTTACCTGTAATACGTTAGGTCATTTAGCGAAAAATTGTCCACAAAATATAACAAATATTCAAGACTACCCTCAAGAAACGGATAATCAATTATCTAAAGAAATAAATGAAATATTTAACAGAAACGACGATCTAATACCTACTCAACCCCATTCTGAACCTGTATGTCCCATTCCAATAACACAGGAATTTCCACAACCGTCCCAGATTAATCTAAAAGGGCAAAAACGAAATCGTTCAACTACTACAACCGACTCCTCCAAAGTAGAAATTATTACACATAATACACAAGAAAATGACTCTGATAGAATGGAGCTTGAAACCGATGACACAAGCAGCAATATTTCACTAGAAGATGTAGAAATCAAAACAAAAGCAAAGAAAAAACTAAAGAAGAGCGAAACGACTGACGAAGAAATTTGGAAAAATATAGAAAATATTATGACTGAATTAAACAACGAAAATATGTTCCCTATTAACTTAGATCAGTTTATAAGTCTATTAGACAACTGTCGAGGAAAACAAAGTATTAATGAATTGGTATATTCGTATACAGATAATGTAAAAGATCTTATTAAAATGTGTAACAAACTACACTGCAAAATGAACAAAAGCTTGAAAAATAGATGTTCACGCTTAACGAGAAAATTAAATGAAATGCTGATTGCTACCCAATTTATGAATTCTGATAAGAACCAATAACTCATATTAATACTTTATATATTACAAATTAATTATAGTTAAACTATACCTAATTAGTATGGATATACTACAATGGAATGTAAATGGTTATTTCAAAAGACTCGAAAATATGAAAGTATTAATAAATCGCTTGTGTCCAACTTGTATTTGTTTACAAGAAACAAATTTCACTTCTAACAACTGTGCCTCTATAACAGGATACGAACATTTCTACAAAAATCGAATGCAAAGTAATAGGGCTAGTGGTGGAGTGGCTGTTTTTATCAAATCTCACACAATCCCAGAAAGAATAACATTAAATACCAATTTAGAAGCAGTTGCGATAAAAATTAAATTTCCTTTAACTCTTACACTATGTAACGTCTATTTGCCAAATAGTAATCCTCTCATCAAAAATGATTTAAATGATCTCATCTGCCAGCTTTCAACTCCTTTTATAATATTAGGCGATTTTAACGGCCACCATTTTTATTGGGGTTCCGACAAATGTGATACCAGAGGTAAGATAATAGCGGAATGGCTTGATGAACATAATAATTTATTTTTATTAAATAACGGCCAACCTACTCACTTTGACAGCAATACTGGTCGTACAAGTAATATAGATCTAACTTTGGCTTCACAAGATATAACTTCATATTTTGAATGGAATGCTCTAGAAGATTTGTATGACAGTGACCATTACCCAATTTCAATTAGATCTCAATTTATTGATGAGCATTTATCAAACAATGTTAGATTACCAAAGAAATGGAAGTTCGATAAAGCAAATTGGGCCATGTTTCGTGAAGAAGTTGAATTATGTATCTCTGAATTAACACCTTCAAATCAAATTTTTGAAGACTGTGTCAATGATATAGTCAAAAAGTTTACTGAAGCCATCCTTAAGGCAGCTGACAAATCAATACCTAAAACATCCGGTACCTTAAGGAAAAATTGTTTGCCATGGTGGAATGATGAGTGTAAAAACGCAATTAGAGAAACCAAAAAGGCCCTTAAACTTTTTAAGCGATATGCCAGACATGATCCGAATTCGATGTATAAAATCGAATATAAGAAAAAGAGAGCGTATTATAGAAGACTAATTAAAGAAAATAGAAAGAAATATTGGGAAAATTGGGTCTCATCAATTAATAACAAAACCCTCATAGGGGATATGTGGAAAAAGATACAAAACTGAACCACGGCAACATTAAATTCAACAATATTGTACTCGAAAAGACCGACGGAACATATACATCTAACCCTATGAACACTTCTAACTTATTAGCTGAAAATTTCGCAACTAATTCTAGTTCCCGTAATTATGATGAACAGTTCGTTGAATACAAAACTAGCCAGGAGTTGGATACATATTTTGATGTATATAATAATTACAGTCCTATCAACAAAGAAATATCTATGCATGAATTGTTATTAATATGCTCTGAAATCGGTAATTCTAGTCCAGGGCCAGACAATATATCAAATATTATAATTAAGCATTTACCATTCAGGGCACTAGAGTATTTACTTCAAATATATAACTATATATATAAAGAACAAGTATTTCCTGATAGTTGGAAAGAAGCTTTAGTAGTTCCGATATTAAAACCAGGAAAAATATCCAGTTTAAAAACCAGTTATAGACCCATATCTCTTACATGTAATATGTGTAAAATACTTGAAAAAATAATATCTAGAAGAATCAGATGGTACATAGAAACAAATAAACAATTGTCACCATTTCAGTATGGATTTCGTCAATTTAGATCAACAACCGACCATTTAATGAGTATTGAAAGTGAAGTACTTGACAGTTTTGCAAATTATAATTATACAGTAATCGTAGCATTAGATATTGAAAAAGCTTATGAAATGGTTTGGAAACACAGAGTTCTTAAAATATTACAAGATATTGAAATTAATGGAAATGCCCTAGCTTTTGTTAGAAACTTCCTTTCAGAAAGAACTATAAAAGTAAGAATCCAGGATACAATATCTAATCCTGCTTGTATGGAAAACGGTTTACCTCAAGGTTCGGTACTCAGCGTAATATTATTTTTACTGGCTATTAACGACGTCCTCTCACATATTGAAAAACCAGTAAAGGGGTTTCTGTTTGCTGATGACCTGACAATAACTTGTAGTGGTAAAACATTAAAACCTACATTAAAACTTATCCAAAACACACTGAATAATCTTCAGGAATGGTGCAAGAAATCTGGTTTTAAATTTTCTAAAACTAAAACTGAATTCATAATTTTAACAAATAAGAAAGATAAAACTAGAAACGTGCAATTAACATTAAATGGGCATAGTATTAAAGAGGTAAATAAATTGAAAATTTTAGGACTTATATTTGATAAAAAAATGTCTTGGAATTCACATATAAATAATCTCAAGGCAGAATGCTACAAAAGGTTGAACATAATAAAGGTTTTATCATCATCAACATGGGGGTCTGAAAGAAATTGTTTAATAAATACATATCGTGCCTTAATAAGACAAAAAATAGATTACGGTTCTGTAATTTATGATTCTGCAAAACAACGTTCACTTAAATCCCTAGAAAGTATTCAAAACACTGCTCTTCGACTGAGTATTGGTGCATTTAAGACAAGTCCAATTAAGAGCGTCTTAGCTGAAGCTGGAGAAATGCCATTAGAATTTAGAAGAAAGGAACTTGTAATTATGTACGCTGTAAATATTTTATCTCGACCTGAAAATCCAACTTACCAAAATTACACTAAAACAACAGCTGTAGACATAGAATATGAACTTCAACCAAATTTAAAACAGCCTTTACGAATCAGAGCAACCAAATACTTAAAAGAATTGAATCTTACAATACCAAAAATATTTCCAAAGAAATTACTTACCTCTGGTCCATGGGAAAACTTTGAACCCCCAATTAATCTTGAAATAGCTAAAAACTACAAAGATGACACACCGCAATGCATATACAAAAATCTATTTTATGAAGTGAATAGTAGATATATCGACTGTAAGACCATCTACACGGATGGGTCAGTTATAAATGGAAGATCAGGATGTTCAGTGGTAACTGGTGATAATAGTTACCGATACAGACTTGGCGATTTTAACTCAATTTTCAGTTGTGAAGCAATAGCTATTCTGAAAGCTTTAGAAATTATATCTAATGAATCTAGTGGAGACAAATATATAATATATACCGATTCAAAATCATGCTTGACAGCTTTACAAAATGTAAAAAATACAAACACTCTTATCACAGAAATCAAGCAAAAAATGATAAATATACTAAAAAACAATAGCAAATTTGAAATTATATGGATTCCGAGTCATCAAGGAATAATTGGTAACGAAAGGGCAGATAGTGAGGCGAGACATGCAACTAATGAGAGTGAAAATTGGCATTTAAATAAATCAACTCCTAGTGAATTACATAAATACTTTAAACTTAAAATTAAAACCCTTTGGGATCATTCTTGGAAGACAGAAAATACAACTTTGTTATTTAATATCAGAAAATCAATTTTTGAAAAATCTCCTACTGCCTTTACCTGTAGGAAAAGTCAAGTGATTATCACCAGATTGCGTATTGGGCACACAAACATGACACATCTTCATCTAATTACTAAAACTGATAGAAACAAATGCAAGTGTGGAGAAGACCTGACTGTCCTACATTTATTAGTAGAATGTTCAGCATTTGACCAGGAAAAACGGTTGTGTAAAGTTCCTAATAATTTAAAAGACTGTTTAAATAAAGATGGATGTACTCAAATCTTAAACTTTTTGAAAATGATAAATGTTTATGGACTAGTTTAATCTACTGTACTTTATAATGTGTATTGTTAATCGTGGTCGCTAATGACCTGAGATGTTAAAAAGCGACCTAAAATAAATAAATTAAAAAAAAAAAAAAAAAACTAAATTAATAAAAATGAAACAAATAAACCGACGACTTCAACAAAAAACTTGACTAATTTTTCTATTTTTTCTTTTTCATTGATTCCCAGACGTCGTACTTAAATATAATATAGCCTATGACCCACCCACCCATAATTAAGACGAATCTAACGACACCTCGTATGCTAAAATCCATCAAGCCGTTTAGGCTACAGAGCGTTCCAAAGAAATAGACATACATACATTAGCTTGAAAAACATAACCCTCATTTTAAGCAGTCAGGTAAAAAAGGGTGTACGTATGTAAGTCATACTCCGTTGGCGCAACCTAACAAAAATAACTCCAAAAATTTTATCACACGTGCCAACAACATGATGAAGTTAGTCATAAATGGTAATAATTACTTCTTTTAATTGTGTAAAGATAATTTAACGTTGTATAAATAAACACCGTGCTAATTTCATTAAAAATTCACATTACTATCATTGATCATGTCGTACTTCCCTCACATGAGGCGCGCGTAACTTTCAATTTTATCCTCTCTTAAACGCGACAAATGAAGTATGACTTAAATTATTATTAATTTATTCCTTTCTGCAATTATATAGAATAAAAGTATATAAAGTAATGTAAAATACTATCCATTCTTATTTATTAAATATTCGTCTTCTAAAAGCGCATATATTGGTAAAAGCGTATCGTATTATAAATAGACACAGTTATCTTATTTATTCAGCTGTTGTACATAAAATAGGCGACGATAGACATGTTTACTTTGTGAACTATTATCAGTTGCTGGTTATGATAACTCATGTCAACTACATTTCTAGTTATTGACATCTGTGTAAATATGCATATTTTGGACTCTACAAAATAAAATATAGAGGTATGAAATGTGTAAATACTGAGATGAAAATTGATAGAGAAGAGTGGAAGAAGACAGGACGATGTGCGGATCCTGCTTAACATGGGATAAAGGCAAGAAGAATATAATAGAACAAGCACAATTACGGTGACATGTCATCTTTTTCATATATTCTTTTATTTGCATTATACATATTTGAATTCACGTGTGCTACCTACTATTTTCTGTTTTTATTTGTATTGGATCGTAGGCCGTCATATTACAGGCATAGCTTAGCTTAGTTAGAGTTAGTTAAAGTTATAGAGTTAGAGTATCTTATTAGCTATAGTTAAAGGTAAATATGTTATAAGAAAACGTTTTTGGTAAGATTTTTTTTTTTTTTTTTATATAAAGAGTCTGAATTAACTAAAAATTGAAGTTAATAATATGTTACTAAAACTATAGGTTATCTTATTATAATAATATATGTATGGTATATCAGGCAACGTCTATCCACGTCTGACTAATAGAAAATTTATTGGAGGCCATCGACTGACGTAAATTATTTCGCTGTGCAGCTGCAGGCCTAAGATCCAAGATGGCATTTTGCGTGTAAAAACAATTCAAAACTTTACTGTGTACATTAATTTTAAACAAATCCGGTTTCGTACTTACACATTTTGCTCCGCGGCGCCGTAAAAGAAATTTCCCTTGAAAAGATTCTCCGTGTGGGAAAACTTCCATCGGCGGAGATAAATAAACAGGCTTGGAAAGTACTCGTATTTAGAAATGACGACGGTCGCTCGAAAATAATTTGATTATTACTAAAATAGTGATAAGTCGGGTCGGTAACTAAATACTTATTAATTTTCTTTTTGAGTTTAATATATCAATAACAATTTAATGGTTTTGATTACTCTACCACCATCTTCTATACTGCGATAAAATCTGGGAGTAAACAATTTTTGGAAATTTGTTTCAAACACCTTCTAGGTAGAAAATAATACACATGAATATACATCTATTCATTAATGCACATTTAAAAGCTTTACAAGAATATTTTTCATCTAAAAAAAAAAATACATACCACAAAAACGCAGCTGGACGTCATCAATCAATAAATAAAACGAAGATTTAAGGTATTATTTGCAAAGTTGATATTACTAGATTTTTGGCAATGTAATTTATTCAGCGCATATAATTTTAAAGCCACTATTTCAATATTTAATACTAATCATTTCAGAGTCACATATCAAAAGTTAATACTCAACCCATTGAACAAACGTCACATTTTCTATAAGACGTTTAATCACGTGACTCGTACAAAAATAATAATTTTATGTACATATGGACAATTTTAATTTTTTTTTTCCAGATTTATATTATTTTATGCTTTTAATCAATAGACAAATATTAAAAAAATAATTAACTTTAATTATAAAACATACTGTCAACTCGCGGTTTGTATGTATGTTTCAACTTGATCATTATATAATTTTGTGTTTACAGTTGTATGTAAGGTATGTATAGTACGATTTACGGATATAATTTCTTAAAAAAATATAATTTTCATATAAAAACGAAGCACAAATAAATGAGCCTACTCTTGTAGTGTCAGTTTCACATACAATATTAGCACGAATTACACTAACAGCTTTTTCGCTGTAGATTGCGATTTCGCGACTGGCGGAGACATTGTTAAATTGCCGGGTTATTTCGACCAACCAGCTTAGAACGTGGCTATATTGGGACAATATTTTGAATATATTTTATTACAACTTATTTACGGGATAGTATATACTTTCGAACCTTTTAGAATTCGCGTCTATTGTCTCTTATGTGATCGTAATGTCACTATGATTTTTGTACAAAACAAATAGTGTAGAAATGAATTTTATTAATATAAGTACAAGCTATGGCCTGCGAGTTCATTTATGTTTAGTTTATAGAAAAGCATTCAGAGTTCGGTCCTTCTCGGTAATGCTCGGTTCTCGTCGGGCGGTCAACTCATCCTCGTTACGCGAAACGCCGTGATGACTTTTCTTCATTCTCTCTTAGCGTACTTATTGCGTCACTTTCTGTGGTAATTGATGCGTTCGTAAGGACTGTAACGTAATGTTAGATAACCAACAACATTCCTCAATAAATAGGATATCAAAAATGTAAAATGATTTTTTTTTTGGATATAACTGGTAGTTCCAGATATAAGAAAGTTCAAAAATCTAAAGAAAAATCTTGCACTTAATAATATTACTAAAGATAGAAAGAATAACCGTTTGTGTCACCTATACCAATATTATAAAGAGGAAAGATTTGATTTTTTTGTTTGTAATGGATAAACTAAAAACTACTGGACCGATTTTAAAAATTCTATCAACAATGTAAAGTTATAGTTTCAGCGAGTAACATAGGCTGTATTATAATTAATTTAAACCTCATAAAAATGTCGATAGTTTTACACAAAGTATAAAAAATTGCCTACACGTGTGCGTTGGCGTAGTTTGTCGTATAAAATTAACACGGGTGAAACCGTGAGGCATGGCTAGTCTGTAAATAAAGCAGCTTCTGCAGTTACAATAGTGAGTTCAAAATCAATTCAACTTTATTAGATCCTGAGAAAGCAGGCTACACGTTTATGATAAACTATCAAAGTTAGAAGTCAATATTTACTTACCACTTCAACTTTAAGTAACAATATTCATTCATAGGTTTCCCAATAAAGTTGTTGAAACGCTCGTAATATTAACCTCACTTAACGCTTATAGTGTGTATCCGAAAACAAGTTTATAAACAAAGTACTCAGTTGGACTCGATTTAATTAAGCTTTGTGCTTTACGTTGATAATAATAGAACTTGTTATTATAACTAGCAGTAACTAAATAAACTTTAATGTTAATTTAACAAGTGTCAATAAATTTTTTACAATCGATATAAATTGTAACAAAATATTTGTTACGTAATGTGAACTAATTCCACAATACTTTTACAATTTTATTATTATTTTACAATAATAAAAATATCCATAATCACTGTTTACACATTTTCTAAAAGCTCACACTGTTTATCTGTATCAATAAATGTGGTTCTGTCTGTACATATTCTTTATTCAAATTCCCTAACAGACGACATCTATTACGAAAAACACTGGTCCCAAATATGATATTAATGATTTTTCTGTCTGTATTTCCTTTTCTTTTGTGCATCTATTAAAAATATATTTAAAGGGTAAATATTTGTTTTAAGTTATAAGGATTCTTTATTATTGTGTTGTGTTTCGTATTTTTATTTTTATGATTTTTATATTCTGATTTTACTTTATTTACGTTATTAGTGTTCATATTTGGCAATCAATCTATCAAAATTTATTTTCTGTTTTTGTACTCACTGGATGTTTTTAATATTCGTAAATTGTAATAAACATTTATGTTATTCTCATTAAGTGAACTATGTTCTTTTGAGTAATAAAATTTCTTGAAACCTATCTCACCTATTTAACCTAAACGGATTGGCTGGTTTTTATAAAATTTGAAAGTTCGATGCCAATGAAATTAAATAGGGGCCACCCTAGATGTATCCCCCTATCCAAAAAGATGGAATCATACAAATCGGTGCATAAATAAATAAGTTATGACTGAAGCATCAAATAAAAAAAATATACATTAGAATTGAGCAACCTCCGTCTTTTTTTAATCGGTTAAAAAACTAATTTTCGACTAAATTTGATGCGATTTTGTACCACAGGAAGTATACCTTATTACCTTAAGAGAGTAATTCTTATATATATATGTAATTGATTTCTCAGAAACGGCTCCAACGATTTCGATGAATTTTTGCATTTAGATAATGTTCTACATTCCAAGTTTAATCAGATAAGTGTTTTTCTTGATTTGTTTATAAACACACCGAACATAGCTCGGTCGGGCAGATGTTAATAATAATATGTCATTAAATAAATGATAATCTATAAGAATTGTCAATAATATGAGTGAAAAAATAATCGGAGAGGAAAATATTTTCTGCGTAATAAACGCCAACCGCAAACCCAAGCTTAGACATATAAATAAATATACCTATATATTATTTTGATACAAAAGCAGCTAAATTAAAATATAAACTAGTCAGGTCATTACATGCATTTTAGCCGAAGCAAAGTAAATAAATAGTATAATTAATTATTAATAGCTAAATAGCATAATTAATTAAATAAACAAAACAAATTCGGAGAAATCCCATTAAACTACTATCCAAGTTTCGTATGTTGTCCTCTATGCCATTAACATTTCCTGGTTTAAGCACACACAACTAACTTATGTGTGTGTGCGCAAACCGTTTTGTTGTCTAAACAGCCCGCAACGACTCAAACACTTAAGGACAGGATTCTAAATACGAACTGACTTATACATCAATTACATCTACTCTAAAACATAAGATTTTCTTTGACTAATGCCCGAGATAGATACACTAAGAAAAAAGGAAAGACAAACTTCTAACACCATAAGTTAGGAACTTAGGACGCAATTTAAGCCCAATCCAGTGCCTATAAATGAACGAAAAAGGCTTGTAATCGAGTTTAGTATATTTATTTATTGAGTTCAAGATACATTAATGTTTTATTAAGATAAAAATATGATAATTATAATAATAAACTACCTTATAGGCACACCATGCAGATTATATTTTTGAATTAAAACATAACTAAAATGATTAAATATAACGTAACAATGAAAACATTGTTAAATTACTTTTTACCTTTAAACAAAATGATAAAAATAAGTACAATCAAATTTAAAAAAAAAACAGTGGAAAGTTAAAGGAATCTCAGAACGGAAGACGTTTAATTTATTCTTGTCAAAAGTTTTAGGGCACAATCGAGTTATCTAATAATCTAATAGCACAATCAACTGGACAATTTGAATTGTTTCTCTGTCTTTAATATTGTATCAATGTTATACTAGCGAACCGCTCCAGCTTTGCACGCTTTCAATTTACATCGTGGTGTATTTTATGTTTAAAAAAAGAACATGATTTAGAGTTTCTCGCTTTAGTATTGATAGTTCATAGTTACGAAAACTACGCTTCAATTCATCATAGGTTTCGCTGCGAGTGATTTCATTGGTTGCGCGTAATTCTTAATTTACAGTGTGTCAACCTTACTTTTCTCTACTATACAAAAACTTAATTTGAATGTATTTTATATACAAACCTTCTGTAAAAAAATGTCTAAATGATAGTGAAAACCGTATAAATATGCATTACGTGGTTCAGAAGAAGTAAGTAGACAACCGGGCAGACGCGGATAGCGACTTTACTTTATAGTATGTATTGATTAAGAAAATAAATTCTTCTTCCTTCGAGTCGTTTCTATATTTTCCTATGTATACATTAACAACTATTCAATTAGCTGCAAGGTGCCGAAAGCAGATATTACAGCAGTCCTGAAAAATATTTTCGTTTCCTGAATCCCACAAATTTACAACTCTTAACAAAACAAGTTTAATGTTTTAAAACTGTATTACTAAGAAATCTATTTAGTCTTTAAACACTATAGTGATAATATATATTCCTGCGAACACTCAAGCAAGTTTGAACATTCCGGACCTTAAATAGTGTGGCCTCATGTTGATGACGTGAACAATATTGTTTTGGGCTCGGAAGATTTGGGATTGGTTTGAAGTGGGTTACAAGCTTCTATCATGGGCATCGACACCTATCGTCGCCTTTGACATTCAGTAATTATTCCTTAAAGGTCCTCTAATCTATTCTGATATTATGAAGAGGTAAAGTTTGTAACTTTAGATGTAAGAGGTCACCTCTGGAACTACTGATCCGATTTTGAAAATTCTATCACTGATATTATTTATGGGTTCTATGAGTTATTTTTTATTATTACTCAGTTTTATATTTGTAATTAGCGGTTTCAGCCTATCAATTGAGAAATGACATATCATACTTCCCGTATACAAAATTTCGTCAAAATCTGTGACTACCATTTTTTTACGATGCCTAAATGTATTGTTGACGATTCCTATAGTCTATGAGTTGAGAATTCTTTGTTTTTTTTTTTCTATTGTTTTATTTTTTTCAATTTCTGAAGTAGCATTATTTTGAAAATTGTTAAAGCCAATCAATTATGGAATAGCTTATACTTCCCTTGTACAAAATTTCATAATAAACGGTCAAGCAATTTTCCAGTTAAATCCGGACATACAAACAGACAGACAACAAGAAATTAAGAGCGTATCTATTCGTGATCAGAGTCCTTTATATAGTAGGTAGATATGCCCATCGGGAAATTTGGAAGAAATATTACATGTACTGACACAAGTACAGATTTGTTAATATAGATATATTAACAACGCAAACGAAGTCGCAAGCGGTTCCTATTGTTTATATTCTCGCTCATTCCGGTATTAGTCTAAGCCGTAGGTTATTCTTTTGAAACAAGGTTTGGTAAGAAATACTAATAAACCGTTTTATCTTTAATTATCTTCAATTAAAATAATCTGTAGATTACGGCGGTCTACAAGGAAATTGGATTGGATAAAACTAACGCCTGACAATCCATCTCGAAATAATTTAGATTAAGAAAAATCATTTTTTATCGGCTGTACTTTAAATAGCATGTATTGTAATGAACATTTTATGTACTGTTTGGCTGTATAACAGATGTACCTTTGCCTTAGATAGGTGGCAAAATTTATTAACTCTATGATCTAGATTATTCCTCTTGTCTTTATTTCTAGTTTAGTATAGTGTTTAAGAATATATATTTATTCAAATATGAAACTGTTTAGTAATATATACTAGAAAATCACAGTATTTTATTAAGCAACTTCAAAATAAGACGGTTACTCAATTTGATTTTTTTTTAAATGGATGAACTTCTTTATTTATGAACCGATTTAGATGTTTATTTTTTCGTTAGAAAGGGGATACCTCAAGGGTGGTCCCATTTTAATTTAATTGACATTGGACTTTTGAATTCGAAGATACACTACGAAACTCCTCAAAATCATAGAAGTTGGTTTTCATTTTTGTTAAATATTGTCTTTTTTATAATAAAAAAAATCTGAACAACATGTTTATTAAAATAATGGACAATGAACGTGAATAGAAAAAACCTCGGTCATGATTCATTTTTATTAATAAACCGTTGGAAATGACTCGACGTACCGTTCCCCGGTTTTCATTCGTTCACTTTAATCTAATCACTCCGCGTGCGCGCTTTAAACGAATGAATGGAGTGATTTGCAATTTGTATGTTAGACATTTTTGTGTCTGTTGCTATTTGTTTCAATTAAAATAATTGGGCAGATTAAACAGCGGCCTTGTGCCAGCCATCTGATACATCAAGTTTTTTTTTCTTTTTGAATTTATTATAAATCAAATTTTAGTAACGTAGTAACTGTATTTAAATTGTAGGTTTAATAAACTTTTATTACATTCATAAAAACAGTTTTTCAATGACAAAAGATCAACGCAAAATCTAAATAACTAAATCTAAAAATATAGTTAAGATATTTGGACAACAATATAGACAATTCTTCTTCCGTATAATAATTAAAAAAGATCCACTTGTGTGTTTGTTTGTTTCCAATAATTATTTTAGTTTTCTATTGAAATAAAAAAGACGGCGTTAAAAAATAGTAAATTATACCAACATAAGTGAAATTACCCTACGTACTTACTTACCAAAATTAGATATATTAAGTGGCATTAATCACAAATGTGTAACGCTTGTTACGTTCTGAAAGGATTAAGATTTAAATCCCGCAAGGATTGCTCGCGATGCCTCCAAATCAAAATCCTTTGAGCGAATGGTCCAAGTCATAAGATACGTTTGTAAAATAGAACATTAATATCTTATCAACCTATCACAAATCCTTTTTTCGGAAAACTTCTCCAAGACAATAAAAAAAAGGTAAGAATTACTCGAATCGTAAGTTATGATCTTGTAATAAAAAAAAGAACATGAAAAATATAATCAACCACATCAGTGCAGCCGGTTCTTAAGTGATGTGATTCCAAACGAACAGCATTTAATTTTCATATAGTATATAAATATTTATATAGGTATGTATGATTTTACAAAATCACTCGTAATATATTGGGCTGTATTTCAAAATAGGCCAATGGTATTGAAACCCCTTTTAGACATACGACAATATGAACCCTAATAAAAAAATAATTAAACACAATATTAGTCTTCATTTTTTGAAGCTTAATGTATTAATTAACTTAAGTTTATAACGTGTGTCTGATACCAATAGCGTCATTCTAAATGTAGTCGACAATAATCCAATTTATCTACCCGGTTGGATATCTCGTAAATTCTCTTCAGAACTTTGTTTAAGGAACGCCCATAACAGCAAAATTCGCTTTGGCCGGGTAATTGTTACTAGTAACGACACTCGGCTTTGCGTGACGTTGACTATAACATTTATAGCCAGACGTTTTAGTAATCTTCCAAGCCGTATTTTTGACTGATACATTATTATCAAAATCTTTATTTTGTCTACGTTTGATTTTTGGCCAATCGTTTTTAACTTTACTGCATATTTGTATACGTACATATAAAGCAAAAAAGTAAATAAAACTAAAACCTAATTTTAAATACACACTGTGTCTAGTTTTCGTCATAAAATAATATTGTGTCGTATTATTCCAAAATCAAAAAAAAGGGTAAAAAATTTAATGTGATTGTTAAATGAATTTGTCTAAAATTCATATCCTTGCAGAGTATTTTCTGGAATACTAAACAGAGGTAAAAATATCTACTGATTTATTGTGAGAAGCTTCACAACTGGCCACAAATTCACAAAAGGTCTTATTCTAAAAGTAAACCAATTTCAATAGTTATACGTGAAGTTTATGCTATTGTATAATATTATTGAAATATATTTAGAATCGAATAACTTACCTGAAATAAATATTTAACAACGTTGTAAAATAATTTTTTTTCTCGGAGTTTGATTTCGTGCCCGATTAATGACAATAGGCTCGCCCCCTATTATATGGGACCTAAAAACATTCTCGGAAAACTGTGGATGTACTAATGTACATCCTTTGCCCTGACCCTTCGGGGAATACAGGCGTGATGGTATGTTATGTTAAAATCATTTTAAATGTACGGTAGTGATTCTCCGTTCATGTTGACATGATAATGTATTTTTAATGACATAATAAAATTTAATGCTTAAATTTTACAACACTCAAATATGAATATCAAACATAAATCCAATGTTTAATAAAATACAATAATACTATTTTTATACATGAAGCCCATTAATAAAATGGATATATAAAATTCATAAATACGAATTTTATTTATTTGTTAAACTTTTTGTTTTGTAAAACTAAAATAAATATGTTGGATGATAATAAGGGAAATAAGTAATAATAAATATTTCCAAATAAGGGAAAAATGAGTGTTATTTATTAGAGTAATAATCTTAAAATTGCTTATTCGCTTTTAATTCTAAATTAATACTCCCTGACGCGTTCCGATAGGCTGAACTTCGTAATTTACTTCTTACACGCGGATACTAAGTATCAGAAGTTTACGGTTACTGCCGAGTTGGCTATTTTATTAAAATTCATCAAAAATAATAATATTTTTAATGGATGCTCGAAATACAATACATAGGGTACGAACGAGTAAAGAAATACCAAAATTCAAAATGTGACGTCAAAAACTTTTAGCATACGTTTTGAATTAAAATGAGAAGTACAAATATAAAAGCGGGAGCGACTGAAATATAATCAGACTATAAATGTCGCATTAGTGGGCAAAAAAGCTATACAGCCTACATTAGCGGTTAGTCTCCTACATCAATTTGCAATTACGTATTCATTAATTATTATTTTTTGGGAAATATACAGATTATTATGCTTAAGACTAATCTTCAAGAACAAACTCATAAACCAATAAAGTTTTCTCATGTATAACAACATAACGCATACCCACAGTATTATATTATACAGATATAATAATAAATTATTTACCAAATATAAATGTAGTATAACTATGAAAAGGACAAAGGAAGATAATTATAAAATCATTATATTTGATAGTAGTTAAGTTACACTATCGAATAACTATATAGGAAAGTATTAGAGTAACATAATTCGTTTTACATAAAGGCACATCAAATAAATGTTGTTTTCTGGCTTTGGACCTAGGGCATCTAAATCTGAGTTCATCAAGAAGATAAGGTGAGTCAATTAAGTTATTAACTAATTTGAATAGAAACATCTGATCCTTTTTAAGTGGGGGGGGGGGGGTGGTAATTTAGGTAGTAAGAGCTGATTATTAAACGTATAATTTAGATGTTTAATAAATTTACATTGTATTCTTTCAATACATTTATTATACTGCGGGTTCCACACTGTGGACCCCTATTCTAATACGGAATGGACTAAACTGTTAAATAGAAGAACAAGAGTTGATGAACATTTAACATATTTTCATCTTCTTACAATAAAGCCAGGCATTTTGTTGGCTTTGTCAGTCATTAAGGTAATATCATGATGATGATGAAAGAAAGACGAGTGAATTTCTTTTTTAACCATATTTTTTCTGTATCGTAAATCATTTGTATTAATAATTAAATTAGTATTAGTAAATTAAAATTAGCAAATGAGATTCGTTTTGTCACTGCCTATATATGCTGAGACAACCATTTAAAAGAAAAAAGGGGTAAAAATTAGGCCACGCCGCGCCGCTTGGATTAATAGAAAAATATCAGAAAAAAAAAACATCACACAAACCGGTTGAATCCTAACAGAACTTGTAAGAAGGCTCTTTCTGTATTGAAACTTTAAAATCACGTCAAACACAGTGAGCGTCCACTTAGATATTTTGAAGAGCTCGGAGTGACAATTGGTTATGGGACGCTATGATTCTCAAACATTTATTTTCATATATCGCCGGTGATATTGGTAATTAGGCTATGTTGAACTAATTTTAATAGAGAGAGAGAGATAACTTTTTATTAAGATTCACTTTGGGCATACTATGCATATATCATATTATATTGTTATGTAAATCAGTCGTGAATGTGGATTCTTTTGACATATAACATATTTTTTATTAGTAGTAGTTATTCATACGTTGTAATAACTTATTTGTACTTAACTTATTTTATTTATTTATTACATTTGCGTTATTTTATTTTATCAATGTAGTGGGCGCATAAAATAGGTTCGCATATCTGTATTAAATTTAGAATTAATTGTAAAAATGGCTCAAGTATAATATGCGCGCTGTTGGCGCTTCTTTAATAAATAAATAAATATTGCAATTTGCAGTAGGTACATGTCACAAATGATATAATTCTTTCATTGTTTGGAGTCAAGGGTTTTTATTATAAGTTATTGTAATTATTTCAAAACAGGACAGCATCTATGGAAAGAAAACATATAAAAATATGTAGACTTTTTTATCTTTATTTTTATTGAGGGCTTGCTTAAAGATAAATATATAGAGTCTTGTAAAATGTTTTCTTAAAAAGAAAAAATAAGCTTTACAATTTTAATAGTATTTATTTTCATTCGTCCATTCATTAAGTTCATTTCATTAAATTTAAAACTACGTTTATCAAATTTACAGATCTTTTTTATAGTAATACACCTACAGCGGTTTCGAAGTAATATAAGATCGTTATTTCAGTAGTTATAATCTGTAAAATCATCAGCAATCTTATTTATGTCGACCATGAAGTATTCACAACTCGTCTTTCAAAGTAAATCAACGAATCAATTTTTTTGAGCGAAAGTCCCACCACGGCTTCCATAATTAATTAAATAATAAATCGTAATATCATAATTTTAGCCCAAACATAGACACATTAAAATATTTTCAAATTACTGGATATTTTCAAATTTATTGTCCGTACTGTGAAGCTGTAGAAAACCGTGTCCCGGCCAATATGTTCCTTTCTTCCTACAACATGGAGTCCTTCAAACATACAGCGAAGAGACACTTGAGCTGGCCGGCATGAAAGCGGCAACCCTCAGTGGTGGTCACATATGCTGCATTGTGCTGACTATTAGGTACTACAGTTGCGTCACATTGCAGCGCTAAGGTTATTTTTTATTACAAAAGTTTGAGTATCACAGACGGGAGTTCTTTAAACGACAATGATTGGCCACAATGTCGACGTCTTGACTAGCCAGTAGTCACAATTAATCGACGGGGTTCGACAACCGGACTATTGTGATCGGGCGATAAAATAAAAAGCCATTATTCCCATAACCCCTGCCTTAACTTTATGCCTTCGATTCCCTATCGACGAACTTTTAACAATTGAACATTTTTAACGTTCAATTTATAATATAATACTGTATATATACTTTTCGTTTCTTACATATTAAGAATATCACTCGTAACCCATTTGAGTTAAAGTGTTCAACCAAATTCAAGAAAGTCGCGGATTCAATTCACGTTAGTGTATTATTATAGTTGCCTAATGTACGTTCTCTACCTACCTAGTCCTAGTATGAAAAAGGAAGGCCATTATAGGTCAGCCTAATAGATTGAAGCAAATAATTACGGAGATAATAAACTAAATTAATAATAAGGAATCAAAAAACCAGACTGCAAAAAAAACACTTGAGTAAATAAAAACATTTAAAGAGAATTTAACGACACCTCGTATGCTAAAATCTATCAAGCTTTTTAGGTTACAGATCGTGCAAAAGAAATAGACATACATACACTCGAAAAACTAATCCTCCTTTTCACAGTCGGATCAAAGAAAACCTACCTTTAATAAAATTCCTATCTATATATTCTCATAGGTAATATAATATTTTTCAGTAAGTATAACATAATTATGATAATTACAAAATATAAAATAAAAATAAAGATAAATTTATGCAAAGAAATATCAATGATAATATTTATAGTTTTAATCATAGAACAGAGATACGATATTCTACGGTTCACTGACTGACACTGGACAAAATACAAAAAGTTACAGAAATAACAATACTTAATAAGTTTTGATTTCAGCTCACACTGTTCACATTTACAATCTAAAAAATCAAAAAGCTTTTACAATAAAACAATAAATATGTGATACTATTCTAACAATTTGGATGACTCTTTGTAATCAGATAATGTTTTACATTCCAAGCTTGCCTAGATAGCGGTTTTTTTTGTTACGTTTATTTAGAAAAGGAGAAAGAAACAAACACAAAGTAAATATTAATAGTTATGATTCATTTTAAATTATCATATTACAATTATTAGTAAAAATTAGAGTATATGCATTACACGCCCGTGTAAAATAAATTTGTATAATGGATAACTTTATTCCCCAAAATATCACAATATTCTCCACAAAGAGAAATTAAATTGGTTTGTTATTTTAAGACACACATTGATACTAGAAAAAAAAACATCCAATGGAAAACCTACGCTCGAACATAATTGTTTGGTATCTAATTAAAAAAAACCAATGAAATATGAGACGTTTACTAAATTAATGATGTGCTAAATATTAGTTTATGAAACATCGATACGTTAATACAATTTTTTTATCGACAAACGATTGAACGACGTGTTCGTTAAAACAAGTATAATACTATAAATCTCGCATTGTAATGTTAAACATATGTACTATTGAAATATGTAAATGTATCTAAAGCTACATTTTGGTTACATTTCAATTAACAAATTTACTGGATACTTGATCCCAACTACGTCTATATTTTGATACAATGTTCATAGTTGAAGATAATTGGAGGTTGAAGATATCATACATGCATAAGTGCATTTGCGCCATCACAAAGATGCCTGCTTGACGGCAGATTTTCATTTTCAAGGTATTAAACTAGCCAGGCACATACTAGAAAAGCGCTAAGATTTCATAACTTTATTTTCAATCCGCGAAACCTCATGCTTATTGTAGTTCTTTGAAGCAACTGTTTATAATTACTTTACAAAATTTGAAATAAAGTTCTTTAAATCAAGATTCAGTATAAGATGGAGTTCGAAGACAAAATATTGACTGCACGACTATTGTTAATAATATTTACGTTCACATTATAATCATATTATATTCTTGTATTAAAACATTTTTAACCACGTGGCGAATACAGTAAAATTATTTAACATATTATTATGCTGTCAGTTATAAAAATCGAGAAAACAGAAATAAAATTAAATGAATGATTAATTAAACACGATAGCTAATTTAAGTGTAAAATTTATTTTTGGTTTTATATAACATATTCCTAATATATTTTATATTCAATTTTCAATTCTTAAAGCAAACATAATTGTGCCAAATTTATTTTACTATATAAACATACTTGAAAGATAAGCTTTAAAAAATACATCATTCGCAAAAAGAACGGGAAATTTACGTTCTAAGGTCGATTTCAGTTAATTAATTTGAATTTATATAATTGTTAGACGTAGTCTGCATACTTATAATCATGTAAATTAATTTGGGTGAAGTGAATTCTGGCAATTTTTTCATTAGTTTTCGATGAATTCCATAAAACCGATGTACACGTCCAAACAATAAAAAGTGGTCAGCAATAAAGACAAGTAGAATTTTTGAAGTTTTTAAATTAAATAAAGTTACAAATGTAGAAGAACCTAATAACGAGTGTGACCTCCTCTTGTCAAAATCAAGGCTTGAATCCTTCTGGGCATGCTTTTCACGATATTTTTAATAACGTTTTTAGGAATAGGTTCCCACCCTTCTGCAATGACTCTTTTTAGCTCGCCGATGTTTTGTGGAGCAGGTTGCCCTAATCTTACGTGTTTCTTTAAATCATCCCAGATATTATGTCCAATTGGATTGAGTTCCCAATCTAAACGACGAATGCCAACTTCTTACATGTACGCTTCCACGTCGCTAACATGTTAAGGGGAGCATTGTCGTCCATAAAAATGGGAGTCTTTCTCAAGAGCAGTCAATGCGGGCTGTTCATGTGGAACTGAGACTTCCCTTAAGTACCTGTGTACATTTAATGTTCCATTTTCGTTGAAAAATAAATCCGTACGATCCGTCGAATTAATTGTTGCCCGAAACATACTGGAGCCTCCACCATATGGAGCGATTTCTTCGAAACACACTTCCGTATTAGCGTTCTCGTGGTCTTCGCAGCACTCGCCGGCGAAAGTCCTCTCAACACAAAGAGATTCTAGCTTCATCAGAAAACAATACTTTGTTCCAGTCCTCCAGAGTCTATGAAGCACAGCTTCGAGCAAACTGAAGTCGAGCAACACGGTGCTCACGGAGTAATTTAGGGCCCCGGGCCGGGCGATAACTATTATATTGGCAGCCAAGAAGCCTACTTCTGACAGTCAAAAGCAAACTTCTTCAAAGCTCTTCTTTATGTCTACATTTGAAGGCTTACGATTCCGCAACGCGGGACTCACCAAAAGCTGTCATCTCGTGGTTCTGTGCATCGTTTTATTCTCGAACCGGACTGTTAATACCGTTGCCAAGTCCTCTGGACAGTTGAACGACTCACACTTAGCAGCTGACACACAAGTTTGCGAACAACTTTCTTCAAGTAGGGCTATAATTTTACCGGCCCATATCACTTTATTAGTCATATTAGAAAGTGGTATTCAATGTAAAAATAAATATGAAATTGCTTAATTTGCAGGAAATATCCAAAGTTTTAAAATTTTAATAATCTTCAAAAAACAGTTTCAGCAATTCGCGCCATTAGTAAAGTAATTTTACAATAATCGTTATTTTTCTCTTCTTAATTTGAAAAATGAAATTTGAAATGTAAGGGCTCATGCCAGGATGCTTCAAATAACATACGAATACATCGACAAATTAATAAATAGAAATAGAGAAAAAAAATCTAAAGTGCCAGTTTTTTTTTTTTGTAAAAGTGTTCATATTTACAACACTACGGTTGTTATTTTTTCAATTAAAATAAAAAAGCACGAGAAAAGTAAACCAAATATATGTTCGGAACGCGTGACGCATACAAAAATATGCAAAATTTGGGTACCAGTTTTAATAATTATACAGAAAATTTGCCATTCAAATTGAAACGGGATGTCGCACCATACTCGAGCACTCCCATTACTGTAAAGTAATTATCTACCTATTCACAGGAAAAATGAAAACAACTGGAGAAACAACTGTTAAAAGTTCGAAATAGAAAATGTTTTTTCTGTAACAAAAAAACAAAGTTTACAGGGACTCAACTTTTAATATAACTTTATCGATATTTTCTAATTGTAATATAAACGTACAATGAATGAATAGCGACTGCCATCAAGAAAATTATATTACAATTTGAAAATATCGATATATATATATGTATATCTTCATTTTACAAGGTGAAATTCGATGATAGTAAACTTTACTGCCAATAAAAGATTTCACTTTTGTAACTAAAGCATTTGATATGTGTATGATTGTGTGTGTGCTGGATTTTACTACTAATTATAATCTGATTGTTTGTTTAAAATATTGATTATATTTCGTCTGAATTTTCTTTTGTTATTTAAAACAGGTTCATGGAGTTAATAGCTGCAAATTGCTTATAAACGTGTCCTCGACCGGATAAAACCGATTATTTTTGCGTAATTTGTCTTTGTCTGATGGATAGTAAAAAAGGTAAATATTAAGTTTACTAATTTTAGGTATTCGAAATGGTAAAAATTGAATGAAAAGGAAAATATTTGTATTTTTTTAAATCTATTTATTATTTTGGCTTCTGTCTATGTATTCAATTTCACCTATGTCAAATGTGGCATTCATTAGTTTAAGAGTTTAGTTGCCAAACAAATATAATGACAGTAATTATTTTACTAAAACAAAAAATCCAACCTTAAAACGGAGGAGATTTACGGCGAAGTAAAATATAACTTAAAAAAGTTTGGCAAAAACATCGATATTTAATATCAAATGAATCTGTTACATCACTACAGAGCCGACCTCACACCGCACCGTTATGCTAATAACCACAATCGATTTGCATGAAACAAATATCTCTTGGGTCAATTATTGTTATTGTATATTAATTAAAATAAATCACTCTCCGCGTGAGGTCCGAGTACATATACATATAAGACCGCATAAAACAATACATACATACTTCATTCAAACGAAAATATTTTTTTTTTATCGAGAATTTTCTAGATCTTTTTACTACCGTGTTCAAAACTACAAAGATACCGATAGGCCTTAGTTCGTCCTGATCTAGTAAATTGTTGACCTTGGCCGATGCCGAGAACTTTTCGTTATCATTAAGCTTTTTTTTAATCATACGAACTTCCCAAAATGATTTGAAGCAATAATTGCTTAGTGGTATAGCATGTACGGACACTACATAGACTTAAGTGAGTTCGAATTGCTGCAATGAGTCCTGAGCCTCCAGTGAAGAAAACATTGTTATAATATATTATAACTCTCAAGTGGACTATTTGTCGCCGAGCACCTATAGATGTGTTCCGGCAGACTGCAGTTGAGTTGAGACCGGCCCTCTCACTAAGCTTAGAGTGAGGTGAGTTTAGACTAATTAAAAATAAATAAAAATTCAGTACACTGCGGTTAACAGACATTCGGCAAACAAATTAGATGATTATAAAATATAATAGATGCTAGCTAGATGCAGGCTAGTCAAACTTGAAAAAAATATTAAAATCAGTCTAGTTTTGGAAGAGGAAACAGCGGAATACGAAATTATGAGTTCGCCTAACTCACACAGGTACTATATAATCAGTCCGAACTGCAGTTAAATGTATAACGGAGCAGGTGGAGGATTTCTCCTATTGCAGTCGAGTGTGTGCATGTTTTGACTACGACAAAGTCATTTGGCGGAAGTTGTGTCATTTTGTCCGTAGATACCCCGATATTGAATAATATCTCTCTCTATTCGTTCGTTTGGGCACAGCGCGACAGCATTAGATTTATGTTAAATCTTATTATTCAAATCTACTTGCCAGCCACATTTCTTCTTAATAACAAACCTGCTTATTACGCGATGTAGTTTAATTATTGTGCACAAGTGAAGTGGATTATAAATAATAACAGTTGCCACAAATCTCCTTTGTGTTTTAACAAGGAAGCCGCCATCGTGTTACAGCTTTGTTTGAATATTACAAGAATAATAATTAATAAATATTCTATTCACTTGAAGTTGGCAGAATTTTAGATTAACACAATTGAATGGCAACTTATTAAATAATAGGAAGAAGATGAACATCAAAGTCAATATTCATACATACTTAAAAAGATTGTATAACATCGCCGTGTTTTTACTAAAACGTTTTACAAAGGTTTATCGCAATATTTCCGAGAGTTTGTTCGTTAAACTTTTTCCTCTTTTGATCATCCGAGATAGAAGTTATATTAATTTACTCCATTCTTTCGTATTATCTCTACAATAAATTGAGATAATCGCGTTGGCACGGAACAAAGGCCGGCTATCTGATTGCAGGTTCGGTAGTCGGTCCTGACGGGAAGCGGTATTCGTATCAAACGCGTAATGAACACGGAATTCGCATTTACTTCTGCTATTCTTAACCAGTGCTGTTGGAACAATAATAATAGTCTAGCCGTGTCCTACGTTTTCATCCTTGTTAAATATATTCAACCGACTCTTCACCGCGCCACGCCTACGCCAATGTACTCGTGTGAGCCTAACGCTGTTCTCACTTCTCGTACATGTCTACAGCTTATCAGTTTACTTGACGTTCATGGACGCCAGCAACAGGGTGTTGGAAAAGAAAATACATAGAAAAAAAGATTAAGATTTTTAAAATTAAGTAACTGTTTAAATACTTTTAAACTGTTAAAAACTGTCTAAATTTCTGTCCAAGTTTGTACAATACATATCTATAAATTATATTTTATTAGTTAACTAGCTGTGCCCGTGCCTTCGCTCACGTAGACTACAGAATGCCCGCGCGAATATTGCTCCCCGCTCCCGGCTATTTTAAAGATAAAAATGCTTATTGTGGGTGTTCCTTAGAAGGTAGACATATAAGCTCGCTAACTTTTTTGTAGGTCTTTTAATGTCTACAATTATGTAGTACATTAATTTGCTATATCTATTATGGTTTAATCAGCATAAGCTATTTAAGCGCACGAATGGATTCACCATGAACAGTTTTTCTTATTTGTGCAGAACCCTAATTATTTTTCTAAAATAAAATTAGCCTAAGTTACTCCCTATAAAATCTGCTATCTACCATTCAAAGTCCCGTCAAAATCGGAGAAACCGTTTCGGAGATTACCCGGAACAAACAGACAGACAGACAAAAATTTTAAAAATGGGTTTTTTGTTATAAGTGTTGTATATATTTTAATATGTATTTAGTAAAAAAACTGTTATTTTGACATTACAAACAGACATATAAATTTGATTAATTGTATAGATAGTATTGTGTGTAGATGCTGATGCACCTCCATGAAAGTAATCCTGGGGGCGCCACTGTTGACGTTCATGGTTACTGCCTCGCTCCTAAGGATCGTAGCTATAACCTTCCTGAATAGGCTATAATATAACAAGACAATTTTGAACAAACACACAACACAAACCCTGAGGAGTTCACTGGTGTATCTTCGAAGTCGAAGGTTTAATACCAATTAAACCTACCAATTAAACTGGTTCATAAACAAAGAAGTTATGGCTGAACATACATTAAAAAAATCATTCCAATTGAGTAACCTCCGTCTTTTTAAGAAGTCGGTTAAAAATCAAAAATAAGTTTTGAAATGTGACCGGTACTTCCAGAGTTTAACGCATTCAAACAAACAAAGAAAAATAAACATTTCTGTTGAGCCTTTCAATATTACTACATGTTTATTCTGCATTAATAATGGTCCGTACATTTCGTCCGTTTGCTTTCTGCATTCTCAATAATCAGTCACATAAATATCTAGGCTAATGAGAAGGGCGTTACCATCTTCAATAATCTCATCCCTTGACTTGCGATATCATTTCTCAATAATTAACGAGCAACAATTAAAAAAAATGCATTTCCATATTTCGCATCATATTACAATTGTGCCAAGATATGGCGGGTTCATCCCCGCACATGAGCGACTTTTGTGTGATTAGCATAATTGTAAGTTAAGTGTTTGGGTATCAAATATCTATACATACTAGCGGTCGCCCAATAATCGTAATTCGACCAGCGACTTTTTAATCATAGATTATTTTATGTTTGACATTTGCAGTATGAACCAAAACAATGAATATTATATCACTTGCTGTCACTTTCCATTGAGTGACAATGTCAATATTTTGAAGGGTCTAAGTTCAATGGCACAGGTCAGGTTAGGGTTCGCAGTATTAATTTATTTAATTTAATATATTAGTAGTTGATATTATAGATACATTTTAGCTTTCTGCAATCCTTCTCCATATAAACTTTAACCATGCCAAATCTGACAGACTTCCATGCACGCAATACACTTAAAAAGGTGTCCGAAGTTTTCTTCTCCAGTATTAATATAATGATGTATATTATATCAACTTTGCATAGTTTAGTATGGCCGTGTGTAAAAAAAAAACTTCATAATAATGGACTCCATGTAATAATAAACACAAAAACTTATTCACTTATTATCGAGAATAAAAGCTACATAAATGAAAATTCTAAAAATATAGTGGTTAAGTATCTGTCCGTCTGTCTCTCTTGCCCGTTCCTGGCTTTTACATCTTTGTCCGCTAAATAAGTGCGACAATGGAGCACTTTTTCCATCCCACGCGTCGCTACCAGTTCGCTTTAAATTAAATTCCTTTTGGTCTCGGACACAATGAGTGCCTTGATTTCTGCTTCTCTCGCGCCCTCTTCTGGATTCCCGATAAATCTCACAGCGGCTTGTTTCGTTTGATTTTATATTTGTTCGTATCTTTAAATACAATTTTTATAAATTTATTATTTTACGAACACAGCGCCATATAATTTACGTTTAGTGGTCACGCAAGTTATATTTTCAAAAATTTAATTTTTGGAATTACCAGTAAGATAAGAAAAATTATTTTTGCATTTTATAGCATATTTATTCAGGAAGGCCATATAACTTAATGCTACAACTGTAAGAACCGGAACAGTAACCATAATCGTAGATCAATCTGGAAAACTCTAGGCAAGTAAGGACAAAAATAACACAGGCTATATTTTTGTCTTAAAAAAACCGGGAGCGGGGGAGCAAGATTCACGCGGGCATTCTGTAGTCCACATGAGCGAAGCCACGGGTACAGCTAGTATATATATAAATTCTAGTCACACCACTCATGACCGTTATGAATGCACAACAACATTCTAACTTTTGATCATACGAGGCATTTTAGTTGAACAAAGACAGACATAACACACAACTCTCGCGGCCAACGAGCATAATCTCGTACATTTGTACGTAACTTTAGACACTGTTTGATGTTATCATTCGTCAACGTAAAGTTAAGCATGAGTCACACAGACATTAAGTTACACGATTATATTTATTTAATAAAATCAATTTTAGGTAAAATTTTCGTATTACAGTTTTAAAACGAAAATATTGCTTTTATACTCTTCCTTTCCTAGCTGGGAATTCTGAATTTCGTTTTCCTCGAAATGAAAATTAATAGGACACAAAAAAAAATACAGCTACTTTAGAATATACTATGATCTTACTACGTCTCTATCCATTTCACTACGTCATTCATAAAGCTATCATATGAATAATAAACATAAATAAACATTAAAAAATTGTTGACCGAACATAGCCGTCGTACATTCAAATCAATAGGCGGTAGGGGACAAATGAAACAGTTGATAAATAGCCTGACGTTAGAGCAACACTCGGCGACAAACTCTACCTTTTGTCAACGTTTTAGGGTAGGCACTTTCCTCAATGGATACCAATTTTCCCACCTTTCCTGTAGGTATATATTGGCAGTGTTGGTTAAAATACACGGCCACTTTCGGTTTGTTGACTCGTGATACGGTTTGAACAATACGTGGTTGAGGATGCGGCCGGAATATTTGTTATATTTTATTGCTAAATTGTAATTTTTTGATTTTGTTTTTCTAGCTGAGTCTATTATTTTTCTGTTCAGCACAGCTAGTGCAATCTGTAATCCGTTTGAAGTCTTAAATTGTGTACGCATATAATTTTTATCATTATTGTTTTTTACTACTTATAATCATAGTTTTGAAATAATAAAAATCATAAAACAATGGATTTCGGTAATATACCGACGATGAAGGGACCACTATAATTCCGCCGCTATAACCGAAAGTTGCTACAAACCTAGGTAATAGAAATAAAGAAAACTATATTTATTGCCAGACAATACAGCCGCGCAATGCGTATTTTAATAAATACGATACACACGTTTTACACATGGTTGTAATATTGTATAGTTTTAGTTTAGATTTCTGTGCTAACGTACGCTAACGTACTAGATTTAACTTTACCCACCTGGACATTTTTAAACAAATGCCTATTATTATTCTTATTTATGCAAATTTTTTTTCTTCTACAATTTATGCTTTTTATTTGATTCCCAGATGTCGTAATTAAATATTATATAGCCTAATGTCACTTCCACGATTAAGACAAACCTAACGAAATATCGTATGCTAAAATCCATGAAGCCGTTTAGGCTACAGAGCGTGCCAAAGAAGTTGACATACGTACATACAGACATACGTTTGAAAAACATAACCCTCCTTTTTCGCAGTCGGGTAAAGGAAAACGACTTTAAATTTTCTATCTAATCTGCCTCTAAATCTTAAAACAAAGTAGTAAGTAAACAAGATAGTTCATACTTTTAATGCTAACAGGGCGTTAGACTGAAGATTTCGTAGGAAATGCGCAAAATAATACTGTACTGAACTACTAACTAAAGATGAGCCCAATCTGTAGTTGAACGATACAATTTGAACTGGTGGGTACTGTAACTATCAAACCGAGTCTTAAAACTGTCCTACAAATATTATTCATACCGATGGTTTTATTCACCACAATCCACAGCGATCTAGCTGTTCAAGCTCTCTTGTGGCTCAGATTTATTAAAAAAAAAAATCAATCGTAAAAGATTACTTATCACATCTCAGCAAAGTAGCGCTTTTTAATAAGCTGCCAGAGATACTTAAAATCAATCCTTGACAGTTTAATGGAAGTAATATTAACGTTAAAGAGAAATATTTTTTCACAAGTAAAATCTAAAAATACTAAAAAAACATTATCATAATAAGAGTAAATAATTTATTTTACACTGGCTGTTACCTCTGACTTCGATCGCGTTGTTTTTTAATTTATTACCATTAAACGGTACTTATACAAGGTAAATTGAAAATTTAATAAACCTCTAACATAAGTAACCTATTAATTGATACCATTCCAATGAGTCCAAATATGATATCTCTGCTGTAAGTTGGTGAGGAGTTAGGCATCCTACGGATTCCAGATGACATTGCAGCATCAGGTCAAGATTTTTCTAATATCATTGAAGTAACAGAATTACAACATTATGCTCACATCTATTTATCAACTAGAAAGGAGCTGATAATATTCCAACTGCTGAAAATATTTTAACACTCTCGATTAAGTAACCATTTAAAAAAACTAGACCTAAATTGGTTCAGTAGTTATAGTGAGATCCTACAGACAAACAAACTTCACTTCTTTATTTTAGTACATAGTACTAGTAGTAGATAATAGAGCAGATTTATATAAAAGTGAAAAACCTTGCGTAAAATTATTTTTGTATTTAAACTAATTTTATTATGTTCTGGTCTAGACAGTTTCTAACTGTGCTGGTGTAACGCTAGCTAAAAAAACATAACGCAATATTACAATACGTTGTTAGGTGGATCAAAAAGAACGTATAATAGTTTTTATGTCAAATTTAATTATAGTTTTAGATACCGTGAATTTATTGTTTTAGTTTTTGTATCACACTGGACCCACCCTTTAACAGTTAGGGACTGGCTAATGGGTCTAAATGACCCAGTCCTTTGTATATTGTGTAAAGTACCTACTCTTGAATTTTGAAATTTGCGACGCGACGCGACGCGACGTTGCTTCTCTTACGGCCGTTTTCTTTAACATATCTAAGTATAAAAAAAGTAAGGGCAAAAGGTTATTATTGTCTATCTTTAGTAATTGAAACGACGAATAGATAGGTTATTGAAAACGGCCGTATGTACCTTTCAACGATAGTGTAGCATGGCAGATGACGCAGTTAGCGCGCTGCGTGTAATTGTACTGTTGAGATGGGAAAAGATCAACGTAAGGTATTTTCATAGTCGTATTTTTTCTTTCTTTAATAATTTATCTCTCATTGTTATTTTGCTTAAGTAGGTACATTGCAGTAGTGTAAGAAAATATAGAAGACTTTGTAAAAACATAAGTACATAATTACAAAAATTATAACAATTTGCCTTAATCTTGTCATAGAAGAATAGTTAAATTCTTTTTAATTTTGTAGTGAGCTTTTGATTAAGTTAAAACAATAAATATTAGCATTTCATTGGATGAATATTGTCTTATTTTTCACATATTATCCTTTTAAATTAAAAAACATTCATTTTTATTGAGCAGTTTCGGATATTATTCTGGATCTAGCGCTCCCGTTATCAAGTACGTATTAAAATCTGTCAACAAGTACAACTAGGTGAGTTCCATCAGCTACACTTGAGAACCTTTTTTTTTCGAACTACCTAACCCTAACCTAGAGGCCCTAGAACTAGAGTCACTGACAGCTTTTACGGTTTCACCGGGGCTTGGGGCGAGCGCTTAAGGTACTCCGCTGCAAAAGTTCCAAAGTGGCCGAACCTTAGCTTGAGCTGTTGCCTCGTTTGCAAAAAAGTCGTGATCTGATTAATTCCTTATTCGTGGAAAATTCGAACTAAACTAAAGAAGGAAGGAGGAAGGAAGGAAGGAACATGTGTATATGTATTTAGTATTCTGTAAACATGGTCTAAACTAACTAAGAGAAAAGGTCCCTTACAGACCCTACTCCTGTGTGGTGTGCACGTATGTATGAACATATTGTGTGTAATGATGTAACTTAAGAACCAGTCTTCTACTAGGATTAGCGTGCCACCATCTTGGGCCACATCATCACTTAAGATTATGTGTAACGATAAACCTATAATGATAAAAAAATGAAAAGGCAATAAATAATCGAACTAAACTGTACACAATCGCCATCTAATAAACGCAAGCCGTGTTAAATACGAATTTACGGTTTGACAGACCAAACGACCAATTTATTTGACCCATAAAATCATATCGTCATGTACTATTTTATTTAACATTACGTTAGGGGAGGAGTGTCGATCTAAGATGGCCGTTTTTATACACAACCCATGATATACGGCGGGGAATTTTTATTTAATATAACATTATTGATTTATTACTGCGAGTGAGCGCTGTGTTCCATATTGGCCCAGTTTCCCCCCTAAATTGTGTTTAGTAACATTTCGGTAGGAATGTCGCCATTTTTCATCGAGCTTATTGTTATTCGCAATGGGTAATACTTTTATGAGATCTGATCGACTGGAATTGATATAAATTTCTCATTAATTATATTTACAAATAATAAATACATTTATTCATATGTCTTCATAGATAAACGAACACGTATTTTGTCATAAACCGAAAAACAGTAACATAACTGGGAGTTATGTAGAGAATACAGTCCAAATGAATGTAATATAGAGCAAAGACGACATACACTTAAGAACAACATTTATTGTAGTCGACTTATTAACTAGAACTGAGGTCTTCGCTGTCCCACAGCTCGACCGAGAATGTCATCAGGCCGGTAGTTACCTGCTTATAAGGTGCTTGAAGTCACCGAGAGCATCTTTTGTTATCGCACCCAGTCAATAGTGCGTGGGTCAATAGTACAAATACTAAGTATTTAGTACAGATTCCATAATCACATCGAAACGATTCTCCGAAATTTATTAAATAGTACTTATATAATATGACGTGTTGGTAGAGAAAGTCCTTGTAATATTAAGTATAATCCTTTATTTGCACAAAGAATGGAAATTAAATTTAAACAGCTTCGAATTGGAATTAAATATGAAAGATTAGGGAAAACGAATAATCGTATACAATGTGTGTGGACATAAAGAAATTGTTCGTCTCATTATAATTTACCCTTATGGAATAGTATAAAGTATGCTAGAAAATTCTAGTTTTAACGTCTAGAGTGTTCTATATAAAGATATAGATCACGAGATAGAACAATCTATCTCTTACACCATTTTGGTCAACCCTAATACAGTGGAACATACTAGAACAATATATATTCATCACCGCATGAATGACACCGGTTCAAAAACTACCGACGTAACAATCTACGAATGAAATGAACATACATAAATATGTGTCCGATTGAATAGTGACATGTTTAGGCATGACGCGTTACAGGATCAGTCGGTCTTTATCCAGTAACTAGCTGTGCTCCACGGCTTCACCCGTGTTAATTTTATACGACAAACATCGCCAACGCATTCCTGCAGGCAATTTTTTACACTTTGTGTAAAACTGTCGATATTTTATGAGGAATAAATAAATTTTTCAAATTATAATATAGTCTATGTTGCTCACTGATACTGTAGATTTATATTGGTGAAAGAATTTTTAAAATCGGTCCAGTAGTTTTTGAGTTTATCCATTACAATAAAAAAACAAACGATGAAGATGAAGCGGGGTGGAAGGAATATGCCTCTAACCGGATCGCGACCACCATGTTTATTGGGGATAATCCCGTCCCAGTTGTAATCTTTGGTTCCGTCGCGTTTCGGGATCATGACATAGCAAACCATCACGCCTATATCCTCGATGCATTAGGCAGACGTGTACTAAAGTACACCCACAGTTCGTCTGGTATGTTTTAGGTTCCATGTAATAGGGGGCGAGCCTATTGCCTTTAATCGGGCACAAAGCTAAACTCCGAGCTGCTATTGATAATTTCATAGAAAAACTTAATAATACTTTGCTCGACCTGGGAATCGAAACCAGGATCACCCAATGTATATAAATATATAGGTACTGAGAGGCTTTCTGGCGGGCATGCTAACGACGACCGGCGGTGGATTTTCTGATTTCTTGATGGTCACCGTTCTTTTTGGGTTTTACATTGCTTCCTAACAGGCACTTTGCAAAGAGAGGTAGGGCACAACTTCAAATGAATTTCTTTAGAGATTTCTCTCTACTTGGGCAGTCCTACTGGTGAAATACCTCCACCCTAGAAGTTCGCAGTCAAATAACCTTGTGCTGTGTTCCTGTGATAAGTAGGGTTTCCAGAGTTACTTGGTGAAAGGGGGTTCAAGATCGGCAACGGTAGCCGCTTACAATCAGGCGGGCCGTAATTTTGTTTACCACGTTAGTTGTATTATAAAATTAAAAAACAATATCATGAGTGTTATCATGAACCTGTGTCAATTTTCCCAGTATTATAAATAAGGTAACGAGTTAAGAACAATATACATAAATAAGTTATAAAAACCACATCATGTAAAGTTGCTTAACCGAATGAGAGTCAGTGAACAAACATACAAACAACCGCACAAGTGGTTTTCAAGTTAAAGTTCTCGGATCTACAGAAAGGGCCACGAAAACAGCGACACAAAGAATGTAGCTGGTATGTATTAAAAAATTGTAAATATGTGATCTTCTGTTTATTTTCTTTACATAACATAACATACCATCACACCTGTATCCCCGAAGGGTTAGGCAGAGGTATACTATAGTACACTCATAGTTCGCCGGGTATGTTATTACGTCCCATATAATAGGGGGCGAGCCTATTGCCAATAACCGGGCGCAAAGCCAACTCCGAGCTGCTGCTGAGAATTTCATAGAAAAACCCAATATCACTGCTCGACCTGGGAATCGAACCCAGAACCTCGAGCATAGCAGTCCTACTTAGGACCACTAGGCAAATGAAGCAGTCTAACTTTCTTTAGCAGAGATAAAATTTTATAATAATATTATCTTATTTCGCTTGACCATTAAATTCATGTCGATCAAAACTCTGAGACGTCCACGTCAAACCGACGAAATACTTCGGAAGGTATAAACTCGCGTATCTCGAGGCTCTACGTTACAGCGGGTGAGTTCATAAATATTTTACAGAGGCCTAGCATTTCTGAAACTAAGTGAAACCGCGCGTGTTGACGGTGGAAAATTTGTTTGCAAATAATTGATGCGCCTTACGGTACTGGGTACATATTCGTACGAATATTCATATCATAGTATATACAGTTGTGGGTTACAGATAAATGTATTACGGATTTATGTTGATTTGTTCTAAAATTATTTTAACGTAAATCCTTCATGTGGTTTTAATTATAGACTGCTATAGTTAATATTAATGTTTTATACTTAAGAGACACAGAGAGAAATCTCTTTTCGTGTTCTTCTTCTGTTGGAGCAGTCCGACTGGTGGTCCTAAAGAATATCGCAGCCAAACAACGCAACCTGCAACGTTCCTGCGATGAGTAAGGTTTCCATCGCTCCTTGGGGTATGGGGGCGGGGGGTCAAGGTCGGCAACGTGCTAGTGATACCTGTGTTGTTACAAACGTCTATAGGTTACGGTAACCAGTAAAATGGGTTACTGTGTCGATACGTGACTTGACACTTGAATAACACCCTTATTTCTGGGTTTACCATTTTTATATACTTAACGGACACAACAATAAATAAGATTGTAATGAAACCTTTTTTATAGTAGCACTTAAAGTGACAACACTGTGTCTGATGATAAGCAAAGTACAATGAAAAAACAACGGTGACCACCGAGAGATCAAAACGAACTTGGATCCACACCGCCAACGTTGGAGCCAAAGAGTCGCCACGCCAATAACCATTTGACCCGCCACATTACATTATTCATATCAAACGAATCAAACCACAGATTCCACTAGTTCAATAATTTAAATCCATCCCGAAATACCATAAAACGGCAGCCACGCAATGTCAGTAAAAGAAAATCAAAATGTAATAATGATATTCGTGACTCCCTGAATATCTGCCGCACTTTCGTGAAACGATCTGCCCGAGATGATACGAATTACACCTTGACCTTCATACATTTACGTAGAGACCTTACCTTTACTTACACAGAGTTCATTTTCTATCGGATATATATTAAAATATGGATGCAGAGTGAATTTCAATAAGATATATCTCGGTTATTGAAGGGATGTCAGGATTCGCTCGGAAGGGATATATCTTTGTTCCATAGAGCTGAGTGTTGATAGATAAGCTAGATTTAGACAAATGGATGTTACGAGCTAAGAGGTCTATAAAAATTTAATTATTGAAGTAAAACTTCAAAATGCCTGATTAACTTAACGATTAACTAAGAGCGATTGAAGTGCTGTTTTTCTAGAAAATTCTTAGTAGCATTCCGGAGTTTGGTTTTATGCCCGATTAATGGCAATGGGCTCGCACACTATTACATGGGACCTAAAACATACCCGGAGAATTGTGGCCACATACATACACATATACCTCTGCCTAACCCTTCGGGGATACAGGCGTGATGGTATGTTATGCTATGTAACTTTTTATAAATAAAGAAATAGTGTGATATGAGAACGTTGAAGTGCGAAAGAAGATATAATCACACGGATCGAGAAAGAGATGCTTGGATGGTTTGGTCATGTACAGAGAATGAATGACTAAACAGATTTATAAGACGTGTGTGAATGGGAACGTTGAAAGAGGAAGGCCTAGACGAACGTTCCACGATCAAATCGACGACGTTCTGCAGAAAGGTCAGGTCAAGAGTACTCTAAACGTTTCCGTTTTTTTCATTACGAGGTACGGGACCCCAAAAGATAAATTATTATAATAATATTTGCCAAGGTGTGTGATAATTAAGTTTGGTAATATAATTTATCTCATTCACAAGTCAAATAAAGAATACCTTACTATCACGGACAATAATATTTCTTCTAATATTCTTTAACGTGTTAAGCAAAGCTATGTGATTCATAGGGCTGTTACTTGCTATATTATAATATGAGATAATTAATTAGACACCAATGTATATAAAAAAGTTCGCCGCCAAGGGACGCTCGGCACATAAGAAAAATCTTAGAGAAAATAAAAATAAAAGTTTGTGAGTGTCAACTCCAACGCACGAGAGGAGTTTAATACTTAAGTACGACTGTTTTTGAGTATGCAACAGGGAAAGAGGTGATTGGCTGACTGTACCTGTACCGTAAAATACAAGTCACTGTGAAAATGTTTACTTTATAATGTGTATGGTGGTCGCGATCCCAACCAACCTCTTTCAATCTATCCATGTTTTAACATGAAACTTTGAATTGATCTAGTCTGTATATTAATAAAAACGCACTGGACTCTACATCGCCAACGTTAGGGTCAAAGCGTCGCCACGCCAACATCCGCAAAAATTGGCTCCAACAACCGGTCTGACCCGCCGCATTATATGTTTGTTTCACGCCGAACACCGAGCAGAAGTAAAGGGTACTTCAAAGTTATATTATTAATTTTTATTAAGTACACGTGCATAGGAAATCGATCATTCAACATATCAATTTTACAAATATATAGTTAGTTAACTTTGTGATAAAGGAAAAAGGCGAACAAATTTATGCGCGATAATAAAGTACTTTATTATGTACCTCAGCACCACGATAACAGACTGTGATATAAACCACTGAACTCATAAAAAATATAAGCTCAATTAACTGACGTAAACTCTATTCTTATCATTAACATTAAATAAATTTAAAAGTACAGTTTACATTCTCAGGAAAATGTTCGGAGTGCACCAATAACAAGAATAAAACAATGTAGAATTTTATATGACTACAAAAAAATTGATTAAAAATATCCTAATGAAGTTGTAACAATCCTAACAGCGATGTACAATATTTCTAAATTACATCAAATCATAAGGTTCTGTTTGTAGTAAATGTTATGGACTTGTTGTATTGATATTCTGTTTGTGTTAATAATTTAACAACATATATCCATTGGGACTTCGTCTGCTAATAATGTAAGATAGGATCTACTAGCGATGCACCTGCGGCTCCGCTCGTGTGGAACTCCCAATGTCGGTATTTTGGTGATTCCACTTCCACCCACCTACCAACCAGTGAAAGTTCCGTCAAAATCGGTCCAAACCTTTCGGAGATAGCCCGGAAAAAACAGACAGACAGAGAAAAATTTATAAATTGCTTTTTGATTTATGTATCGTATATAATTACTTTCATGCACACTTAGTAAAAAGCTAGTTTAACTAAAATCCCTCAGACACACAACATACGGTCTGAGCGGGCAGAAATAATTGACTAAGTTTTTTCGCAACTACACAAACATTATAGCTAAAAGCTGTATGTAAATACGGTAACGGGTAAAATGCGTTCAGTAGATGCTCTGAGTGTTTGCCTAACTCTGGATTCGGTTGTCGAGCTGGGAATGTGTAGAGATAAATTATAAAATGAAATAAAAATAGTACGTTTATTTTATACTTCTTTTGGCGCGTTTAGTAAAGAGTATATAATACTTAATTGAGTTTTTTTTTAACTAAGTATACTGTTAGGGTACTTATTGGAGCCCTGAAACCTCAAACGGCTTTTACAGCTCCACCGGGCTTTTGGGGACAGCGCTTAAGGCACTCAGCCGCGGAGCGTGGCAATATGCTCAAGGGTGCCAAAGTAGCCGAACCTCGACTTGGGCTGTTACCGTAGTTGCAATTAAATTGCAAACTGGTTAATTCTGTATCCATAGAAATTCGAGTTAAAGTAACTTACACAATATATAAATATTCCTGCCTATTGGGAGGAATGATGAAACATGTGTATACGTATTTAGTGATCTGTCAATTTTCGTCTAACTAGTACAAAAAAGGTCCCTTACGGAACCTATGTTCCTGTCTGATGTGCACGAGTGTGGGGCACAGTGTATTGGTGTCTGTTGGTAAGTGCAGCAGCACTGTATCGTGCGAGCGCCTGCTAGACTCGAGGGCTCCCCATCGAGTTGCCGAAGGAGAGGGTGGACGTGGCGGGTTAATTGAGAACTGCGCGCATTATGTGACGAAAGTGCTAATTATTTTTAATAGGATTCGAACCCACGTCGATCGGTCGCGGTGTCTGAACATTCTAGCTCAGAGCCATCATCTTCACCATTATTACGCCATGACATTACTCCTACCTAGCAACACAAGTAACTACAAATAATATATATCTATCTATAATCTACTCTAAACTATTCGTAGCTCGATTATTTCAAGTATCAAATATACGAAATACAGTTGACAAATATATTGTATTCATATATGTATGAATTTTTGTATATAAAAAAAACTCTTACCCGTGCGTGTGGAAGGAGGTGATATCCATAGGGAATATAGGGAGTGTATTGGAAAAAATTTTGTATGCATTGTTCGAGACCTTATTGGGGTTTTGATTGGTGAGGCTTTTGATGTTTCAGGGGAGACAAGGCAGGTGGAACGCTCATGAATGGATTCCATGCATGCTTGATTTGTAAATGAATACGATTTCTCATACATCACTGCCTACATTTGATATAAATTTGATTTCATAGCATTATAATCTATATCTAAACAATTATTATAAAGCTGAAGAGTTTTTGTTTGTTTGGTTGTACGCGCTAATCTCAGAAACTACTGATCAGATAAAAAAAATTATATCTGCAATTTATTCAAAAAGGTTATAGGCTATATAACTTCACGCTACGAGACTAAAGAGCAGAACAGTGGCCATGAACGTCAAGCGATCCGGAAACCTGTAGGCAAGTACGGGAAGTGAGAATAACGGTAGAGACTACACGGATGCCTTGGCGGCGCGGTGTATATTTCATCCAATAAGTTTAACACGGTGAACTCGGTGTGAAACCCTTGGGTCAGGCAACCGCCCGCGCGATACAAGTGACACTGTACGTGCATCACTTAGCTACCTACATACAACACTACACACGTATGAACATACACACGTGCACACCACACAGGTACATAGGTTCTGTGAGGGACCTTTTTTTTTCTTTTTTTACGCTAGTTAGTTAGCGCTAGTTAGTGTAGAAACATTCCGATTATTGAATACACATACGCGCGGTTCCTTCCTTCCTCCCAGGAGAAGGGAACGTGCCTATGTGTATATTTAGTTAGCTCGAATCGTAGGTGTAGGGATTCGAATAGATCGCGACCTATTTGCGAACGCGACGACCGCCCGAGCCGAGGTCCGGCCACTTTGGCACCCTCGTGCGAGTCGTCCACAAAACTTTCGCGGCTGAGTGCCCTCTGCGCTCGCCCCCAAGTCCGGTGAAGCTGTAAAAGCCGCAGCGGCTTTAGGGCCCCTAAGGCTAACAGTGTAGTCAGTTCTAAAAAAAAAAAAAAAAAAAAAAAAAAAAAAAAAACACGGTGAAACCTTATGGGTACAAGAAGTAAATGTTTAAATTACATATTGTTTTATTATTAATGCTACCATTTTAAACGGTTTTTATATTTGACTTCAGTAAAAATAAGCAAAATAAAATTATCTTACAAAATGAGGTTTCAGCAAAATGTAGTCACTAGATAATAAAAAATACTTAATATCTAAGCCAAACTTAATAACCGTATCTGTAGTTTACTGTTACTTCAATATTCTATGAAGAAATCTTTTTTTTTTTTTTGTTTACAATGGAACTTGTATTGTTACAAAAACTTTTAAAAGTCGTTTAAGCTATTATGATTAAATAGACACAATTAACTTTTTACTATTTTTATGTCCATGAAATAAATCTATTCCTTTTTTTTTAGCTAAAATTACTTTTGCTTAGTTAAAAATAAAAATAAAATAAAAAACATTCTTCGAAATAGTGTAAAAAGAGAATCTCGTTATCGTTCATGTCGAGTAAAAAATCGAAGTACTTAACTGTTAAAGTAAGTTTACAGAATCTGGTTGTACTCTTGAAATATACAGAAAATATCCACGATATCACGGCAAGTCCAAGAATATTTCAACCATAAGCTTTCATATTAATCGCGATTTACTATCTTCAATCCTACGGTAAACCCGATCTTATTCACAAACGTTAAAGTTGAAAACATTATACGTATAATAAAGTGTAGAATAAGAGGAAATTTACAACTACCGTCATAGGTAAAACGTTTCGGAGATATTGGGTCAATCTTTATTCATGGTCCGAAACGACCGCTCCGCCGCATCGTATCGACCATAATATTTGTCGGAATATGTTTTATTGTCTACCATACTTGGACGGTTTAAACTTTATGATCATTACTGCTAATAACTAATAGCTGTCAGAGATTTTGGCGAGGATCGATCTTATACTACCTACGATTAGTGAAGTAAAATTTGTAGTCTGTTAAACTACGATTTTTTTTTAAACAATTTCACACACGGCCATTTTCCAAACTAAGCAAAGCAATATGGTAACTAAATAGATACATACATATATATAGATATTTAACACCCAGACACACAACTGAGATTTATGCTCATCACAGAAAAGTCAATGAAGTAAACAGGTAATCTCTGAAACTACATTTACTGATAAGGAGTTACATTATCCCTAAGTCATATACGTCATTTATTTATTTTTAAGCCAATTTACACTAATTAATTATACAGCTAAACCAACCTCATAAATCACTTCGTCCATTGACGAGAACCGTATGAAAATCCGTTCGGTAGTTTTTGTTTACCGCGTTCTGACAAGACAGACAGATGCGGCGAGGGATTTTCTTTTATAACCTAAGTAGGTATGATAATTTTGATCACAATCTCCCTTCACGTTAAGTGGCGATGTGATTTAAGATAGTAGGTCTAACACGCTAAGCCTAGTGGGGGAACTAGCTCTTAAGTGCAGCATAATGAACACAATTATAGGTGCTTGGAGATATATTTTTAACTTTAGGTTGGTAGCTAATAATTTAGCATTCAAGATTACTTAAACCGAATATCAAATAAATTTTTCTTCATGTACGGAACATTAGTAAAAATTATTTAGCTTCATAATAACCGTTCGGAATAAAATTCAAATCGTATGCAACAAGCCGAACAGAATCAGACCAATAATTATTAATAGCCGATCAAAGAAGCGTTAAGACCTTCTCTCCCCACCTAATTGCAGCCCCCGACAACAATGGACGGCAGAGCAAATGGTTCGAAAAATTACGCACTATTGTACAGGCGTGACTTTCTTGGGGCACTATCTCGGGTCAGTCGAAATTTATTAGCGAGGGGTAAGCTTACATATGGGTATATTTTAAAATTATCTCTGCCTGAACTATAATACAAAAAAAAACCAAATGGAAACTGATTTCAAAATAAGTTCAATAAAGATCGTTAAAATTCATGCATCTGATAATTTTATAATTCGAATACGAAAGAAGTGGGTTATGTTTTTCGAGCGTATGTACGTATTTATAATATGTCTTTGGCACGCTCTGTAGCCTAAACGGTTTGGTGGATTTTAGCATGCGAGGTATCGTTAGATTCGTGTTAATTGTGGGAGGCTATATATTATTAAGTACGACGTTTGGGAATTAAATAAAAAGCAAAATTAGAGAAATGTTTTTTTAGTCCTGTTTTTGTTGCAGTCGGGTTTTTATTTCCTTTTTAATAATTAAGCTTGTTATGAAAATACTTAAGAAATGCTCTTGGTTAGATAGATAGATAGATATGGTTAAGAATATTAGAATAAGGGTTAGAGATATAATAAATATTTTAAAAAATTATTTTTAATCATTCACGAAAAAGTAAGAGGTGAACGGACTTTCCAAATAACAAGCTTAGGTTACATTCGCTTCTATAATATTTCAGACAATATACTTGATATATTAAGTTAAATTAGGAAGAGAACATACTTCGTTTTGCATCCCTTTAAAATTTTTGTTAATTTCAATGATTATGTAATTAGAATTTATAGGAATAGGTTTTTTTTTAATCTATTTATTTAATAGCAATGCAAAACTGCCCAAGAAGATTCTGTAACAACTTAAAATTCATGTTTTTTTATTAATTATTTATTTATAATTCATAATTCACTTCAGTTGTGCACAATAGTCTAACTATATCTAACATGCTATCAATCCATACTGAATTTTGGTATAGAGCTTGGAAGAGGCAGGCTTGAGAAGGTCATAGAATACTTTTATCCGGGTAAAATGTTTTTTGTTGAGGGGAGCGGAGCTGCGGGCACGATTAGTGTTAAATTAGTTTATGAATTAAAATTAAAACTACAACAGGTCGTCAGGTCAAGATTTCAACAAAAACTTTGTTTGGCAAAATATAGTTTTACAAAATCTCGAACGAATTGTAGAATACTATGCCTGCTTAACATTGTTAATTGCAGGACACTGTGGGGCCAAGAATATTCATCAATGAGGCGTCGTACATAGAAACCAGAGAGAAATAGATCTTTTGGTTGTTATTTTACAGACTTATTCCCTTTGACTACAGACGGAATCAAGGGGTTATTGTTCATATATTTATTTATTTTCTTTTCTTTTATCGAGTAAAAGTTTGTACTTTTACGCATGTGGGTACTACTAGAAATATTGATTATAAACAGGTGCGTTTTTACGTATTTATACAGTTTTCTAAACCTAGTTGGATTTCGAACAAAGCTTATTTTGCTACTAAACTGATATTTATCTATACTAAATAAAAGAGTAAGGTAATCTATAATTATTTAAATATATTTTTTGCCATGACTTTCTTTAATATGTTTTCCTTTACAGGCATCGAAACTCAGTACACTGTATCGTTGTTCACCGTCGACAACGTGTCAAGAACAAGCATTTGGACTCACTCCATATTTGATATTGCAAGCAAGCCTAGAAACTTCTATTTTAATCAAGAAAATATTTCTGCGTTTAGTTAATATTTATTATTAATGTATTTCACTGTAGTTTAGACGGAGATGCTACCGCAAAGATAAAAACACCACAAATAACACTCAATATTATGAAATAAAATTTAACACCTTCGAAATATGACAAAGCCAGTAATATACTAACATGCATAACCGACACAAAACGCAATAGACACCCCTGGATTAATTATATTTATTAAAATAAAGGTAAGAGAAATTACATATTAAGGAATACAAACAAAAGGAAACTCACCGCAAATCAATTAAAAAAAATACTCTAACCACAGGACAGAGGATTTTATGGCAAAAACAAAAAAAAAACAATATTATGAATAAAATAGAGTGACAAGTTCTTTAAGACAAATTTAGAAAGAAGAATTGGAGGAAAGCTAGGTAGAGGAAGACCTAGACGAAGTTTTTCCAACAAGTGGAATCAAGAGGTCAAAAGAAAGGCAGAGGATATGGAACAGTAGCAATTGTTCCACCGACAAGAGCCGAGCTCTTAAATTACAGAAGAAGAGTGATTTTCATGTGTTGTTGAAATTCATATTAAAATGTCGCGTCACGAATCGTAATATTTGTTATGTATGCGACTTATGATAGAATTCCTATCGTTATCTAGTTAGAATGATCTAATCGTAAAGGATCGTGTGTTTCTCTATAATTTCCCAACAGGATTCGCAATTTTGCATATGCGTGCGACGTGTGACATGTTTACGAAACATGTTCACGCACATTTACTAATACAGTCATTGTGGCAACAGTTTAAATATCTCGTGTGCCTTGAATATTTATTATGACATATCCATTTTAAATTACTGTTATCGTTTAATAAAAGTTTAATGATCTGACATCAAAATCTATGAATGCGGTGAAGTAGATTAATCAAGATAGGTGGGGTACAGATTTTCCTCTACTTGGGGCAACCAGACTGTTGAAATACCGTGTGTTGCATCTCTACGGTAATTAGGGTTTCCAGAGGTTCTTGGAGAAAAAGGGTTCAAGATCGGCCACGCGCTAGTAGGTACATCTGGCGTTACAAGCCTCCATAGGCGTCCAAAACGTAGAAGACTGTTTTAGAAGCAACTAGAGCAACATTTAATTTAAATCTAATCCCACCTAAAACATCAATCAGTACCGTGTTAATTTTTTCAAAGGTGCCCAGTATCTCAGAAACAATAACATAGCAATAACAATTTTTCAACGAGTAATTTAACTTTAGAGGCGTGATATGTCTGTATGTATGAATGTAGTTAAAAAATTTAATAATGTTATTGACAATTCTCATAGCGCATCAATTCAGCAATGACATAGGTAATTAAGCTTCCCATGTATAAAATTTCGTTAAAATCGGTTAAACCGTTTTTGAGATAAATCCGGACACACGACAAACAGACGGCCAGATAGCCAAAAAATATAATATTCGTGGTCAGTATCCGAATAGATGTGTATCAGTAAATCGAAAAGACACAGAGTAATCAATTTAAATAGATAAGTAGCATTAAAGGAAATTTGCATTTCTTCCCGACATTAAACAGACTTACACAAGTCAAGTGAAAGGAGTAGGTCACGACGGGACCTCTGACCGCAGTCCGTCACTCTCGACACTTACATGTTTAAACTGGTCTGGCGGGTTAGAAGGTAGGCGAGATCACGCAACGACTACCACAAAATCCGGTCCTACGAGTGAAAGTTAATAGTGACAGAAACATTTCTAGGCGATGGTGACGAACGATTCATTGAAGAGTGAGAAGGATTATGATATGCGCAGATGACAATATCGTCGACCATTCAGGGGTCAATATCCATCTACATTTGTCATGATATAGGAAGCAGGGAGCACACTTGCCGGGAGACAGTACCACAGCTTCACAGTACGGCAAAGATAAAAACATTTTTGTTCGTGGCGTGATAGAGGTTACCGTAAAACTGTGGCTCCGAAACCCTCCACGTGCGGTTCTGTTATGAAAAGTAGAAGAGGGAATTTAGTTGAACAGCTCTTTAGAACACTCGCTGGTACAGACGGTAGAACATGGTCAGCGAGGCAACAACGCAGGTGAAGTGTCATATATGCTGTTTCAAATTTTAAACGTATTACAAAAGCAATTGTATGGAAGGATTGCTATGCTTAGCTAACTTAATCATGTCGCACTACCGTCTCAAATTTTACCCTTTACTAAACGCACCCAAAGAAATATGACTAAACAAAAAGTCATGTAATATCTCATTGACTCAAACGATAGCAAACACATCCGAGTCGACCTTAATATTAGACACTACTTTTATTTTGTCCGGCTAAAAGAACCGTTCAATCGAGATAACCTTTAACTAATGCCTCTTAATGATTCGTAATGCATCAATTCAATCGAATAATAACTTGTTAACGTGCGCAATCTGTTGCGTATTGAGACAAATCTTTAATATCTGTACAGTTGTATGAGATATGTATAGTATGACAAGTTTTCTATATATATTATTTTTCAAAGGTGTTTTGTTTTATGGTAACGCCATTTTCTTCATTAATTCCTAATCAAAATTAACGATTCAACCATCATTTTGAAGCTCATGTTCCCCGATATTGACGAAAAATGGTCAAGTAGTCAAAATTAATGTTTTTGTCAAAAAATTTAATGAAAATATTTTATTCAATTAACATGTAGGAAGGGCTACCTACTAACAATCTGTTTAACTAACACAACATAATATGTTAAAATATTTAAATTCTAATAATTTGTGAAATATTTGTATGAATCAGCTTATACTATTTCCATTTCTTTATTTTCTCGATGACAGTTCTAATTTGATAGTTTTAGTGTTGTGACCAAATAAGTAATAACCATCGAGTGACAGTGACGATTCATCAGATTTTGATTAAAATAAATAAATAAAGATTACCTGTCGTTATATAATAATTATTTCGTTTCATTGTCGAGTACCTACCTATACCTACTTATTTTAAAACAGCTTCGAAATTTTTTAAGAATTTGGCATTATCAATCAAGAATTAATACGTGTAACATCTTGTAATGAAATATAATATTAGTTAATAAATTTGTACAAAAGTATCCGGCAGTAGTTTAGTTTCTTACATTTTGTAAAAAAATATCGGGTTTGTTATCGTGTTACGTTTATCGATATAGCTCCATCCTTATCAGTTTCTCCGAGTCTGGTATAACCTTGTACGTGTGTAAAAGTCATATTTTAATAAAATAATGCATACATAATGTAAAAAAGACGCTCGTTCAAGTTTTCACAGGAGCTGTCATCAAGCTAATAAAGAAATGAAAATGGTATATAGTATTTAAATTAATGTACTTTTTTTTTATAATATAAAAAAAGTTATGACAAATTATATTTATTTATACAAATATCAAATTACTACATACAAGTAGTAGCTGTGCCCCACGATTTCACTCATGTTAATTTTATACGACAAACATCGCCAACGCACCCGTGTAGGAAATGTTTTATATTTGTGTAAAACTATTGACATTTTTATGAGGAATAAGTATTTTTTTCTAATTATAATAATGATAATGTAGCTTTATATTGGTGAAAGAATTTTTTAAATCGGTCCAGTAATTTTTGAGTTTATCCATTACAAAGAAAAAAAACAAACAAAAAATCAAATCTTTCCTCTTTATAATATACAAGATTTATAATAAAATAGTGGAAAGATAATTCTAAATAACCGCTTACTGTATAATTTATGCATACATCGACAATAAAATACAACCCAAAGAATTTTTATTTGAAGAATGCGTTAAATGCCGTCATTAATAATAGCGTTACTAAACATTTTATTCATGGTGCGTTGCGAAAATTAAACTGACCCCTCTGAACCTATATCACGTTGGTATTATTTCATCAGAATCTCGTGAGAAGCATGACCGGTCGACTTACCATAATGCAACACGTTTAATGTCTTTTCATATATGATTAATTCAAGTTATATAATAGTACTAGCTGTGTCCGCGGCTCCGCTCACGTAAACTGCAGAATTATTGTTTAGTTTTGTTTTTTTACAAAAATAGCTCACTACTCCTAGTCGCCACCAACGGTCCCACACCGGTTATTTAACAAACAATGACGCCCATTACGCCTAATCCTTAGAAAATTGATATATGCTATTCGTAGCTTTTTTGTAGTTTATTTTTAAGATCTACGGTTATATACTTCATTCATTTGTCATTTCTCTTAATGGTTAACTTAATTTAAGCCATTTAAGCGCCTTTTTTCTACTTAATTCATCATTATCGTCACTGTTTACTTCATACATTACTTTATGCAACAAAATATATCCCATAAACTGGTCAAATAACATAGCTATGAATTAAAAAAAAACATGTAAATCAGATAAGAGGAGACGTTCAGTTTTATAATATGTATAGATGACAAAAACGAATAATATCTGCTATAATTCATAATATTAAAGTTTCCAGTTCCGTGCTGTAGAACTCCAGACTTAAAAGAGTTTTGGCATCTGTGATACAGTTTGTAACTAGTACAGATGACAAAGATAAAATTGATAATTTGTTAGATTTTTTAACCGACTTCAACAAAAGACTTTTCAGGTTACTCAATTCTAATGTATATGTTATTTCTTTATGGATGTTCAGTCATAACTTTCTGTTTATGAAACGATTTCGATGATTCTTGTAACTTTTTTTAAGTTTAAGAACAATTTAGATCATTAATAAGATTTTCTTTTTCATTATTAGGTATGTATTCGATATTTAAATGAGTAAATTGAACATTTATAATAATAATTGATATTATAAATTAATTATTTATTGCGGTTATGCGTTTGCTTGACTATGTTGGACACAAAATATTTTTTATTATTACATATAAATGGACTATGCTAATAACATTTATTATAATTGTGCCCGGGCTTCACTCGCGTGAATTACGGAACGCAGCGTCGTCGATCGAGCATACGCGCGAATGTTGCTACCCCCGCTCCTGGTTATTTTTAAAGACAAAAATGCGGGTGATGCTTCGAAGTTAGGTCCTTAAAAGATCTACAATTATGTAAAAGATTATTTTAATAAATCTTAGCGTAAGCCATTTAAGCGCCCGTATTGATTTACCCATGACCAGTATTATTTTATTTGCACGGAACATTAATAGCCTAAGTTAATCCTTATAACACCAGCTATCTGTGGTGGTTACACATAATATGTTTGTAATATGTTCATGTGGGTACATATAAATAAATTAGTTTTTGAGCAACCCCATCTTATTGTTTACTTCACTATCTACCAGTAAAGTTCTGTTAAAATCGGGCCAATAGTTAGGGAGATTACCTGGAACAAACAAACAAAAATTTTCAAAATTCATGTTTTGTTATAAGTACCGTATATACTTTCATATGCGCTTAGTAAAAAGCTGTTATTATGACATTTGAATTTTATTAATTGTATGTATACTTATATACGTATTATTAATTGTTTATATATTATATTATATATTGTATTACATATTATTATTACGTATACTACATTGACGGCCAGATAGACGTTCAACAAAAGAAAGTTTGCTGACCCTATTTGTAAAGTGATTAATTTTACCACAGCATTTATATCAAAGATACGCCTATATCCCTGAAATAGTATAGAAGCTAAGATATAGAATGAACGACAAAGTCAAAAAAGAAAAAATAGTTAAAAATACGCTACGGGGTGAAGATTAAATAAAACACAGCTTGAAGGTTTTTCTAAAAGACTGGATAGATATATTTAATAGAATATCTAGGAAAAGAAAATATGCATAAAGCTAATTTCTAAGAAATCTTACATTCTATACATAACCTATTTGCTACTTTTCCTTCTATTATATTTGAAATCCTAGATCAATTTAATGGATCTAGTCTTAACGACGTACCTTAAACAAATTGAACACGCAATGCTCTTAATAAGTATTTAATTGAAACTTTTCTTTTAAATGTCTTTAAATAATCTTTTAAAATTAAGAGTCTCTAGTGAGATAGATATTCATTGTAACATTCTTACATTGCTGTTAGTGTGATTTGTAGACTATTTGACCTTTGGTTTTCTTCATAAACAAATAAAATTTGGATTTTGAGATCCAAGTCTTTCTTAGTTCGGAGTAGGGGTAATAAATAGAGGTGGGCGATCATGAATGATTTGCATAATCGAGACATTTACTTATTACTAATAATGTTGATTAGTAATTACTAATATTAGTAACTACTAATTATCATAATCGAATATACTATTACTAGTTGTTCAATCGTAAACGAAGCAATTCTTTATAAGATTTATATACCCTACGAGCTAAAAAAGATCCTCCCGACTATCAACAGCAAGTTTGAAGTTAGTTACTGATCCTATTCACTAATATCAGTAATTACTAATGGCTATAATTGAGATAGCTCGAGACATCTTCATAATAAAATGATTGCATCGGTATATCTCACAATAATAAACCACCCACCACTAGTAACTAATAAACATATTGATTTAAAGCTAGACTATATTAGATCGAAGAAAGCAATATCTATCAGATAATAGGTTGAATATGTTTATAAGAAATTTAATATCACCGTCGGGAGCAGCGACAAAGTTGAGCTTCGATAGCAGTGAATGCATGACGCACTCGACTTCGAGGTACTAACATACCGAAAAGATTTGGTTTAGATGAGGCATTATTTTTAAAGTAGCTAGCTAGTCCGGTAGATGTTGTTCTGCCCCTCCCGGTAGTTAATGACCCGACGACAGTGCCACCTATCGGATACTATCATATCATACATAATATCTTAAACTATAGTCTCGATAAAACAAATTTATTATGTGTATATGAGCTCAATCGTTCCTCATAGGATCAGTAACAGACGCAAACAAGATTTTTAGGCATACGATTGCATATGTATCGTAGATTTTTTTTATAATTGAGGATGAAAATCCATAACGATTCTAGAAATTATAGATACAGTTTTATAAGTAAAAGTTGTGTAGGTACGATATAAAAATAATTGTAATTACTTCATTATAATGATTTTCATTTAAATACAAAACATAAATAAAATTTAATAATATGGCTTGCACGAGTTTACTTTTACTACAGCGGAAAAATAAGTTACATCGTATAAAAAGCAAACATACGCATATCCTATCTAGTTAAATTTCGGGAGCACTGCCGAGGGTTTTTAAAAAGTCTAAGACAAGACTGATTCTCAAGAAGCTTTATTAAGAATGCTTTTATTTGTTACAAATGTCTCTTTTATAAACTCTTATTCTATAAACACAAAGTGGGGCTGTTTACTATGAAATAATGAGAAATATGTCGCAATACATTCAGTCAAAACACCAGGTGTCTATCAGTAGTTTGCAGACATAATATGGGTTAAAAACGTAACATCAGCATTTCTAACGTATGTACCAATTAACAAGACGTAATAAGAGAGGGTACAGACTGCATAACTCCTCCCCCCTCAAGTTCGAAATTATCAGAGGGATGATTATCACTATGATTATTTCGATAGCAATAATTTTTACAAAAACTGAGCTTATATACTAAGAATACAAGAATTAATAGAAATATAATCACATATAACAATAAAGTTCCGGCACTAACACTTTTTACATTAATAATTCTTTCACTTGATGTTTTTAGTTCACTTTCACTGATTTTTAAAAGATTATTTAAATGTTGAAGATTTATTAATTCACTGTTATCCAAATTGATGGGTTCACGTTGCAATTGTTGCTCAGTAATTGTTATTTCGGGAAGATTAATAATCGGTAATTTTGACATCTTCAAATTACTCGTAGTAATATGGTGAGCTTTTAGCGTAATTTCACCAATTTTAACATCGCAATGGTCATCTAGGACGAGGAAGTATGTCCCTTCTATATTTTCTTTCGTTATTTCGTCGTTACAAATTTTTGATAATATATTCTCAGCGTTACTATGAAGAATCCATCTCTCTTTTCCAATTGGTTGTATCTTAATGGTCTTGATTTCAACTGGTACTGGATGACAAGAACTCGTATTCGAAGAAAATTGAATTAATGCTGTTATGCAAGTGTCTTCTGAAGTTGTTCGAGAATCATCCTCGTGACACAGGAACATTTCGTCGTGAAGTTCATTACAAGGTAAAGTGAGCGAGACAAATTTAGACCCTTTTACTAATAGGTAAGGAAATTTAGGAATAATGATGGTGGTATGATTAGAAGGATTGGTCATAGGTATTGGAATTGCTCTGTAGTATGTATAAATTTCATCTCTAATTATTGGTATATCTAAAATGAATGTTATTTGACTTCCTTTTGTATAAGCTTTAAGCTCTATACATTGCTCTATTTTAACTAAATTGTCATAACTTACTGGATACACAAGTTTGTAGAATTTCTCTATCTTTTTTAACAATTCTAATAATTCATTTGAGTTTATAAGAGATTGGTGTAATATTTTTAATTTACTGAATGCCAGAGAAGTTTCAATTTCATTCAACCGAATGTAGAGTAGTTGAAAATTATGGAAAAATAAATTATAAACATTAATAAAATTATGGGTAGTTATATCAATATTAGTTTGATTTATTAATTTTTTTATTTCTCGTAACTCTTTATCTATTCGAATGAAATTGTCCTTCGTGAAATTTGTTATCTTTATCATTGATTCAGAAATATCTGATATTAAGGTTACCTTTTTAATGAGTGTATTTTGGCGTGTCGTTAGAGAATCAATCATATTTTCATATCTTAAAGCATCATTATGATCTAAGTTACCAGTTATAAGCTTAATAATAGATCCAAGAGGATTGAGAAGTCCACGTTTAATTCTAGTTGATGGAGATAACTGTTCTAATTTTTGAATACTAATATTCATTACATAATTCGTTTGAAGCTTTACATTAAAAAGTTGAACATTAGATGTTTCATTATCAAAATGTGTTTTTAAATATTGATTAAATTTAGTATATCTTTTTATATTGAATTCTAAATCCTCACGTATCAGACTTAAATCTAAAATCTTAATTATTGTCCACTTATCATAACTTACACTAGCTTGACCTTGTTTCACAAGGACTATACCGGGATTTTTATCGATTCTGTGAAGTTGAAGGGCGTGAATCCTGATGATCAGAGCCAGGAGCCCGAGGAGGTACCTGCGAAGGTCGTTTTATATCCTTAATAGGCACGTTTGTTTTTCGAGTTTTCATTTTTACAAGACAGATATTTCTGTCAATTTTACCATATACTTGTGCTTTTTGATAACGCGGTTTATCTTTACTTCGCCTTGTATTAACACCTTTTACAAATATAGTGTCCTCTTCTTGAATATCAAATGATGTTTCACCACCACGTTTTGTTTTAATCTTTTCTTTATTTTCAATTACTTTGTCTGTTAAATATTTATAAAGATATTTCGTTCGTTTCATATGATCGTTTACTAATTGTTGCGTATATTGTTTGTTAAAGTTTACTTCAAAAGTACTATTAGAATCAGTGTGTCCAAAAACTACTTCAAATGGTGTAAGACCAGTCGTTGAGTGAATGGTTTGATTGTATACCATAATTGCATAAGTCATAACGTTAGCCGCGTCAGTTATTTTATGTTCATATTTAGCGATACGATATATTTCTAAAATAGTTGAATGGAATCTTTCAATTAAACCCATAGAATTAGGATTATGTGGAGTGCTTATGTGTAATTCTATTTTATAAAATTGTAATGTTTCTTTTAAAAGTGTATTGTTGAATTCAGTACCAGAATCAGCACTGATCTTATTTGGTACGCCATAAAATGAGAAAAATTTAATTAAGGCACGAACTACTTCAGGTGTAGAGCGATTGGATATTTCAAAAGCCTGACCTAGTTTACTGAAAGCATCTATTATGGTAAGGAAGTAGCTTCCTTCTATAGAGAATATATCTATAAATATTTCAGCAAAAGGTTTTGTTTGAGTTTGCGTTAACATTAATTCTGGTTTTAAAGGTTTGCGATCATATTTTAGAGTTTTACAAGTTTCACAAGAATTGATTACAGAAGCGACTGTTATATCCATATTTGTCCAAAAATAATTACGCTTTAATTTCATAAGAGTTTCTTTGATTCCACGGTGACTTGTTTTACCTTGATGATAAGCAAGTATAGTGGCACGTTGCTCTTTTTCATCACCTAAGTATATAACTCTTTTAGTACATTCATATATTTTGACGGTATCTTTTTTAAATAGTTTTATCACGGCATTTGTAAATTGTTTACGGTGAATTTCGCTCTCAAAGTAAAAGAAATATTTAATTTTAGGTTTTATATATTCTAAAAGAAATTTCTTAACAAGGTTAGTGTTGTTTACAGGTAAATGTACTTCCAAAATTTTTTTGTTTTTCATGTGATAAGTCTTTTATTGATAATTGGTTTCTGTTCCAAGTAAAAATAAGGATTTGATTAGGTTTTGTGTCGATGGCTTCTTCAATAATGGGAATACCATTCGTATCAATATCTTCAGCAGAATGTATGGTTTCCGGTAATGAACAGGCAGTAATAGTACTGGATGAAGGAGAACGAATTGGGTGAGTTAAAGTCTTATCGGAATCTGAAGGAATAGTTAACGTTTCTGATGAGTCTGAAATTAGTATTGGACTCTCAGATCGTTCAGTGTCACTCACGTTTACTCGTAAGGACATATCGTCCTTTAATATATTTAATTTAATTCGTGATAGAGCATCAGCATTACTATTTTGTTTACCGTTCTTGTATATTATGTCAAAATCGAACTCAGCTAGTCTCAATTTCCATCTAGTAAGTTTACTATTAGGTTCTTTCAGTGAATTTAACCATGCTAAAGGTCTGTGGTCAGTAAATATTGTGAATTTGCGTCCATACAGGTAAGGACGGAAGTGTTTTACTGCCCAAACGATGGCTAACAGTTCCTTTTCTATTGTACTGTAACGTGTTTCTGCATCATTAAGAGTACGACTTGCATATGCGATAGGTTTTTCATTTCCAACTGATCCTTGTGAAAGGACAGCGCCTAAAGCGTAGTTTGACGCGTCTGTTGTTAAAATGAAGGGTTTAGAAAAATCAGGAAACTGTAATATAGGAGCATTCACAAGTAGCTCTTTACATTTTTGAAAAGCTTGAACATATGATTCATTAATTTCAATTTTATTTTTCTTTTTCAAACACGATGTAAGGGGTTGTGTAATTTTTGAAAAATCCTTTATGAATTTTCGGTAGTAGCCTATCAGGCCAAGAAAACTTTTAATTTCAGTGGATGTTCTGGGGAGTGGGAAGGCAAGTACTGCCCTGATTTTATCATCATTTGGTTGTAAACCATGCTTCGTAATTTTGTGTCCTAAGTAGAGTACATCTTTTTTAAAAAACTCACATTTATCGAGAGTTACTTTAAGATTGGTTTGTTTGAGACGATCGAACACTTTTCTTAGCTTCTCTACATGTTCTTGTATACTACTAGAATAAATGATGATGTCATCTAAATATACTAAGCAATGTATACCTTGCAACCCACGTAACACGTTATCCATTGCGCGTTGAAATGTTGCAGGTGCTGTTTTAAGTCCAAATGGCATCCGTGTAAATTCAAAATGTCCCATTGGTGTAGTGAATGCAGTTTTGGGTCTATCTTGTTCATCAACTTCAATTTGGTGGTACCCACTTGCTAAATCCAATGTACTGAAGTAAGTAGATTTCCCTAACTTGTCGAATAAATCATTAATATTTGGTAAAGGATACTTATCATCAGTAGTAATATCATTTATACGTCGATAGTCTACAACCATTCTAAATTTCTGTTCACCGGAGGCGTCCATCTTTTTTGGAACTAGGTGTACGGGTGCACTCCATGGTGAAAACGATTCTTGTATAACATTATCTTTTAGTAATTTTTCAACTTGTTTCTGTATTTCATCGTTTTGCGATGGTGGAAGTCGGTATTGCCGTATGAAAATTGGATCTTCATTTTTAGTCCGGATTCGATGTTTTACTTGATTAGAAAATGTAAGAGGCAGTTTATCACAATAGAATATATCCCTGTATTCAAAACAAAGTTTTTCTATTGCTTCTCGTTCTTCTTGATTAGCATGATCTAATCGGAGTTTCGATAAATTTTGTGTAAGTAATTCATCAATCTCAAAATCATTTAATTGTTGCCCGGTTGATAAATTTATTTTGCAAGTATTATTATTAAGGCTGGTTATATTCAATGGTTCGTTAAAAGTTAAAGTCACACTATCTTGCGAAGCATTCTGCATGACTGTTGTTGCAAATGAATCTTTGCAAGTAACTATAGCGCTAGGCATACGTACTTCATTTCCAAAATTTTTAAAATTAATTATTGCTTCACCATTAATTAAATTTGTAGGCACCTTAACACGGGTTTCAGTGCGTGGTTCTAGCGTTATTTCCCACGGGGGACTATAAATTATTGGAATTTCTGTATTTTGTGTCAGTTCCGATTTGGTCTTGATCGCGAACGGACGTGTCGCTCCGTTTGTGCTCTCGACCATCACGTGACTTAATTGTTGCGATCTTATATTTGGAATTTATTTCGAATATACTGTTGCAATAACGACGTAAACCAACTGGTGTCTAACGCTCGCGTGGTAAACCGCACTTTTCGGTGCGACTTGCTTGTTTTTTATAAATCCACGGTTTTGTGGTCGCTCACTGGATACCTGACGGTGCTAACTAAAGTGAGCGGGGCGTGACCCGAGCAGCCCGCTGGTTGTCTCCTTCAGAGGCAAACAGCCAGACTCGGACGGGCCTGGGAATCTAGGCCTTTGCGGTTATCGCATAGTCTTGCCCCAGGTGTCTCCTGCCAAACCTTCCGATCCTGCACACTCCATCCCCGGGAACCTGTTTGGGCCTAGCCCGGTTTAATTACCGGTCTGCGTCCTCGGCCCCGAGCTTGTTAGGGCTCCTTAGGGTTGATAGGTCCTTCCTGTGTGTCTTTGCACCTTGACCACAGGTCTCTTGCCGACTCCGATAGTCTTTTTAAGTTTTTGGCGCACCCCCCTGCCCCTAAGGCAGGGAGGCCTTTAATTTAAAATAAAATAAAAATGTCCCATTGTCCTCCCTCTTCTGCCGTCATGGCAAATAACGTTACCGACCTGGCCACTTGCATAGGCAAGTTGCAAGCCAGGATGAAAGCGCTGGAATTTCAATACCAGCGCTATCAAAATTTCGTCGTATTACGGTATCCCTCTCTAGACGAGGAATACCGTAATCTACCTGAGAACGCCTGCGTGCGTCGCACCGCTGCGACCGCGACCCGTCATGAGGCCGTTTCAGGTAGCGAGGCGGCCGCTTCAGGTAGCAAGGCGGCCGATGACGTCACGGCCGCGACCGTTATACCGACTGGCGCCGCGCCAGTCGGCGCCGCGCCCAAACGTCTCACGCGCAGCGCTGCGCGTCCGTCCGCCGCGTCATCCGGGGCCGTGGCCACGTCTACGGCCACGCCCCCTGTCCCGACTAGCCAATCGCGCGGGTCAAGCCCCGCCTCCGTCAGGCGAGGGCCGCGTAATTCGCGGTCACAATCTAGGGTTACCAAAAATAGCCCGTACGTCCGTCCCGCGCGATCCACGGAAACCGCGTTAAAGACGAAAAATTCGTTTTCGGCCCTTCCGGTCGAACAAGACTCGCTCGCGAGTCCGGATCCATCTCCGGATATGGATACCGAGAACGACGGCTTCACCGTCGTGGCGTCGCGTAAGCGAACGGCGCGTAGCAGTCCGACTGCTCAACCGGCGCCTAAGGTAATAGCTAAGGCAGTAGTCAGGGGCGCCGCCGCCCCCGCGTCCTCCCAGCTCCCCGCGCCCGCCGGCGGGAAAAAAGAGCGTGCCCCACCTCCAATCATAATCCGGGACAAGGCAGCCTGGATGGGAGTCTGCAATGAGATGCGCAGACTCAAACTCGACTACCACAAGGCTAGAAACATAGTCAACGGGATTTCTATTTCGGTGAGTTCTTCGGAAACTCACCGTAAACTAACCACCCTCCTCCGGCAGAAAGGTCTGCAATTTTATACGTATTCGCTCGCGGAGGAGCGCGTCCTCCGAGTGGTCATCCGCCGCATTCCGGTGGAGCTCGACCCGTCGGAGGTGTGCTCCTCGCTCAAGGAGCAAAGTTATCCCATCCGGGAAGTACACCGGATGTACAGTAAAGATAAGCGGCCACTACAAATGGTAGTGGCCATATTGGACCTTTCCCCCGAGGGAAAGGCCATCTTCCAGCTAGAGACGGTGTGCGGGCTCTCCGGGATTAACGTGGAGCCCCCACACAAAAACCACCAGCCTGCGCAGTGCCACAACTGCCAGCTGTACGGGCACGCTGCCCGTAACTGTCATTCTCGTCCGCGGTGCGTAAAGTGCCGAGAGGACCACCCCACACGGGAGTGCACGCGCGAGCGTGACTCCGTCGTCCCCCCGAGCTGCGTGTTATGCGGGGAGGAGGGGCATCCCGCGAATTATCGCGGTTGCCCCAAGGCCCCGCGTACCACGCGGCCACGTACACAGAGGCAGGCGGCCCCCCGGGCGGCGCCCCCCGCCTCAGCCATCAAAGCGCAACCCCTGCTGGCGTCAGGGGAATTTCCCGCGCTGCCGGTCCCGCGCCAGCTCCCGGCCGCCGCCGGCCCCTCCGCACCCCGCGTGGTGCAACCGCAACCCGTGCGTTCATCGCAGAACGCATGGGGCCCCCGCCGCCCCAATCCACAGCCCCTTATGGCTATGGATATTCCCGCGCCCCGCGCTCCTGCGCCCCGCGCGCCCGCTAACACTGTCGTCAATAGTAACGACCTAATGATACTGCTCACCCGCGAGCACGATATCCGCGAGCTCATCGAATACAATGACCATTTGGAGCGCTTCGGTCTCATCAAGACCGCTTGCGCGTTCCCCCGCCTCGTAGAGACACTACAACGTCTCGATCGCGAGGCGAGTAGTAATAAAAATTAGGGCCTTTCAATGGCTAAGTTTAAACCGAAAGCGTTAAATCTTTCATTTTTTAACGCGCGAAGCCTACTTCCGCAGCGTGATCTCGTCGCGACCTTTCTTAAAGATCACCAAGTAGATGTTCTTTTAGTGCAGGAGACGCTCTTAAAGCGTGCTAAACGTGATCCAAAAATCGCGAACTACAATATTGTAAGGAATGACCGGGCCGGCCGCGGGGGCGGCACTCTCATTTATTACAAACGATCGTTATATTGTACGCCGGTAGATCCTCCGATACTTACCAATATGGAAGTATCCGTGTGTAGACTAGGAATGACCGACCACCCGTCCATAACGTTAGTCTCAGTTTATCTCTCGCCGAGGAAAGAGCCTCTCAGGTCTGACCTAGAAAAGCTACTTTCGCTCGGTGAATCGGTCATTATAGCGGGTGACCTCAATTGTGGACACACTTCGTTTGGCAATTGGAGAGACTCCAGTAATGGGGTTAAACTCGAAGAGCTAACGAACGTGCTAAACTTTGATGTCATAGCGCCACCCACTCCCACCCACTTTCAAGACAACTGTATGCCGACAGTGCTTGATGTAGCTCTCATTAAAGGTATCGCGCTTCGGTTACGACTCATTCGGGTCGTACACGAGCTCGACTCCGACCACCGTCCGGTCATCATGCAGCTAGGTCAACCAGACGACTCTAGCCCTCCTTCGGTCCAAGTGGTTGACTATGCCAAGCTAAAACATTATCTTGCGGACAGGCCGTCCTCGTCCAGCTTAGATAGGATCCCGGACGTATTGGGGTCCGTTGCGGACGTAGATCTCGCGATCGATTCCCTGGTCGACCACCTGCAGGCCGGCATCGGAGAGGCCTCGAGAGAGGTCGAAGAGGCGAGCGATCGCCGCTTCGTACTCCCTGCCGACGTGCGGGCGTTGTTGACGGAAAAGAACGCGGCGACTCGTGCGCACGACCACTATCCGACCGAGGAAAACCGCGCACGTTTACGCGCACTTCAAAGATCGGTTAGAGCCCGTATATTAGAACTCAGAAGTCACAGATGGGACGCCCTCGTTGAAGGGCTAAGGCCGTCGCATCTGGCTTACTGGAAATTAGCTCACAGCCTCAAAATAGAGGCTTCTTATCTTATGCCCCCCCTCGAGAGGGGTCCCGGTATACCGCTCGCCTTCGATAGCAGCGACAAGGCGGAGTGCCTCGCCACTTGTTTGGAGAGCCAGTGCTCTCCGAACAGTGTCGATGCAAATACCGACCGGGTCGAGGGTATCGATGGATGCGTGCGGGAGCTGGATAAGCTCCCCGCGACAGACTCCCTGTCCCCAGTCACGTCTGAGGAGGTTCTTTCCATTATAAAAAGCCTTAAGCTTAGAAAAGCACCAGGTCCCGACGGGATCAGGAATGAAGTACTTAGACTTCTTCCCGATCGCCTCATAGCTCTTTTGGTCTGCATCTTCAATGTAGCCATAGCCCACTGCCATTTTCCAGCCGCCTGGAAAAAGGCCATAGTCATAGGTATCCGTAAGCCCGGCAAGAGCGCGTCGCTTCCCGACAGCTATCGCCCGATCAGTCTCCTAAATACTTTAGGGAAAATGTACGAGCGGATCCTTCTGAACCGTCTCAAGTCAGTAATAGAGGAGAAAGACCTCTATCCGCCTGAGCAATTCGGTTTCCGTGCTAGATATTCTTGCACTCATCAAGTGCACCGCCTCACGGAGCACGTTGCATTTAATTTTGCTGAATTATATAAACCCCGCCGTACACTTGCGGTCTTTTTCGACGTTGCCAAGGCCTTCGATAAGGTCTGGCACGAGGGATTGATCTACAAGTTGTATCACTTTGAAGTCCCCGATAGGCTAATTAAAATAATTCGCGACTATCTAACAGATCGCACCTTTCGCTATAGAGTGGAAGGTGAATTGTCCACGCCCCGTCCAATACGCTCAGGCGTTCCCCAAGGTTCGATCCTGGCTCCTAGCCTATTTAACCTGTACGTCAGTGACCTACCTCGACTCCCGGAGGTCGAGGTAGGCCTATACGCTGACGATACAGTCTTATATGCCTCAGATAGGAATAGATCCCACCTCAGACACAAAGTCCAACGCTCCGTGACCACTCTCGGGAAGTGGTTTAACGAGTGGCGTATAGCCGTTAATCCCTCGAAGAGCGCCGCGATGCTCTTCGATGCGGATTCGTCACAGATACCGTGGAAGCTTAAACCTGTTAAGCTCTACGATAATCCGATTCCGTATGTAAGAGAGACCAAATATCTAGGGGTAACCCTAGATAGTAGGCTCTCTTTTAGACCCCACATCCGTAAGGTTAGGAACAGGGCCGCGTGGGTCCTGGGCCGGTTGCATCCTCTGTTGTGTTCGGTGAGTAAAATGTCCACGCGACATAAGCTCACGCTCTACAAGACGTGTATTCGACCAATTTTGACATATAGTTGCGCCGTGTTCGCACATATGTCCGAGTCGAGTTTCAAACGGTTACAATCGATACAGAATAGGTTCCTCTATCGTCTCACCGGGGCCCCGTGGTATGTTCGAAGCGTAGATCTCCATAGAGATATGGAGCTTCCTTCGATACATGCCTACGTTAAACAGCTCTCCCGTTCGTATTTCGACACCGCGTCGAACCACGCGAATCCGTTAATAAAAACAGCCGCCACTTATGTTCCGGCACCCACGGACATCCGGTGCAAACGCCGGCCGCGCAATATTTTTATTGATCCCGACGATCACATCGAAAATTCGAATAAATATTACACATCCGTCTCTCCAAACAGAGCGTGCCAGCGCCCACGCCCGCGAAACCACCGTTCTCTCCGCAGAGGGCGGGCGGTCAATTTCGCTCCAGCACACCCGTCACGTCCACCCTCTCTAGCGGTAACCCAAGCCTAGGTCCGTTCCTCGGTGTGAAACCCTTGGGTCAGGCAACCGCCCGCGCGATACAAGTGACACTGTACGTGCATCACTTAGCTACCTACATACAACATTACACACGTATGAACATACACACGTGCACACCACACAGGTACATAGGTTCTGTGAGGGACCTTTTTTTTTCTTTTTTTACGCTAGTTAGTTAGCGCTAGTTAGTGTAGAAACATTCCGATTATTGAATACACATACGCACGGTTCCTTCCTTCCTCCCAGGAGGAAGGGAACGTGCCTATGTGTATATTTAGTTAGCTCGAATCGTAGGTGTAGGGATTCGAATAGATCGCGACCTATTTGCGAACGCGACGACCGCCCGAGCCGAGGTCCGGCCACTTTGGCACCCTCGTGCGAGTCGTCCACAAAACTTTCGCGGCTGAGTGCCCTCTGCGCTCGCCCCCAAGTCCGGTGAAGCTGTAAAAGCCGCAGCGGCTTTAGGGCCCCTAAGGCTAACAGTGTAGTCAGTTCTAAAAAAAAAAAAAAAAAAAAAAAAAAAAAAAAAAAAAAAAAAAAAAAAAAGTATTTTGTGTCCGTAAAATTAAATTTTTCATGTCTATAGTCGCGTTCAATATTTTTAATAAGTTAGAACCTATTAATCCGTCATATCTTCCATCTACATTATATATATAAAATTTATGATTCATCGGACTTTTAAAACTTTCCAATAAAGGTATATCTATAACTTCGTCATGTAGGCTACGTCCATGTGTACTAATAACTTCAAAAGGATCAATATATTTATAATCTGAAAAATATTCATCAGCTTTAGCGGGACTAATAAAACTTCTGGTACTTCCGGTATCAATCATTAAACGAGCATCAATTTCAGGAATATAAATATGCGGTAGTTTATTTATGCCGTCATAATTTAAGTGTACTATTTCTGGGGGTCGCTCTTGGAGGCTTTTATAGGAAAATTTACGCATTCATTTTCAGCTTCTTCAGTTTCAACAGGTTCTATGTTTTCATGATAATCGTCATAAGCAGTTTGTTGATTATCGTCAATGAAATAATGATTTTCATATTCTGTATAATCAGGTTGATAGTCTTGGTATTCAATTTCAGGGTCGTTCATTTCTAAAGACTCTATCATATTTTGTCTAATAGGACGAGCTGTGCGCATTGACACATCGCTTGCCTGAAATTGAGGTGGATTACGTTGAGGTTGATTTTGTGGTGGTATACCAAATTTAAATTGTTGATTTGGCATGTTGAAATTAGGTCGGTTTTGTGTATTGTTAAATTGTGGTTTGAACCCTTGTTGATTAGGAATACCGAATTTAAAATTATTATTATACGGTTTAAAATTATTTTGTGTTTGGTATGGAATTCCGAATTTAAAATTTTGTTGTCCGGAATTAAATGTATTTGGCACAAATGCAGGTTGAGGTTTGAAATTATTATTAAAATTATTTGTTAAAGTAGGCGTGAAAAATTGTTGAACTGGTTTAATATTAGATTTATTTTTATTTTTAGAATTGTACTGATATTGAAAATTGACCTCCTCCATGACAACACTTAGTGCGTTTTCTAAAACGGTACAACCTTTAAGTCGCACAATTCGAATTAAATCCTCTGGTAAATTATATAAAAATACATTCAAGCACATATTATTATAGATAATCATTTTAGCGGCTTTGAGGCCTTCATCAGTTAATAAATTGACCTTGGAGAAGAGGGTGCAGCGTGTTTGTTGTATCCTGTTACAAAATTGCGTATATGTTTCACCAACTTTAATTTTTAAATTTTCCAACTCAATTGCCACACACTCTTCCGATCTAGGATCACCAAAATGTTGAATCAAAACAGCTCTTAATTGTTCCCAAGTTGTTATGTCTTCTCTTTCACTTAGTAGAGCAGCGGCTTTACCACATAATCTACTAGTTATAGCATGAAACACATATGTAGTTTGAACAACATTGTTTGATCCGCTAAAATTTCTGATTATATATTCACTTTTTTTAATAAATAAATTTAAAGTATTTTGATCACCATCGTACTTGGGAATTAAACTTAAAAGTTCTTTTGATACTAATTGAATTGTTGATTCATTGTTGCGTTGCATTTTGAATTGTATTTATTTAATTAAACACACACAAAGTAAAATTCACAAAATTAAAATTCACAAAATAATATTTTCAAAATAAAATTCACAAAATAAATCTTATAACAAAATTATCAAAATCAAAATTCTCAAAATTAAAATTATCGAAATTAAAATTATCAAATTAAAATTCTCAAAATTAATATTTATTATTAATATTTCTCAATATCTTATAATCTATGAAGTCAAATAACTTTTGACGATTTTTATTCGAAAATTATGAAAAATAATTTTCAACGATGTTTGTTTGAAAATTATAAAAATTTGTTAAATAATTTTCAACGATGTTTGTTTGAAAATTATAACAATGTCCAACGAAAAATACAACCACAGAAAATAACAAGGACGAGACAAGGATTGTAAAAATGGTCACTTACAGTCTGCTCGTTCCCATGTCTTGCCGTATAGCTGCTTTCGCTTTTAGGACAGGATCTCTCGGAAATAGATGTGGAACCCGACGTTAACTTATTTATTGGTTCGTAGATACTCAAAATCTGCACATGAGACCGATTTGTAAGACTCGAACACAGACTTTTATTGTTGATTGAGTATCCTACCGACTGCGCCAGTTAAATTTCGGGAGCACTGCCGAGGGTTTTTAAAAAGTCTAAGACAAGACTGATTCTCAAGAAGCTTTATTAAGAATGCTTTTATTTGTTACAAATGTCTCTTTTATAAACTCTTATTCTATAAACACAAAGTGGGGCTGTTTACTATGAAATAATGAGAAATATGTCGCAATACATTCAGTCAAAACACCAGGTGTCTATCAGTAGTTTGCAGACATAATATGGGTTAAAAACGTAACATCAGCATTTCTAACGTATGTACCAATTAACAAGACGTAATAAGAGAGGGTACAGACTGCATAACTATCTAGATGTTTGTAGATTGAGAAATAAATATTTACGTTGGAATTCAATCGTTAATCATATAAGTCACGCCTTTTATTTTGACAGCCGATAAGGGGTATGTCAAAGTTATTCATGACAGCATGGTTATGACAGACGAAAGAGTATTGACAGAACGATGTCTCAAGATTATTTACTGAGATAATTGAAAGAAAAAAATATTGCAGAAAATATTGACTGAGACTCAAAATATTTACAGTTTTGTGGATTATAACTTCCAGCTCTAAAATCAGTTGATGATGATGAATTCAGAAATATGAGTCAAAAGCACAAATAAGAGCTGAACGAAATGTTTAGAAGGACCTATACCTATGCTTAGCGTAAGGATGTATTAGGCTGATAATGAATGAGAGTTCGACAATATTTACGAATATGTACGTTTGCTTGCAGATATTAGCGTCGATTGGTTAGAAACGGCATTATAGTAAAGAGCGAACCATATACTATAGCAGGATGTCCCTTAACTACTTGAAGAGAGATAGGGTACAGAGTAATTTTTTGGAGATTTTTCTCTACTCGGGACATTCCGACTGGTGGAATACCTCCTCCACCCTACAGAAGATCGCAGCCAAATAACTCTAGTGTTGTGTTCTTTCGATGAGTAGGGTTTCCAGAGTTTTTTTGGGGTAGAGCGGTTCAAGTTCGCTCGTTTGCTACCTCTTTTTAGAACAAAAAAAAAAAAAAAAAAAATAAATGAATGTACTATATTTTTTACAATAAAAATAAATGTACCATCGTTTACGCCACATCCATGTGAAACAGTTTTCACACTTCCCGAAACGGTAGCATATATTGTGCGGGTTCCGCGCCTTCGTGAATTAATATCACAGTGTTGCTGTGCTGTTCCCTGCGTGATTATTAAATTCATGTTGAACATACACGCGCTATGTTAAACATGTTATGTTGACTGCAGCGCCGGCGAAGTTTACTCAGTGACACGGACACCGCACACTTGCAATTTAAGCGCTCAAACAGAGACCTTACGAATTTCTTCAGAATTCATCTGGATTTCTGAGTACGAAAAAATATACAAGTCATCCTGTTTATCCTACTTTGGCAACAAATCATCGGTGTTGAAGATTATCCCTGAGTGGAGTTTTTGTGACGTCTCGGAATACAAATTGCCTGTTATTATTATTTATAATCCATTTTCGTTTTGCTTTATTACGCAAATTGCCATCAATATTAAACAATATAGGGTCAAATATAAATATAGTTTATGAATAATAAACCAAAATCACTACATGACGGACTAAGATCCCAACAAAAACTCTAAGCATTGAAGAAGTCATTGCGCTCAAATATAGTATTGACAATTCTTCATGGCATAAGTAATTTTATTCCTCATGAGTCTTACATATTCCAAGTCTAACCGCACATTTACAACAATATCACATAAACGTAACAAGAAAATAAATCAATAGTATTATCAAATCTGTAAAGACGATACATTTTCCAAAAATATTCTACTTTCAAATGTTTCGCAACGAAACACTAATGTGTTTGACCTTTTATTAACTAAATTTCGTTTTGCTTCATCTACCGAGGTCGCCGATAACATCTCGCGTTGCAACAATGCGTGTCATTCATGAACTATTGCGTCTGTAGGTATTCTATTGTTAGATACACAAAAATAATTAAAGATAAATGAATTTAAATGGGACTTGTGGGAATTCGTTATAATAATTATATTCACTAATATTATGTTCAAAAGTTATAGCTTTTTTATAATATCACGGCAAATTGACGGCACTGTCCCTGAAGGTAAGCACAGTACACAGTCTTAACACAACGGCGACCACCGAGAAACCGTAGTCCATCGGCGGTCCCCTGTAATTATTTAACTAGATATGCACAGGCTGATCCCGAAACGAGACACGAAAAAGCGAGTCACTATGACGGACTTTTTACCACACACATGGTGGTCGCGACTTGGTTGGGCTGTACAGCCCTACCACCCCGCTATCGCTTTATCCTCGTTCGTTACTTAGCAAGGTGCGCCACGTGCAGATCAGATTGGCTTGGGCGTCTCAGTTTTAAAGGTAGCTATATCAGCTATAGCTATTAGAACAATAAAAAATTCCGTTCAGAATAAATTATAACAGGTACCGGTTACTCGCATAGCATATAATCTTCCTCAATAAATGTAAAAAAAAAAAACAATTTTTCTAATCTGGTAAGGTATAAAAATTCCAACAAGAATAAAAGATTCCATCCAGAAACGTTGATTTTGTAATATTCTCAATAATTTGAGCACACGAGCGTCATATAAATCATTGCACTGGCAGAATGGAATAGAAGTTCAAATTTCGAATTTGGAAAAAAAGAACGTTCGTTGATGCGTTCCGAATGCCGCGCCGCCGACGCCGGAGGCTCCGATTTGAGGATCGAGACGTGTTCCGAATACGATTCGCTCTGAAATCGCAATAAAAATCTGGCCGAGCGCTGCGCCGAACCGCGCCCCATCGTGCACGCCTGCAACCGACTGGCTGGATAACACCACGTTTCTAATACGACGGCTCTAAGTTTGATAAATTAAAAACAAAAAAACTATTTTTAGTAAGTTTATGAAATGGGAACAGTTTATTTAAAATGCAATGACTGATCGTTGACAACCCAGTATTAATTTTGTAATCGTTTTATTCATAATCGTTCTTTAGGCGCGATTTGATAGTAACCTTAATCTTTTTCGAACGGAAATGAAGTTCAACAAAATGCTATAGTGAAATTTGTTTCTGTTTTTTAATTACAATTTAATACTAATAATAAATTTATAATATTAGCAAGTATACTGTTTATGTAAAATAACTCTATGTTGTATATTATATATTTTATAAATCAAAACAAATAGAATAAAATAATGTGTATAACCTTTACGCGCGTTTGAAGTAAATTTTCTTTGATATTGCAACAGATCTTATGATAATACTAAAAATTAAATACCTACTTATAAAAGTATTTCAATTTAATGGTATTTATTGATAATATAATATAGCGTGATTGCAGTCAAGCTAAAATATGAACAGTATCTTTTTTTCTCTTAAACTGATATTGTTACCGCAATATACCGACTTAGAAATCGCTTCAGTGTTATATTGTTCACCTAAAAATTAAGCATTCTTCACAAGTATTCCTTTTAAGTTTATCTATACAGGGGAGATACCCTATGATGTAATTTCTGTTAGATTCATAGAATTGTTTTGTAATAGCTGTTCCCGCGATTTAGTTCGCTTGGACTACAGAATGCCATCGATCATACTTTCGTTCCCGGTTATATGCCTATTGTGGGTGATCCATAGAAGATAAACATATGTACTCGGTGACTTTTTTGTACGTCTTTTTTAATATCTAAAATTATGTAGTACATTAATTTGACACATCTCTTATGGTTTACTCAGCGTAAGCCATTTAAGCGCCTGAATTGATTCACCATGGCCAGTTTTTTTTTATTTGCGTGTAACTCCAATTATTTTTCTAAAACAAAAGTAGCCCAATTTACTCCTTATAACATCAGCTATCTACCAGTGAATGTTCCGTTAAAATCGGTCCAACCGTTTCGGAGATTACCCGGAACAAACAGACAGACAATTTTTTTTTAATAGGTTTTTGGTTATAAGTACCGTATATATTTTCATAGACATTTATTAAAAAACTGTTATTTTGACATTACAAACAGACACTTCAATTTTATTAAATGTACATGTATAGATAAATCTATTATTATTTATCACTCTCTTTTTATAATAATAATAATTTATATTTAAGTTAAATGTACCTATATGGTTAAATTTATTTCTTAAGTTTGATTGTTGTCCGAGCTTTTAATTAAAATGGCCTTTTAATTATACTATAAGAATTACAGAGTTCTCGACGCTTTTCAATAAAAAAAACCTAATTTTTTAATCACCCTAATGTACATAAAGGTTGTGTTAAAAATCTGTAATGCTTATGTTAGTAAACCATAATTAAAAACGAATCACTACACCAATTGGGTGTTCATAAATACCTACGACTGGCCAAAACCAACTGTACAACACTATTGTACAAACCAACACGATAGACCCATGTAACGATGCATGTTTATGCACAATTTTGTATGCATTATTTATTATATGTAGATATAATTTGCATTCATTGCGCATGTACTCGTATGTACATAGGACACATCCAATGAATAATTTATTTATTATATTTTTACTATAAAATCTGTGATGTACCATCGTTTTTAAATAGTCGATTTTCTGGACAATGAGTTTATGAATATCGTAGAGAAAGTTTCATTGTCTAAAATGGTATTTGTATGAAATGTATTTGTATAGAATTTTATATGGAATGATAGTGATATCTGGAAATAACACTCCACATATCCACTAAAGTAAAACCTACATAGTTAAAAGAATATATTCTGTCACCAAAGTTTATATTCGCCACCAATATGCATCACCCAATTATAATGATGTATTCCTTAATTATAAAATCTATTCCCAACAAATATTTTTATCATCATGTCAATTCTATGGATATCATTTAATACATTCTCTGTCATCAAAATTTATTATTTGTCACCAAATAAATAGTTTGAAAATAAGTAGTGCATAAAAAGTGAAAACGTTTTTTTGTTTGTTTGTTTAAACACACTAATCTCTGAAACTACCCGTCGGATTTGATAGCCAGACTCACGAGGAATAGTATAGTCTATCTAAAATTAGGCTACAACTCACAGCTAGCCTTAAATATTGATTTTTGATACTCAAGTCGGAAGTCGAGGCCCTCCCGAACAGCTTTACTTTACTGCATAATACCTGTGTAGCTAGCTTCTCACCCACGATTTAAAAATCTGTCGCCTATAGGTGTGTTCCAGCAGCTGCACTTGAGAGCCAGTTTCCCCCTAGGCTTAGCGTGTCCTAATGGACCACATCGTCACTTGACATCTGGTGAGATTGCGACCATAATGATAAAACTTATATACGATAAAAAATAACCTTACTACTTCATAATATGTATTACTATTGGCTACATACAAATGTCATTATTTCCGTCTCAATTTATTAAGGTTTCCAAGTTGCGGGTTTCCAGCTGAAATTTTTAATTATTTGCGAAGTTTTATTTTTAGCTAGTGTCCCGTCGCCTGTCTCCGTCCATCGCTAATTACTCTACTGTTGTTATTTATTCACACGTCTGGTTTTATCCAGTCCAAACAGGTTTAAACCCGGACCGACAAGGTGAGTTTATTTATGCGCATATTTGATTAAGTTAAATATTGTTTTTTCAATGTGATGATACCGTGTATGTATTTTTGGCGAAATTACATTTCGCTTGGACCGCTTTCGTGGTGGGCAATCATTAAAGAATGTACAAGTACCATGAACGTCAAGGGTTCGATTCCCGTTGGACGGTTAAATTCGTTGTCGGTGTGGTTGCGTATATAACTACCAAAGAGTTTTATGAAATGAACAACGACAATAACTTTCTACTTAGGCAATCGTGAATACACTATATCCGATCTCTGTGATACAAATATTTAAATATACCAGTTATGCCTTCGGCTCCGCACGCGTTTATTCCTCAGCAACTATATAATACGTCTCGTAAATTTATTTTAATTTTTGTTAAAAGTAATAATGTTAATTTTTATAGCCTATCGAATTCTGAAATGCCATATTCTGTATAATTTTTTTTATAAAATATATGAATCGTTTAAACCATGGGCGAGCAACCTTTTTGATCAAAGGGTCAATTTAAATTGAATTTTTTTGTGGCGGGCCGCACGTAAATGAACTCTTATTAATAATTTATGAAACTTTATTTATAATAAATATTGGAATTAAAAAAAAGTTAAGATTTCATATACATTAGACGTATCGCGTCCGTTTGCATGTTTGAACAAGTGACCGACAAGTGTGTATCTCGTCACAAAAAAATCGCGCAGACGTTGCGCGTTTGTATTGAATGTTTAAAAACGTCGTCGACAAGTATTCACCATAAAAAAATATTTCGGTTTAGTATGTACTACCATTTTATTATAATTAATTTAATAACAATATAATGATGAAAGAAACTAGATAAAATAAATTCAATTTTAGAAATGCTTGGCGGGCCAACTATGGCCCGCGGTCCGCGGGTTGCTCACCCCTGGTTTAAGCGGTTTTTATGTTAAAACCAGATTTACAAACTGACAAGACGAATATTTAAAACTAAGTCAAGTTCGTGTTACAATAACTATTTAGCACAAAATTTAAACACAATATTACATGGTAGTTTCTCTTTGTGGAAGATAAAAAACATAGCACTTGGAATGGACTATTCCTGTACGGTAACGGGCTAGGGAATCACTTACAATAATTTGGTTTAAAATCATCGTAAAACGAGAATTATGTATAAAATTGGTGGGACATTTCTAATGCACATTACCCTAAGCTATGACCTACCGCTATAATCCAAGATATAAACCTAGTGCCAAGTACTTATACGGCGTATACCCAACCCATAGGCTTCACTTCAGAGACGATCCTCTTTTTTACAATCTTCTATTTAACTTGCTTTTTTCCTTCTTTATTGAGGACAACAAAGAATTATATCTAAACATAAATGTAGATAATCTTAGAATTTATACAATGTTCTTATGATATAATCAGCTCCGCTGCCCAAGGGTAACATATATTATAAAAGTAAGGACAATACATAAATAAAGGAAGTACGAAAAACGTTAACTAAAAAGGTAAAGTAACTAAGTAAACAGCTAAGTAACAAAAATCAAACTGAAGAATAACAAAAATAAAATTAACTATGAAGTAATAATAATCTGATTTATTAATTTCTTAAACAATTCAGGTGAGGAAGCAAATACTTCTTTCTGTAAAAAGATTATTTTATATTAAATAAATGATGCACGTTCACCGGCATTTGGCATTTCCTCGTATTGTACCGATGTCTTTTTGGTTTAAAAGTTGTATCAGATTTTTGGAGTACTTTCTTACATCCGAATCGAATGATCCGATTGATCTGAAATATGGCATACATATGTAAATTCGATGAAAATGCAATAATATTGAACCTTGGAGCTGATCTGATCATGGATCTGCCTGGATGATGGCTATAGCAATGCCACAACTAAACAAGATAGAGTCATCGAGTTTAGATTCACGTTCTGTAGTATAAACAAACGGCTTACTGGCTTTTAGCATAAGAGGTGTCGTTAGATTCGTCTTAATTGTGGGAGTTACATAGGCTGTATAATATTTAAGTACGATGACTGGGAACCAAATAAAAAGCAAAAATAGAAAAATATTTTTTTAGTCAAGTGTTTATATTGCAGTTGGGTTTTTTATTTCATTTTAAATAATTTATTTATAAATACTTTTAAATATAATATAAGTTGGCGCAACATATACTTATAATATGTAACAGTGCGTTTTAGTTAGAGAAGAACATAGTCACGTATTATTTCTCACGTGTACAGTGTACACGGCTACGTTGTATACAATATGAATACGAATTATCTCTCGACTAGCAAACTCTTGTCTAAATGCGCGACAACGGGAATTATTCAACATTATATAGAGATCAACAGTATAACAACTTTTACATTGTTACAATAGTTCATGTCACATTATTTTTTATTTAGAATACGTCTAAAATACACAACGTTCTTATTACGTGAAATTAATATTGCTTAAAACCAACACAAATTGATTTTTTAATACTCTATACGTTTAGCATTTTCGCCTCAATCTTAGATTAGATAGTAACACACTAAGCAGAGAGGGGGATTGGCTTTCAAGTGCAGCTGCTGGAACACACCGATAGGTGCTTCGTGACAAATTGAGGAAAGCATTAAGCTAGATGGTCATCCGAAAAAAAAAACCTTATAACTCTGCTATGGTAACACAGACAGCTCTGGTATCTGGTATATATACTGTACTCAAACCTACGTTGACTGATGCATTGCCCAAAAGCGTTACCATTGAGCTGTCATCTATCAGATTTTATAACGTATTTGTACTCCTTACATTCTAATGTTGTTTAAAAAATCCATTACTAATAAAAAAATGCCTAACAAATTACGTTAACGTACTGTTCACTAATATAACAGTACAAAACACATTCGCAAAGTTCGTCCAACTATGGCAGGTGTGAGCTAGTACACAGGACGCAGTCGCTGACAATCTGACAAACATCGTTCGCAAAAGCCTGGCTAGGCTTACAGTTAGACATCTAATTCATAACGTTATCTAGCAGGTCAACTTCTGATTTACTAACGACTGTTTTCAATAACCTATCTATCCGTTGTTTCAGTTACTAAAGATAGACAAATATAACCTATTGTCTTTACATTTTTTTACAATAACCTATCAATGGATAGTTTTTTTGTATGTACATAATATATATCCATATCTTATATCTTGAATAGATAAGAGGGAAGCCGATATCTGTCTTAAGTTAAAGATAGTACTATTATTAAAAATATGTACTAATCGGAGATAGTAAACTCAGATATGTTATTGAAAAAGGCCGTAAAACCACAACGATCACTGATTAGGTTTCTTCGATACTGTATAGGTATACAGTACTGATAATAAATCTATAATTATATTAATACGTAACGAGAAAACTTCGCATCCATTTTGTAAGTGCATTGCGCAAACAGAAAAGATTTTTTTTTAATTTATATGGAGAAGGAGTGCAAAGAAGTACAATTTATATACTTAAGTTTTACACATAAATGGAATTTAAAAAAAAAAATGTTCATACTGCCAAAGTCAAACAGTCGCGTAGAGTAGAGACGGACATCAGATGATTTTAAAATAATTAGTGATAGATTCACGGAATGAGTTTCGAGGTGTGAATTTTGTGTTCTATAATAAATACTTTTTGACAAAATAGCGTCAACAACATTCAACCTTAAAAAATAATGAATTACGGTCGAATATCGAGCATTAGGCGAATACTATGTAGTAAATTGAGTAAAGTTTGATAGATCCGTTCATAGTGTTCATACCAATACAATTTGTTATTTAATCCACTATTATATAAGAGCGCTATCTATAAACGAGTGTCAGAAGTTTTCTGATGGTTTTTACTCTTACGTTGTGAAAATGATTAAGTATTATTATTATTATAGTATGATCAAACATTTACATAACAAATTAAACACCGATAAATTAGTATATTATAACTATTTTGTATTTTGATGCTTTCAATACTAATTTAAGAGGAATTTTCGAATTTAGGTAAATAAATCAAAGGATCTGGAAGGTAAGTTACTGCAACTATCTTATTTTTGGTACAGTTTAGCTGATAGGTCTTGTGCACTTATGATTGCTATTAGACCATCCGTGTAGTATGATATGCGCCATGTAGAACAATGTCTAAATAGTTCTATCTCTGTAAAATTATAATTAAAACTTATAACTAAGAGTCAGGTCGAGAAAAGGCTATTTAATGAAACAGTTCATTAAAACAAAGATTAAGTAGGAAATAATAGTTATTAAAAAATACAAAAAGCGTAATTAGGTACGTGGTGGTTCCGGCTTAGAACTGACCCCTCCATCTCTACCCGTGGATGTCGTAAGAGGCGACTAAGGGAAAAAAAGCTAGGGGATGGGCAGCAGCATCCCCCACTTAAACAACAAAAAGCAATATCTGCGCTCGCCAACCCGCATGCCCAGCGTGGCGAGTATGGGCAAATCCCCCCTATGAAAACGACAAGAACGACCAGGCCCCCAGTCCCCGGCGGCCCCGCTATTCCTAGTTTCGGTAGCAGCTATGGTAACGGCGGGGCAGGGGGTGCTAAGAATCCCCGGAAGAGTTCCAGTTACGACCCCCACGACAACTGGCCCTGGCAACATATAATAATAGCACTTTGAGGACTGACGAGAAGATTGTCGAGCTGGAAGAGGAAATGGACAAGTTACACTGGGATCTTATAGGATTATCAGAAGTACGAAGAGAGGGTGAGGACACGATAATCATGAAATCCGGTAACTTGTTCTATTACAGGGAGGGCGACCAACAGTCCCTAGGTGGTGTCGGGTTTATCGTCCGGAAGTCTCTTATTAACAACATCGTGACCATCGACAGTGTGTCGAGCAGGGTAGCGTACCTGATACTCAGAATATCCAAAAGATATTTGTTGAAGGTCATACAGGTTTACGCACCAACCTCGGCACACCCTGATGATAAAGTGGAGGTTTTGTATGAGGACATTAGTAGGGCCATACATACTTCGAAAACCCACTTCACTGTTGTAATGGGAGACTTTAACGCAAAGCTGGGCAAAAGAGATGGTGAAGAGTTGGGAGTGGGGCAATTTGGTTATGGGCAACGGAACCCTAGGGGTCAGAGGTTGGCCGATTTTATGGAGAAAGAGGGACTCTTTATGATGAACTCTTTCTTCCACAAGCCACCTCATAGGAAATGGACCTGGATGAGCCCCGATGGTTCCACGAAAAATGAGATAGACTTCATCATGACCACGAAGAGACAAATATTCAATGATGTCACTGTGATCCACAGAGTGAAAACCGGCAGTGATTACCGAATGGTTAGAGGCACATTAAATATCAATCTAAAAATAGAAAGGTCTCGCCTCGTCTACGCTCCGACCCTCTAATGCTCAACTCCAAAACCCCGAGAGCTTTCAACTCGAATTGAAAAACCAATTCGATTGCCTAGATAGTTGCGTCTCCGTAGATGATATTAGTAATAGGCTGGTAGAAACTGTCCATGAGGTTGGGTCCAAGTTCTTTAAAACTCACCGTAGCAATAGTACTCAAAAGATATCAGATCAAACCCGAAAACTCATGGCGGATCGGCGTGGTATGGCGCTGCAGTCTTCCGATGACGCTAAGTCCTATAGGCAGCTCAATAGATCTATTCATAAATCCTTGCGACACGATGTCCGGTCTTACAATACCAAAAGTATTAAAGAGACGATAGAGCGGAATAAAGGCTCCAAAGTGTTCGCAAGGAATGCATCTATTGGGCAGAGCCAGTTGACGAAGCTGAAAATAGATGATGGCAGCGTAGCGTCCACCAAGCCAGAGGTATTAAGGGAGATCGAAAGGTTCTATGGGCAGTTATATACCTCGTCAACTAAGCCTGTTACCAGCCCGGCTAAAGATCCGAGAGCCGGGCTAACCCAACACTATACCGAAGATATCCCCAACATCACCCTGTACGAGATTAGGATGGCCCTTAAGCAGCTTAAGAACAACAAGGCGCCGGGTGATGACGGAATTACATCAGAGCTTCTTAAAGCGGGTGGAACACTGGTACTTAAGGTCCTGCAGAAGCTCTTTAATTCCGTTATACTCGAGGGTAAAACGCCGGAAACGTGGGGCGGCAGCGTGGTGGTCCTGTTCTTCAAGAAAGGTGATAAAACCTTATTGAAGAATTATCGGCCCATCTCGTTGCTGAACCATGTTTATAAGCTGTTTTCGAGGGTCATCACGAATCGTCTCGAGCACAAGTTTGATAACTTCCAGCCTCCCGAACAAGCCGGTTTCCGAAAAGGCTTTAGCACCGTAGACCACATCTATACGCTGCGGCAGATTATACAGAAGACTGAGGAGTATAATCTGCCTTTATGCTTAGCGTTCGTGGACTACGAAAAAGCCTTTGATTCGGTCGAAACCTGGGCAGTGTTGCAGTCTCTCCAGCGGTGCCGTATTGACTATCGATATATCGAAGTGTTGAAGTGCTTGTACAACAACGCCACCATGTCGGTCCAAGTACAGGAGCAGTGCACGAAGGCAATTCCTTTGAGAAGAGGCGTTAGACAGGGAGACGTAATATCTCCGAAACTGTTTACCGCCGCTCTAGAGGACGCCTTCAAGCTCCTGGAATGGCAAGGACTCGGCATCAATGTCAATGGCGAGTACATCACTCACCTTCGATTTGCTGACGACATCGTAGTCATGGCAGAATCGCTGGAAGATCTTGGCACAATGCTCGATGGCCTCGACAAAGTTTCTCAACAGGAGGGCCTTAAAATGAACATAGACAAGACGAAAATCATGTCGAATGTCCATGTGGTGCCCACCCCAGTATCAGTTGGGAACTCTTGTCTAGAAGTTGTTGAAGAATATGTCTACCTGGGACAAACAGTCCAGTTAGGTAGGTCCAACTTTAAAAAAGAGGTCAGTCGACGAATCCAACTCGGCTGGGCAGCGTTTGGGAAACTGCGCGACGTCTTCTCGTCCAAAATACCTCAGTGCCTCAAGACGAAAGTCTTTGACCAGTGTGTGTTGCCAGTGATGACATGCGGCACAGAGACGTGGTCGCTCACTGTGGGCCTCATAAGAAAGCTCAAGGTCGCTTAGCGAGCTATGGAGAGGGCTATGCTTGGTGTTTCTCTACGAGATCGAATCAGAAATGAGGCGATCCGTAGACAAACTAAGGTAACCGACATAGCCAAAAGGATTAGCAAGTTGAAGTGGCAGTGGGCGGGGCACATAGTTCGGAGAACTGACGGCCGTTGGGGCAGAAAGGTTCTCGAGTGGAGACCACGCACCGGAAAGCGCAGCGTAGGACGGCCCCCCACTAGATGGAAAGACGACATAATAAAGGTCGCTGGGAGCCGTTGGGTGCAGGCCGCACAATATCGGTCGCTCTGGAGATCTATGGGGGAGGCCTATGTTCAGCAGTGGACGTCCTGCGGCTGAAATGATGATGATGAATTAGGTACTTTATCCGTTGATAAAATTTCCAAACAATTCAAGGTAATCGATCATCAAAACTGTAAATAATGAAATTCCTAGATCCTGGACTATTAAATGCATCTAACACGTTTGCACCGCCCGCGCCCTCTCGTACTTCGTAAACTATCTAAACGTGTTTAGATACACGCCAAACTAACTTATGCTTTGAAAATCAAATAAACTTTCAGCTGTAAATGTTAGTATATTTATCTAAATGAATAAACTAGTTGGAACAACTTGGTTTTACGTCCATTCAATACTTTTCCGTGGTCGTTTCATGGTCTCGCAAGGTGATTCTCCAAGTACACTCTTAGAGTGGATCATCTACGAACTTATTTACTACATTCGTCCATCGCATTTGCATTCTTACACCCAGTTTAGTACCTTCCACTATACCTCACATTACCAGGCGTTTACTGGAGCCATTTCAACGTTGTGACACAAATTCAATAAATAACGCGATATAGGTCTTCCGTGACATTGGGCAAGATTGTCTGAAATTAGTTCTCCGATATTACGAGTTTTGTCACCAGCCCTGCTATAACCATCAGTCTGTTGCGAAAATAAATATGAGAAACACAGGAGATAGTACAAGTTGATTACTTCTTCCTTAGTTTATCTACAAAAGTCCTAGTAATTAATACCCTTTGATATAATTAATACTTCTACCATTATTGGAGATCACCACAAATGAAATGGTAGGCTTAGAAAGTCAAAATATTGAAAGATAAAAAATAATAATCACTGTAAAAAAGATGAAGATATATCGATATATAAGGAAACAATTTTGGATACAAACGCAAGGATATACGAAAACAGAAAGAAATAGAAAAATCTTTGAATACACATTTCGTATTTAATTTTATCAAAGCTGAATTTATTTCCAATCTGACCTGTACTTAGTCCAATTGGGTACTTAGGACTGATCTGAAAATAGATGACCATTGTAATAAATAATACTTCTAAGTTCGTCTTCAAACACAATTATTTATTGGATCTCACTCTTAATTTCTAGTGTCTACGTGTCTACATTTTCTTCCTATATTTTTTCTGACATCTTTTTAAATTCGAAATACAAAAAACGATTCACATAGAGAACACATATTATATAACTATAAAAAACAGATTTTATTTCCGATCCACAACAACCATTCATAAATCATACACGGTCCACCGTTGATTGTTTTATTAACCGAAAACTATGATGAGAACTTATTTTGTTATAATGTAAACAAATTATCATGGATACTCGTAAATTTGTTTGCACGAACAAGATTCGAACTGAGTCCGCAAACACAATATGCTATAAACCTTGCAAGGTTTGTTTGGTCGAGTCACGTACTCGGAGGTTTTTTCCTTGCATATATGAGCTCAATTAATTAAAGTTTGAACGGGATTCGTGCCTTATCTCCAATAGGACCGAGTACACGGCCATTGCGTTGTTTGAATAGTTGGGATAAGATGGAATACGGCGTAAAAAAGACTTAAAACTCCTATCTAATCAAATAGGGGACTGGTTAAACTTTCAATGACGTAGCCCTTTGCTTAATTGAAATGAGAATCCTAGATGATATCGAAAATATATTAAAAAATAACTCGCCTTTCAATTTGTTGGCATCGATATCGGATGTGCAATACGATAACCAATATACCGTTTTCCTTGTTCAATATGTCGTACGTCATTTTCAATACTTCTTCTAAACCATGTTCAATTAGTAATGTATTAACCAATTATTTTATTGAAGTAATAAAAAAAAAATAATTACAAAGTACCTTGTTTTCTCTTTTAAAATTATAGATTTGTGATAATGTTAATAAGATACAACAGTGTTATACTAGGTATGTCATATGTAGGTACCTACTATGTAATAATATATCACGGGAAGAGACTAGCGTTTGAGATACAGGCTCGGCCTAGTTCAGGCGCTAGGTTTCATTAATTGAGAATAAAACTATTGCATTTCCTAGAAATAAGCCTATATTTTTGTATCTTGTAATGGTCAAATAAAGTTATTATTATTATTCTTTTGTCGTGTTTAGTGGATGGTAACATTGTATGCTGCGCGCCCGTCATGTGACGGAAATGAGACAAGATAAAGTTAGACCTTAAAGATGGTAATATAAATTTATTTTACTGATTTTTGATTTTTTTATTGTGATTTTTAATTTTATCAGACAAACACAGCGCCACCGACGCACGCGCGTAGCCTTTCATAATCGTTTTCACTTCCGGCAAGTACAAATTATTATTTTAATTTTTCATTATCTCCTAAACTATGTATGTGTCCAAATAAATAACATGGTAGAGAGCAAAATTTTACTTCATAAAATTGTCTTTTTGATAAAGTAACTTTTGTTCGTCAGGATTAATTTGCCATTCCTAAAAATAATTCTCATAAATCAGTTTTTAATCTTTTACAAAAAAAAACGAAAAGTACCTTATTGTGACTTATCTATAAGAGATATACATATGCTATCCCGGACTTTTTTTAGATATACTAAGGATCTATATATTTGTAGAACATTGTATTTACATATCATTAATCATTATACGCCAGCGCATGCGGATACAGCAATTTGAGAGGGCGTCCACTTCCGATTTACTTAACAAAAAATAATATTTAAGGCTAGCTGAGAGTTGTAGCCTAATGTTAGATAGCCTATACTATTCTTCGTGAATCTGGCTATCATATACAAAAATATTTTTTCGAAGTCAACTAGTATTTCCGAAGATTAACATTTAAAGCGTGTTTAAACAAATAAACAAACAAAAAAACTTTTCCGCTTCATTATATTATTAAATAAAGTATAGTTTTAATAAAAGTCAGTAAAATGTATTTATATTATTAACATTAATGGCCAACTTTATCATGATTTGTTATGCCAAAGAAGTATTATTCTTACGTGCATAAGTAGAAACAAATTGTGTTAAAACATATCTAGGTATATACATACCTAACTATATATAGATCTTTTAAATTATTCCTCAGTCTTTTTCCGTTCTTTATCGCTTCCCCTTCCACCGATCACGCACACCGGATAAGCAGTAAAGAGTCGGAATCGCGTAGGAAAAACAAAATGAAATAACATCCCGCGATAAAATTCGAAAAGTTCTTTAATTTCAAACTTTACGTTTTTAACGTCTCCGTATCAGTTTTCTTGAATGGAAACAAATTTTATGAAAAACTGCACAATTTCATATAAAATAAATCTTAAAAATATGAACGATAGTGCAAATCTAAACTATGAATATATCGTATTTAATTAATAAAAGTAATAATATCAGCTCGTAAGTGTCCCACTGTTGGGCGAAGGCCTCTTTCCAAGGGAAGGTAAGGGCTTCATTACCACACCAACACACAATTTATTGGCGATTTCAAATCCCGATAAATCAATAGTTCTTTATTTTTTCCCCACATACAGTGGCACTAACGTAAAAACTTATTGGTAGTCGAGTGGTTTATACCGAAGGAATTTTTCGGAATTCCCTTTTTTGATAATGGAAATTGGTAACACATTCGGATGGTGGTGAAGGAAAACATCGTCAAGAAACTCGAAAGCTTGAGAAATGTTCTTGTACTATAATATTTTAAGTGAATTTTGCCAGAATTGCTAAGAACTTAAACTTAACCAAACAATTTATTGTAACGTCACATACCTTATCTATGCGGCTCAAAGGGACAAAACTGACAGTAGGACTTTGTCCAGATTTATCTCGTATCTGCCCACAGAAACCCACCGGTCGTTAATCAGACATGTTTGCTGTCGCTTTTGTCCGTCTGTTTGTCTGTCTCGACGTTTGATGCGAGCACGTAACTTCTAGTAGCTGATGTACTTGAAGAATATCTTTTTGTTTTTCAAAACCCATTTAATTTTTTTATGTTATCTGTATTGGAGTAATACTTATTTTGGCGCGTTTAGAAGCGGGAACAGTTGAGATATGCGCGTGCATCGTGTGATGGAAGTGCGACATGATGAATTTAATTTGATTAATAATGTAATATTGCACGGAAGATAAAATTTTCTGAGTTATTTTTGTTGTTTCGTCACTGATGTATAATTTCTTAAGTGCTTACTGCATACTGCAAGTCTCTACACACGATTTTCTTTATTTTGTTATGTTTATTTATAAAAATTTAATTTAATAATGGTTGTTAAAAGTTAACAGTGGGTTATCAATTTCAATGAAAGCTGAGACTTTTTTTTGTTCTTTTTTTTTAGAACTGACTACACTGTTAGCCTTAGGGGCCCTATCTAAAAACAAAGCCGCTGCGGCTTTTACAGCTTCACCGAACTTGGTAGCTGAGTCATTACAAGCCCTTTATTTCTACTTACGGCCTTAGGCAATTATTATCAAATGAAAATTGCCTGAAACAAAGTGTAACTTTTCCCAGTATATCAAAGGTCAAGGTCATTGAAATCCCTTTACACGTTCTCTCTACAAACTCTCAACTACAGAACCTAAAAAAGGAAAATTTATTGCCGTTCCTTTTATAATTTGAGTACCTAAAACGGTACAACAACTCATGCCCATCTTTGTTGTTTTAATATGTAAATTGGGAGGCAAATTGAAAACCAGTTCCAGCCAACAGTCTGAGACGGTTAATATATCTTATCTCCTATCGGTGCCTATCGAATCATTGTAACTCGCTCGCGGCTGCTCGTTAATCACACGTGTTTACTGTCGCGTCTGTTTGTCTGTCTGTCACTGTGCTTGTCGTGCAGTATCGACGATTAGTTAATTTTATTTCTAAATTTGCTATTAACGCAACTGTTTATGTTTAGACGTTGTGTGATAAAGTATGGAAGCAAAATAAACACTTCATAGATTGTAAAAAAATTACCAAGTGCTTGTTACTTCTGTTTGTAATGTCAAATTAACAGATTTTTAATAAATGTATATGAAAGTATATATACGATACCTATAACAAAAAAACATTAAATTTTTTGTCGGTTTGTCTGTCTGTTTGTTCCGGGTAATCTGTGACACGGTTGGACCGATTTTGACGGGATTTTCACTGGTAGTAAGCTGATTTTATAAAGAGTAACTTAGGCCACTTTTATTTCAGAAAAAAGAATTAGGGTTCCGCACAAATAAAAAAAACTGGTCATGGTAAATCAATTCGGGCGCTTAAATGGCGTACGCTGAGTAAACCATAAGAGATATAGCAAATTAATGTACTAAATAATTGTAGACATTAAAAATACCTACAAAAAAGTTCGCGATAGTATATGTCTATCTTCGAAGGAACACCCACAATAAGCATTTAGTCTTTAAAATAGCTGGGAGGAGTTAGGAAGATTCGCGCGGGCATTCTGTAGTCCACGTGAGCGAAGACACAGGCACAGCTATACTAAAGGTATTGTGTTTTTTTTTAAACGTGCTAATCTCTTGTACTATCATTCGGATTTGATTTTTTTTCACTTTACATCACATTTGAGGAAGTTTATAAGCTACATAACTTAACGCTACGTCCGCAAGTAGCGGAACAGTTACGATAAACGTCAAGCTACCAGGCAATTTGCAGGTAAGTACCTATATGAAGTGAAAACAACGAAGAACGGTGGAGAGTTGTCCCCAAAAAGATATAGTCGGTCCAATAAGTTTAACACGGATGAAACCGTGGGACCCTGCTAATAATCCAATGTAAACGTAATATATTTTTATTGAGTAATTTTTGCGTGATACATATCCTACCAAACAGATAGAAATATAATTGAAAAATCTTATACAAGCTCTGGAAGTTTATTTTTTCAGATATTCGCCATATGCAAGCTTTTAATCTAGATTAAACGTTCTGACCCATAAAATAGTAGTTAAATGTTAAGATAGGCGAGCTCTTTATCGTTTAACGGCACATTTGAAGGCGTACTTTTTAAAATTAAGCTTCTATTATAAATACATCGAGGCATTGTTTTATTAACAAGATAACCGCATTAGGTGAGTTAGTGAGAGGCGGTGGCTGCCTCATTAATCTCCATCTGTTCCCGGACTCAAGGCCAGGTCCATGTCATAAACAATAATTCTACTATGAAGATTAATAATTAAGTAGTAATAATTATAGACTGTAGAGAACCTGATGGTAATGGAATATACCGTATATTCCACAAACAACGGCGATCGTCGGTAAAACAAATTTCATCACCATTCGTCGATGTTATGCCGGCCTCCTGAAATGCCTCTTCACACCTCGTTTGAAGAACCCAATATCTACGTAAGGAGGGGAATACGTAGACTGGGAGAGTATTCCACATCTGGACGTTACGGTAAAGGTAAGAATTGGCGAGCTTCTTTGTTTGTACCGTGCAACGTGTAGCAATTTCACAACATTAGTACTTTATCATTATATTTATATGTGAAGCAAAAACTTTGTACCCATTTTTAAACGTATTGCGTGCACGGAAAACTGAGATTTAGCATGGTTAAAGTTTATATGGAAAAGGAGTACAGAAAGCTAAAATTTATCTATAATATTAGTTACTAATATATTAAATTAATATTGTTAATCCTAAACCGACCAGTGCCATTGAACTTAGACCCCCAAAATATTGACATTGTCACTCAATGAAAAGTGTCAGCAAGTGATATAATATTCATTGTTTAGGTTCATACTGCTAATGTCAAACAGAAAGTCTATGATCAAAAATTCGCTGGTCGAATTTCGATCATTAGGCGACCGCTAGTACTAGTAAACTGATCATAAAAGTGATATAATATTACAGTAACAAGACTAATATCGTGATATATAAGTAATAAAAGACAAAATATTATTTAAATAATAATTACTTGGAATTTTAAATATAAATAAGCTTACTTATTTATAATACTAAGCCAAGTATTAATTTTTGTTAAGTCAAATCGTCTTTCAAGTACTTATTATAATACCTTTCCAATTAAAATACCAATAGACCTATAACCAATAAAAGTCCTTGGTATAAATACCGTTTATATCAGAATATATACCAAAATCCATAAGCTATAACTAAAAAAGTATTTCGAGAAAACCGCTCATAACCTTTACCTTAGATCTCGCATCAAAAAAAAATCCGTATCCCCGGACAAATGACGACACGGAGTACAGCTACAAACGACCCTAGTGCCACTTGGAATTGTTGGCCCAACCCACTTTCACTATGTTCGCACAAAAATTCAAATCCTCCAAAGACAAATAACATTATGAATATTTCTTATGAAACGTCTCATACAGTATTTAAAATTATCTTGTAGAATAAAAAAAGCTTTTGATCTCATAGATATCAGATCGAAAAATATTTACTGGTTACCGATTTTAAACCGACTGCAAAAAAATACGGAAGTTACTCAATTCGAATGTAGTTTTTTTAATGGATGTTCTGCCACAACTTTTTTGTTTATGAACCGATTTGGATGATTCTTTTTTGTTAGATAGAGGATATTAGTAAAGCATTTAACAAAGCATAGCATTGATATTATTTGTTTTCTTTCAAAGTTTATTTTTATTAAATTTCCATACTTCTCAGTATCATGTTTTTAAAGATATCAATTTACAAATTAAATTACCAAAACGAAGGATGAATATTTCTATGGATTTTAACTTGACAAGTTTTAATTGTCAATGAATATTTACGTTAATTTCTAATAAAACGTTTTTTTTTAATTGTAATTTATTGACAATTTACGACATGTCAAGTTCGTAATCTCATATGAAAGAAAGTAAAAAATTGATTTATACATGAATTGAGAAACGTACATTCCTACAGGTACTATTAACGGAACTCGGCACACGTTACATTTCAGCTCTTTTATCGATGAAAACGACTACCGTAATTTCTACCAAACTTGGTTCCTTATTCACATTTATGTTTTTGTTGGGGTTATTAACTTAGCAAAAGTGTCAATATAGTTAAAAAAGTGTTTTTAAAAGTTATTAACTTAAACAAAAGTGTGGTTGTAAATATTACAAGTAACAAAGAGTAAGCACGTATGTAAAACCGTTGAAGCGATGACGTGCGACGCAGAAATACGGCCGAATTGGGACCCCGTCAACCAAGTTTATAGGTAAAATAATTTACTGACCAATTGTAGGGCGACTATTATTACTCCAGACCGAAATAGGACAAACTGCAGATATTAATTTTACAGGTTAATTTGTTTAACACTTTCATTTACATATTTATTTAATATTCAAAACTTTTATGTTGTAGTTAGACGAAACCACTGTCAGAATATTGGAGGCGGAAGAAGCTAAGAAATTTTGGACAAACTACTTCTTATTTAAAGCTAATGTCAAACAGAGGCGTTTTTAATCTGTAATGTGTGATGTCACCTGAATCTAGTCACACAGAAATGCGAAATCAAAACGTGTTCGGTTCACATTCTGTTTGGCAAGCTCTTAAAATCAAATGTGCTCTTAAACAAACGTTACTCTACACAACAATACTAAAAAATATGTAGGGTGGTAGGGGTGTATATCCCTGATTCGCTGCCACCATGCAGTGGTAAAAAGCTCGCCCTAGTGATTCCATTATTCACGTCGTGTTTTGATATCAGCAGGTGCATATCTAGTTTGAAATATATGCAGACCAGTGTTACAGCGGCTATCATCAATGATTTGTAGATGTTTGTATGGTCATAGTTGTTTCTTGAACTATGTTTACCATCATGTGCGCTGATCCTAAGACGCGACAAACCAAAAGTGAACCAATGTGAGGAGTATATTACCATGTCCATGGTGGTCGCGAGTTGACATTTCGCCACCTCGCTTGATCACTGGATATAGTATCAACGGCTGACACACCACAAGTATGCCACTATAACGAGTGTCAAACCTAGTGTATGGTGGTCGCGATCCAGTCGGCCACAACTGTCGTCTCCAACCACCAAACTAAATACCACATTACTTTAATGAAACAGTTTAATAAAAGAATGTCTAGTGAAAGTAAAACCTATGGTAACACTAGCTTATTCAGCTCGATTTAACCACACTATTTTCGAGATTGAAAACGTCCACGGACTGATTAAAATGTTGGTGTGAATTTCATTTTATAAAATTGTTTGTAGTGATTATTTGGAATGACGACTACAGGCTTCGAACCGAGCGGTTACGAATATATACGATAAACAATACGAACAGGGGCAGAGATTAATTCGCAACAGTAGCGGCTCGTGAAAATATTTAATGGGTGTTCACTAAAAAACAGGTCTCACCTTCCACTGAACTGATAGGAATTATATATAGTGCATAGGAGGTATAATTTTTCAAAGTTTCATGCGACAGATTCTACAGAAGTAGTTCGTAAAGTATTGTTAATCAACGTTGTAATAGGTAATTTTCTGTTACAATTGACTAATAGCTTATTTTAACAAGATAAGTAATTATCTAAACACAAACTACACATACAAATTAGAAATGTTATTAAATGCAAGTAAAACCATACATACAGTTCGCGTGTAAAATGTAGCGCAGGAGCGCCGCTCAAGTTTAGGTTCATTTCTCATACTAAACCTTTTGTTTCACGTGTCGGGTCATGTAGTGTGCTCTCTTTCGCAATCATTGAATTCCGTGCTTATTGTTGTACTGAACTTTGTTTCATAGGAGCGCAATCGCTGGCGCTCCGCAACAGAGTAATTTATTTATACTAGCGATCGCCCGAAGGTGGAAATTCAGCCACTTTTTGATCATAGACTATTTTCTGTTTGACATTATCACTTGGAACCAAGTTCGGTGAAGCTGTAAAAGCCGCAGCGGCTTCAGGGCCCTTAAGGCTAACAGTGTAGTCAGATCTAAAAAAAAAATTTACTTCACTTGCTGTCACTTTTCCTTGAATTGACTATGTCAATATTTTGGGGGGTCTAAGTTCAATGACACTTGTCGTGTTAGGATTCGCAATATTAATTTATTTTATTTAATATATTAGTAACAGATATTATACATAAATTTTAGCTTTCTACACTCCTTCTCCATATAAACTTTAACGATGCCAAATCTCAGTCTTCCGTGCACGCAATACGCTTAAAAAGGGGTAAGCAAAGTTTTTGCTTCACATATTATAATGATATTGAAATGCTCCACTCACTCAGTAAGTATAACTTAACACCAAATCATTTCATTGTACGTAATTGTTTTTAGTGTAATACTGTATTTAGTACAAAGTATAAATTAATCTGTATAAGTTATCTATCTAAAATATATAATTACGAATAAGAAAAAAAAAGCTCATTTTATTTAGTTTTTTTTTTGGCGGAGTGTACTGCTTCAACGCTTCTTAGGACGTGCCGCCACCGATTCGCAATAGTATTAAGGTCAATTACAATTTTACATCCTGTCATCATGCTTCGTTTGTTCTCGATCATGTTCTCTAGTTTTAAGCATAATTAATAATAGTTTACTAAACAATCTGAAATAGTTTTGATGATAATCATACATCATGAAGTCTACCGTCTAGATCACTCAAAAATATTTCTTACAACTAAAGCCTTTGGAAAGCATTAACTTAAGGGTATATTTGATTATATACTAGGTTGTGCCCGTCCACTTTGTTGGGTATGTTTATTTTATTATAAAACTCAATTACTGTGCAAGGGATTTTTATTATTTACTATTTGATACCTGCAACTTCGTCTGCGTTGTTTATTATATTAACACCATGCAAGAAAACACATCGCTTTATGCGATGTAGTGCTTATAAAAATCGAAATTTCTTAAAAGTTCAACAACATAAGTACCACGTATCTAAGTGGTAAAATAAAAACAATTTGGTCAAAATCTACCTAGTAGTTTTTGCGTGATGCGCACACGGGCAAACATAAATAATTCAATTCAACCTAAACATAACATTGCAATCTATTTAGAGAGCTAGGGTTTTTACTCATATTTCACTAAAACTCACAAACTAAAATTAGAACTCAAAACAGTATTGTTGGATCATTCTCACTGCTAACAATAAACACTATAATTACAAATATTTGCAAGGAAATATCCACATTTTACCATAGCAATAAAAAAACAATTGAACGAAAGCAAATTCAAGCAGAACATTCGTTTAATTTTATTTCAAAATTACATATTAACATCAAACACACCATCGTAAAGTAACTACTTAAAATGCATAGTTAAAAAAGTTATGTTTTAAAATGCAAGTCAACTGCGTTCATAAACCCGTTTTTATAATACATACATAGCACTCGAAATACTGCAATAACGATTATATCGTCCGAATGTTAGACCCTCACGCAATTCTTCACCGATTTTATTATAAACTTGGTGTGCCCCACGGTTTCACCCATCATCGTCATCTCAGCCGAAAGACGTCCACTGCCGGACATATAAGTCTCCTCCAATAATCGCGACAATGTCTGGTTCTGCGCTGTTTGCATTCAGCCGGTTCTCGTAACTTTTACCAGGTAGACCACCTTGTGGAGGGTATACCCACGCTGCGTCTTTTGGTACGTGGCCGCCACTCGAGAACTCTTCGGCCCCATCCGTTCCACGAACAATGAGCCCCGTCCACTGCCACTTATGTCTAGTAATTGTTAGGGCTATGTCATTTACTCTGGTTCTTATAGGATGTTTTATGGTTTCACCAGTGTTAAATTTATTCGACCAACCCTTCACGACGCCGCTGCTAACACTGGGTGTGTTATATGATTGTTATCATTTCAGTTTACAGTTTACTTGACGTCCATGATTACTGCTCCGCTTCTTAAGGTCCTATCGTGAAGCTATAGGTATAGCCTAACTTTCCTCAATAAATAGGCTATAAAGTGTAAAATCAATTTTTCAATCCTTATTTATAGTATCAGAGGTCATATAAGCTTTAAATTTAACTTTTATTCTTAGATATCTTGGTCTTATGTACGCGTATGCTTAACGAAAATATATTTTTGATTTTAACGAGAAATAATTAAAATTGTACTTAAATTTAAACAGTGAGTTCATAATTATTTTCTATAATATCATAATATTATATAGTTTAAATGTTCTTGTTACACATCGGTGTAACACAAACCTCGCTAATACAAAATAATACTGGTTTTTACGATCAGACCTACAAACACACCGCACTCGTAAACCTCTCGTACACTGCAAGCAAATTCACTCTCTATATTAATTTTAAGCCACAACTAATGCAAATAGCACTAATGTACAAACTTTTTTTTCGATTATTAATTTAAATGTAGTAAGTAGTCTACTTACTACTAGTACTAACTTTCACAATAAATCTTTGCTGTTTCGAACCTAAATAATAAAATAACAAACTTACTCGAAAATGAAAGAATATACAGCATGGAAACCTACATATGAAATAAACAAAAAATCACAGTTTTATTAATAACGAACAGTGAGTTCATGATCCAAAAAATAGTGTATTTCTAAAACTATCATGAGTGTAAGATACATATAAAAATGATCTCTAAGAATGTAACTAAGCACGTTGACAGTAAATTCAAGTAAGAATGTTGTTATATGGTAGGTAGATCTAAGGACAATGATTTGTTAAAAATACAGTATATCGCTTTAACAGATTGTATTTGAAATAAATATAATGCCTTAAGAAGTAAAGACCAAGCATTTCAATCAGTGCTACTTGTGGTGCGAAACATAGATGTTCAAAAATGAATTAACAATAAGTAAAGTGACGTAATGAACCGTATCGATTTATGATACATTTCTCTTTCATGGAGAGACCCGAGAGGAAATAAAGGTTAGAAACTAATAAGCCAAACACGAGGTTAAAATGGAGGTAGATAGATCGTTTTGGTAAAGTGCAAAGCAAAGACTGGCTGTGGACCAAAACTACATGGTGATTCAGAGTTTGTATAAACTTGCTGGGAGGAATACAAAATTGATTATTAGACAACGGGCAAGGTCTACTCGTAGTGATATATATTATAATAAAATTTATAGGTTCATTAGTAAAACAAAACTTAAGAACATAATATTTGCAACATTATTTCTGCCAGAAAAACAAAGGTAGGAATAGATGCACCTTGTAAAGTAAATATAATGGCTGTTTCATTTAATGTTTGATTTATATAGAAACTTGGCAAGTTTTCGCTTATAGAATTTATCATAAAAAGTCTATTATAATAATTGCTTCAAAACCACACGGTTTCATGAAATGGAATCAATTTTAATGAAATAATTCGACCGTAAACCGCAGAAATCGACTTTCGACAACTGAATTAAGGATTTATAAAGCTCAGTGAATATTTCGCCGGTTTAAAGAAACTTTTATAAAATCGTCAAAACTCACGACGACCGGAGGCTCGGTAGGTAGCAAATTATGGGATGAAATTCTTGTTCTTATCTTAAATTTATTTTATCATAAATGGGTTAAAAATTAATATGTCACATAGAATACACTTTGCTAGAATGTATACGTAGAGACGAAGATTTCAGCCCTTGAGAAATGTAATACGTTTACGAAAAAGTAGTAGATATTAAGAATTTTCATGTGAATTTCTCGGCATTTAAAATCATCGTTAACTGATCTACATCGAATAAGCTCATAGCTTCCTTAGATAAGGTTTTTAATTTTGCTGCATGGTGGAAGGGCATTTTCTAATGCTCGCTGAACTAGCTGCCACCTTCAAGTTGAAAATCTGTCATCAAACACTTATATAGGTATGTTCCAGCGGCTGTACTTGAGAGCCAGTCTTACCACTAGGCATAGCGAAATCTTGGGTTATATAAAATTTAAAGCAGTAGATTTCAAATCTAGTAAGTATATATAACGCAGCCAACAAGGTGTTGTATGATATATTTCAGCTTATTTATAGAATAAAATTTAACTTAGAACACGTTTCTAAATATCATAATGCATCATTAGGCACGCCGCGCCGCGCCGCCGATCACATATTAGTTAACATACATAAAATTCAATGAAACAATTCAACCGGTTACCACAGAACTGAACTGGTAATGTAATACATAGGTATATATTTATTTGATATAATAAGCTTAACCAATACTCAGCAAATTTATTGGATGAATTTCAATTATTTAAATTCGACTGAGTTTCCAATTTTCGTATCTCGCTGCAAAAGGCTTGAGCCTCGTAGGAAATTTTTAATATATAAATATGTATTATAGATTACAGCAAAGTGCTTGGAAATATTACTGTTAAGTCAATTTTTCACGCTTAACCTTCGTCGAATATCTATCTCATTTGACATCATCTCAAGAGACGTTGTGAATGAAGATAGTATATACCTAGAATTATAAATAGTTCGCAAATCTAGTAACTGGAATACAGTAATAGTGATTGTGAAGCGCGTACTATAAAAAATGCTGTATTAAAATTCTCAAGTAAAAACCTTTGAAGAACACATGAAACCTATTCCACAATATTTATTGTATCATTACACTTAATACGGCCATTTTGAAACGTCTTCGACCATAGACGAAAATGTATATCGCATGAACAAATACTAAACATATAACGCCTATGAACTTAAACATTATACATTGCGCGCTATAATACAAAATATTTGTTAGAAGTGGTCCGTAGCCGGAAATGTAGAACGTTCTGTTACCATTCCATCACAAGATCGTATTACGTGCAAACGCGTGTAAAATTGAAGAGAGATTGCTTCGAACGACGTGTGTGTATGTAACGTAGTCGAAGGTGTTTGTCACACCGTTGCGTAATTCACCGTTCACCGTTAAAATATTAAAACGTATTATGACAGTTTAAAAATTGGTTAATGAGTAAATTATTGTTTATCCGCTTTAACTAAGATTATTAATGCAAATAATTAATTTATTATTTAAACAAATAAATTCCAAAATGAATGTAATGTATAAACGTACGAACTGTTACACTGTTTTACATAATACACTGATTATGTAATAGTCGCATATTGCATTTTTTTTATTGTACCATGACCAAATGACGGCACTTCCACGTGATATTCAGTCGCTGGTCTATTCAAATGTTTCTTCACGTTATGTTTGAAGGGCTCTATATTGTAGGAACGAAGGTACATGCTGGCCGCAAGATGGTTCCACTGATTCACGATACAGCAAAATTATCATAAAGCGAAATTATTTGTTGGTGCCCAGATAGAATATATATGATTAGAAATATAAAAACAACGGTGACCAATGAGACATGAAAGTATGGCGATATTCGCAATCAAGTTGGCCTGCAAATAAACATTACCTATGTAACGTAACGTACAATTGCTCATCGATTAGAATTTCAAAAATCCGAAGCTCTTTAATACGGAATGCGCTGAATGTTTAACCGGGTCAATAAAAAATAATGCAAACCTTTTTTCAATATTTCATAGTCATTGTAAGTATATTTACATTTTAATAACACTAAAGTATTTTTATTAGTGTTATTCATAACTTTTATTTATGTTAAGCAAACAAACATGAGTAGCGTGATAACACGCGACGCACGTAATGCCTCATGTCAAACTCGTGAACATAAAGTAAATGTTATTTATGTATATTGTACATTTAATTGTCGTCCTGTTACAAATGTTACAATATAACTAAAAAGCGAAATTAATTAGGTCTTGAAGTTTTAATTGGAAATGTTAATATATGTTTTACTAACTTGTGCCAGCGATTTTGTTCTCTTTGCTTTGAAAATAAAACGACTTACACGCCATCTGTTGAAAACTGGTTGGACTAATACAGAAATCTTCACGGCCGAGTACACAACAACTCACCAACATTTTATCGCATTCGGGAGATATCTAGAAAATAAAATAACTTGGTATTTTGCAGTTTATATAATTATGAGTTGTTAGCGAAAAACATGCTCCCAACGGTGTGACAGGCGTAAAACTTAATGCGTTTTATTATGTGTGAACGAAAATTTGATACAACTCTCGCGTGATACGCTTGCCTTAAGCGCGTGCGGTAAAGTGGATTCTGATGAAACCTCTGATTTAAAGCGGTAATAGTCAATTTTGTATTCAATTGCTTTCTTATATCGAATTTTGTTGTTTAAAAAGTAAATACTTCAGAAAATTCCATTACAGAATAGAGACATTAAACTAAACTGCATTAATTTGAATTTTAAATGCGAAAATTGGCAGAATTTGTAATTAGAAAATGCAAATTTCGGAGAAACAGTTTTACTGTGTTCAAAGTCGTAAATCATGCTTTGTGAGTGTAGCAATGCTTTGCGCTTTTTGGTTGTTTAGACGGATCTAATTTGCCGGTTCGGCTCACACGGAATGATTTAGTGGGCGTGTGACGCACGCATCACCGCCGCCGACCGCGAGGGTCGATATGTTATGGACGTGCACTGTGCCTTTTAATGATCCATCGCATGCAACTCTATTTATGGGACATGTACAGGTACTTTTAGAATGAAGTTCCTTAATGCGGTTTGTGGTAGGAGCTGACTTGTAGAAATCGTCACGTAAGGATAAAGCGTTTTGCCCCCTCCATGCGATTCACTGTCTCTCTCTCTTTCTGTTATATACGCGTGTACGTGCGAGTATCGAGATTCGAGCGAGGCCAGTCGTATACTCTTCCTCACGCGGTCGCCAAATTGAAAAACATTTCACTTGGACCGGGGCCCTTCAGGGTGGTCTCGGGAAATAGGCACGCGTTCTCTAATCCAATGAACTATCAGTTATTTGTATGGTACACGCGTATACATAAAAAAACTTATACCGATGTGTTCTTTATGAATTGGACTCTGATTTTAAAATAAGATTTTAATCAAATTTATGATTTAGTAACTTTGTTCCTGACGGGGTTCCCCTGATCGCGCACTTCTTTTTTGTTTTACATAGTACCTACACGATCAGCCCTTAAAAAGTGTGTCTAATATATATCTGAATCGAACGATTGACTAAAAGATAAGTATCTAGAGATAAATTGTTCCTGGTAAAAATACCCACAACTTAGGTAGGGTAAAACAATATATCCGACTGTATCACAGCCACCATACACCTAGGGTAACACCCGCTGTAGTGTCACGCTTAGGCGTATCTCATTCCGAGGCCTGCCGGTGTATATCCAGTAATCAAACGGTGTGATATAGTGATAAAGCTTTCACAGTGATTCTCTTTTGGTTTATCGCGTTTCGGGATCAGCCAGTGTGAATCCAACTGCTGAGAAGCTTGCAAGCCGTCATGACCGGTGGTCACTGTTGTTTTATGCTTATACTGTGCTTTTACTCCTACTGACGTCCTTATTCCTACCATTTCTAAAACCAAGACACTTTTTAGAACAATGTGCCAAAATAGTTCATATGCTATTCAGTCACAGTGTCGTCACTTTGCCATACTATTGTATAAAAATCTAACTAAATACTTGCATACGCTACAATTGGCCTATAATTAATAGCATATTCAAAAACACTCAAACTGTCTAAAACTGTAATTTGAGTCAAATGCGAGTATCCTGTTGATAGAAGCTAAGCTAAGACTAAATTTTCAAAACATAATTTAGACTCTTTTAGTTCGATAAACAGCGCTACCACTTGTTTCAACACGACATTATTTTAAAACGAAGGGTAACTTATTTTACTTGGTACAAATCTTGTCTTGATCACCTTACCTTAGGCTTTTGCTAATTAATGGTAACTACTTGTAACATAGGAAGTATCAAGTATCGGATTGTCTAATATAGTAGCATGACTAAGCCTAACAAAGAGACTTAGAAAAGTGGTTATGTTTTGATCTTCTAAGGGATCACTAAAAACTCTGTCTCTTTCCCATGAGACTTGATTGATTTAGGACTAGCTTAATTGTTTTTTATACGACTAACTTGGCAAACAAGCATATGGTCCACCTGATGGTAATGGTATGCATGTAGCATTTGAGGACTTTGAACTCTTCTTACCCAAGGAGCTCTGGAAATCCTACTCACCGAAGTAATTCAACTCAAGATTATCGGGCTGCTATCTTCTGTAGGATGAAGGTATTAGGTCCTACCACCATCGATAAGTTTTTGAATGGCGAGTTTGTGTATATAATTTTATTTGTACATATATTAGTATATATATGTTTTTGTGTGTATCATATTTATTTCTAGTTTTATATTTATGTGTTTGCACTTTTTTGTTACATTTTAAATTTTATTTCCTATTACACTACCGATAATAATATTTTTTTCCACATTACCGCTGCGCTGGTAATGCTTTATAGCATTAAGTTCACCAATGTACAAACGGAAAATGCAATAAAGTATTCATTAAATTCATTCATTTAACCATGCTTTGGTTATCTTAATAAATGAAATGCCCTCTGAAATTTAAAATGACGATCTTAGTAAGGTTTCCCGTAGCAGCATCTCGATAAAACTGCAATAAATTAGTTTCGAGAACCATTAGTTAAACTTATGCATAATACTGAAGCATTAAATAATTTAATGGATTTACTAGCAAACTAACCGGGGCTGCTTTATAACAAAATGCAATTTCCCACAGCTATTGTTAAAATTTTTCTCATCAGACTGTGTAATCGGATTTATTGGAGCTCTGTTGTCGCCTAGACATTATTGTTCTCTTAGATATTTTATTTAAAATAAAGTAATCTATTTTTTAAATAATAGCATAGCGTACTGTGTCTATCGAACGATCAGTAATCCATTGTCTGCTGGCAATGCAATGAAATGTGGAACGATGTAAATGTTATCTTCACTGTGCAAATCAAACGTAATATTATTATATTAGCTAATATGTATTTATAAATTGCCTGTTAATAAATGTTAGTTGTTACTTTATTCAATAAGTTCAAACCTGCATGTATCCAAGTCAATATTACTACAGCGGTAAATTACTCACGGGCGTTACTTGAAATAGCGCATGTTTCACAATAATAGACTTTTATAGGATTGCATTGTCAATAGCACCTGGATATACATTGGCTAATTTTATAACGCGACAAAGCAAAAAAAGAGTCACAATGAAGGGTTTTTTACAATAATTATGTATCATTGTCATGACCAACTCGAGTACAGATAGCAACCAACCCATTTGATAATTTGATGTACATCCCACATTATCATAATTGTCGTCTCCTACCACGTAGCCTGTTTTTCTGTTCATTTTAATTTAAGATTTATTTTGTTAGACAAAAACTTAGGACATAGATATAACGTGCTAATAATTATCATTATGTTTTCAACAAGAAACCATTGTTAATGGCAATAATCTCTTAATTACTTAGCCCTGAAGATTTCAAATTTAATAAATACATCACGGTAACCGACGTTACTTCTGCAAATACTTTTTTACTCTTTCGTTAACACAGTTCTAGACTCGTAGCGATCGCGATCAAACGTATTATATGTATATGGCAAAAACGCCATCTAGGGTAATAAACGCGAACAATCTCATTAACATCATCATCGACCTCTTCCCCAGACTACTTCTGGTCTCTACGCCTCTTCCAGGGTTAGCCATATCTTTGGCTTTGTTAATCCAATTTCACCCAAGCGTTTTATGAAAATCGCTGATCTAATCTAATAATTTCTAATCTCAAATGTAACCATGTAATAATATTCGTCTAGGTAATATTTTCGGTTTAGAAGTAAAATATTAATTCTTCTTGATACCGGTACGAATAAAGCATATTATACAAATTAGATCTATATCATCCACATTCAACTTACTTTATTGTCTGTCAAACGAGTGGTGTATTTTAGACACGCACGCGCCCCACGGCTTCACTCATGTTAAATTTATTCGAGCAACTCTCAACCTTGTCGCCGCCAAATCACAAGTGTAACCTATCGTTGTTCTCACTACCCGTACTTTTACCTACAGCTTATCAGAATCCTTGACGTCCCTACTCCGGTACCCCTTAATATCATATCGTAAACTTATAGAGTAACCTTATCGTAACCTTCCTCAATAAATTGACTATAAACTCCAAAGAGTTTTTTTCTAATTCGACTGGTATTTCCAGAGATAATCACGTTCAAACAAACTCTTAAGCTTTATCAAAATTAGTATGGATAACAAGTTAGTATCAGTACGGTATTTTCATTCAACAATCTCGTAACAAAACCCTAAATGAGTTTAAAACTCCAATAGTTTCATGTTTCGGCAACCTCACCATTTGTATAGAAGCCGAACCTTAGCCTTTGGGAAGTAAATCTGCAATCAAGCAGATTATAAAGGGCAATAAATTAACTATATTATATGACAAATAGCTCGGACACGTCCGGCGACAATTACAAGGGCAAGCACGAACAGAGAACGGAAGCAGTTATGACTGAAACGGAGCCACGTCGAATATTTACGACTACCAAACAGTATAATAAAAGGACTGTGTAACTGATACAGTTTTCTTGTGTGCATTTTATTAAGTGTATTTGAAAAATGATATCACTCGACGGAAATGAGTTAACTGTCATCTACTTTGATGATTATATTAAATAATATCTATAAGATTTGACAACTCTTTCAGGTTCATAAAATTTGTAATTTGAATATTTAACACAGCCGCTTATTACATTTAACATAATTATTTTAAAAATATTATCTTACATACTTATATATGTATATATAAAAAGATAAATAATTGACTGCCTGACCAGGATCTTAAAAATTGCATGCGGTTTCCGTTTACCCTGTAGGGAAGCACTAAGGAAGGATGTTTGGAAATTCAATATCTGAAATCTGAATTTGAATCTGGTGAAAAAGGGGAATGAAATTTGTATGAAAATCTGTCATTTGTAAAGATATGAAAATTGGTATTTAGTAAATCAGTAACAAAGTAAAAAAGACAAATCAACTATGACGCAAGTAAAGTCACGGAAAAAAGCGCTAGTTACTCATATTGCTGGCAATTCATACAGCCCATCAATTGAACAATAACTTAAGTAGGTATTCCTTGTACAAAATTTCATGATAAAACGGTCAAACTTTTTTGAGTTAAATACGGGCAGTAAACAAAGACAAAAAATAATAGCATATTCGTGATCAGTGTCCCGTAAAATAGGATGTCATCAAGAAATGCGGGAAAAAAAAACATATACAGACAGACATTACTACATACAGGTTTACTAACAATAAACAAATTATTTGATTTTAAAAAATCTGATCCACAGAATAAATATAAAAATAAACTAACCGCAACATCAAATTTTTAAACACATAAGAAATGGTTTTTCAAACAGCAAACTCATCATACTTAATCCGAATATCATGAAGTGGATCTGAATGATATCTGACATCACATCCCCTCAGGCGGCGACATCTCTGATCTATCCACAATGCAGTGCGGCTCACAATAGCCTCTCGGAGGGACCCTAGCGTAGTCACTTCCACGTGGGAGACGACTGAATACTTGAACAAGTCTCGCACTGAATTAGAGCGCGGTGTGAGTCATAAAATGTTTGTACCTATACATTTAAACTCATGTCTAGATCCGTTCCTTCAGCTAGAAGCCTTGAGCCAGCAGCTGTTCACATGACACAGTGATAATCCGATATATATACACATGACACTGCACTTCACTGCATTCGACTTTTTTGCACTATTATATACGGCAAAAACCATGATTTCGGTTGAGGGCCTTTTACGTTCGTCCCCAAGCCCGGTGAAGCTTTCAAAGCTACTAATGACTCCCGGGCTCTTGAGACTAACAGTATAGTAAGTAAAACAAAAGAATAACACCAAAAGTCATCAATCAATCTCTACAATGTGACTAACGTACAAGAAGAGTTATATAAAACAAAAAGCGAAGTACAAATTTGCACGCAAAAGTTAACCAATCGCATGCAAAATATTATTTGAAATGACAATTGCAGGATACGAAATAACACTTAAATTCAATGGACACTTAAAATAAATACTAGTTGGGACTTTTTATTATTGTCCTCAGGCAGTTCATTTAGTGGACAACGACTAATCAAATATAAATTTTAAGAAGAGTGTGTTTTAAAGTTACTGATTAGCGTTTTACAACAAGCTAGTCTAAAGCTAAGTGATCATGATGTTGAAAATAATGTCATGGTAGGTCTAAGGACTGTCTCTCACATACAAGTGGTAGTGGTAGAATACAGTGCAAACAAGTGATACACTAATAATACTAATATTTTCAACTTCGTAGCAGGTATTTATCCAGACGACTACAAAAAAGATAGTATAACCCTTCCATGCCCTTATTACTATATTTATTCTTCACTGAAAGTATATTCGTTCAAAGGTTGAACTGTTTATCACATGTACCATACACAAAAAGTACCCTAGTACGGTGCATAAGAGAGGGTGAAAGGCGTCGTAGACGTCGTCTGAAAGATTAATCTTACATGGAAATTGTTTTCTGTACTTTTTTACGCTTCTGTAAATGACAGGTAACGTACCTTGAAAGCATCACTTGACAAAAAATCACTTTACACATTTACTCGTACTTACGTTCCTTTGTTTATTATACTTATAGCTTGTGCTATATATGAAGAGAGTTCAAAGAATCTAAACTTCTATGATTATATTTATTTTTCGTCATTCCTATCGTGTGCAATTTAATTTCCTTGCTGAAAAAATCGGATTTATTTATGTAGATGAATATAATTATGATCACTTTTTAGTCAATATTAAAATGCGAATTTTAGTAGAATACGATATTCTAAATCTGTAAAATTTGAAAAAATTTGATTGACGTTTAAAGCCAATGATTTGACACCTCGTATCACAAGACCAGCTATGTATACTCTGTTACCAAAAGAGTTTTCGTATTAATGCCGTAAAGACCGACGAAGATTACAATTGTATTTAGACGTATCATCTCTCGAAATTTGTTGTTGTTTCCAAAGTCCAAATGTTTATACATGTCGTGCATTTAACCATGAACACAAAGATCAGGAATTAGATTTCCACTAGCGACATATAATTGTACCTAACTGAATTATTCAGAACTTCTACTTTCCCAAAGAATCTAGACCCAACTCTCAGAATGTATAAGAGCGTTAAAATCAATTATATCACATGAAACATTATTTGTGTTAAGGAAACATTATGTTCCATTTCAATGATTGCCTCTATTGCCAGTTTTTACACAGCTCAAAGCGCTTTGAATGACTCCAGTAGATAAACGATGGTCCTATTTTTAAAAATCAAACGTCCGCGTCAGTTTATTGCAAAAGTTTTCATATATGAAGTCAAAAAATACAGTTAGGCCCGAAACTCGTATACACTATGAATTCTGTAAAAAAAACTGTGAACTATACTGACGAGTAGGTATATTATTTTTGTAAGATAATTTCATCACAAGGAATTTTTAAATTCTTGATTCATCTGACCTTAATTTTTTAATATCGTCAGCTACTGAAAGATGTCTTGATGATTCATTCTATCATTTATATTTGCTCCGTACATTCGATATCTACATATAAGAATCCAAAGACCATAATATTTAGTTTGAAAAATTACACTGATGCCATATTCTGTAACAGCTTTGTCCCTTAATAATTCAGTTGCATTATTAATGGGTTAACAAGCAGTTATGAGTTTCGAATTATTTTTCATAGTATTGATAGAGGTTATAAAGAATATAAATTCTTGTTGCATTCTAAACTGTACATGGTTGAAATTGGGTTCTACAACATAATACCGCAATATTTTTATCCTTATCATTTCATTTTCGGTAAATGTCTCTTATAATTTTAATGGTTTAGAGTATCGGTCTCTTGGGTACTGTAATCAAAATACTTTTATTTCTTTCATTAAAGTCAATTTCTTTCACACCTCAAAGTAAGAGTTCACATCAAGTAATCGTCACTATCTGTCACAAATTATACTTTTTTTAAACATCTAAGGTGACAAAGAAGCACGACGCTTAATTTTGCATAAGGATACTTGTAGGTTAAACTAACGCAATGACGACCTTCAACACCTTTCCCCAAGGAGCTTTAGAAACCTTACTCACCGCAGGAACATAACACAAGTTTATTTGGCTGGAATCTTCATTAGGGTGGGAGTATTTCACCAGTCGAGCTGTCGCTAGTTGAGAGGAATTTTAAAAGAGATTTGTAAAATCGTAATCATTGAACATTGACCAAATGAATATTTTTACTTTATTTTATATGGATTTAAATATGAAAATAACTAATATATAAAGTTATGGCTAAATGAACTTATAGAAAAATATCATTCGAATTTTGATAGCGAAACTTTATTTTAATTTATAAGAGGGAAGTTTATTTACACAAATATGTTGAAGTTGAACCCTAAATTCGCCAGAATCACTATATTTCGGCTCTACTGGAATTTTCTCTTCGCAGTAAAGTGAATAGTTTTTTACAACACACGGTTCATTTGATTCCTTGAGTTTTTTTTATGTAGAAATAAATATTTAGTTATTACTTACTTAAGAATTTTTTCTATATTTAATTGTAACTGCAGCTCAATGAAAGTAATCTTTAATCTTAAGATATACTACACCATAATACCTCTTACACCCCTTACAGGTCCGTAGTCTCTAGAATAGGTATATTTTGGTTTTAATTAAAACGTTTGGTTGATACAAGTTTTTAGAAACATACTTTAGTTTTTTCATACTTAAAAAAATGTTAATCGGCTGATGTCAACCAATATTCTTTATTTAATTTTGACAATAGGTTTCGCTGTTTTGTATTTATAACTAACTAAAGCATCAATATTCTGTAACTCAGTGAATTATCTTAGTTTGTATTCATAAATGTATTTTTTAATTATTCATATAGCCTCCTAAGGACTAGACATAAAATTTATGCGTATATTTATTTATTTTTTAGACATTATGCGCAATCGCTAAATTTTTGAACTCAAATATGTCGTAAAACTATGAAAAAATATTCAATGTCAAATATATTTTTTTATGTTGCCGAGAAATGTTTTTTTTTTTTTTTTAAATGTACCGTCATTGACTCGTCAGGTCTCAGGAAAAAAGGCTATGAGCAAAACCTGAGCAACATTATATTACAGAAGTGCAGTTTTATATTTCTATTACAAAGAAGTGCCTCAGTTCACTCTCGTATTATCCAGTGTTTTAAATAAGGCCGCCTGTTGTTTCTGTTCTGTTATTTTTTCTACTTTTTATTTTACAATAAAGTATTTTCAATTCTAATCTATTCTATTGAAAACAAGCACAAGTACATGAGGCGTGCCAACAATAATTTTCAGGGTACTTATCACTTACTGACATCAATAATGTAACTTTAGGGTCGGTTATGAACAGCCATGGATTTGCTATTACTACTAAATAAACAAGATAATCATGTGACCGAAAAAAATGTATGCCAAATTTTGTTTCTACTGCGATAAGTAGCTTTATCCGGTCTTCAACCCACGCTTCTAAGAAAACAAGACAGAATATACAAGCATCAAACTTACCTAAATGATTATTATCTGCCTTATTCGCGAACATGTATAATTCTGACGATTTGTTAAATTCTTCGAAATACACACACCAAATTTTTTACAAAATAATTTATTAATTTATTATGCAATATTTCCTTATTCACTTTAAACTCTTTGTTTATTACCTATTTTAATCATGGCAAAATTATTTCAAAAAACACGAGAAATCGTTAAACTTAACAAAGAAATCATCGTGCAACTGACTTACTATTTTTACTCCATTATCCCTCTTTGCATTCCATTATTGAAACACGATCTATCGATGAAACACAGAGCACGGGATTGGATGACCTACTTATTTATAAAGTAGGAGACTAAATTGTCAAGGCCCTGAGGAATCACAAAATGACTTGTATAAATAAGATAAAACTTATGTCAAATAATCTGGAGAAAGTAAAACAGTAGTTAAACAACTAATAATGCAAAACAAAATCTGAAACTAGCCACTGAAATTTACGGTAGTCCATTTACGTATCCAAAACCAATAAAATTTACGGTATAAATAGGTACGAATCTGTTCAGATTTCAGACACTAAAAGTAATTAAATATCAACTTGCAAAATTTGGAGTTGGACTATGATAATAAACTCGCTTGGTTTGTCATAATTAAAATTTTGTGTCATAAATCTGGAAGTAAAAACTATGATTCTAGTTCTTCCTTTTTCGGCGCAGCAGAAAAATTCGCCAGAGTCAATGTTTTTAAGCCTAATCTTACGTACGTCTTTTCTAATTTTCTAAGTTAGGTCTAACAAAATGGTGGCTCCCTTTAGAATTGTCTAGGGAGTATTTGTTGCAACACAAAATGCTTGTTTTGACTTGTTAGTTAGTAAGCACAATAATCAGATACAGAATATATTATATAAGTAAAATATAAGAGCATCGTAAAGAATGGAACCTTTGCCGGTTTTTGTATGTCCCAATAATTACTTACAACTTGGGTATCTTTATGTCACGAGTGAAGGTACCTTCTAGGCAAGTTGGTTCCATCGTGGAACACATCATCACTTACGAACACGCGAGATAGTAAACGCAAGTTTATCTAAAAATTAAAATCACCACATGACAGGTCGAAATCCCGCAAACAACCCGAAAACTACGGTTATTTCAATAAACTATGTAATTGATTGTTTTGTTCCCCGTTCAGTAATTCCTCGTAAGTTCTAAACCCTTTTAGAGGGAACCTACCCAATTCGCTTTCACTCGTTGACAGGTTTTATTGAACCCCGATACGTTATCGCATCTCGAACGCTTTCCCCTCACCAAAAGATCTCTAACTGCGCCAAAGTAACTTCACGCTTTAATAAACTCTCAGTTAAATGCCCTGTGGCCGTGTTTTGCCTCAAAGTGGGTAACTTCTTGTTTCAGTTATTTTTGTGTGTAAGGAGCTGAGCTCTAATGGGAGCCAAATTCCATAGTAATTAATTTCATTATAGCTGAAGGAATGTACGTTCTTAAATTTATTTACAAAAAAATTGTTATTTACTTTGAAATTGGATTACTAACTTAAAGTCCCGAAATAGTCTGATTACAATGTGCTTACCTTTATGTACAATACACTCAGTTTACCGTGCTTTAAAAAAAAAGTCCCACTTTGTTCAGTGTGAAAGTGGTAGGTAGGCTCACATCTTCATTGTGATGTAGAAATAAATGGCTTTATTTATATTCATTCAATATGGCCTGTCCTAATCCTTACGTGTAGGTATTTACCTAAGTTGTGCACGTACTACGACTACACCGTCTCAGTAATCCGTCGATAATCTTTTCCCCACTAACATTATTTCAAAGTAATTTTGTTTTCATCTCTTTTATACGAAATATACAATTTCTTAAAATTGTTTAATAAATGAACAAAAATAAACCGTATAATATTATATAATTTATTTTTAAACTTATACTTGTTTTGGCGAGTTTAGTAGAGAGAAAAGTTAAAAGCAGCGCGCGCATCAACCCACTGAATCAAATAATTTGTATACTTTTATTTAAATACTTTAATTGTTATTATTACTTATTTTGTTACCTCACAGAAGTATAACTTCTTACGTGCGTAAATTTTTTTAATCAAAACCTATGTTTTCAAAAATTGTTTATGTATAGTACCTAAATAAATTAATGCGTGTTTTTTCCCCTAATATATGTATAGAGTATCCTAATAATAATGTATTATTGTATTTCTATAGTATCATCTACATATAAATAAAAGGAGACAATGTACAGTTGACTAAATCAATTAATTAGATTACAATGACACAGAATAAATTATTCTATCATGTAATATTAAATACTAAACTCACGCGTGCATACACATCCACACTCACACACTCTTACACACATAAACATACACACACACGCACTGAGAAACACATTTTTATTTATTTATTTCTGTTGTAATATTTTTAATACTTCCTTTATTTATCTCTAATTTTGTCTTATTTTAAATTTTTAATGTTACTAATACTAATTGCTAATAACTATTCTATTCTGTATTCATTTATAATGGCACATGTACTGACATGTTAGTTATCGTAATCTCTGCTTTGTTCATGGTCTGTAATTGTCTACTTATATTAGACAGTTTTGTCAAAACTTAAAGACCATGAACAAAGCAGAGAATACGAGAACTAACTTCTACTAACTACAATAGGATAATTTGAAAATAGCATCGGAATTCAAATTACAAAGCGATGAAAATCAGTCCGAGATTCCCACCATCGTTTCATCTATTCATTGGTGCTAGCTAGTGAGTATACAGAGTGTTCCGAAAAAGGTCGACTCAAAGCTCTTGTGTCGTTAAAAGTAAAGGCAAACAATGGCACAAGGCACCTGCATTCGCTAATGAAGGTGAGAGAAAGAGAGAGTACAGGGTTGTATCTAGAGCAGAGTTTATAGCCCTTAAGTTGTTTTTTTTTGTCTATATAGCGCTATATAAATAAAGTAACGCTTTTATCATAAACACATCGACATTTTGGTTTATACAGGACGCAAAGCACATTTTGGCAAAAAGAACTTTATAATAGTATCATAATACTCTTTTGATCTAAACTGTACGTAAACGTAAACCGTTGTGATATTCACAAAAAAATGTCATAAACGACCTACGTGATTTTGTTCTCTAAAATGAATTTTCTAATGAATAATACATAAAATACATGCTGTTAATATAGAAAAACAAAACAGATGTATGAGAAAAGCATTGCAAAATATATCTAATTTTAGGGGTGTAACATGCAACTGCGCCGTTTGAAACATGTATGTAAGTTGCATGAAAATTGTTATCTGTAATATTAAATTCTTCTTCGAGTCGTAAAGGATATTAGCAACTGATATCTTAGGGCGTCTGAGATATATATTTTTGAAACTATTAACCAGCCATTATAACGATCACCACAGCAATATTGATTGTAACTTTTTAAGAAACTCCTGCTTAAAAGAAATCCTTATAGCAATTATTATAAAAAAGTTATATAGGTACTACAAATATTTTAAATTTTAGTTTTATGCTACTCCTGAAATGTCGTTTTGTCCTTTACGCCCTCTGTAATCCGAAGTGTCGACATAAATTATGTTAAAATACCACTTTATATATAAAATAAATAGAAATTGATAAAAAAATTGTTGACTAAATAGTAAGTATAGAAATATTTATATTTCATTGTATTAACTTCACAGAACGTTTTCACTTGTAGAGTAATATTTGTCGTACCGACAGTATAACCACCATTTTTTTTTTTTTTTTTTTTTTTTTTTTTTTTTTTTTTTTTTTTTTTTTTTTTTTTTTTTTTTTTTTTTTTTTTTTTTTAGAACTGACTACACTGTTAGCCTTAGGGGCCCTATCGTCAAACAGAGCCGCTGCGGCTTTTACAGCTTCACCGGACTTGAGCATATAACCACCAATAAAGGTTATTGTAGATATAAATTGTCGTATTCAAAGTTATGAAAAATGCTAAAAGACAAAAGCAAAGCGTAACAGTAATTCATTCCAATATTGTTTGGTTTCAAGTGAAAAATATCATGGGAATATGTTTCATGATAACTCTTCAAATAGTTCCAGCACAGAACGTGAGATTGTTGATAAGGCAACATAACCACCTCAAACCTCAAATTGGGCTCTGTTTCGTAAGGCTGTTCAATTCGCATCGACAGATTTTGAGCTCTATGTGATAAATCTAGTATATAGGTGACAACTACAACTAAAACTTGTCTTAAAATATGTTACTGTTATTATCCAAATCGTTAATAAAGGCAACTTTAATAACTTTGCTAATTTTACGTACATATTTGTGATGTAAGTAATGCAAGTACCAAAGGGTTAATCGCGTATATACTTTATTTTTTCAAACTTACTGACAAGCCAATGGCCCGTCAATTGTCGAGAGCGTAATTATTAGAATAAATTTGAAACTATTTTTAAAATTAATAATCATATGAGAGGTTCGATATCAATTCAATTTCTTACAAAATCTCGGTAAGTATACGTAATAACCAATTACGTATGAAACATACATCAAATACAATATTCATTTACTATAATTTTATTCAAGTAATCATGTAGTTGCTACATAATTCTATATTATAAGCAAACGACAAAGTTAATTACGCACACAATGGCCATGTCCGGTACTACACTATTTTAGGGATAAATAGGCGTACCCGAGGGAACGAAAGTAAAGGGTTCCGTCATACGAAAGGGTGCGATCTAATTTCACAAAAAAGGATATTCGAAACCCTCCGGTGACATACGTCCAGTGCTATTGCCGAACAAACAACTGTAAAAAATGTTAATAAGTTTTAAATTGTAGCATCTAAAAGATTAATTATGCGTTATATATTATATTGTTGGAATGGTGGAGTTTTATATAGCTTAAAAAAAGCAAGTTAAAGTTGCAATGCGTCGGTCATATCTGTAGAAGAACCGATAACTGATGGAGTAGAAGAGTTCATAAGTGGAAACTACGTCTTGGCAGACGTAGTGTAAGACGCTCGCAAACCAGATGGAGCGTCGACTTGCGAAAGTGACTGGACGCGGAAAGCCGGAGATCGCATCCGATGACGGTCCTTTGGAGAATCCTATGTCCAGCAGTCGACTTCTAAAGGCAGATGATGATGAGTAAATATATGTTACCGGATAATTTTAAGAACCGTTAGTTTATAAACAAAACTATCGATAGATAACAAACCAACAATAAAAAATTATGTGTGAATTCACACGTGGTAGAAGTGAAACCTTCACATCTATGTTTTTTTTTTTTAATTTAGAAAATGATCAAATACACACTAATTGTAAATTTATGAAAATGTACATACAAGTACTCACAATCATTATTCACAATATCATTGTCAATTAATGCACAATTGAAATATCCATAGTAACCTAACTCAATATCAATCAGTAACAGAATGTCATAAATGTTGTCTAAAAAGTTTTTGTTTCGTGCCTTTTTGGTGAAGTAATAAAATTTATTATTGCGTGGCGACAAACCTCTTTTGTAGCATTTTAACATTGCCTAAAACTTTCCTGTCTCATTTTCTCCCACGTTAAATCTTATGAATTTATGTGTCTGTCACTTTCGATTTTTCGTTTCATCGACTTTCAAATCACAACGATGCTAAAGAAGTTTTCACTTCAATAATTTTGAATATATACGGTTATATCCACTAAATAGGCTTAATCATGATACTAGGACTTGAAAAAAAGTGAATTTTCACCGGCTAATATTATGTTTCTGGTACTTCGGTCACTCCCTTCGGTCGCTCAGCTAGTGCGTTAAGATCACAGTTTCAACCTAACCTAACTAATCCAGTTAATTTAAAAGCTACGTAAATGTAGCCGTAAGATTGCAAATTTTAATGTCCATTCACAATCTAAGACAGTTTACTATCTCACTAGATTTTTATAAGCTAACGACGGTTCCTATAATTATTCCGGTGGCATATACAACATTATTAGCATTGTTTTGCCTGGTGAGTAATCACCAATGCAAACATCTTCAACACAGTATTTTTATTATTCGTGTTATGGTCTGCCAAGTATCGATCCTCAATAAATATTCAGTTGAATTGGAATAAGCATTTACAACATCATTTTTCTCATCTACACTGATAATTATTATAAAGCTCAAGAGTTCGTAACGGGCTAAACTCTGAAACTACCGGTCACATTTGCGAAAGTATTTTTTTGCAATTTATAGCCTCTTCTTTATTGAGGAAGGGTATAGGCTATATGACTTAACTCTACAACGTTAAGAAGTCCACTTCTTCCAGCACTGACCATAAACGTCAAGCAATCTGGTAAGTTACGGGGAAGTGAGAACAACAATCAGCTACACGGGTGCGTTGGCGGCGACGCGGAGGACAGTTGGTAGAATAAATTTACTACGAGTGAAACCGTGGGGCACGGCTAGTCGTATTGTATATCATGTTCGATGAGCAATACAACATTGCGTCATATTTAAGTCTAAAGGTGACGACCGGCCATCCGTGTCTCTTCTCGTTGAATGGCATCCGCGTTCGAGTTGCTTTTTCAGAAAAACCACTGGCTATGAATCCCTTAGCGCTTTCTTTCATTTATTCGGTGTGAGAAAATTCTATTGAGGAAATAATTCCTTTTTTGCTTTCATTCCGCTTGCAGATGAATTGGGAAGGGACACTTTCGTTGGAACGTGCAAATATTTGAAAGACGTTTTAGCCTGGTTAGGTATTTATTCCCTTTTATGTTTCAACGAGGGCTAGTAACATTGAATAACTTATCAAGCTATTATAAATTAAGCTAACAATTTATTTTAGACATTTTATATTTAATTTAATTTATTGTTTTGTGTGCAACAGAATATTAGCAGGAGAGTTAAGACACAGAGAAATCATTTGGAGATTTATTTTTACTTGGGGTCCGACTAGTGTCGTACCTCCAACATACAAAATATCGCAGCCAAATAATCTTATGTTGTGTTCGTCTAGTGCGTAGGGTTTCCAGAGTTCTTTCGGGAATGGCGTTCAATGGTCGGCAACACGCTAGTGATGCCTCTGGTCTTGCAAGCGTTCATAGGCTACAGTAACCTATTACCATCAGGCGGGCCGTACGCTTATTTTCCATCTTAAGTATTTGTATAAAAAAAAACCCTATCTCTGTCTGGTTCCCAGAATAATATAATAAAAAGATTAATTAATACAGATAGCTAAAATAAAATATTATACTTAATCTTAAAGAAAAATCCTTAAGTTTCTAAGAAACTTAGAAATTTCGTGTTATCGCATCACGACATATTTTGAAAATATTTGTATACAGTTTATAATATTAATCAAGAAACAAGGAAAATTTCTAAAAACAATTATTTTATTCTAAACAAATCTGTGTCATATCTTTTTCACAAAGGGGCGCGCATTTACAAATAATAGACATTTACCCCTATTGAATTATATTTCCTGTTATGCACCTATACATAATTCATAACATTATAATGCTCTTAATATGGATCCTATTGATATCTTTAACTTGAATCTAAGTCGATTCCGATATGTAATTCAAAGATACTTTATTTTAATATATTCTTTAAAATGTAATTCATCATGCAAGTGAAAAATTCATTTCTTTCTTGTTTTTTTTTTTTTCCGTTTGGGAAATAATTATAACTGATGTGGACTAATAAATTGGATTATATGCTAGTTAAAACAAGTAAAATTTTGAGATTTATTCTTATTTTGTTTATAATCTGTAATGTGTGCTTATATAAATAAGTAAATAAAATTCATTCCATATGAGTCCAATTCTTTGTGACAGCTTGTTTTATTAAACAATCTTTAAACCAAACCGTTAAATCCGCAAAAAGCCCTTAAGGTCTGGATAATTCGCTTTTGTACGTATTCCGGGTCGTGCGAGGGATTTCGGAATGTTTTTGACATTGCTTTTTGTTACGGGACGCCCATTTGTTCCTGAGGTTTGCAGACATTTCAAAAAATCATTTAAACCTTTATAACCTACAGAAGATCACAGCTAAATACTATTGTGTTCTGTGCCTGCGGTGAGTGGAATTTCCATACCTTGGATTCATCGTAATACCCGTTTATAAAACCGTACGTATACCCGCATATAAAAAAATAACAAAATGAAATAGACTTTATCTATTAATTGTTATAAATCCACGGACCTGTCTTAACTATTCGAACACTACGTCTTAGGCGGTCTTACGTATTCAATATTTCGTCAAGTTTTTCTTCAGTTCAGTTTAACAACAATTTTATATAATGGTGACCACAGATTAATGATTGGTCCCTGCGTTGCTGTTGTAGCGCCAACCTTAACCAAAAATTGATATATGATGTTGACATATTTTAGATGTGTAACATTTAATGGCGCTTTTGGACTGAAGTAAAAGCGTTCTGATACGACGTCGCTACGTGCCATTCGGGCAGCGTCTCATCTGTTTGGAACTTTGCTACTCAGTGGTCCCCTCTCAACATTTATACCAAACGTTTCTCTCTCTACCACACACACTTACTACTTTGTGACACTCACTGGTGTATCAGCGTGGTTTCTTTAGCTAATCTAATAGATTAGTCGTGCATGACAGTGACTTACAATGTATTTAACAATATTGTAATGCTCAATTTATAATTCATCATTGTATATTTATTTTGTAAATAGGTTCATTAAAATAAAATAATTAAACAACATTGATATTAACCTTATTAAAAATTGTTTTTTCTTTCTTTTGGTTTTTGCTTATTTATATCTATGTCAATACAATAATAATAGTAAATTGAGAAATTTCATATTTTCCATTGGCATTCATTATATACGAAGTTACTCCAAATCATCAAGTTACAGCTTGACAATTCAAAACATCGTAAACTTTGTAACGAGCTCACAGAGTTTTTCATCTGTACCGAAACTTGTAGGAGCCTGGCCGGGTCACATCTGCTCGTGAAACTGGCTTCAAATTGAAACTCACGCTGAACTGCACAGTTCGACTCGCTGCCGGCTATTAGCTATCATGTTGACACGTTTTGTAACAAGTTCTCGTCGTCCCATTAGAAACTATTGAATTGAGCGACTTTTTAACTTGTGTACAAAACACAAATATATTACGTTGACTTGATTATTGGGCTTAGCTCGAATTATGGATAGTTAGATTCAATTCGCGGAACTGCATGCAAGTCGAAGTTCGACGACCACTTTGGCTCCCTTGCGCTCGTTGCCATAGCAGCTAAATGCTTTCTGTACTTGCCACAAAGCCTGGTGAAGCTGTCAAAGCCCTTGAGACTAACTACAGCTCTTCAGTTTAATTACTTCGAAAAAAAGGCAAAGACAATCTTAATTAGATCATCCCACCATTCACATATTTATAGGTATTGCGAACTTAAGAATTTTCAATTATGCACGCGCAGTTCTCAGTTATTACCTCTATCAAAAGGGCCCAAAAGAAATGTTAACTTAAAAAAAAAACAATAAACAGTAAACATATTATATAAGTAAAAAAAACGCCTATTTACCGTTATCTTGGAAATGGAAAATTGTACTCAAATTGTATTTAACCGCAAAATCGAATTACGCGCTGTCTAGACTGCGACCAAGTACGAATATGTACAGGGATTGATAAATTTTATGGTTCCTTTTTGACCAATTATCACGTTTTAAATATACTATAATCATAAATTGGATGAATTATTTAAATAATTATAAAATATATGTATATATTTAAATTTAAATAGTACTTACATCCTTTTTAATTCTAAAGATTTATTTAATATTTCAAATAACAACAGGGATATAAACTAAAATAAAATGTCTCAGGGAATCATATAAGTAGGTACATATTCCTTAAGATTGGTTAAGATATTGTATTAGAAACATTTACAAACAGCCAATCACGCAAACCCAATTTTGTCTATTCGTTTCAAGTACAACTTAGAATTCTCAACGGAAGGCATAAACGTGACTTAGTTATCTAGTCCACTTTTCTCTAATAAGTTTTACATGAATTAAGTAATAGGTACATCTGTAGTTCTTTATAATATTTACAAAAAAAATTGACTGTCTTTCTGTTTCCGTGTCTCGTATTAGCTCAAAAACGGCTTGAACTATTTTTATTGCACACGGGTTGCTAATACCATTGTCCAAATGATAAATCAAAGAAATTTAATTCAATCGATTTTGATGAAATTTTGTAAACGGGTAGTATATACATACCATTATATAATTGATAAGTTACAAGAATGGTGAAAGATACTCCGTACGGAGCCGCGAGAGACCGCTAGTTATTTAGTATATATAACTCAACAAGGACACTTGGCTACATACTCGTAATATGACGATCTTAAAAGGACAAGATTTTTGCTAAAATGGATGCCGATAGAATACACAACGTGAATTAGCCCTGCAATTAGTATGAGCTTTCGGTGAAAGAAAACATACCACATGTTGGTAGAGAATTTCCTAATGCCCATCCGGCTAAGCTACCCTCAAGTTGAAAAATTGTTGCATAGATGTGTTCCGGCAGGTGCACTTGAGAACCAGTTTTCCCCCGGCTTAGAGTGTCACCATCTTGGGTAACATAGTCACTTACCACCAGGTGAAATTGTTGCCGTAACGCTAAACTTTTAAACGATAAAAAAAAAATACAAAGGGAGTATTTGAAAACCGTTAGCGACAAAGGTAAGATGGCATTAGAATACGAGATTTTTTTTACAAAAGAAGCATTAATAACGTAATCTCGAGGATAGAGCCTATGACACGTTGAAACATGTCATCACCAGTTGCATGTCTCAAATTTATTTATCTTACAGACCCACAAGGATGATGTTATTTCTAATATTTATATTTTTTTAAAACATAAATAAAGCTAAAAAGTAATCATTTCACCCAACGAATTACAATACTGAGTTGTATATTAAAAAAAACTGATTTTAATCGAATCTCAAGACTTTTATAATTACGTACATATTCAACGAGTACATTGTCTAGACTTATTTTACACGTATTGTTTGGCAACAGAACGTTCAGTTACATTGAATTGTGTGTGAAAGTTGGGCCTCGTGAAAGATTTAACTGAAAACTTGTAATTGGATGATTAATTAGTACCGAGCTCGAAGCGGGTTAAGTCGTCGTTTAAGGGATTTGTTCCATTCAAAATCTCTTAATTTGTTGCAAGAATATTTTCTAACATATTGCTGTAGAAACAGTACAACAGATGAATCAGGGAGACGTTATATTACATATTTATAATTAGTTGTGCCCAGCTCGTACATTTTTAAAACATTTTTTTAGTTCAGGCATTCACAGTTCGGCCCTTCTCGGTAATGCTCGGTGTTTGTGTGGTAGTTACTTCGTTCCTAAAGGCCGTAGCGTGATGCCAGCCTGTTACCTTACTCAATAAATAGGTTACAATACGCAAAATAACAGTTTTTAAATCTTACTGATAGTTAGAGAGTTTAGCGCGTTCAAATAAACAAAGAAATTAACCCTCGCTTAAACTTTATCATATACCTATATTTCAGTATAGATATCGCAACCGCCTAGGAATTTACTCTAGTTGCATTCTACTTAACAAATTTACAGATATGCTAAAATCGAATCCAGTGACAAAGTTAAAGCGAGATCTTTGTTTATAGTAATAGAAGAGACTGTTGACAATGACAAGAAATTGACCTACCAATTTTTTTTTATATAAGCATATTCTACATGCATGCATGGAGCATGCGTTTTTTGCTCTACTGTTCCCTATCCTCTGCTTTTCATTTAACCTCTTGATATGACACGACTCCCACTTTAACCTTCACTTGTAGGAAAATGCTTCGTCTAGGTTTACCACATCCTTGCTTTCACTCAATTTTCCTTTCCAAAATTGTTTCAATTAATCAAGTATGGTTCAAGTGTCCAATCATCTTTCCTAAATTCATTACTTTATTTAAGCGTACTAATAATAAAACAAAAGACTATGATAATATTGTCTCCTATTAAAAATTGATGAAGGGATACATATTTAAAATGATAATTGCGGATTACTAAATCATTGTTATAATTAATTTGGCTTTAAATCCTTTTGCATTAATTAATTCAGCAGTGAACATGTTACGAACAATAATTTTAGTGGTTAACAAATTTAATTAACTATGCATAAGTCATTTACGCTTATCATAAATTATAATGAATCATCAATGTTTCCCTTGAAAACGGGATTACATACGAATAAAAGGCATTTCTCGAAACTTTTTGTTAAAAATAGAAATAGCTAAAGTTTGTCTGAACATGATTAATATTAATTAACTATTAATTATCGTTCGTATAAGTATGAAAGTATAAAAAATTAAATTATGATCGAACGTACATAATCTACAGTTTTTTTTTGTTTTTGGATTTTACTAAGCTATGTCCAGCAGTGGACTTCTAAAGCCTGATGATGATGATGACCATCAGCTATACTTCCGTACTATTATCAATAGAGTATAAGCAGAAGTCTTTTGATTATCGAGATACAGAGTGGAGTTAAAAGCAGTTTCCATAATCGGTTACTATAAGTGCCGAAAAAAATAAATATGTTCTGATTTCCTATTCACTACCGACAATAAAAAAAAACCACATTACCGCAGGTTAGTTGGAAGAAATTGCTTCATAGCATTAAGTTCTACAGTGTACAAACTAAGAAGTGTTCATTAATTCATATATATTCAAATTGAGGGTTGCCGATTCCACAGCACTGAAAAAGCTCTGGCTCATTGTATGGTTCATCAATACGAACCAATGTTCTAGCGCGTTATCATTGATCTTGTCCGCTGTCTAACCGCAGCGACAGTAAAGCACAAAGTTTAGTAAGGTTAGGATAACTCGCGCTAACTGGATTTCGCATCGCGTCAATGTTGACGAAACTCCTTATGGAACAAAGTTACGCTCTCCTGTTACGACAAAACATTTTCAATTCTTAATTATCTCTTACAATTGTTTATCTTTGTAATTCTTTTTTCATTCTTTGCAAAAATGTGGTATTGCTACAATTATCGACGAATTGACTTTCTCATAATATATTTTGTCTTTCATATACTTGGAAACTTTTATCGTGGTATTTGCAGGAAAGTATAAAAAAGGAAAATATTATTTTTGGATCGTATGATGAATTTATTTATGATCACATTTAGTTATTATCAAAATACTGTATCACAAGATAGGTACATACGCTTAGATTTATATAAATCTAAAGCATATACTTTATATCCTATTTGGCATTGAATGTACCCAGTGAGATAAACTCACTCAAGAGAAAAACGAGTGAGGAAATGTATTCTTGACGGTGAGATGGCGTAACTCGTGATATAACCTAATTCAGTCTGCTATAGGAAAAATCTACTAAAAGTAATAATAACCAGTCAGATATACATTTACAACCCGGAAGTTGTTAACTTTTGGAAAATTGTTTTAACCACTTTATATGTTGAAAATAATACATATGAATAATATTTTTTTCATTAATACAGCATAAAAAGAGATTTAAAAATGCTTTTCAATCTAAATAAAAAGTACGTAACAGAAACGATGCATTATGGTCCCGTGGCGTCATCATTCATGTTACATGTCATTTTGTATGATAACATTGACAAATTTGACAACTAATGCAAGAGTCTAACGTTTATATTTCCTGAATGGTGACATCACGTTTTGTAATTGGCCTTTCAAATCACGTGACTCACAGATAAAAATATTAATTTTCCAAAGGGAAAAACAATTACTTTTTCCAGATTTGTATTGTTTTAAGCTTTTGATGTGAAACATCTATAGGCGAGGGTAAACGTGATTGTTGGCGTGGCGACACATTCCGTGGCGACACATCACCACGCTATATGATGGAATATATGTACTATGCATTATGAATATACAAGTATGACAATAATTGAGTTGTCGTGATTTTAAATATTTTAATTAAATTTTTGTATTTTGTATTTAATAAAAATGAATATTTCTGTAATAAACAGTCATTATTTTATGGAAATTATTTGTAATGCTTTATTTTTTCATTATGCTATATCTGATTCCTATCGTAATCTGTTCTTTCATGCATATAACTTAAATAAAATAATTTTGATGTTTCACGTCTGCCAGGCGCGGGCGTCCCGTGACGGGGTTTTTTTATAGATCAATATTACTCAATAATTTACTTTCATTTTTAAACATGCAGTCAACTTTCGGATTCATTTGCTGTCCAATGGGCGAGACGCTAAGGCGAATGATTTAGGATTCTTTATTTGGTGCTGATCGGATACTGTGAATTATTACAAAATTTTGATATGCCTAATATAATATTTATGAGGTATACTTCGAACACAAAACAACGTTTAGTAGTGATAGTAGTGAAACACGCGTAGAATTTTTAGCATATTTTACTTTATAAAATAATTGAGACTGAAATACAGACCATGAACAGCTTAAACCGGTGGATCTAGAATGATGAAATTTTGCAGAAGACTTTCTTAGATAACGTAGATGAGATGTAAAAAAGGATTTTTGAAAATTTATCCTCTATTATGAATGAAGCTTTGGAAAGAAAGGGAATGAAAGTGAACGCAAAGAAGAGGAAAGTTATGGTATTTAAAAAAAAGAGAGCATAGAACTGAAGCAACTGAATGTGTTTGTACACCTGGGATTGGTGTTTATTAGGGCTGCAAAGTGTGAAAGTTATATAGAAAACACAGTAAATGCTGGTAACATAGTAACCTTCACGATTAGCCTAATAATTTCTACGGAAGCTCGTCTGCATGTGTAGATAGAGCAGTGTTATTTCCAAAACTCACGTACGGAAGTGAAAACTGGGTGTAGCAGAAAGAGCATGAAAGTGGACTAAATGCAGCAGAAATGAGAACTCTAAGAGGTATGTTAGGAGTGAAATTAAATAACAGGATATGAAATAACTGATAAGAGAACTTATTTGTGTGAAAGAATATTTAGTTAGACGGACTGAGTAAGGGATGCTTAGTTGGTTTGGGCATGTAGAGAGGATTAATGAAAGAAGAATTACTAAACAAATTTATTAGGTGAGTATGAAGGCGTTGGAAGAGGAAGACGTAGACGAACGTTCCTCGATCAAATTGGAGACGTTCTGAAGAAAGCTCAAGTCAAGAGTACTCTAAACCGACGAGCGTGCTCGAAACGATTAATGAATGTCGATGAAGCGAAAGAGGTATCTTTGCCAGAATCGCAGTAAGTGGAAGAACGTGTTATCTGCCTAGTCCATTGAGAGAGAGCTATCATGTATGTATCTTTCAAATAGGGCGTTACAACGATGACTCCCTTGATGTAACCGATTAATAATATTTTGTTTATATATTTGTCCCCTGACCTCCGGCACCATATCTACATTACAAAATTATCATGTTTCATTATTTATTAATTAAAAACAACCTTCTCTTATCCCTGCAAATATTTAAAAGTTTATGAACAAAGGTACGTTAATTGCTCTCTGTTATTAACGGAAGGGTAAGAAAGTAAATTTAAAGGGATCAACCCTTTAGCAAGGCTAGCTTTACAACAAAGTGAATACATCTTTTGTATCAGTTCAATTAGAAACTAGGTTAGAGAATATTTTAAGGTTTCTTTGCTAACATAGTCTTGCTTGCCGAATGAATACTAACTAATCCACTAAATGAGCTGCAATCTTTCAAGAATTTTTCGGCTGGCCTAGCGTGGATTTCAATAGTTTTCAAATGACATCAAACGTTTCAATTCTTTCACACATCTTCTAACGGAAACGCAAACAGACTAAAATTAGTTGTAAAGAGAAGACAGTGTTTGACGTTGAAACGAAACGTTCAAAACTATCAAAACTACTAATAGACACTCAGAAAACTAGTTTGAGAAATCTTAGTGAAAGTTTAGTTGTGGTCGATCAAACGGCAAAATTACAGGAATACAGAAAACGGTTTTCGAGGTTTCGGTGTTTATCATACGTTCTATTTACTGTAACATACCATCACACCTGTATCCCTGAAGGGTTGGGCAAAGGTGTACCAATGAAAACATCAGTTCACCGGATATGATTTTAGATTCTATGTAATAGGGGGCGAGCCTATTGCCATTAATCGGGCACGAAGCCAAACTCCGAGCTTCTACTGAGAATTTCGTAGAAAACCCCAATAACACTTTGCTAAATTAAATAATATACTAACTTTAATTATTATGCTTTATTTGATATTTTTAAGCAATGATGACTTAGTGATACCGTGTGCAGACACACCTTCGTTAGACATAATTTTGAATCCCTGCAACAAGCCTAAGTTTTCGGTGAAGGAAAACGTCGTGATGAAACTATAGCATAGTGGTATGGTTTCTAATGCCTGTTTGGCTAGCTACTACCCTCTAGTTGAAAATCAGTCGCCAGGCATATAAAGGTTAGTCTGGCAGCTGTATCTTGGGCTACATCGACACTTCACATCAGGTGAGATTGTGGTTTAAAGCTAAAACCAACAATTAAAAAATATGACTTTCTTAACATTTTAAAAATAATATACGATTAGAAATGTCTCATCGGTTTTGAAATTATTTTACTAATCATTTTCAAACAGGGTAGAATATATTTTATAAACTTCAAATAAGCTCAAGAATCATCTGTTCAAGTCACGATCTCGTATACGTACAAACTAGCCGTGTTCGCTCAAGCCTGTAACGCATTCGATTCCGTGTCGCACACATCGCTATTTCACAGTCCGGCGCGCTCACGGCTCCGTTTGTTGTTATATTTACGACTTCGAATCAGGAAACGAAAATTTTGTATTTCGATATTGACGTCGAATCGGTATAAAAAATAAATATAATACAGAAAAGAAACAAAACTAAAGATGTGAATAAGATGGAAACCATACCAGGCGATATGTCATTTAGAGTTTAATGGAAATCTAATCACGAATAATGACATTTTCATTAAATGTCTGTGTCTATTTGTATGTCCGGATTTAACTCAAAAACGGCTTGACAGATTTTTATAACATTATGTACACTGAAAGCTTAATATGTCATTCCTCAATTGATAGGCATCAAAAATCGTCAATAATACTTTTGTATATCGTTCGAACCCTTCGTCTCCCGACGTCACAAAAATGTTCATAAAATTTGCATATAAAAGACCCAAGTAATGACGGGAACCTCAAGTCCGGTGAAGCTGTAAAAGCCGCAGCGGCTCTGTTTTAGGATAGGGCCCCTAAGGCTAACAGTGTAGTCAGATCTAAAAAAAAAAAAAGACGGGAGCCAAGTTATTAAAAAAATAAATGAAATTGATTGATTTTGATGAAATTATTTACACGGGAAGTGCATGCCATTCCTGAGACCTAGCAAGGTTATAAGAAATGCCAATAATATGTAAAAATATAAATAAAATTACGAGAAGAAAAATTACTGCGTAATAAATGTGGACGCAGCTAGCTATAAATAAATAGCTAACTTTTTTAGCAATATAAGGAATCCCTAGATTTATCTATATGTTTTAACCAAAACAACAAACATAAATATCCAATACGAATAAATCACAGCCCAAGTGCATTTGTTTCTCAAGAATGGCGTCCGTCGGTGCATTGGTGCGCTTTCCTCCCGCCATTTCCTAAGGTACGTACTTCGAGTCGGATTTATGAACGCACAATAATTGTACAGCAATAAACACTTGCAATACGAGCTTAATTACATTTCAGAGCGCTCCCTCGAACTGCTAAAACAACAAAGCTTACATTTCTTACGAATTAAAAACCATATTTCAATCGAAACGGTTCCATAAAGCAAGGTTTATTGGTTTCGATATTACTTTTATGTTGGTGTTATATCTATCTTTATAAATTGAAAACATTAGTATAAACGATAACAGTATTTAGTTATTTAATAAAAAATAATTTGCACAGAATTTAAAAATAAATTACTACTTTTGAATTCAAGAAAGACTGAGCGTTACTAATACTAAAAATAATACTTTTAAATAACAAGATTTTATTGGAGTTTACTGGACAACACGTAAATATGCCACATTTTACATCTTAAGGCTCCTTACACACTATGCCTGCAGCATGGTCAGCGGGCTTGCCGGTGAGTTATACGAAGAACAAGCATCAACTCACACCAGGTATTCCTGTAATAGTGTTTGTGCGTTACTTTCAAATGAAATGAGGCTCCACACTGCTTATTTTTGCTGCATATGCCGGCGGGATACTCGATTAGGAAAGATTCAATGTAGACAATATATCAGATCACTAAATACATATACATATGTTCCTTCCTTCCTCCCAGGAGGATTTATGTATATGTTAGTTTAGCTCGAATTTTAAGGATAGGAAATTAGTCAGATCGCAACTTCCTTGCAATCGCGACGACAGCCCAAGCCAAGGTTCGGCCACTTTGGAACCCTTGCGCGCTTGTTGGTCACGCTTTCGCGGCTGAGAGCCTTAAGCGCTCGCCCCCAAGCGCGATAAAGCTGTAAAAGCCATCAGCGGCTCTGTTTTTGGAAAGGGCCCTTCAGACTAACAGTAAGGTCAGATAAAAAAGAAAAAAAGAAAGATTAGTGTCTTACTAATGAAGTAATGACATAGAAAACAGTAAATCAAGTAACCTGTATTTCGTTTTGTTGAAAATCATTCTAATGTGTTTTTATTACTTATAATTGCTTGTAGTATTTAATTACATAATAATTGTGTAAAACCAATAAATATCTACAGCTGATATTATTAAGAAAAATTAGATTCCTCGAACAAGCTTCGCTACTTAGTTTGTGAGCAGAATTAATCGCAGACATATGTCCACGTCCCGTAAGAACAAAGGCGAAGGTTAAGGGTTTTATTAAGTATTACCAGTTCTTATCGCATTTTACTTTTTTCCCAAATAATGTTCTCACTAATTCAACAACTGTAGATAGAATCCCATGACGTGAGATCATCAGCTTTATGTTTCAGTGATAAATTTCCTCCTTTCCAAAGGTACAATTCCTGCATTGATATTGAGCACAAATTAAGTTTTTAGCAACCGTACATCATTCCACCTAATCTATTGTGCATTATACTGTCTACATAATCTGTATTGTGTCTATGTGTTGCAAAATATCAACACTTAATAAGTTCCAAAACATATGTATCGTATTATTGTATATGAAAAGAAATTCGGCAGGCCCCTTCATAAATCGAGCGATTGGCCGTGCGACGTGAATTTACGGCCGGACACTTTATTCGGGCCTTTTATCAGACACGTCTGAGCCTTTTCCAATCGTTGACAAATTAGGTCTCTTAATTAATACGTTTTAACGATCAAAGTTGATTTATAGCAATTAATTGACAGTTTCAGAAGTATATTATACTCTTTAATTATCATTGTTCTTTTAATTCCATAATCTGAACACATATTAGTGCTTTAGATCTTCTATAGCTTTACAATAACCTCCGTCTCGCTGCGAAGAAAGAAGATCGTTATGTTACATATCTTTGCAGTACTGTGAAGCTGTGGAAACGTCTCGCGGCCATTGTATTTCCTACACCTTACAACATCGGATTCTTCAAACATTTGAAGAGACTGACATGTCAGCGGAGACTGGCTATGAATTATACTTCTCTCTTGGTGGTCGTCGTCGATTTTGGATTGTAATGTGCTTACCATCAGTTACAATTCCGTTACTATCTTTTGAAATAATACAAAAAAAAAAATAACACATTCTAAATAGCACTAAGGTAAGTAAGTAATCAGGCAATAATTTTATATGAGGTCTTCAAAAGAGTTCGGAAAAATTTCCACAATCCCATTTTTTATAATCGTAAATAAGCTGTCAAAAGTTACAGCCTTTACAAATTCATCGAATAACATTAAAATTAAATATTGCACGCGCTAAGTGGGGTCCAACCTTAATAATCGTAGCCTGGGATATTTTGTGGTAAATAAAAAATACGTTCCGAGTTAGAAGGTTTACCGGATTTTGACGTTAATAGCCAGTAAAATCATCTTTCTTTTTAATCTAAGACAAAACTGGCATTATTAAGATCCGCCCTGTAATTACGTATTTCGCGAAAGAAAAGAAATAATAGATATCGCTAAATATCGGCTTCGAAATGGTCAATTCGTATTATTTATTGTTCAAACTACAACAAACATGATTTGAATTTGCGATTTTAATACCGATTTCTGTTATTTCTTTACCCTCGTGAAATACTTCAAGAACAGGTGCGTTCCGGCAGTTGCACTTGACAGCCAGTCTTTCACTGGGATTAGCGTACTATTCATCATGGGCCCCATCCTCACTTAAGATCAGATGAGATTGTGACCACATAATCTAAACCCAAAATGAAAAAAATACACACCATCGATAATATTGAGCGAAAACTAAGGCTTACAATGGTACAAATATTAAAAAAAAAAAACGAACATCCTAATTTATTAGAATCCAAATAAAAACTATTCATAAACAAAACTCCGGCTTAGGAAACTCTCAACGCTTCTCCATGTACTATCGAGTCAAGTCAGTAACAACTCAAGCACATCAATTTCAGTAGTCTTGAAAAATTGTTTCCGGGATGATGTAGTGTCGCATTAGGTCCCAAACACGAATTTAAATGTGACAAATGACGGCTCGCGAACGTGGAGATTTGGAATGACGACATGGTGTGACAGCTGAAGCAATTTCACTGTCGATCTGAAATTGATACAAAACTATCGTTTTAGAATTACTTTACCTATATCTAAAGAAATCGCACCTTTATTTAGGTTGTTATAGTCTTACCACAGCTCTTCATCCACGTGTATTTCATATTATGTCATTCTCCAGGTGACAGACTATATCTATGCCAAATTCAACTAAAAGACAGATGTCGCATTTATAATATTAGTGTGGATATAACTTCTAAATGGTTAAAATGTATATACAATTATATTGCAGTTTTTTAAATCAAAAGTACACGTAGAATTTTGTAACATAATTTTTTATATTATTGATGCGGATGATTAACCTTTCGTCTAAAAACATTGTGATTTTTATTGATAGGTTTAAAAAATCGCTATTCTACACACACAGAGCACGCGCCGTAAGCAGCCAGAAGCCGACATGGAAATCGTGTTTATTTCAACTTCACGCCGAAATTGTTTGTATTTTTGTCGTCAACACACATCGGGAACGATGTTTGTAAGTTTGTTCGTAACAAGAGTTCGTTCTTAACATATATACCGACGAGGAACTGACAAACATTTGTACCTTTTATTCAATGAAACTAATTATTATCACAACAGTAAATATCAGTAAATGTCTGAACTAGTTTGTAATATATAATTTTAATTGCAAACAGGCATACATCCTGATCTTAATTCCCAGTTAAGGCCCATAATCATCTACCAAACAGGACCGTAAACTTGTGGGAGGTTACTCACGTCATCAATATATTTCTTGTGAAGACTGTGAAACAACGGCAAGCATACTAATACGTATTGCCAATAACACTGTTTAGTTCCAAATACAGCAAAGAAAACACTACTCGCAGATAAACCTTGCAAATGGCTTTAAACACGCAACTAAATTATGATTGGGACTTATAACACCTGACGGAAAGGACGAGGTACCGATGATATACCATGTTCGCTCATTAAAAACTGACTCATCCTTGATAACCTTTAATAATAAAAGATTTTGGAGAAAAGCGGATAGCGAGTTTCATTTATTTGCATAAAAAACTTACTTCTTTAAAGATCAACAAAGAAGTTAGTATGTAAATATTTACATAAATTTCTACAAGTAAATAGATTAGTCTAGTAAAAGGTTAATAAAAACAGTAGTTTCTTAGAAAATCGCGCTCTTATAAACATACTAGTAAAACAAAGTACATTCCCTTTTTTGAAGTCGGTATAAAAGATTGTTAAACATTCTAAAACTGTATCATTCCACCGATCGATCAGCTCTGAAGACAAATTAAGTTTCAGAACACCCGATGCCAAGGAAAGTAAACCGGTGAATTGTATTCAATTTTGAAGACATTCTATTTTTATAGTTGTCGTAAATTTTAGGGCTATCGAATTACTCGGGAACAGGTCCCTCATCGCTGTCCTGTTCGATGACTGAACCAATTTGAACGGTCAGAAAAAAAGCGATAAATCTAATATCACATAAACATTTAAATGAACCCTCGACGTGTTGATAAATGCTTCGTGGATGAGATTGCAGACGAAACTGTTGTGACGGATGTCTGGACTGGCTCAATCGTTTGTCGGTCAATGTCGAACCAGACCGAAATGCTTCATGTCATTAACACCGTATGTGTAATAACAATTATACTATGTTAGCAACAACCGATAAATATCAAAATTGAGGCAGATAAGATAACAATAACAAAAAAAAACTATCAAATACCAGATATTTATCAAGACATCAATGATAAACTTGCTCTCGGAAACAAGCCCACGAGAAATATCTGCACGTGGAAAATTGCGCACATGGATTTAATCGTACACGAAAAAAAAAATCACATGTTTAAATGCACACATAGAAAAGAAACGCAAATTTATATTATTTTATTTTAAACAAAACCAGATGCCACCAAATCTAACATCTTTTAATGAGAGTTGGCAATTGACCTCAGGCAATTAGTTTTAGTTTTATAGGGTTCGTATATGAACTTTCAACGGATAATTATTTGTTCTATATTGTGATCATAGTTCAACCTAAGCAATTTTAACCCTAACGGTCAATAAAAAACATTGTGTTTTTTTTCATGTGTGTGTAATACGTGTGAGGTTTTTTCTGTGTGCTATGTAACATTGCGTTTTTTTTTTGTGCAGTTACTACATGCGCGCTTTTTTCTGGACACAAATAAACTATACCACGGCTCTTAAACTATAAAAGAAGTTAATTTATTATTTTAGTAGTCAATTTATTTATAAACAAAGTGAGTGAAGATTGAGGGCGTGAATAAATTGACTGCGGATGTCTGGTTTACATCACTCCTTGTCGGTCAATGTCGGCAGGAATCAGGTGAAATGTTTAATATGCCCATAGATCAGTTTTTGAAAAGAAAGTACCGTAACGAAAACTACCTACTTGAAAGAGACGGTCTGACGCGTTTAGTGATTTTCGAATTTGGCCTGGCTCTTTTGGAAGTTAATATATTTATATAGACTTGTTCGAACACAATGTTACGTGATGTTATATGACGCTTTGGCCAAAGATGCTGGTAAGCTACAAGATGACTTCCTTTCAAATGCAGCTGTTGGAATCGTATAGATAGCTGGACGAAACCGATTTTTGCAATGTTTTCCATCAACGATAGCTCAGGTTCATGGATGGATTGAGAATCACTTTGACAGTGTGAACTGAGAGTTATCATCCCTTATAATATCAGCATAAGTCTGCAAGTATCAATAAGCTTATATTGAATCGAAATCTAAATAGTACACAACTAAAATCCATTGTGGAAGCCTTAACGTAATTAAAACGAATCTTCTTTCAAAGAATTTTTGCTAACGTCACTGCTGTCTTGAGAACACTGCAGCATTATTTGACATCACTAAATGGAATACCAGTCCATTTTAACAGCTCTTTTTTTAACTTTTTCTACCTAAGGCTGTACATATAAGTCACTACTCCTGAGCACTTAATTGGAACACCCGAGTGTCAGATTATTTTAATAATAGCTCGGATACATTGCCTGTACTGTCTGTGATGGTAAGGACAGTTCAATCCAAACATCACGGTGACCACCGAGAGACCTAAATCCATCGGCACTCGCCGCTGTTATACCGGGCCTGCATAAACATCTCTTCACGTTACGCTTAAAAGATCCGTTGTCGTAATAAGGAGGGAACACACTGGCCGGGAGAAAAATCCACAATTTCACGGTACGATAAGGATGGGTCATAGAAAACTTTTTAGTTCGTGCCAAAATGGAGTTTACCGTAAAGCTGTGACTCCGAATCCCAGCGCGTATGGTTCTGCTGTGAAAGGGAGAGGAAAGTATTAGATTGTCTGTTACCAACCATACCCTACGCGGAATAAATGAGTTCGTGCACTGCCGCTGTGCGCCAATGAAAAAATAGTTGTGAATGCTGTGACATAGTCACTTAATGCATAGTTTAGTGCATCTTTATGATATCGCTAAAAAGTTAAGAACCCACTAATGACAATAAACAAAAAAATACAGGATTTAAAAGTAATGAAGGAGTTTTACTACGAATAAACAGAAAAACGAAACACAAGTTCATATTCAAAATTTTCAAAGAAACCACAAAACGATAATATTACCAATGTTTAAAACTAATTTTGTCTGGCGTGTTCCCACGGTAGATTGAAAGAAAACACTCATTACAGTGGTCGGTGCACGACGGCCGCAGGTTCGAACCCGTTATTATAACAACTGTATTTTCCATTTGATAATTGGTTTCATACAATAAAAACGAAGTTGGCTGGTTATGTTTCAAATGATGAATGGAAATGTGATAGTTTAGTGAACAGTTAAATTTCATTTGGAATCAAGTTTCAATCATGTATTCTCTGAGTTTGGATTTAAATTTGGACACTGCCAATATTTGATGATAAATACAAACATCCTAATCATGCATATTATAATCACAGCGCCCTGGCCATAAGTGAAATTGTTTACAGACATCGTTTATCTCATTTCGACTTGTTACGAATAAAAAAAATTACGGTGACCATTAACAGATCGGTAATTTATCGACGGTCGTCGCTATCATATCGGTCTGAAAGCCTCTTGGTAGCTGGATTTACAATGGTTTATCCCGAAACGCGACAAACCAAACGAGTGTCATAAAAACGGGGTTATTACCATATGCACGATGGTCGTGAGCCGGTCAGGTACAGATCCTCATCATCGCGCATGATTACTGGATATAAACCGGTTGAACCCAGAATACTACATACGTAAACTTACCACTATGACGGGTGTAGGCGTGTCCTACCCCCAGAAATGTATCGAAACTCTTTCTTGGCCTGTTATCACTGATCATTCCTTCTTTACATACTTAGGTCTAAAGAAAGAATCTAAATAACTCTTCAATACACGACATTAAATGAAAAGTATGATGAACGCACAACCGTTGGTAAAAAGAACAGTTTGAAGCAATGCTGGGTCCAATGTAAGCGTGCACGAACACCACTGCGTCGAACGACGTAAAATCTATACCCTAGAATAAGCCTGAACTTTCGGTACATACAGCATAGGATATTCTCTAATGTCCGCCTGGCTTGTTATCATCCTCAATCTGCAACCAAGCACCTATAAGAGTGTTACGGCAGCTGCACTTGAGAGCCAGTTCCCCCACTAGGCTTAGCGTATCAGCATCTTAGGCCACATAGTCACTTCAGGTGATATTGCCGTCATAATGCTAAACCTATAAAGTATAAAGAAGATACCAATCTAAAAAGGCCGAGAGGTTTTCAAATAACACGCATAACAGATCCAATGCGGCGCGGCTGCTTCGCGTGGTAGCGGCGCGCGGCGGGACCGAGTGGCATAATTTGCGAGTTATTCAAATGCGCGGGACGCTAACTATCCGGTACTCAGTCGTCGCTGCATTGATTTACGTTCACATACACGGTCGTTGCAGTTGGCAAGCGCGCTTTCGAACATGGGGCACGTTGGTAACAAAAATGAACAAATTTTTAATGTATAGCATTGGTCATCAAACTTTTTCGTCTCGTGGACACCTTTTTCCAATTTCTACTGCACTAGTTAGGTGGACCACTTACCTTTTGAATATTAAATTTTTACAAAATCATCAAATTCAAACCGGTTTTTGGTAGGTGAAATTGTTCTTAATTTGACTTTAGTAGGTTTTACTAAGTGAAAAACTTAAAAATACATATATTACATTTTCTATATTTATTAAGGAAATCAAATCAAATGAAATTTTTCCTTACAAATAAATGATCTCAATGCGAGGGATGCACCTGATGCTTCGATATCAAATTTTCTACATTTGGTTGCAATTTAGTTAGATTTAATCTTAAATCCACTCGCTCAGTGATTTCTAATTTATTTCTTTTTTTGATAGAAGATTGGAAACGGCACTGAAGCCCCTTTCGACGAGGTATGAAGAAGCAAATGCCACTAAAAACTTTTTCGCAATAGTCCATAATGCGGGATATGTAACGGGTATGTCCTTCTGAAGCCAAAATTTTTGATATCATTTTCCGAACTCCACTTGAAGTTCTTCATTAGTGCCAATTTCGACCAGTTCTTCTTGAATTATAACATTCGATTCTTCAATTTCACCGTATGGATTGACAATCCATGGTGGTATATTCATAGTCAAGATATCTTCAAACCTAATTTCAAAGTATTTTTGAAGGGCATGTAAATGTTCAACATAGGATAAAACATCAATATCTTGACAGCTTGTCTGTGACAAATTTGGAAACTGGGAAAATTCTCTCTGTCCAATGTTTTGCCTCATTAGTTTAATTTTGAGAAGGAAAACTGAAATAATGGACTTGGTCCTTATCAAATTTAGACTGTCGCCTTGCAACTACAGGTTAACCTCATTGAATTTACTAAACAAATCTGTTAAATAGGCAATGTCTGGCTTCCACTTAATTAAATTATCTTTCAAAATTGAATCTTTAGAATCCAAAAACTCCAAAACTGTCTCAAACAGTGAAAAAAATCTTGCCAAACATAAGCCTTTCGACAACCAACGAACTTCGGGGTGGAGGAGTAATCTATGAAAATTTTCATCATTTTCTTCACACAACTGCACAAATAGCCTAGAATTCAAGGCGTTGCTCCGAATTTTATTTACTGCGTTGATGACAAATTGAAGAGATTGATGCAATCTACCACTCAGACTTTTAGCAACGAAATGTTGCCGATGGATTACGCAGTGTATAGCATACACCTCGAGCAGATTTTGCTTTAAATAGCTGATAAATCCTCAATAACGCCCAAACATTGCAGGCGCTCCATCTGCTGCCACAGATATTATATTTGATAAAGGGATTGCTTTTTCTACGAAAAAATCCTTCAAAACATTAAATATTGATTCACCTTTAGTATCCGTTATCAAATTTCTGGCAAACAGAAGTTCTTCATGAATTTCTTGGTCCATTATAAAACGAACATATGCCAGTAATAACGATTCGTTATTAAGCAAGGTTGATTCGTCCAGTTGTATAGAAAAATGACTCGTTTTTAAATGTTTACATAAGAACACTTCAACTTCATTTCCCATTTCATCTATACAACTTTGAACCGTATTGGCGCTCAAAGGAATTATCTTTATAATATCATAGGCCGGTTTGTGTAACACAGTTTTGAAAATCTCTTCAATAGCTGGCAGGATTAATTTTTCTCCGATCATCATCATCATCATCATTTCAGCCGCATGACGTCCACTGCTGAACATAGGCCTCCCCCATAGATCTCCAGAGCGACCGATCTTGTGCGGCCTGCACCCAACGGCTCCCAGCGACCTTTATTATGTCGTCTTTCCATCTAGTGGGGGGCCGTCCTACGCTGCGCTTTTCGGTGCGTGGTCTCCACTCGAGAACCTTTCTGCCCCAACGGCCGTCAATTCTCCGAACTATGTGCCCCGCCCACTGCCACTTCAACTTGCTAAACCTTTTGGCTGTCGGTTACCTTAGTTTGTCTACGGATCTCCTCATTTCTGATTCGATAGTATATGACTTTCCACACTTTGCTATTTATTAAGAGTGCGATATTATAAGATGCCCTCAAACCATAAACGCTTTTTTGTGAAGTCGAAGCAAACATATTATCCACCGTTGGTCTCTTCTGAACTATTTCCTTAATTTTTTGAAAATATTTCTAATCTTTACCCGATTTCTCAGGACGACAACTTTTCAAATTACCGTCCAACTTGGAGGGTTTCATAGAGTCATTACTTAAAATTCTGTTACACAGAAGGCACGTAGGCAATCGTTTGTCGGAGGTTGACGGAATGAAGTCAAACTTCAAATAATCAATACTGTATTGTCGATATTTTTTTTAATCAGCCATTTTTGGATTTTTAGTAGCAGTTATCTAGGGAAAAATTAAAAATTCCACTAATATATAATAATATGATAAGACATAGATACCGAATTGATACCTTGTGTAAAATCTTTTTTAATCTTCAGAAATCTTTAATAATATATGTATAGATATAGAAAGGAATCATGTAGTAACTTGTTTATAAAGATTCAGACGTACAAGTATATAATACCGATTCTTAAAATTTTGAAAAAAGTAACTATTAAGGAATAAGCATGCAACTGTACTTAATTTAATGTTGAACTACTAATACCTCAAGTTTGCAAGTCAAACGGAGGAACTACAAGAATGAATTTAAAAAAAATTATTTACTTACTTTTCTCTGGTAATTCCAAACAAGACGAAAATGATTCACTTTAACTTACTTGACTTTAACTAACAAAGTTCCAATGACAAATGAACATTGTTTGTCTCTAACATACGTATTTTTGGAAATATTCGCGAATAGAACAAGTCTGCACAAGTTCAATTGATGCAAGTCTTAACAAGCATTACTAGGGCGAGCGAGATAGCAATATATACGAATACCTACATCAAATTTGCAGGTTGTTACAAATTCAAGTTTTCCGGCCACTAAGTGAATAGCTTGCCAAATGAAATTTAATGTGTACTCGGGTATTGTAAATAGAATAATTTTCTACTATGCAATTTATACTAGTTCAACGCTTTCATTGAGATTTAATTTCAACAAAAGCACCTATAAATATAATTTTACAAGGTCATCTTATAATCGATCCCGAATTTTACCATGTACTTATGAAATTCTCTGAATATAGCTCCATATCTTTATCAAATTCTATAAATATTTACCTTTTAGAATTATTACCTATATGTTAATTGTAAAAAAGTATTATGTAAGTACAAACACATTATTATTATTATTTATAGGAACTTAAAATTTTCGTCTCGACTTGCTTATTCATTCATTATTGTCGACCCCATTTGCAGCTCGCGGACCCCCATTTGCAGCTCGTGAACCCCAAGACTTTGTTTTCGCTGCCGTGGACCCTTGAAGTTCGATATGGACCCTGGATAATCTCAAAATAACAGCTTTTTACTAAATGCATATGAAAGTATATACGATACCTTTATCAAAATACCCATTTTTAATATTTTTGTCTGTATGTTACGGGTAATCTCCGAAACGGTTGAGCCGATTTTGACGGGACTTTTACTGAGAGATAGCTGATGTTATAGGGAGTAACTTAGGCTACTTTTATTTTTTAAAAAGAATTATGTTTCCACACAAATAAAAAATACTGGTGAATCAATTCGGGCGCTTAAATGGCTTACGCTAAATAAACCATAAGAGATATAGCAAATTAATATCCTACAAAAAAGTCAGCGAGAGTATACGTCTATCTTCTAAGGAACACTCACAATAAGCATTTTTGTCTCTAAAATAGCCGGGACCGGGGGAGCAAGATTCGCGCGGGCATTCTGTAGTCCACTGAGTGAAGCATAGCTAGAAAGTAAATAAATCATTACAGTACACATATAATTTGATTAGCCCAGGTCAAGTTTGCTGTTAGTACTTAGTTTTATATTATTTTATTTCGGGACTTATATTCTAGATAATATATGAGCACCGCAGTGTATCCTGACTTTTATAGGATCCAAGCAAAAGTATGTGTCATAAGTTAGCATTGCACAGTCGTACTATACATCTGGCCATTATCTTTATTTCTACAGTTTATGATTAAGTAAATACCGCAATAATATACTTAATAATAAAAGGTGAATAATTGACGACCATTAAATTTATTAAAACACTTAAAATGTTATATTTTGTGGACTGTATATTGTAATTAAACACAATAAGACACACGACTTCATATATTGAAGAAATGCAAGAATATGACACACGTCAAAAGTTTCTTTTTTACATATTTTGTGGCACATACATATCTCAACCTCAACACATAAAAGGATTTAATTAACCTGACAAACAAAAGATGGATAAAGTAATCATTTACATATATGAAAATTTACTAATCCGAACTTTCTTACAGAAATCTTGAAATGTCTGAACTCCATAAATAGGTCAACAAGTCCGCCAACCGCCTCAGCTGTGTATCAGATAACCAAAGAACCACCTGGATTACCAGGAATAACTTTTAATACACTATTATACATATCCGGCGTTCTTGGCACTACATTAACAAGACGATTCACTGAACCGGCAATGTAAGCCGTGCAAATGGATATTACGACAAAGATTTACATGTAAAACGGTAGTTCCAGTCCCCTAGTATATCGCTCCGCTGAAAGTTATGCAGATGTAGGAAATACTATGGTAATGAAATCGTCTAACTTACGTTAGTATTTGCTTAAGCTGATAATGAACAGTAAACTTAACTTGCAATTTAAATAAATAAATATAATTTAGTTTGCTTACTTAAATACACACAATTTCTCAGAGAACTCACGACTACCTATTCCATAGTTGTCTAAAGAATAGAAAATCCCAATAAAAACATAAATATCAAAAAGGGTCAAGTTCGATAGAAACTACATTTGGGGTAGTCGTAGTCACAGATAAAAGAGCTGAGATATAACGGGATCTAAGTTCCCTAACTGTGTTACTTTAATTACAGCTGTAGGAATGTACGTTCTTTTCGTAAAAAAAATAATTATTGTCTGTATTGCCCGTTTTCTTTTGCAAACTTGGCTGAAACACTGCCGTGTGTCTAGATCGTTCGTACACTCATAAATCACGTATGGGAGCTACCATATAGTAATAAAATTGTTAATATAAAGATTTTTCATTGTTAAAATAAAAACATAATTCTTTAATCATCATAATATACCTAAAAGATAATATTAGATAAACGATATGTAATTTATTCACAATACACTCGCTCTTTGCGAAATTAATGTTAAAATAACATTCATAAAAATTAAAACATATTTGTACTCGTTGTGCCCCACGATTTCTGCTGTGTTTGTCAAATCTATTCCACCAACTCTCCACTGTACTGCCGCCAACGCACTCCTATAGCCTACCGTACTTCTCACTTCCCATACTTGCCTACAACTTGCCTGATTGCTTGACATTCATAGTTACTACTCAGATCCTTATGGTCGTAACGTGAAGTTATATAGCCTATAACGTTCTTCAATAACCGGGCTATAATATACAAAAATAATTTGTGTTACCGTGGACCGCATCTTGTAATGGACTATTTTTTAATTATGGAGATAATCTTTGGATCAAAATCATAGTAAAAGCCGGCAGTTTTAACCCGATATATTGAGGAATCATATTTGAATTTGATTTATGGTTGACCTGATATTTCCATTTTCACGTAATTGCGTCACGATGCGACACAGTCGGCTTTATGAGATTCGCTCGAAGCACTTTTTATCATTGAAGACTGATTGCCGCGAATTAGTCAGCGAATTCTTTTTGCTCTCTTCCGTCTGGCAGTTTTACTAACGTTTACGTTTAATGTTCTATGTACATAATAAGATTGATTGTCTCTCGAGTATTATTCTGCAGATGTTTTAAAAAATAAAGAGAAAGTATGAAAATACTAAACAAAATCGATGTCATCTTCTTCATATCTAAGCAATAACCTGCTATAACAGATTTTGATATCAAAACGAAAAAAGAAAGTTATCAATTTAACAATGAGGCCTAAGTTTTTGGTGAAGAAAACTTGCCTGACTAGATATTGATTTCTTATATTATAATATATTAGGTAAAGTATGAAATGAAGGACAACAGCAATTTTGTCCGGCAAATAGACACAAATGGCAATGTCATGTAATGCTTCGTTTGTTTGCTTAGTGATCTCCGACCAAAGCCAAATAAAGTTGAGAGCAAATGAGAGCCTGAATACTATAAACAAAAATGAGATAAAAAGTACAATTTCAAAAGGCAAACTTCCAGATAATAATCAAAAAGTAACCTTTCACACATAGAATAAACTGAAAATCTAAAACATTTTCCATCTCATTTGACTTATTTTAAATGAACAGATTATACATAAAATGAAAACAAAAAATATTTTTATCACAACGAATAAAGGACATCTTCGTGTCTTTGAATTTACAAAACTAATTTCACTGGAGGTAAAGCACTAAGCCGACAGGGACACTAAGTTTTTTATTACCGAACGCGCCTGAAGGTGGTAATCGCAAGAGTTCCTTAATTAATAAAGGCCTCCAAACTTTTTAACTTTGGCGATTTGGAGCTGAGCGCCCATCGGATAGCTTTGTTTACCACAGTTCACGGCATAAACAGTAAGTCAAAGTGCAACCATCGCACTTTTTTTTACCACCGTGGAATCTACAATCTATCGTCACACGTCGCTGTTATACTGACCTGCTCAAATGTCTCTTCACGTTATGTTTGAAAGACTCCATGTTGTAGCAAGAAGGGAACACATTCGACGAGAACCAATTCCAGAGTTTCGCAATATAGTAAAGATATGACATAGTGAACTTTTTTGTTCGTGTTGAAATGTTGGTTATCGTAAAGCAATGAGACTCCGAAGGCCAGCGCGTGTAGCTCTGTTACGGAAGATATCGATTCCATTATTACACGTATTCAAAAGGACTAATCCGGTTGGAAGTAAAGCTCATAATCTTTCGATTTATGAAGAGTGAAATAGTGTCATTACGTCCAACTATTCTATTATTGACCCAGTCAAATTATTTTATGCTTCGTTTCAATAATCCAACCTCATACAAGAATACTTTTCAATTGACCATATTTCATTTATATATTTTTTTAACCACAACCTGAAAAGAGTTATGAATTGCACTCTGCACAAAATGAAGTTGCTTTTGGAGTAATTATCAAAAACTTTATCACTTCTGTGCAAATATATAAACTATGACAAATTATTTCACATTAGAAAAAAAGAAAGAAAGGAAATACGTTCACTGTTGGAAAATACACAAAAGAAAGAATAATATTTTAAAAAACATTACGGTTATATATTAGCTACTAGAATTACCTAGCAACGGCAACAACATTAGAAGTAACACCTTCAATTTAGAATTAATAAAAATGTATCGCATAAAGATCGGATCCATTTAAAATTTAACCTGCTGTTATGAAACTGTGTTGAAAATCCAGGACACTTCAACAACTCTTTGAAACGGCACAAGTCAAAACTTTTTGAGTAATTAAGCGTTGTCCCCGTCGTTGTTCCATGTCTCAAAGACGGGATCCTGTTTCATTTTATAATTTTTCGCAGCAGTCCCTTGATTGACATTTTATATTAGAACTATGATTTGTATATGTACCACGCAAAAAACATCCAACAGACTTTGATAGAGTTTCTGTCAGACCTAAAAGAATTAACTAAACCTTATTAATTTTACCGTAAAATATATTACCATATATAGACTTAATACATGTGATGTAATCGAAGTTTTCATTACGTTACGCGTAATAAATATTTTTTTCACAAAAACAAAACCGACTCCGAAATATTCTTCTACTAACTCTAAAAAAATGCACTAAAAATAGAAAAATAATTACGTTAAATATTTACTTCCATTTCATTAAAAATATCTTTTTGTAACTCAATTTGATATTCTTACGAACTATGTATGCGTCTGCCGAATAATTTATTAGGACAATTATATACAATTATTGTTATTTTTATATAACCATTATAAATGACGAAGTTATGAGGTAACCAACATTAAAAAAGAAACCGAATTGATAACCTCCTCCTTTTTTTTATTGAAGTCGGTTAAAAAGGGCGGACTTTCAAAATGTATGGCTGAATATCATCACCGATAGATTTCCAAATTAAAGTGCCTAATCACTACTAATCAGTAATCACTATTCAAATCATCCCTTCATTCATAAATATGGAAATATAATTTCAAATAAGGCTATTTATTTTAAAATTAAGCATAACTTGTATTATGGTAACTCTCGTTGGCCCTTACGTCTATAACAGACGGTTTGGTCAGTGTCTCTAGGAGTACCACTTTTCGTGGCTAAACAAACCAATTCGAGAGCGGCATTGTCGACCACAATAAGAACACATGAGCGCGCTAATTTGTAACTAAACATCTGATAAACCATGCATATATAGATTATAGATATTTAACGATTATGCTTATCACACAAAAGTCAGTTATATGCAGGGATCGAGTCCGCGATCTATCAGTTCATATAGGCTAATTCTATTCAGCCAACTCCAGTGTCTGTACATATTGTGAATGTTATGCCTTTAGATAGTAAAACTGACCTCCATCCTCGGGTATGTTGAGCAATTTCTTCGCTCCGGGACTGGGTCCACGCACCGCTGAAAGAGCTCGCTGCAGCGTCTCGCTCATAGGTTTCCCGGCGACGCACTGTCCAAACACTGACACAAGCACTAAACACCTCACTACACTGACACTAGAAGGGACCCGATCCAGCTTGCCCATCTCGACTGTTGACGACTCGTCGTTGAGATCAGCTACATTGTGTTGCCTGGACGACACATCTGGAACCAAAGATATCATTTTTTAAATATAACATACCATCACGCCTGTATCCCCGAAGGATTAGGCAGAAGTGTGCTAATGTACACTCACAGTTCGTCGGGTATGTTTTTTTTTGGTCCCGTGTAATACCCCTAATGTATTTGCCATTAATCGGGCACAAAGCCAAACTCCGAGCTGCTACTCAGAATTTAATAGAAAAACCCAATAAACACTTTGCTCGACCTGGGAATAGAAGCCAAGACCTCGATCATAGCAGTCGCGTATATGATCACTAGGCTAATGAGGCAGTATTTAAACATATTTAATATCTTGCATTGTAATATTTCCGAGTTATATTTCGTTTGTCGCGTTTGATGGAGGGTAAAATTGTGTGCTGCGTGCGCATCATGTGACGGAAGACATTATGAAGTTAGCCCTATAATACGATAATAATATTTTTTATTGTTTCATGGATTGTTCTCACAGATTATTCTACAGGACATCAAACATTTCGCAACTAAATTCTATAACATGTATGTCACATTTGACATTGGCAAAATTGTCTACATATATATGCATAAAGCGAAAATAAAAAAAAAGATAATGGTTATTCATTTTATTGACTTTTTTTTGACGTGACAACGTCTTATAAATTGGTTTGCCGGGTGACACTTCAAGAAACTGCGTTACGCTCCGCTCACGTTATGCGCTCACAATGAGAGCGAGTGAGAGGCACGCGTCCCTTCCACTCGGGCATGGTTAGCCCGCCTAAGAGCGAGAGAGACAGACATAAAGTCGTTGTCACGTAAAACTTTCGCCCGTATACCGACTTCACAGGCAACCAATTTTTTTTGTGTAAAAATTTATTATACAGTTCAATTATTTTTACACAATAAAAAAAAATGTGTAAAATTAATTAACATCATTCTCATTGAGGACTAGCTTCAATATGTTGGCACAGAAGATAACATTTTTGGGGTAATTTTTGTTTTGTTAGCCAAAAAAGTATAACTTCTGACGCACATTCATAAGTACACGCGATATTTTTTACACACATTATACATTTTAGAATTTGACTACAATCTCACCACTGGCCCCATTGGCTCTCAAGTGTAGTTGCCGGAACACATCTATAGGTGTTTGAAGACAAATTTTCATCTTGAAGGTGGTAGCTAGCCATGTGGTCATTAGTAAATTCCCTCTAAAAATATCTCTTGGTGGTCGCCGTTGTTTCTAGACAGACAGAGCGTCTATCTCGACGTCGCGTCGCACAGTGGGTTAAAAATTGCCGCTAGAGGAAATAGGATTAAAAAAAAATGTTTTTGAAAAAACCTGTTTATGTACTTTGATTTAGAATTTTAGACCATAATTGTAAGACTTTTGATGTATATCTTATTTAAATAATGCATAGTTAAGTAAAAAAACGTCTTAGTAGATTCTTTTTGTATGGAAGCTGAACTTCGATTAGACGCTGTTAAAAACGATTTTTTTTTAATCCTATTTCGTCTAGCGGCAATTTTTACAACACTGTGCGACGGTTAGAATCCCTACAATAAGCCTAAAACTTTTGGTGAAAGAAAAACTCATGATGAAACCATATCATGGTGGTAGAGTATTTTCCAATACCCGCTTTGCTAGCTACCATCTTAAAGTTGAAAATTTTTCACCAAGCACCTTTTCCCACTAACATTTAACGACTCACCATCTTGGACCACGTCGTCACTCAACATGAGGTGAAATTGTTGCCATAACGTTGAACCAATAAAGAATTAATAAATAAGACTTTTCTAGAAAAGTACTAAAACCAACCCAGTTCGGAGAAGTACAAAAAAAATTAAACAACTCTGCATATCACTAATCATGTAGAGCGTAATGTTAATATAAAAAGAAAAACCGCGACGCGAGCAGCACGCGAGACGTCAAGGTGGTCTCCGGCAGCCATAAAATAAGATAATTTACATTTTACTTTCTTTAATTACAGAGCACTCCAATTAATTCTAATACCAGAATGACCGGACAAACAGACCTTTTTAATTTTACAATATTTTCACTTTGATGTTATACTTTTCTCTGCCTTAGCTTAATTACGTATTCCGGGTATTCGAGATAATATTTTAAAAAAAGTAAATACAGTGAAATTGAGATGTATCAAGATTGTTATCATTTTATAATAGAATTACTTGTTCGTGCGGTTAGTAGTTGTCTGGTTTACACGTTATGAGAATATGATTGCCGCTTGGTTTAATTTTAAGTTACGTTATTACGAAGAATTACGTACTGATCTATCGGTGGTTACCGTTGTGTTTGGATTGTGATGGTAAACAAAGTACCATGAGCCTGTCAATTTGCCTAGCAACTATAAAAAAAAAAAAATGGAAATGTCTATATGAACTTTTCTAATATTTAACATTATAAGATTATAATGAAGAAAAAAAATAGAACAAATATTCTCACACAACCGTCATCTTGCGGGCGGGCGGGCGTATTTAGAACTGTATGAATCAAACTCAGAAATGAGATCTATTAGGCTGATAGAATTATTAGTATAAAATATATATAGATAGTAAATTTAGTTTTCAGTTTTTGTTGATTCTAAGTTTCTGATAATTTATATGCACAAGTGACTGACTTCGCGGAGTGGTGATAGCAGCCCCTAGAGATGACCCGAGAGGTCGTAGAGGTCCCGGTACATGACGAGTGTATACATATGCATTTTTTAATTATGAGTAGGTGTTTATTATAATAACGTGTGCGTATAAAAAACAGTAACAGCTTAAATCCCTGACATTGTAATGACCTGGCGAAGTTTTTTAAGCAAATTAATTCCAACACTCGGTCAAATCAATCATTTTATCAATGTCACACTTTTTATGTATTTTAAACTAATCTCAAATTAAAATCAGTTTCGTTAATATAAACCTAATTAATAGACTTGTAAATTTCAATTTTCGTGTTAATCCAGCTACGTAAAGAAATAAGGGCAAACTTATTAACATAGAAACAATTTCAATTAGAAGTTAACGTCTTTCTTAGCTTTCAGTGACCTTAATTACAACAGAACTGTTTCTGAGAGGTTATAGTTTCGCAATGTTAATTGAAATATGAACTGTTAGGAATTTAATATTTTGTTTACATTTCGTATTCGTTATAAGCCTTTAATAATTGTAGCATATCATATTGCATTTTGAATAAAAATCAACGTGAAATACCTTGAAGTGAGAAGGTCATGTACAACAATCCAAAATGAAGTATACATCACTACACTTCAAGCATTTTCAAAAATAGAATAAAACACAACACAATGTATGTGAAATAGAAAAATTGTGTACGAACAAAACACGTCGCTAGCAGCACAGATTTAAAACACTTCATGAATACTTGTAGAACGTTTTAAAATTCTAAACACGCGTTCAAAAACAAAAATCGTTAAAAAGAACGCAAATCGACGGAACCATCGTCACGCGCCGGGCTAAACTAACCTAAAAACTTTTGAACGTTCGAAACATAAAAATTTGACCGCCAATAAACGCTCATTTCAAAGAGACTTGAAATAACTATTTAGTCTATAAAATCGATATCGAACGATTTTAAACTTTATTCGTCTGTGTTTAAAGTATATAATCATTTTTAAAGCAGCAAAAGATAATATTGTGAGATACGGTAGAACGGAACGCACTCCTCTTTTGTTGGTTTTCTACCTGCAGTCGATCCCTTTTTTCTATTAGACATGTGTGGGAAGTGCAAAGTTAATACAAAAATGTTATACTGTAACTTACCCCAAGGTAATAAAGATTAATGTTGTACGAAAGTAATAACTTTTATGTTAATAACTATTTTTGTGGTCAATTATTGCAAGCGCCCCGTTTTCTATAATACAGTTTTAAGAAATCTATCAATGCATCGTTCAAGGCTAGTTTAGTACGAGATACGGTAAAATATTTTAAAATGTTGCGAATCAATTCATATTGAAATATTTCTAGTTCGTCTGGCTACTTCAAAAAAACAACAGATTTATAAATTACCATGTTAGAAACAAGATTTGGTACTAGAGTTTCCCTCAAATGAACCGTTCATAAGCTCTAACAGCTTAAAAAATTAAATAATTTTGAAAAGATGATCCCAGTTTTTGAATATCGGAATTCTGAACGTTAAATTAGCTAAGATTTACCAGATCAAATCAGTAGCAACTTCAGTGAGGTATAACAAGATTCAAATCCGCAAACTCTTCGGTTTACTTGGTGATTTTCCGTGAAGGCACGATAAAAAAAGTATTATAGTATTTCCATTGGAAACTGAATATCACCATAATACAATTACTTCATCAGTACAGTAGAAACCTAAGAGAAAATAAATTTCCATAATGTACTTAATTCCAACCAATTTCATATTACGCTCAAAGTACTCTACGGAGCATACAGTAAATCCAAACTGAGTTCAGAGGTGAGGATCACCCGGATAACTTTAATAGACTCCATCTAACACCACTTTAGGGAACTTTGCACCTGACGCTGCAATTCTGTTGGGTTTTGTTCGGACGCTGTGTTTGCGAATTCCAAGAGTATTTTAATTTTAACCTTCGACTTTTTAATTATTTCAGTTCTATATTTCTATGAAATTCATAAAATGAAATTAGATAAACTTTCAATACAAGATTTCAGTATAATTATACAAAATGGATAAATATATCATTAATACAAAGCAATGTACCCAATTCCGGTGAAGCTGTAAAAGCCGCAGCGGCTCTGTTTTAGGATAGGGCCCCTAAGGCTAACAGTGTAGTCAGTTCAAAAAAAAAAAAAAAAAAAGCAATGTAATGATCACACGTCTATTAAGCCATACATTGATATTAGTGTTAAAACTATTAGACACAACTTTCACATGTTTTTAACAGTTAATTTTTTTACAATATAAGTGGTAGACAGCGGTGGTGGATTTTTAATATTTTCCAATGAAGTGGGTATTCGTTAGATATAATTCACATTGACTGGTCATTAAGAACCAGTAGATTCAATTTTTTTATTTAGTTAAGATAAACCTTTGGAACTCTATAAGAGAACTTCATTCTCCATAGCAAATCCAAGGCAATTCTAAAAAAATGTGTTCTTACGTCGAAGTATTTTTAAAATCCAAGAAACATATTAGCCCATCTCCTAAATTAAATACCATGAGTACCAAAATACAAGCGCCATATTGTAAACACTTAATATGTATTTATTCCAAAGCATTATTCGCTTCTCTCTCTAATCAGACTCTTACCATAAACAAACAAAATACATTTCATTGCGATTTAGGTCCACTCGGTTTTAGTGTTAAGAGATCTTTAAAAAAAGTTACAAAATTAGGGGATTTATTAAACAATGGATACTAATTTCCTTACTTATTTGTAATGTTTAAATTGTTTTAAAGATTTTATTAAATGTGATAATAACAATTAAATTTCTAAATTTTTCTTTTACTGAGAAATCTTTTTAAATTTCGTTCCATTATAATCACAACTTTATATTAAAAGTTAAAATTTTCCAAAATTGTTAATTTATTTTTATTAAATAGGTACCCGACTTCTCTCGTGAAAATTTTTTAACCATTTCTATTAAGTTTAATATTTATAAAATCTTTGGCGTTTTTGAATTATTCAACCTAAAATTTATAATTGATATTTGGAAAGTGTCTCTTTTATTAAACATTTTGATTTAACTTCCCCCACGCGTGAACGCCCTCACATATTCTTGCCTACTTAGCTTCCTTTTACCTATTGCCATTACCAGCCATATTGCCGTGTAAAATTTTTTTCAACTTGGAAATATTTTACCTGATGGTAACCGCAAATCGCTCTAGAAATTGAGTACTATCCGTTGAAGGCTCTATTTTGAAAGAGGGAGCCCTGGCCGAAAACAGAACCAATTCTGTCGGAAAATATTCGTGGCCCAAAACGCGCTACTATTAAACAGAGGATTTACACTGATGTTCGCAACCATCGACATATTTTTTTTAGTCGGACTCTACTACTGGTAAAAAACCTGCACATCGTTCGGTATATATTATAGCAAAATTAAAGCACAATAACTTTGACCTTAGTGTTAGACGTGAACATAATTTTTAATGTAATTAAATCAAGGTAGGTATATGTAAAGGAGAGATTGGCCAAAACAAACATAATTTGTGCTAAATATTCCGGCTGTTCCAAACCGAATACATAACATAGTGTACTAACCAAAACGGAACGACATTTAAAAAATTTTTTTGGTTTATGCAATTAAATCGGAAAATTCAAGTGCACCAAGGAAAATGCCGCGCAAACTTAAAGAATGAGAAAGAAAAAATATAACGCACGGATTAATGTAGACCAGGAAGGTTACGTTAAAACCTATTAAAGATGTTTACAACAGGGTAATTTTATTTACTAAGCATATTTTTTTTTCTTCAAAATAAAAAATTCAGGAATAGTAAAAGACTAAAGAAAAAAATAAAACAATTGAAGAAATCCCTGAAATAGGAACCCTTGAAGAAGAAGAAATTTGTAATTAAGAAAATGGATTTAGTTTCATCTCAAGGCTAGTTTAGTACGAGATACGATAAAATATTTTAAAATGTTGCGAATCAATTCATATTGAAATATTTCTAGTTCGTCTGGCTACTTCAAAAAAACAACAGATTTATAAATTACCATGTTAGAAACAAGGTTTGGTACTAGAGTTTCCCTCAAATGAACCGTTCATATGCTCTAACAGCTTAAAAAATTAAATAATTTTGAAAAGATGATCCCAGTTTTTGAATATCGGAATTCTGAACGTTAAATTAGCTAAGATTTACCAGATCAAATCAGTAGCAACTTCAGTGAGGTATAACAAGATTCAAATCCGCAAACTCTTCGGTTTACTTGGTGATTTTCCGTGAAGGCACGATAAAAAAAGTATTATAGTATTTCCATTGGAAACTGAATATCACCATAATACAATTACTTCATCAGTACAGTAGTCAGTAGAAACCTAAGAGAAAATAAATTTCCATAATGTACTTAATTCCAACCAATTTCATATTACGCTCAAAGTACTCTACGGAGCATACAGTAAATCCAAACTGAGTTCAGAGGTGAGGATCACCCGGATAACTTTAATAGACTCCATCTAACACCACTTTAGGGAACTTTGCACCTGACGCTGCAATTCTGTTGGGTTTTGTTCGGACGCTGTGTTTGCGAATTCCAAGAGTATTTTAACCTTCGACTTTTTAATTATTTCAGTTCTATATTTCTATGAAATTCATAAAATGAAATTAGATAAACTTTCAATACAAGATTTCAGTATAATTATACAAAATGGATAAATATATCATTAATACAAAGCAATGTACCCAAGTCCGGTGAAGCTGTAAAAGCCGCAGCGGCTGTTTTAGGATAGGGAACCTAAGGCTAACAGTGTAGTCAGTTCAAAAAAAAAAAAAAAAAAAAAAAAAGGCAATGTAATGATCACACGTCTAATAAGCCATACATTGATATTAGTGTTAAAACTATTAGACACAACTTTCACATGTTTTTAACAGTTAATTTTTTTACAATATAAGTGGTAGACAGCGATGGTGGATTTTTAATATTTTCAAATAAAGTGGGTATTCGTTAGATATAATTCACATTGACTGGTCATTAAGAACCAGTAGATTCAATTTTTTTATTTAGTTAAGATAAACCTTTGGAACTCTATAAGAGAACTTCATTCTCCATAGCAAATCCAAAGCAATTCTAAAAAATGTGTTCTTACGTCGAAGTATTTTTAAAATCCAAGAAACATATTAGCCCATCTCCTAAATTAAATACCATGAGTACCAAAATACAAGCGCCATATTGTAAACACTTAATATGTATTTATTCCAAAGCATTATTCGCTTCTCTCTCTAATCAGACTCTTACCATAAACAAACAAAATACATTTCATTGCGATTTAGGTCCACTCGGTCGACGATTTGCCAGTCAAATTCGGGCCAATTCATTCGGGGCATTTGCATTTCAGTTGTTTGCTAGACACTCGAAGAGACAACTTCTTAACCTGAAATTCTTTTATATTGGTAGAGCCGTTTATCACACAGAAATGTACATTTTTACTACAGAGACTAGATTTACAATTGGTTTGAAATAATTATGTTGTTATAGATATGTTAGGCGTAAAATTTGAAATTGTTTGTTATAGTCAAGTAGACCCCATAGGTGCTTGATATCAGTTTCCATATGTTTTATGATAAAGTGAATTCCTACGCATGCCAAAAATTGCTGCCGTCGCATATTTGAAGAGGATTAAAACTACTTCTGATTTATTTAGATGTTTTATATTTCATCTAATACTATTACATTTCTAATAATTATTCTAGTATATATACTATGTATGTACTATATAATGTGGGATACGCAATTTAGTAAAAGATGAAAGAGTTAGTATTATTTGTTTTCTTTTTAATTTGGTATTTTGTTTATCCATATAGAGGATTTTTTTTAGAGATATAAGTCCTCGACAGACGATCTTGGATATCGGAACAAATGAGTTATTCCTCATTTCTTCCTCCTTCCTCATGTGTAAATGGTTTCTCAGATACTGTTTTAAGGATTTTATATGAAATTTTGTATTTAGATAATAATTTACTATTCAATATTATCTAAATAGGTGTTTTCTTTTATAAGACATCGAGCAAAGCTCTCCCAGATGTTCGTTATTAAATGTAAATAAACTAAACTTATGCATATATCTACATAGAAGTAAAATTCAAAATTATTTGCTCTTATGTTTAAAAATATGTAAATTTAGGTACAAGAAACTTTCCTACGCTTCGGTGTAAGACGCATCCGTTTAAACAAAATGTATACAAAATTAAGGGGATTTACTTAAACATCTATGGCGCATAACTAGAATATATACAGCTTAGAACTTGAGTATTGTAATGTAGTGTAAATGTGCTCTTAGTAAAGCATTTGTATTCAAACTACGCTGCATAATAAGCCAATGTAAACGCTTCTCTAAATTATTTCATGTTTACTGAGAAGATTCTGTTTTAACATATTCGTGTCCCATTATCAGATCCACAGACATTTATATTGAGAAAGTTACAAGCATTTTCCAACACATTCGTAGATAATTTATTTTTATATCAAACTAGATAGTACCCGCGACTTCGTCTGCGTAGAATACTTATTTTGAGTAGCCTATTTCCTATTGTAAGGTTTCATCTATATTTGATCAAAATCTGTTGAGCGGTTTTGTCGAATTCATTGCAACCTAAAATTTCATAATTCGCATATTTGCGACAACGTCGTCTACTTTTATTAAACAGTTATTGATTTACACTTCCCCCACCGCGGTGCGACACGCCGCATCACCATATTCGCTTCGTTAAATATATGCCATAACACATAGCAGCCATACTTGCCCGCTTGATAAATATTTTTTTAGCGAAGCTTGGCAAAGTGACTGCGTTGTACCTGATGGTAAGCACAGTGCAAATCGACTACATCAGCGACAAGTCGTCGCAGTCACATCATGCCGGCTTGAAGGACTCTATGTTGTAGAAAGGAGGGAGCACCCTGGCCAGAAAACAGAACCACAGCTTCGTGGTACGGAAAATATTCCGGCTGGTCCCAAAACGCGACATGACTAAGCGTGCTACAACGACGACGGATGTTACACATGGTGTATTGTTATCGCAATCCAGTCGGACATATTTTTTTTTTGTAAATCGGGACTCATCACATACATGGTAAAAAAGCCTGTCAGCATCGTTTACGGATATGACTATTGAGAATAGACAAAAATTAATACGCACAAATAAACTTATGACCTTAGTTGTTGTAGACGATGTATACATAATTTTTAAAGTATAATTAAATCAAGAGATAGGTAATATAGTAACTAGCGAGTATAGATTAGTGCACATAAAGCAAACATTAATTTGTCGCTTAAACTATGCTCCGGCGTGCTTCCACGTAACACGAATTACATAACATTAGTTGTTAATCTAATGCCAAAACTGGAACTGACATTTAATAAAACTATTTTGTTGGTTTATGCAATTAAATCGGAAAAGTTCCAAGTGCAGCCAGAGGAAGATCAGTTGCCGCGACAAACTTCAAAGAGATGACGAAAGAAAAGAAGATACGTGAACGCACGGGATTGAGATGGTAGCGCACCACAGGAAAGGTCTACGTTCAAAACCTATTCAAGAGCATGGTCTTCACAACCAGGGTAATTTTATTTACATAAGCTATAGTTTTTTTTTCTTTCACAAATTAAAACAATTACAAGGACATAGATAAAAAGACATAAATGAATATAAAATAACAACACATCTGAAGGAAATCCTTTGGAAATCAAGGAATCCCTTGAAGGAAGGAAGGAAATCTTGTAAATATAAGAGCGAAATGGTATTTTAGTCTTTCTATCTTCATAAGGTAGAGTATATAGCACGTGAAAGATAATGAAGATAAATCAAGATTAAACGCAATAAGTATATAGTGTAATATACCTAAACGCAAAGATTTTTACTTACCAATTGGTATTTTTGAAATAGTTTCATCTGTTGCCAATTCCAATATACATAGTTACACTATATTAACATCCGTGTGTGTGCTAACTTGCGGCGTCCGT